>CM032336.1:40978791-41578791 GCA_019022515.1 Quercus aquifolioides | reverse complement strand
TTGTGTGCATCAGAACTTGAGTAGCAAATCAATTGTAGGATGAACGCCATTCAAGTCAATCCAAAGAAGGAAAAGACAATTAGTAAAAATAAACAATCACCACAATCACTACATATTATTATTATTTTTTACTAAACACAAAGGAAAGCAAAAACCATACCTTAAAGAAAACCGTGGGTGTATGGGTTTCGAACTTGAAGGCAAAAAATGCTACTTGGAGTCAGCTTTCAATCTTGTATAAAATTAAAACAGGATCAAAATTGATTAAAAAAAAAGAACAAAGAACAAAAGTAAAATAGTTAGGGTTTCAAGGTTTTTTTTAGTTAGGGTTTCATATTATAAATATTTAGGTTTATTTGATTTAACCAACGAGACTAACAACAAAAGAAAGATGAGAAACAGAGAACAATTACCTACGGGGTGAAGACAAACACCGGCGGGGTGAGGACAACACATCGGCGGCAGCTATGCTGTGGAGTGTAAATAGGATCAAAATTGATTAAAAAAAAAGAACAAAGAACAAAGAACAAAAGTAAAATAGTTAGGGTTTCAAGGTTTTTTTTTAGTTAGGGTTTCATATTATAAATTTTTGGGTTTATTTGATTTAACCAACGAGACTAACAACAAAAGAAAGTTGAGAAACAAAGCACAATTACTTACGGGGTGAGGACAACACACCGGCGTCAGCTGTGGAGGGTGAACTGATTGGATAGCGACGGCGACGACTAGGCACTGGAGGCGGAGAGAGGAGTGGACTACGGCATTGGAGGTAGCTAGGGTTTGGATGTGGAGAACCGAGTTAGAAAGAGTTGAAGACCCAACCAAATAGAGAAGTGAGGGTTTGAGAAAGTTTGAGAGAGCCAAATAGAGAACTGAGACTCTGGAAGTTTGAGATTGACCGAAGCTTAAAGCTTTAAAGTGAAGAAGTGAAGAGGTGAGGAAGGGTGAAGAGGGGAGAAAGCGTGAAGGTAAAGCCATGACCCATGAATTTTGCAATCTGAACTCTGAAGTGAAGAGACTTGTTAGAGATGGTGAGATATCAGATCTTTGATATGTAATTCTCACTGTTAGATTAGGTCTTGATTTTGTATTATAACCGTTGATTTGAAATTGGGTAATTGTGCCACTACAATCAATCAAATCACTGAGTGCTCAGATTCCACTCTCATCAACACCGTTGCTTTTAAATTTTAATTTGAGTTTAACGGTTGATTGTTATATTGGGAATTTGTGTGGAAAAAGTAACTTTTGTTTACTGATGTCTGCTGGGATTATACACTCATACACGTTTCTCCTCTCTCAGTCTGATACCAAAATGCGTGGGTTGGCAGTCTGGGCATGTCAAATCATCTTCTTTTTTTTGTAAGTTTGTATAAATAATTCGGTTAGTTCTGGTTATTCGGGTGAAATTTTTGTAAACCCGAATCCGAACCGAATTATTCGGTTATTTCTATTGCCAACCCATTATCGACCATTGACTGATTTTGGAGCCACCTGTGGACCTTCAGTTCGGGCAAGTTCGGGCGGGCGGATCGGTTGGTACGGGTCACTGGACAGCCCTACCTGCAGGACTTAACGAACAAGTTGAGGGTACCTCCAAAATGATATAATAGCGATGAACATGAACTCATCCACTTTCTGCAACTCGGAGTTATGACCTTATCAAATAGGACAAGTAGAGGCGAGACCTTTTATTAATTTACATGTGAATTTAGCTGTGTTTTGAGCCCTTCGAATGGGCTCTTACTCTGCATAAACTGAAACTTTAATGTTGTTGTGGTAGAGTTAGATGCTAAATTTATTATTGATGTGTTGCCCTCTCCAAATTATTCTAATAGTTTGGTATCTTCTTTGGTGGATGATTGCAGGTTACTAGCTACTCAAATTCTCCAGATTCGTTTCAGACAGTACTTTTTTTGAGAAGTTAATAGAAGTGCTGACAAGTTAGCCAGGATGAGAGCAGTCCAAGAGAGTCATTTTAATATTTTTAGTTGTCCGCCTGTGGACCTTTCTAGCATCGTTATTGATGAGTTTAACGGTCTGTACTTGAACAGGATGTGCCTTAGACTATGATTGTTCCTTAGTTTCTTCGTAATGAAATCCTCTTTTTAGCTGTGTTCTCAAAAGATGTAATATGGCATCACTGAGTTTTCGCTGGAAGACACACCAGCTTGTGATGCATAGTGCTATATAACATACTTATATGTAAGTGATAAAATTTCCTATTTACAATAATAGAATTCATATAGTTTAGCAAAAAAAAAAATAGAATTCATATAGTGATTTTATTCCAAAAAATAATAATAATAAAAATCGTAAATGTTTGTGTGCACTTGTGCATTTTTTTTTTTTTTTTTTTTAATTTGATAAATGGATAGTTATAGGGGCATAGTCAGGATTTTTTACTTAGGGGGCCGAATTACATATTCGTATGTTCGTCATAATTCATAAATGTATTGTATACAAAATGATCAAATTTAAAATATAATAATATATCTAAACTCAAATGAGTGTACAAAATTTTTCTAATATGCTATAAACATGTACCAAAATTAAAATTAAATCAATAAATAAAAAAAACTTGGCAACTCCTATAAAAGTTTTGCTCAACGTCGATCCTTCATTAAATAAAATTTTTTCATTATGAATTTTATAGGGCAATTCTTAGCAATTTCTTTTTCAATTTTTTTTTTAATTTAAAAAAGAATAAATCTTATGTCTATGACAGCCTAAATTCTCTTCTAAAAACAAATTAATGTTAGCACAACTTATCAAACGACTAGATCCAAATGGTAAAAGATAAAATCAGCTAGAGAAAAAGATCAAATTTGTGGGGGAAAAAACCTCATAAGTTTGAACAGTGCACTATGTACATTTCACTTTAATATTTTTTTTTTTTTTTTTTTTTGAGAAAGAACTCGAAACTTTATTGAACTTGGTTGGCCAAATTGGCTAAATCATGTTGAGCTATAGATTTTAAAGGATGTGGAACTTCCTCCATCCATGCTACATAGTCAGAAACATTTATCGAGTATCTAGCTAGACTATGTGCTAATTTATTGCCGTCTCTTCTGCAATGAGAGTATAGCAATTTTGTGTATAACCTAGAAAAAACAAGGGCATCCTAAATTAGGGGCTCCACTGAAGCAATTGTATTTCCCCCTGCCTTCAAGGACTCAATAATCAGCTCTGAATCGCCTTCAAGAACTACTTCACTTATACCTATTTCCTATCCAAATTCTAGAGCCCGTGCTGCTACAACTGCCTCAATTTCAACTGGTTGGAGAGCTGGGGATATAAGTTGAGCTAGTGACGCTATGATGGAACATGTGTGGTCTCGAACAACAACACTTATGCCGCTTTTATTTTATTCCTGAAGATTGCTCCATCGATGTTTATTTTGAAGAAACTTGTGTCTGGTGGCTTCCATCTCACCCTTGGTCTCGGTACTGCTAGAGGTGTAGGTAGGAGTACAGCGAGGAATTCAACCAACTTCTCTTTCGCCTATGAAGCGAGCTAGTCTAAGGTGCAACAAGGTTTGTGGTTGCGAACAGAATTTCGCTAGTGCCATATTCCCCATGTTATCATCACGAATAGCTCCAGGTTTCCTTGATTATTGAGTATCCATGACAGAAGCTCCTTGAAGTTTGTGACGTTTGAGTTTTGCCGAGAGCTCCACTCCGATGAAGACCATACCGAGCTGAGTTCACTGCATGACCACAATGCATGTAATGGTGTTTCCTCATTACTCAAATGGTTAGGATATGTGCCCTTTAAATCCTATTGTATGATGCTATGTATGACATTATGTTGTGATTAATGAAGTTATTTTATTATTATCTAAAATAATGGTAACATGAATGTTTGGACATTATCATATAGTCCATGAGATGCATAGTATGTGATTTATGTGATTTAGTCACAGAAAATATAAATTACAAGTTCTATGTAAACTCAGAATTTTAATTCATAGTCGGTGATGAAATTGGGCATTTCATTAGCGAAAACTATAACATATCAACTAAGATGATTTGTCTTGATCATGGAAGTTGAGACTTCTAGTTGATATGTTTTAAGTGTTAAAACATATTGAACTGGACCGCTATGAGATTTATTATTCTACTAATGACTGTCAAATGAATAATAAATCTCACAACTTCTATTTACATGAACTCTCAATCCTGAGAAAGTAATGAACCTGATCATGAATTGTAGGTTACTTTGATATATCAGGAGTGAGATCTAAAATCACAATCAAAACCTCAGTATATTGGGCAACCACATTTAGTGTTGAAGGGACATATATTCTCAAGATGGAATTCATAATCTTTTAACGGAAATATAAAATATTCCTTTGAGATAAGTTTAATGAGTTTGGTTATTCAGAGTATTAGGCCTAACCACTTTAATAAGGAGTTACTAAATTATATATTTATGAAATTGGATATCATAAATATATGATGAACAACTTAAAGGATTAAACCGAATACTCAAGGATTAAGATGTAGTAATCTTCAAAGTGATAGTCAACATTCATGATTTGTATTACTACGAATATTTTAATGAAGGGGTTGTATGTATAATAAAATCTTGGTTATAATTTATTAATAAGGCATAGAATACAATTATATTTATATAGTAGTATTAAATATAATTAATGGTAATTTTGGACTTGTTAAGAGTTGACAGAAAGCCCAAAACCCATTGGAGCTAGAGTCTTATTTGTCCATTTTGGTCCCACTCCAAGCCACATACTAAAGCCCAATTGAAATGGCCCAAAAGGTTAGCACAATTAGATAATCAGTTATATATAAGGAGAGAAACATACATAATTTACAAAGAGAATGAAATGGTGTGTATGTGAGAGTAAGTCACTCTCTTATTCTCCCTTGAACACATACGTATAAATTGATTGAGAGACCACACTTCTTAGGCACAAGTGGAATTGAAGTGAAGATTAAAAGTGTTCCCAAGTACTTCTAATCTTTGTTTTTGAATTTCACCGCACCAAGGTACGCTCTCTTGTTCTTAAATTCTGAAATTTACATAATACATGTTATCAATTGCAAATGAAGTAGATCCGTTAATTTTCCGCTGCGTATGTTTTGTATGCGATACAAACATGTGTTTTTCCAACACAAACATCATTCGCACAACGAGTTGATCATTATGTGTCTCCACTTCAGGTTTGTTTTTGTAGGAATGGAATCATGACAGGCTCGCCATAGGAAGTTTTTGATTTTATTTGGAACTCACAAATCCCAAATGCATACCAAATTTTTTTATCTTTAGCCTGTGCTGCCTCAATCCCTTTTTCTTCTTCCTCCATCTTCAAAAACTGGTATCCAAATTTGCAAGAATATTGCCCACTTGTATACACAAAGAACACAATGCACTCTTGTATATTTATAAAATATAAAAAGAAAAGACACAAGCCAACTAGACATTTATTATAGGTTTTGGTAAAAGGCTATGTTTTATTTAGGTGGGGTCCATTAATTTGAGAAACCAATAGTGGGGTGGACTGGCTGTACATTACAGATTTCAAAGGAAAGAAAATATATACTATGGACTTGGGCTTAAATTTTTTGGGGGCCCAATCATTCAAAGTATTTCAATAGTTTTGGGCTAGCCATGGCCCCTCCAATGTTATAGGTGGCTCCGCCCCTGGATGGTTATAATAGGGAGTGAAGATAAACTTTAGATATGTTTTCATTAGAAACATCAAGAAGTGTTAATTAGTGAGGTTAAAAGACTCTTAGTGTGCTATTATTTTTAAGGGATAAGTTTACAGAGATCCTAAGACATTATGATATATTTATAGAAATTTTTATGAGAAAATAAAAAAGTAATTAATATAATTTTTGGGAATTATTATGTTAAATGTATGACAAAAAGTTATAATTTTTTTTTTCAAATAATCTAACACATTTCCAAAAAAAAAGCTAAAAATTAGATTATTTGCTAAAAAAAAACTTAGTCAAAAAAGCAAAAAGCATTTAAGAAAATGCCAAACCCATGGTAAGTTTTACCCCAAAATTGTGATGGGGATGGTGATAGATCTAGAGCACGCATGCTTTTTCAATAAAAGTTATTTATTATTGAATTGTCTCAAATGCATGATTGGTAAGGATAAAAGTTCCTCAACCTACTATGTTGGTTGAGGAATCTATTGGGTTTATTATTACTACTTTTGTCCAGTTGGATCAAGCTAACACGTAAAGTCTATGGTGGCATGGGATCCAGCCTTATCACGTACCAGTTGATAGATATTTGTTTTACTTTCTTCTTCTTCTTCGTTTTTTTTATTTTATTTTTTTTATGAGAAGATATTTGTTTTACTATTCATAAATAAAAGTCATAAATCATTTTTGTGGGTACCATGGTTTACATTAGGTGGAATTCTAGCAATCTATTGGGCAAACCGGTGCACTTGCTTTTAGTAAATGTTTTATGAGCTTTTAGTATTAAATATTTGAGTAAAATACGATAATTATCTTGATATTTAAGCTAATATCAATAAGATTTTAAAAAATTTATCCCGACCACCACATACCCTTAATGCGATTGTCACTTTATAAATATAAGTGTTTGTGAGGTGTAGGGGATAAGGGTCGATGTTCAAGTCTTTAGGATGGAGCTTCACACACATATACACAAAAATTAGGCTAGATTAGAATTTATCCCTAAACACAAATGACATGTTACGTCGTTTATATCATGCTGACTTCTTATTTTGACCGTTTGACTAATAAATGAAGGCTAACTTAGATGAAGATTAGTCAATTGTTATGGCTAACACAAACAAATTTTTTAATCGTTTTTGTGTTTATGGACTAAATTAGTCGATTTTAAAATGTTTTGAATCTGATTTATGTTAGTCAAACTTCAAGGATAATTACTATATTTTGCCCTATATTTTTCCGAAATACAAAAAACAATTACATTGACTAATTTGTTCACCACGGATTTTCATTTTTGAAATCCAAAATTGGAAGTATTGGATTTTCACAATAAATTATGCATTTATGCCCTATTAATTATTATGGCATAAATTTAATCTAGAGTGGAAGCATCTTCATAAAAATCTTTAAGCAAATAACCGAGTTGATCCCAGTGCATGTTATGTCAAACTCAGGATATGGACCAGGAGAAATATATGATATCTAATTTCCCCGTAATTTTCCTTTCTATTTGTGACAATTCATTGCACTGGGGACAAATTCTTACTTTCCTTTATTGGGTCTACTGATAAAAAGCCAATAGACAAGAGCGAGGCCATGCTGGCATGGAGGGATAGTGGATCAAATATTGGGGCCACTTGTAGATCGACTTTTGTTTCCATCATTGCCAGCAAGAGACTAGAGCTAATTTGTAGTTTAACTGAAGCTGGTATGATTGGGTCCGTTTGGATACAGTTTATTTTGCTGAAAACTGAAAATATTGTAGCAAAATAATTTTTAAATGTGTGAATAGTACTGTATGACCCATTTTTAATGAAAAAGTTGCTAAAAAGTAAGGTTTGTAGGTTCTGTGAACAGTGCACGAGACCCACTCATAGTGCAATTTCATACTAATGTGTGGACATTCAAAGTGCGAGTGGGTCCCATGCACAATGCACTGGACCCACTGGCAAGTCTATGTCCCACGTGAAACCAACTTCTAGTAAAAAAAAAAAAAAGGAAACATGAAAAAGTTAAATCCAAAATAACATTGTAGCAAAATAATTTTTAAATGTGTGAATAGTACTGTGAGACCAATTTTTAATGAAAAAGTTGATAAAAGTAAAATTTGTGGGTCCGTAAACAGTGCACGATGTGCACTGCTCCCACGAAAAGTCAAAAAAGCTGGCTCAAAAAGCAAAAAAAAAAAAAAACAAAATTCTGAAACGCAAACGTGCGTTTGGATACAGCTGAAAATTGAAAATTGAAATTGAAAACTGAAAAACATTGTAACAAAATAATTTTTAAATGTATGAATAGTATCGTGAGACCCATTTTTAATGAAAAAGTTGTTAAAAAATAAATTTGTGAGTCCATAAACAGTGCACAGTGTGCACTGTTTACTGGAAAAGTCAACAATTTCGTCTGAGAAAGCTGAAAAGTAAAAAAAAAAAAAAAAAATTTGAAACGCAAAACGTGGAGAAGCGCAAACGTGCAAACGCACGCTAAGGATCAAGAAAGTTGAAAGATAAAAGACAGCCTAGTGCTAATTTAGTGGAAGCGCTGTACAAGACACGTGTTTAATTAATGAATTGGGCTGCAACAAGTGAATTAGACGGGGAATTCGTCAAATAATATATTTTCTGTTTGAATTTTTCTACAACCAAATTGATCGATTTGATTTGATGATATCATGATACAAGATGAGGGCACTCCAACTTCATTGGATACTTTCATGGATGAGTCTATTTTAGTTTTAGCTTTTATTGCAGGTCCAATTATTATTATTATTTTTCGTGCAGCGAAGTTCTGAATTATGATTTTGAGTTGCGCGCGCATTACTTCTCGGAGCCTGGCTTCCATGACATGAGCATGGCAGGGAATTTTTCCAACACAAATGGCTTGCAAGTTGCAAAGTGCATGCAACTTGATACAAATTCTTGAGTAAAAGATTTGTGTACACTTTTTCTTCATTTGCAATTCGCTAATGGCAAAAAAGTTCTGCTTATTATTAGCAATAAACAAAGGTATCACAGAGCAAGGAGAGCTAGATCGAAAACCTGTCGTCATTCTTTATCTACAACTTAAATTCACGAGCTTTATCAGTAATACTATATGCATTTTAACATTAATAAAACAAAGAATTCACGAGGCAAGCACCCATGAACAAAAAATTAATTTAATTTATGAGATTCTTCTTCCTTGTCAGTGTACTTATATATATTCAAATCAAAATGTTTAGCAGTGCGTCCACTTACAATGCCCTAAGTTCCCGATAGAAGCAAAAGAAAAGAGAAGTGCAGCGTGTCTCATGGGAAATTCATCACTGGAGATGGCTGCCTTGTTTCATACTTGCAGACATAAGAAATGAGTTGTTCAACAGTTAACATGGTATATAGCTGCACGAACGAGGTCCCGCGAATCCAACCCACTTTGCCTTGAGAATCATATAGGTTTCTATAGATGAGGAGCTCTGACTCAATTTTATATGCATCTTGGATTCTTTTTGTCTCTAATGTTTGAAGGATTATAGCTGTAATGGTCCATTTGTCACCAGAAGTTATGTTATGTTATGTTATCTTTCGATAGTCTCTGGAGGCTGTCTTGTATAATGGTTCATGGAATTATGAACGGTATATTCTCATTTGAATGTCTGATAGAAAGAAAAGATCTGTAAACTTCAACTAATTTTCTTATATATGAAGTGTGAGTTTGGTAACACTTATTTTTGCTAACTTATTTTACTATTTAACTTTTTTTTGTTATTATTTATAGACCCTACTGCATTTTTTGTTACTATTTATGGGTCCTACTGTACTATTTCAACTAACTTTTACCTTTATCTACTATATTTTCAGCAAAAAAATTTCAATTTCAACAAAATAAATAAATCCCAAACAAACCCGAACTTACGTACTTTGTGCTTTCACCATATAAATAATTGATATTTTACACCAAATTACAAGGTGCTTCATCTCTCTCTGTGATGGGAATCTTACACGTGCATTTGGATTAAACTTAGTTAATTTATTTGATTATTTTCTTAATGTTGATAAGTACAATGGTAACTTAAAAAAGTGAGCTTTTAGAAAAATATAAATAAACAAATAAGCTAAAAAAAACTAATTTAAACACACAGTAGAAATTAATGAGAACACAAACTTTCTTCTTCTTCATAAATTTAATTTTGCTACCCTTTTGGTCCTTTTTGGGTTTCTCTATTTTTTTGTACTTACCATAGGATTCTTCTTATAAGAGAGATTGACTGATGCCACTGTGTTATAAATAAAACTCTTGAATATTGGGCTCTTTGGTTTTTTTTTTTTTTTTTCATCACTCATCACACCTCACTCAATTTTCGTCACTCATCACTCCTCACTCATCACTTAAAATACCCCAACTTCCTAAGGAGGCATGTTTGGTATTTGTTTCCAATTTTGATAACTCAAAAAATTTTACTTTTTGTGGAATCCACGGATTGACTTGGTGCAGCTTTTACTTTTTTTTTTTTTTCCTTCAACCCCCATTACCCAAACTCACCGAACCCAGTAAAAAATTAATTAAAAAAAAAAAAAAAAGGTCAAAAGTTGCGACTGGACCTCTGACCGTGGGTCCCTCAATGTATGTGTATTTACAAAAATGTCATCATAACTCTATTTCCATAACTTGAAAACACCTAAAATGTGTTTTTAGTCTCCATAACTCATCACTCAAAAATCAGAGAATTGAGTGATGAAAACAAAAACTAAAAACATCCCCAAATAAACCATTCAGTCATGGGACCCACATATTTTGAGTTATGGGTGATGGAAACACAAAAACCAAAGGGTTGTTTGGTTTTTTAAAAACCATCACTCATCACTCCTCACTCAATTTTCGTCACTCATCGCTCATCACTTATCACTCATCACTTAAAATACCGCAATTCCCTAAACCCCACACGTTTGGCACCCATCACTTAGTTATATTTTCAACCAAAAAATTAAAAAAACTGGGACCCACACACTGACCCAATGTCATAAGACTTTTCTCTCTCCTTTTTTTTTTTCTTTTTCCCCTGACTCCCATCTTTCTCTGCCTTTCATCTTTCTCAGCCTCTTCATTCTGCCAAAACCCTCGACGAACCCAGCCATTGTTAGCAAATCAAGGACTTGCGGCGCCGATCTCCATCGTCACCCAGCGCTGCCATACCTTGTGTGCATCGTCACCCAGCGCGCCGATCTCCTCCACCGTCACCCAGCGCGTCGCCGATCTCCACCGTACCCCATGCGCATCGTCTTTTCCTTTTTCTTTCAATCCATAATGATTTGTATGGATATTGGATTATGGATTATGGATTTTGTATTTTGTATTTACAAAAATGCCATCATAACTCTGTTTCCAAAACTTGAAAACACCTAAAATATGTTTTCAGTTTCCATAACTCATCACTCAAAAATTAGAGAATCGAGTGATAGAAACAAAACTTGAAAACAAATCCAAACAAGCTTTCTCTCCGTGCTCTCCGTGGGTCCTACCATTTTTGAGTTATGGGTGATGAAAACACAAAAACCAAATAGCCCCTATAGCCCCTTAGTTACTCACTTTTACTATTAGAGAAAATTGCAAAAACATCCAAATTTTTTTTTTTTTTTTTTTAGAAACAACATCCAAAAAGTTTGTTAGCGCTTACACTGATCCTTTTAATTTCAAAGTCACTAATTTTATCTTATAGAATATATATTTTTTCTTACACTTCTATTAACTATTTGTTAATAATCATTAACTTTTGTCCCCACCTAACTAATGATTTTAGTAAAACCCCAAATTTGTAATTTCATTTTTTTTAATACATCGTAGTAGAAAGATGGTTAGAATTACCTAATACACAAGTTTTAGAAAAACCCTAAATTGGTAATTTCATTTTCAAAGCTCACTAGTATAAATACTAGAGCTAATTAAGACCCCAAAATTTTAAATTACGGTTTAATTGCTTTTAATCTACTTAATTAGATATGGAATAAAAATATTCAATGCGCAATTAACCGGGATTACTACCTAGTGTATAGGCATACATAATTGACAATTAAGTATAAAATACAAGGAGTAAGGGAAGAGAGAAGTAAACAAAAAATAATACCGAGATGTGTTGTCAAAGAGAAAAACCAAAGTGCTCGGCATAAAAACCTCTCCGCGGCCCTCCAAGCCGAATCGATCCACTAGTAAATAAGTTAGAGTACAACGATTACAATTTAGACCCTCCAAGCCTAGAGTACCCTATGTATTTAGACCCTCCGAGTCTCAGCTACCAACGGGTTTCACCAAGTCTTGTCTTTACTAGCTTTCCGAATCCCGCAATTATCACCAATTGCATCTCACCATAGAATGGCATGACCCAATGCTTCCCAAAAGCTCCAAATCAACTCACAACACTCAGAATGGGTGTGGTTTGTGTTCGGCTAAGAACCTCTCAAAGAATATGGAATTTAGAGAGGGAAGAGTGTGAGGAAAACTAAGAGAAATGTGTAGAGGATTGTAGTTTTGCAATTTCTAACTCTCAAATGAATTCGTAGGGTTTTCTCTCTGAAACTCTCCTCACAATTTTGTGGGTAATATAGGCTTATATAGTGTGGGTAAAGAAATGAGGAAAAACACACAAAACATGCTAGCAGTGCATCTCGTGAGTCAGGTTGCGAGTTGGCCAAGTCGCAAGACACTCGCGAGATGCCTTCTGACACTGAGACCTTTGAACTTCCAGCATGTGCTCCTCATGTGACCTTTCGTGGGCTGCACCACTCACGAGGCAGTAGCAATATGCATTATCTTAACTGTTCTTCACCAAATTCTTACACTAAACCCATTACATTAAATTCCACAAAAATACAAGGAAATGATTGAAGAATTACAATCAAATTTGACATGGAATTAATGCCAACAAACAAAATTGAAAATCACAACTTTATAATTTTTTTTAATATATCGTAGGAGCAAGATGGTCAAAGTTACCCATGGTTTTTAAAAACCGAACCGGGCATCGAACCGT
Organism: Quercus aquifolioides; assembly: GCA_019022515.1. Lineage (NCBI taxonomy): Eukaryota > Viridiplantae > Streptophyta > Magnoliopsida > Fagales > Fagaceae > Quercus > Quercus aquifolioides. Next base: position 41,566,107 of record CM032336.1, on the reverse strand, counting down.
TTTTAAAAAAAATTCCAGTTCAACCCCAATTTTGATCTGTTTTTGACCGATTTTGGGGGTTTTTATCGGACCAGACTGGCTCCCGATTGAACCAGTCAGACCGGCCGGTCCGGTCCGGTTTTTAAAACTATGGAGTTACCTAATACACAAGGCCAAGCGATATATGAATATAAGTTTGCAAAGCCAAGTTCTTAAGTGACGTTGGAAGTTACTTTTAGACCCCTAGTATGGCTTACTACCAATTTTAATCAATTAGGTCAAGTTTAAGTTCCAATAGTTAATTAACCGTTGATTTACAATTATGTAAATAAACAATCACACACAAGATAGGATGAATTATTCACGAAGTGAAAACCAAGTAAGGAAAAACACTTTGCATGGGGCCTATTCAGTTTGTCAAATCCATTTGACCTCTCCACTCTTGCTGCAACCACTATTAATCCAGCTCACGTCTTCATAGTTATCCAACATCACAAGTCCATTTACTACCAATTTCAAGATCATACGACATGTAGTTGTAATCACAAGAGTACCTAAAACTACAGCCGTTTATGAGGAACTTGTAGGGAATTAACCCGAAATTCCCAATCTGTGAGAAACAAAAAATAGAGAAAACATACGCTAAAGAAAACAATCACAACATTATTTCGGGTCGAGTCGGGTCGGGTCGTCAACTGGATCAAACAAAACTAGGCTCCACAAAGCCCAACAAAACTTTCATCTTCTGATCAGTTCTTCTATCTTCATTTTCTCCTTTTAATCTTTGATACCTTGAGTTGTGAGACTCTTGAATGTTTCGTTTTTTTTTTGTTTGACAAAACGTTGAATTTGTGTAGCTTATTTTACGTGGTAAACCGTAAACCAGGATGCGGTTTTTAGCTTATAGCATTATATATCTAATGGTTGCCGTGTTGTATATGACCGATTTGCTATTGGTACTTTTGGAATCAAAGCCCTGTCTAAATCAAGAAGCTCATATATATGAGAGACACATTAATGACCGTGCACACCAATTCGTTTGCATGATTGATATTATATATATAGTTGCATGATTAATTAGATTTCTAAAGATGTGAGGAGGCCGCAACCCTCATATAAAGAAACTAAAATAATGTTCTTTTCCTAGAAAAATAACATAACATTACAAATCAATAATGGAGTCATACAAGTCCCGTGTGCGGGCAAACAAAAATAAAAACACATGCAGAATATTGTCTACATATGTAACATATCATGTCGCCATTCAACCCAGCTAGCTGCGTTTTATTTCTAAGCAACTTAGACAGCAATTATTTAATCTGAGCTTGGAAAACAAGCCCTTTGGTGTCACACAAAGTCAATACCAACAGATTCCTGGAAGGACAATAAATATTGCATGCATATGAATACACAGTAGCAAAAAACAAGTTGATGATTGAACTCAACGTTAATTTTTTAGTGTTTCATTGACAAACAAGCAATTGTTGATTTGTTTAGACTTTATAGAGTCCAACTCAACTAGCTACACCTATAGATTATATAAAATTGAAAGAAAAAAAAGGGGGTAATGTAACCTCACATTTAAAATTAGTCATCAATGGATTTGTTAGTTATAAATTACTAAAATTGAACAATAATTCAAAAATGTAATAAATAATTATCAGTGGTATAGATAAGAATGAGTTTATTATAATCTTGAGCACACTTGGAAAATTAATTAGAAGAACCTTAAATAAGTAATACCATGAGCAAAGTATTAGAAAATGATAAATTATTGGTTAAAGAAATTATTCACACGCTAAACAATATTTAAAGAAGAAACCATCACAAAATTGTATTAAATGTATCATAATTAAGTTCAAAACATGCATGAAAAAAGTATTAGCGTATGGTCCTATAAGAGGCCTAAGAGGGTCGGGACTCAGGGGGCACTTCCCTACCACCTTCTCCACCAGTGTCTACCCAATGTCAACCTCTGCAATGTTTCAACTTTCAACAACCTTTGCTTTGACTGTTCCTAATCTGAGCAGGGGAAAATGACAACTAAGATGCAACTTAGAAAAGCAAAGACCAAAATATATTATCAAGAACTTATATGCTACAATAATATTGCAACCTTGCACATAATTTTAAGAGGAAAAAAAAAAAGTGTGCAATTGCAACTTCCTTGCCTCTGGTTTTGGAACATAAATTAAAACTGTTTAGTGTTAACACATAACAGGTTTGTGGACTTTAGGCCCATTTTACTTATCTTGATTAGCACACATACTTGTACAGCATACTTGTACAACATACGTGCCTTGTATATAAAAGCATTCTTCTATATGTTATTAATTGAGAAATACAACCAGATGCTTTATCCCATGGACCTCTACTTCTTCAAGTCTAGAATGTTACCTTACCTCCAATTATCATACACACAATTTAACCAATGATATAGTCGAAACTCTCATGACTTTTCTACAATATTCTTATATTCAACAAGTCTCATAAATTTGTAGCTGACTTTTTTAGTAGTATAAAACTGGCAAAGTTTGTGTCAGACAATTTTATAGAATTCCATTAGCAGCGCATTTGGGCTCCTTGGATGCCACCAACTTTCCGATAAGCTCGAGCAGAGCATCCAGGCTGTCTGAAGGCCGATGATTTAAAGTTTGTTCACATACTTGGAGACATGGTTTCAAAAATTGAATAGTTTAAAACTTGCACGAGTGGTGTATCTCCATAACGTAACCCATAACACTTATCCACAACTGGTCGATCTGTACTCTGTAGCATTAATTCAATTTTTTACACACACAGAAATGCTGATTCAGCAACCAGTTGCTTCTACTCTAATATAGGAGTGGATAAAATTGATTAGGAAAGCAAACAATAATTCATAAAGCTAATTAATAAGCGTGTACCAGCCTATTATATTCTAGTGTATATATGCATTTTCTAATAAATTAAACTCAGTGGAAGTCACTAATAATTGAGAGTTCATCGGCCACTATGCTAGATATGTAGATGGCAAACCAGGCATGTCCTTTTGGCACATAGAGGCTTGATGATACATGTCCTATGTTATGAGAACCAAGAGCTTTTGGAGTCCCATAATGTGTCAAAAGAATAAAAGTAAAAGCATGAACCAGAACCTAGCTCCATTTGGGCATGCATATTCTAAGTTTCGTACAGATTATGTACCCCTTGAAAACGGCAAATTTATTTAATAGTGTGAGACAATAAAGAGGGGTCCTCACATGCATGGCTGGGTTTTAATTAGAAGTTCGTGTTGAAGTAAATGTCATTAATTAGCATCGATCCTTAATTGTGAGAGCCGGAATAACCCATAAATTTTGGGATAGGCGATGGATAAGCTTGAGTACTGCCCCATAGACGTCTTTAATGTAATCTTCTGTTCATAATTAAAGGTGGATCTATTTTTTAAAAAAGTTAGTGCTCACCTAATCCACTTTAGCAAGGGTTGATAGCCACACTTTAAGGAAATTACAAAATTTTCCTTTAGTTTATTTTTTTTTTTTTTTTTTTAAATTCTCCAACTATGTAACAATTGAAATGACCATCTATTTTAATTATACTAGTCACTAACCCGTGCGATGCACGGGAAAGCTATTGATAACTTCCCTAATATGAAAAAAAAAGAAAAAAGATCATGGTATAAATTATATACCAAACCAATAAAAAAAATTATAAATTTATATACTAAAATTTATCACTTACAAAGTAATAAAATCTATCACATACAATGAGATATCGTGATAACCAAGAGCTTGAGATAATATTTAGAAAATATATAACTAATATAAGTACACTCCAATACAATTAATTACGCAAATATAGTTAATTCCATTCTCATTCAATCAAATATTTTTCATAAATTACATTAATCATTCTTGATATTCAAGATGTATTTAAATTCTGACATTGCCAGTAAGCAACGATACTAGACCTCAATGGGATTGAAAATGAAACATAATGCCAATTTACACAGTTGCTTAAATAAATTGCACGGAAGAGTCGAATAAAAGTTGTAAATTTTCACTTATAAAAATTACAACTTAAGAGGAAAACTAAAATACTAAGACCAAAAGTGAAACTCTAACACCAATATTGTTGTATAGTCTAGAGGCTTCGGTTATATATATATATTACACTATTTATTTTATAATTTTTGGGTTAAATAATAAACTCAACAAACTATTAGCGAAAAAAAAAAACTATTATTTATTATTATTATATTAAACAAAAACAAAACAGTTATATACTTTTATATAATGTGTGAAATGTTGTACAGCTAGTTTACCATCACAATTTAGCAAAAAAAGAAAAGAAAAAGTTCACATCCCAATTTACGATACTTTCAGCCAATGGTTTTACTTTTAGTCAGTCAAATAGGTAAATGTCAATTGTGAACTGCTATACAGCAGTGATAGCAGACAGAACAATAGAGTGAGAGAGAAAAAAAAGATAGAGTGAGAGAGTTGTACCACCGGTTGGACTGGTTTAGGAGTGCAAGGCAAGGCAAGGCGGCGCTTCAATGGGGTAGACAGATTTTTTTCCTTCTTCTTTTTATTGTTATTTTTTAAGGGGGTTTACTCTTACTGGGTTAGTTCAATATTTTGAGCTTGAAGGAGGAGATTCTATAATTTGAGGGAGGGCCCAATGAAGAAAACTTTCTTTAATTTCTAAGTTTACAAATTGGTGGTATGAGGAAGGAGCTCGACCTCTGTTCTGAGGAAGAAGATGTCTATGGGTTTGTGGGTATGGTGGGTTTTGATTGAGGAATCTGTGGCCATGGGCTTGATGAGGGTTGTAGAGGTTGGATATGGGTGGTTTGTGTCAAATTGGTGGTCTGAGGAAGGAGATCGATTTTGAGGAAGAAAATGTCTGTTGGTTTGTGGGTATGGTGGGTCTTTAGATGCGATGCTTTGCTATTAGTTTGCCGTGGGTCTGATCGAGGAGGAGCTGGTAGAGGAAGGCAGGGAAGAGATGGCGTTTCACGAAAGGCAGAGCATCGGGAGGCAAAGCATCGTGAAAGGGAAAGCCTCTGAGTATCGGGTTTATAACGTTTTTTTTTTGTTTTTATTTTTTTGTATTTTTTTTTTTTAATATTTTGCTGACGTGAAAAATTGTGGGAGCTTCAAAAACTTCGGTTTTATATGTATATATAGATAAGAAAAATTATAAAGACAACATAACAAGTAGACTTTGGTTAGCAAATGCTTTTTATTATGGGAAATGTTAATGAGTGCTCTTAGGGCATTGGTTAACAATCTATTTTAGAAAAGTTTTGACATTACTTTTATTGAAAATAATAAAAAAAACTGTCAAAATATTTTTTTTTTTTCCATAAAAACTTTTTTTAACTAAATTGTTAACAGATGCCCTAAGGGCACTCGTTAGCATAATCCTTTCATTATTTAAAAAAACTTAAGAACGTGTTTACTATGTAATTATTTAGTGCTCTGAGAGCACAATATATAAATGTATGCTAGTTCTATCCTATCACATGAATAGGAAATTCCATCATAAATATATTGTGTACACATTTATTATACTCACTTAACACTGAATAAATTACTTGTGCTTGCCTAAATAAATATTAGGAAGAAGAATTTGCATACGAAGGCATCTTATTTAAAAACTCAAGAATTTGGATACAAGGCATGTTGTTAACAAGTCAAGAATGACAACTAAATAGTACGCTCACTAATTTCGCGAAGTAGAGGAACCCTCTTGGGGTGCCTATTTTGTATGCATGCATAACAATATTGAGGAATGAGTAACACCTGTCTATCAAAAGATCTATCCCATTAAAGTAGCTTAATATTAAAGATAACAATAATAAAAATTTCGGAGAAATTTAAAAAAAAAAAAACAATAATAAAAATGGTTACTCTCGGTCTGAGAAATTTCAAAAATTAGCGAAAATAAATGGAAGGATCACATTGACTTTACATATGTTAAACTATTGTTATAAATATAAATAAATATAAATATATATATATATATATGTTCACTTTTGGTAAATTTAAGAAGGGATGTAGTCTTGCCCTAATTTTGGTTGATCTCTCGGTGATGGTTCTTGTATTTTGCTTTTGCTTTTATTAATATAATTCTTTTGTTTTTTGTTCAAAAAAAACAGAAAGGATGTGGTCCATGTGGTGTGGATGAGCCCATAACGTGATTTAAAATTGGTTGTGAAATTCTTTACACACCTTTTGATTTGGATGACAGTACGGCCTCAAAATTTTTTAGGCCTAGCTTCAACTGGACTCTGTTAAGCGGAGCCCAGCCTAAAATTTTTGAACCAGTTTTCTCCTTGAGCATGAGAGTCAGACCTAACATTGTTTTGAGGCTGTGCTTGAAATGGAGTCAATGGACATTGTTCATATAAACTGAAAAGCCCAGTCTTGTCAGTTAAAATTACAAAGGAAATTTAATTACGCACTGTAATTTATAGATGGTGGATTATAAGTTGGGTCCGGTTGTGCCATTAGGGCACATATTAACCATCTATTTTGGGAAAGTTTTTATGAAAAATTGAAAAAACTATCAAAACAATTAATTACTTTTTTGTTTTTTCATAAAAAGTTTTTTAAAATTGTTTACTAATACTTGCCCTAAGAGTACACATTAATAAATACAGGACCTTTTCTTATCAAGGGTCTTTAGGTCAAGGTCTAAGTGGCCAATGCATTAAGCCGCCCCTAAAAGTTGACATTAGAATGACAATGCATGTGAAAAAAAAAAGAAAACATATTACATTTTTCTCAAAATAAAGTAAGAGAGAGAAGAAGGAAAATTCAACCCAAAGCATGCGGATTGGTTAAGAATAAATTTCATTTTGTGATAATTGAATGCAGGGAAGACAAGTTAATTAGGGATTAAAGTTGTAAATCAAAGTGTCATCGAGACTTCCATACAATCAATCTCTCTCTCTTTCCAAAAAAAAAAGAAAAAAAAGAAAAAGAAAGATTGAGTACTTCGTTTATTTGTGTTTATGTGTTTGAGATAAAATTATTGGTTTCAGCTGTAACCAAATATTTCCAACTTGATGTCATTGGCTCTTTTGAAGTGAAATTATGGGCGGCTACCTATCTAACGTGGGTCTAGTTTTGAAAGAAATCCTAGAGTTAAGTTTTTAAAAGGGTTTTACTAACGTGTGACTTAATTGATGTATTTGTAAATTATTTTACAAAACTTTTTATAAAAAATATAAAAAGTAATAAATTTTTTTTCAATATTTTCAATTTCTTATAAGAAATTTCTTTAAATTGATGATTAATATATGCTTTAAAGACATACATTAAGGGTGAGTTTGGTTCAGCTTTTTGTAAAAGTGCATAATGAAAAAGTGCATTTTCGAAAAGCTGAGTGTTTGGTAAAATCTGTTAAAAAGTGCTTTTTGAAAAAGCTGAGTGTTTGGCTAGCAATTATAAAAGTGGCAGTTTGAGGGATAAATTACCAAAAAGGACAATGTATATATAAGGGAGTTTATTTCATACCTTTTTTTTTTTTTGGATGTGAATTTATTTCACACTTAAATCAACTACTTCATATACTTAAATCAATTTTTCTCTTTCTAAAAAAATTATTTTTTTCTCATCAATATTAGCTAATAATAACCTACCAATTAAGATTTATTGTGAAAGTATTGTGAAATTATTGTGATAATTGATACTGATTTTAATTTGAACGTACTATTACAATTATTTTTTTTCTCTTTCTAAAAAACTTATTTTTTTCTCACCAATATTAACTAATAATAACCTACCACTTAAGATTTATTGTGAAAGTATTGTGAAAATATTGTGATAAAAATTGATACTGATTTTAATTTTAACGTACTATTAAAATTATTTTTTTCTCTTTCTAAAAAAATTATTTTTTTCTCACTAATATTAGCTAATAATAACCTACCTCTTAAGATTTATTGTGAAAATATTGTGAAAATATTATGATAAAAATTGATACTGATTTTAATTTTAACGTACTATTAAAATTATTTTTTTCTTTTTCTAAAAAAATTATTTTTTTCTCACCAATATTAGCTAATAATAATCTACCACTTAAGATTTATTGTGAAAGTATTGTGAAAATATTGTGATAAAAATTGATACTGATTTTAATTTTAACGTACTATTAAAATTATTTTTTTCTCTTTCTAAAAAAATTATTTTTTTCTCACTAATATTAGCTAATAATAACCTACCTCTTAAGATTTATTGTGAAAGTATTGTGAAAATATTATGATAAAAATTGATACTGATTTTAATTTTAACGTACTATTAAAATTATTTTTTTCTCTTTCTAAAAAAATTATTTTTTTCTCACTAATATTAGCTAATAATAACCTACCCCTTAAAATTTACTGTGAAAGTATTGTGAAAATATTGTGATAACATTTCCTTCTTCTTTTTTTCTCCTCCACACACGTACCCCTTTTTTTTTTTTCCCTTCTTTCCCCTTTTTCCCTACCACTTCCTCCAGAACATTTCACTTTTCATTTTTTGTTCAATCTTTCCCCTTTTGCCCTTTCACTTCCTCCAAAACGTTCCACCACTGAGCTCTTTTTTTTTTTTTTTTGACAATTCGAAAGCCGAGAGGAAGAGAGAAGATGATGATGATGATGATGAACTTTTCATTTTTTGTTCATTCTTTCCCCTTTTTCCCTTTCACTTCCTCTAGAACGTTCCACCGCTGAGCTCTTTTTTTTTTTTTTTTTTGGCAATTCAAAAGCCGAGAGGAAGAGAGAAGATGATGATGATGACGATGATGAAGAAGATGAAGATGATTGAAACATTGGGTTTGTATTTGATTTTGATTTTGGGTTTGAGTTATGGGTTTTCAGTTAATGGTTTAATTTTGAGTTTATTTTCTGTGGATTTTGGGTTTGATTTGTTGATTTTGTTTTGGGTTGATTTTGAGTTGGGTTTGGGATGGGTTTTCCAATGGGGTTTGAGTTGATTTTAAGTTGTTTTGTGTTGATTTTGAGTTATTTTTGGTTTGGTTTTGTTGATTTTGTGTTTGGATTATCAAATGTTGAAATGGGTTTTATTGATTGTGGTGGTAGACCAGGTGGTGCTGTGTTTGTAGCAGCACGGTGAGGGCAGAGCAGATAGAAGAGATGAGAGGAATGAAGAACAGGCGTGAGAACTGAGAACTGATGAATGGTAATTTGGTAATTGCTCAACTCACCCCAACGGATATATCAAAACGCGCACGGACTTTTGGCTTTATGGACCTCCAGAGCTCCATAAGTTTTGCGTGTTCTCAGCCTTGGCCCAAAACGCAACTTTTTCCAAAAAGTTGCGTTTTGGGCTGAACCAAACGCAAAAAACGCTCCAGCTTTTGTAGAAACATGCGTTTCAGCTCCTAAAAGTTGAAACAAACGAGCACTAAACTAGACTATTTTTTTTTTAATGGGTTTGATTAATGTGTTAGTGAAAAATTTTGACACTAAGAAATATAAAATATTGTAATAAAAAAAAATTAACTACTCTTTCATTTTCTCATTGAAGAATTTCTAAAATATTTTTTAAACTAATATCTTTAGCAAATTTTTTTTATAATATAATAATTTAAAAGATTATGTTAACGAGTGCACTTAAAACAATAATTAACAATCTATTTTAAATATGTTTTGATACTACTTTTATAAAAAATAAAAAATAAAACTATCAAAATATTAATTTTTTTTATAAAAATGTTGTTTAAATAAATTATTAACCATAACCAAAAATATAGTCAGGAGCATTTTTCTAAGGGTCCGGTTAGGGCACACATTAAGCCTTTCACTTTTGAAAACTTTTTCTCAGTAATTAAAAAAACCGTCAATACTTTTTTAATTTTTAAATTTTTTTTTTCAAAAATAAAAATAAATGTATGCCCTTAAGGCACACATTAGTAAAATCATTTCTCCCATTTAAAAGTTATGTACTTCTACAGTTTTCCAATTTAAAAGTTATGTACTTCTGCAGTGCTCCATAGGACCATATAACACTAGCTGCAGCCCCAAGATATGGTGAGGCGACATTTCAATTCTCTCAGCTGAAAAGTCAGTCACAACTCAAATTGTGCAAGTTGCAAGTTTTTTCACAAGTACAGACTCAGAAAGCTTCGCCCCTCTCGATACAATCACTTCTTTCTTTCACCATGTCCTCGCATCACAAAGTTGCAGGATTCGGACAAATTGGAAGTTGCTGGATTCGGACAAGTTGCTAAGAATGTCAGGTTTATTAGGAATGATGTTCTAATAATCTTGTTTAAGTATTATAAAAATAAGTTTAAATAAAAAAATATTATAAAAATAAGTTTAAATAAAAAAATATTATAAGAATGTGTGTTATTTTGTGAAGAGCATAAGATAGCAGAGGATGAAGTTATCTCTGGTGATGAAGACAAAGAACCTTCAGATGCTCTCAGACTTGCAAAAGGCAAGATGAAAACGGTGTCATAATAAGAAGAAGCCAACGCACCGTATCACTAAAACTCAAAACACTGTCATTTGGTTAAGTCAGATATTTTAGGATTAAATGTAGTGATAATAATGTGTTAGAGGTGGTTAATCTGTTATAACAACCTCCATGATTTACGCTTCCTCTCTTTCTCTCTTTCTGATTATGTATATATACTTAGCACAGCTCAGTGATGTATTGTGGGGATTACATTACAGAAAGATAGAATTCTAGAACTCTCTTTTGGCCTTTTGTTTTCTCTCAATCTATTTCTCTCTGCTTTCTTTGTTTCTTTGTTCATGGTATCAGAGCCCTAGCTTCCATGGCGTCTGTAACTACAAATTCATCTTCAACCTCATCTTCCACTTCAACCACAGTACCTACAATGGTTAATCCCATTGCTCACATCAATCCCTCACTGTTACTACTGTCAAACATGTCATCCATGGTGACTGTCAAACTAGATTTCTCAAATTTTATTGTTTGGAAGCATCAAATAGAGGTAATCTTGGAGACTTACTCTATGATTGATGCTATTGATGAAACTACTGTAGCTCCGGATCAGTTCTTGAAGGATTCCTCAGGCAATTTTACAACTGAAATCAATCCTGCATTTCTCACTTGGAAGAATCGAGAACAGGCCTTGTTTACATTTCTCAACTCCACACTTTCTCCTTCGGTTCTTGCTCTCACCGTAGGGCAGAAATCTGGTAGGGGTGTTTGGAAAGTTCTGGAAAAACGATTTGCTTCAATTTCTAGGTCTAGTGTGATGAGCCTTAGAAACGAATTGAATGCAGTGAAGAAAGGATCAGACTCCATTGATGTGTATTTCCAGAAAATCAAGCAAATTCGTGACAGACTTGCTGCTGTATCAGTCGTTCTTGATGATGAAGATTTGCTTCATGTTGCTCTTGATGATCTGCCATCAGAGTATGATTCATCTAGTTCTGCTATAAGAACTCGCAGTGATGTTATTTCAATTGAAGAACTTAATATCCTTCTTAACGCTGAAGAGAGGGCTATCAAGAAGAGGTCTGGTCTAATTGATACTAATTCCATGGCTATGGCTGCAAATTATCAATCTCAAGGGTTTCATAGAGGTAGAGGCAGGTACAATAATCATAGAGGCCGTGGAGGTGGAGGTAGAGGAAATTTCAGTGGAGGAAATTTCAGTGGTGGTTCTTCAAATGGTCCTCCTCAGTTCAATCAACCTCAATCTGGTCAAGCAAGACCTCCAGGGTTTCAGCAAAGTTTTCAGGGTCAGAATCAGAGACAACAATGTCAAATTTGTGGAAAGAATGGACATGGAGCTCTTGATTGTTACCACCGGATGGATTTTTCTTTTCAAGGCAAGCATGCTCCATCAAGGCTTGCTGCAATGGTGGCTAATTCTACTCAGGTTCATGGAGCTAATGGTTGGCTTACAGATACTAGTTGTTCTGATCATGTGACACCTGATCTTGCTCATCTTTCCTTGCAACAACAACCTACTTCAGGTACTGAAACTGTGACTGTTGGAAATGGCCAAGAGTTGCCTGTTACTCATATTGGCAATGGTGAGTTGTCTACTCCTTCTCATACCTTTAAGCTTGATGGTATACTTAGGGTTCCTGACCTTTCTTCCAATCTTTTGTCTGTTCATAAGCTTTGTTTACAAAACAATGCATTCTGCTATTTTGATGCTTATAGATTCTCTATCCAGGATTTAATTTCAGGGAAGATCCTTTACGAAGGATTGAGTAAAGATGGTGTCTATCCTATTCCTGCATCATCATCCCTGTCCTCCAATTCATCCATTTCCACTGCTTACACTTCTTCTCAGGTTCATCCTACTTCATCTGCTTTGTCTTCAGCTACTTCTGCTCAAATTTCACTTTGGCACAAAAGGCTTGGACATCCTAGTGCAAAACTTCTCCATTCTGCCATTCAACCTGTAAATCTTGCTTTTACTTTCAATAAGATTGATGAATGCTGCTCTTCTTGTACATCTTGTATTAGTGCAAAGATGCATAGATTTCCTTTGAATAAACATGATATTCAATCCAATTCTATGCTTCAAATTGTGCACTCTGATGTTTGGGGTCCTGCTCCCATTTCCTCTTTATTTGGTTACTCTTACTATGTGGTATTCATTGATGATTACATTAGATATACCTGGTTCTTTTTACTGAAACAGAAATCTGAGTTGTTTGCTGTGTTTAAGCACTTTAAAAATTTGGTTGAGACTCAATATTCTGCTAAAATTAAGATTCTTAGGTCTGATAATGGCAAGGAATACCTTAATTCTCAATTTCAACAACTTTGTTCTGATAATGGTATTGTTCATCAAACTTCATGTCCTTATGTTCCTCAACAAAATGGTGTCTCAGAAAGGAAACATAGGCACATTGTGGAGACTGGTTTAGCTTTGTTGTATCAGTCTCACTTACCTCTAAATTTTTGGTCCTACGCTTTTTCCACTGCATCCTTTCTCATTAATAGGCTGCCATCATCTGCTCTTGGGTTTATTTCTCCTTGGGAGATGGTCAATTCTGTTTCTCCACCTTTGTCAGCTCTTAGGACATTTGGTTGTGCCTGCTATCCCTACCTTAGACCCTACAACAAACATAAACTTCAGCCTAGGTCTATAGAGTGTGTGTTTCTCGGGTATCCTCCTTTGTCCAAAGGGTATTTGTGCTTAGACCCTACTACCAACAAAATATACACTACCTGCTATGCTTTATTCAATGAAAATGTTTTTCCATTTGCTGATAGGCCTAATCTCACTACTCCCAATGTTCCTTTCTCTACTCCTATTTCAGATTCTGCCTGGTTTTCTGTCAAGTCCAATGTGTCAAGTTCTTCTTCTTCTGCTGCTCCCTCCTCTTCTTCTTCTCCCTTGTTTGCTTGTCCTGATTCCTTTCCTTTTGCTCTTCTTCAATCTGACTTGTGTATGTCTGATTCCAATTCCTCTTCCTCTTCTAGTCCTTCCTCTGTTCCTGCTTTACCTTTGTCTGTCTCACCTGAGTCATCCTCTTCTATTCCTGTTAATAATCATCCCATGGTTACAAGGTCAAAACTAGGTATCCACAAGCCTAAGGTTCTTAAGGTGGGTACTGATTACACCTTTCAGGAGCCTCCATCCTTTGCCGTGGCTGTTAAGCACCCTCACTGGAAGGCTGCTATGGATTCTAAGTTTAATTCTTTACTGAAGCAGCAGACTTGGTCTCTTGTACCACCTCCTGCAAACAAGAATATTGTCACTTGTAAGTGGGTTTATAAACTTAAAAGGCACAGTGATGGTTCTATTGCCAGATACAAGGCCCGGCTAGTGGCTAGGGGGTACCTTCAGCAATATGGGTTGGATTATGAGGAAACTTTTAGCCCTGTGGTCAAACCTACCACTGTCAGATTGTTGCTTGCTCTTGCTGTGAACTATGGTTGGTCTCTCAGGCAGTTGGATATAAGCAATGCCTTCCTTTATGGTATTCTCAAGGAGGAAGTTTATATGGCTCAACCACAAGGTTACGAGGATCAGTTCTATCCTAATCATGTTTGTCTTTTACATAAGGCTTTGTATGGACTGAAACAGGCTCCATGGGCCTGGTTTGAGAGGTTTAGCTCTCAGTTACTTCATCTTGGTTTTGTTGCCTCTAGTGCTGATGGGAATTTGTTCATTTATAATCATGATTCTCATTTGGTCTTTCTCTTACTTTATGTGGATGATATCATAGTCACTGGCAATCATGCTGCCTTTATTTCATCTCTTCTTGCTGTGTTGGGTACTGATTTTGATCTTAAGGACTTAGGCAGGTTGCATTATTTCTTGGGGCTTCAAATAGACTATACACCTAGTGGTCTCTTTGTTCATCAGACTAAGTATACTTTGGATTTGCTGAATAAGTTTTCCATGTCTGGCTGCAAGCCTTGCAAGACTCCCTGCTCTCCTAATGCTCATCTCCTAGCCAATGATAGTCCTTCGTTGCAAGATCCTACCATTTATAGAAGCATGGTGGGTGCTTTACAGTATCTGACTTTCACTAGACCTGACATATCCTTTGCAGTCCAACAGGCTTGTCAATTCATGAGTAGTCCTACTTCTAATCATCTTCAGGCAGCTAAGAGAATTTTGCGATATTTACAAGGTTCAATTCATCAAGGTTTGGCCTTTACACCTGGTCCATTGGCCCTTTCTGCCTACAGTGATGCAGACTGGGCCGGTGATCCTATGGATCGGAAGTCCATCTCTGGTATTTTAGTGTTTCTTCGTAATTCTCCAATCACCTGGTCTGCCAAGAAGCAATCTACCATCTCTCGTTCTTCCACTGAGGCAGAGTATAGAGCTCTAGCTTCCTGTGCTGCTGAGCTTTGTTGGATTAGAATGCTTCTCAAGGATTTTGTTGTTTTTCTGTCTGATCCTCCTGTCTTGTGGTGTGATAACGTATCAGCCCTTGCTATTGCTTCTAATCCTGTTTTTCACTCTCGTACAAAGCATATCGAAGTGGACTTCCATTTTGTTCGTGAGAGAGTTTTGAGGCATGATCTTCTGGTTAAGTTTGTTGCCTCTTAAGATCAATTGGCTGATATTCTGACTAAGGGTCTGGCTTCTCCTCGTTTTCAGTGGCTGACTTCCAAACTCATGTGGCAATTCCCCATGAGCTTGAGTGAAAAGCATAAGATAGCAGAGGATGAAGTTATCTCTGGTGATGAAGACAAAGAACCTTCAGATGCTCTCAGACTTGCAAAAGGCAAGATGAAAACGGTGTCGTAATAAGAAGAAGCCAACGCACCGTATCACTAAAACTCAAAACACTGTCGTTCGGTTAAGTCAGATATTTTAGGATTAAATGTAGTGATAATAATGTGTTAGAGGTGGTTAATCTGTTATAACAACCTCCATGATTTACGCTTCCTCTCTTTCTCTCTTTCTGATTATGTATATATACTTAGCACAGCTCAGTGATGTATTGTGGGGATTACATTACAGAAAGATAGAATTCTAGAACTCTCTTTTGGCCTTTTGTTTTCTCTCAATCTATTTCTCTCTGCTTTCTTTGTTTCTTTGTTCATTTTGTTTAAGCAATAAAAACTATTGTATAAATCACACAATTCAACAAACACTAAAAATGGTGAAAAAACAGTTTACATTCTTTATCCAAATATTTGATATTAAAAGTAATTTTTTTTAATTTTTAATCTTAATCATTAATGGTGGTATTACAGCTATTTCATCAAATCTCAACCCCAAATTGCGTGTGAAGAGGGAAAGAGATAATGAGATACTGTGATGTAACAGAGGAGGGAAAGAAATAATGAGAGGACTGTGAGTCTGTTACATCGATTTTCAATCCCAAATTGCGTGCGAAGAGGTGAAGAAATAATGAGAGTACTGTGAGTCTGTGACTGATCAGTACTCACTTACATTTCCAAAAATAGGTCTGTACTAAGTGTGAATCAATGCTTTCATTTTCCAATAACAGTCCTCAAGTCGCTCACGTTGCTTAGATCCTCGCAACTTGTTTATCACTTCGATGCCTGCACGGCTTTCAAATTTTGATTTCCCACCCAATAATGTAAATGATGGGTCACATTTCATCTGATAGCTAAGAGTGGAGTCAAGGACTTTTCATTTTTCATTACATTAAGGCTTAAAAAATAATAAAAAATCATTTACCTTCAAAGCGGAAAAATGTCAATACTTGATTTTTTTTTTATTGGTTTTTTACATTGTCTTCTCAAAACTTTCAATAAAAGAATAATCAATATTTATTACGGGTGGGCCTATAGCGGGGTAAATCGCTGATCCAGAGAGTTTTTTCAAAATGTTAGTGCCTGAACTTGAATTAAGAAGCTCCTAGTCAAACCCAAGACAGTCACTTTGAAACTAAGTGTCCAACCACTCGGCCAACTCCACTGGGTTCAATACTTAATTTTTAAACAATATAAGAATATATTTAAGAATGTATTTGGAATCACACTATTTAAAATCCATGAAGAATATGATAAAATGGACCATATCCCTTTATTTCCTCTCAAAATTAAGAGTCTAATTGATTAGAGGGGTGAAAAAATTGATAGAATATAAAATATTTTAGTTTTTCTAATTTGTGTTTGGTTGAGAGTGAAAAAGTGAAAAGATGAAAAAAAATGAGTTTGTATAAATTTATTTATATACCATTGTTAAAAAATAATGTCCAATTAAAATAAAAAAAAGTTTCAAACAACTAAGGAAAAAAAAAAAAACCAATCACCCAAACTTATTAAAAAATAAAAATCATGCCTAGAAAAAAAATTCACATCTATTTAAACCCAAAAAAGAAAAGACCAAAACCTGTATTATGCCAAAAAAGAGAAAAAAAAAAGTGAAAAAGCAACAAAGTCCTCGTTTAGGAAAGTTAAAATAAATTGAAAGACAATGACAAGTCTACATGAGAGGAGGAGGGCTAGTTTAGTCATTACTTGCAATTATTCTTCACTCCTCTATTTTCTTTCCAAATTAGTGAGTTAAGTAAGAAAACATCTGAACCCCACTAATTTTCCATCCTCCCATTCTCTTCAACCAAATACCAATAAAATTGATTTTCTCTTCACTTTTCTCTCTTTTGTTTTCTATCCTCCTAGTTTCAACCCCAACCAAATGGACCCTAAGAGAATCTTGAACCATTTTTCCCCTCTAAATTAATAAATAGCTATATATTTTCACTGTGTTGGTTATAAAATTAAAAATCCAAAATGCAACAAGTGGTACAATAAGTGGTTAATAATAATAATAATAATAATAATATTATTATTATTATTATTATGTCTTGTATGGTACTAAGGTAATAAAGCATCCATTTTTTTTCACCTATATATTATTTTTTTTCATAGTTTCAAATTTTGAGTTTTTACCATAAATCTAAAATTTAAATAATTAGAGAAACAAAGAAAGAAAATTGAAAATTTATTTTCTCAAATTATTACATGGAATCAAATTAAATGTCTAAAATTGGTGTATATAGATTAATCTCTTACTTTAATCGTTAGTAACTATGAATTTGTTGTATTTTAACCATTACCATTATTTATAATTTTATTAGTAATATTAATTAATATTTTTAGTATTTTTTATTATTATTGCCTTTTGATCCCTCCCCCCAAAAAAAACTAAAATAGTGGCTGTAACTTCTGTAACTACTCAGTAGTTACAGAAGTTACCAGCTATGCCTGTGGGCATGACGTATGGCATCAAAGCTTATTAAGAGAAAGCCACGTGGGAAAAGTATTCATCAATAACATATTTTTAAAGAAGACAACTCTCCACTCCCAAACTACCTATACAAAGAATCATTCTCTTGTTATTGTATTTGTCATTTTCTTTTAGCCATTATTTTGAGAGGAGAGAATGGAATAAAAAAAATAAAAAAAATATTTTTAAAATATTTTTTCATTCTCTTATTTGAGAGTTTTAATGGAGGAGATGAAAAGTCTATTCTCTTAATTAAAAATTTAAGTGGAAGAGAATGAAATGAGTAGGAGGAAACACTCATTCCTCTCTATTCTCTTAAAATCTCAAATTTTCATTCCTGCTTGAAATTAAATTTAATGAATTTTTTACTAAAACTCTCAAAATACCCCAATGTATTCAACAATTTATTTTAAAATAGAGGTCTAATAGTAATATTGTCATAAAATAATTCCATTCATTATCCTCTATGTTACTTCCAAACAAGGTTACTTACATTCCTTTCATTTTTATTCTTTTCCATTCATTTATTTTAAAACATTTAAACAAGGTTACTTAATTTTATTCCATTTCTTTCTTTTCCATTTATTTCTCTTACTTAAATACATTTCAATTTCATTCTATTCTATTCCCTTATGAACTCTCAAACTAAGTTTTAGTTAGTAAGATTCATAAAGGCGATCATGCCTGTAAGTAGTTTACTTTTTCTTTTTCTTTTTCTTTTTTCCCACTGTTACCCTCTTTTTCTTTTTTTTTCTTTTTTTATCGAATACATTGTTACTCTTTATTATATTGTAGTTTCGTTGAATTTAATCTAAGTTCTTAGTTGTTAGCATGGTATATCCTTTTTTCCTTATCATCAATCGATCTTCTTTCATGTTTTGCTATGATCTATATATTCAGTTTGGCATCAATTTACTATGTCAGCACAGTGTTTTAGCATAACTTTGATCTACTTAGACTCCTGGTACTTGATAACTTAGAAATTTGAATCTCATTTAGAACATAGTCATTTATTTTTACTTAATTACTGTTGCTAGCATTATCTCCAATAACCTCATTGATCATGAAAAAGTCTCTTAATTGACGCATTACCCAACCACATTCCTTTAAGAAAAGAAGTCAAATAACCAAATTAAGATCATAAACAAGGACACCAATGCCTAACAAAGGTCATTGATACACCGACAATCACATCGATTTGACAAATTAAATTATATCAAACACAACATATATTTTAAACCAATAAAGATAAACTAATCCAAATACACCCTTCAATATCAGCCGCTAACAAATAATCTCACTTTTTTCATTGTTGAAAACAAATATAAAAGTTCTATTGTTTGTGTGAGAAAACTTTCGTCTCGGCCCCCAATCAGGTATTATTTGTTTTGAAAATGGCGTTGAGCCTTAGTCCTCACGAATTTGCTCAATCCCATATCAGGGAGAGACACCACCCACCCATGCCTTATAAGCCTTTGGCCTAAGGATGAGTGTACCACTACTACACATGTGTGGAGCAAGTCTTAAAAACTGCTGCGCATGCTGTCAGTAGTGCACTCAGGTGGCATTGGCCTCAACGAACCAGTCTCGGGGCCATTTCCAAAACAAACAATACCTTATTAGGGGCCAAGACAAAAGTCCTCCCACAATATTAAAAAAAAAAAAAACAAATATAAAGCAAAAGAATACATGTTTATTACCTTATTTAATGGATTTTTTCTTTCTTTCATGGCCTGTTAGAGTAAACCTTTACTTTAGAGGAAGAGGTGTTGAGGGGCTTAAGGCTGCGATTTAGGGTGAAAGAAAAGAACATTTGATCGATGTAAGCAAAAATATAGGTTCAATTTGCATTACTTTTATATAATTTTCAAATTTTCAGAATTTAGGTGGTTTATTTTCTTGATCATAGACTTTTTAGTCCTTTTATAATACCACATTGCTAAAACGTGCGTAATGAATATTCTTACTTGGAAAGTTGTTTTTCTAGACCCTATAAACTTTCCTCTACTTAAAATTAGATCTAATTTGCTATGTTCATTCACTTTAAATTGTAATTAATGATATATACCCAAAATATATGCAATCATATTTTTCAGGGTTCAAAATTTCAATTAGTTAATTGATAAAGTTATTTATTATTGAATAAAGGACTATAATTAAAATTTGTTTTTAGAAAATTTAATGAATATTTTGATATAACGATTAAGAGCAATTATTATGAAATGGACATTATAGATTTAAAATTGGTTGTATTTATTATTAAAAAAATTATATCTGAAAAAAGAAATCTTGCAAAAGTTGAACACATGGATGGAAACCCAATTAAGAGAACAAGGTTGAATGTTCTTTTTCAATTCCAAACGTCACAGGCTCACAGCACACGAAACAAAACTCACTTGCAACGAGTTTTATACCAAAACAACTTGACTTACCAAGTCAAAATGTATGGGCTTTCATAGAAATAAAAATAAAGAAAAAAAAATAAAGAAGAAGAGATAGTCAAAATGTATGCTTAAAACGGATTAGTAATCATATATAAAAAGAATTTGGATACAGTGAATTACTTATCGTGTTGAAAATGTAATTTGCTGCCTCTACGATACCGTGTACAAGTCCAAATAGTTAGCTCAAGAGTCAAGATGTCTTATTTTCGTTGCCTATGACTTTTAGTGATGAAACTGGTTTCGTCATGTATACCGCATCCAAAAGTCTTAGAGATGAAAAATTTCAATCCAACTATTTAAAAAAAAAAAAACACTTTTGGTGATGAAACCATTTTGTCGCCTAATGTTTTTCTAGCTAAATACATTATTTGACAACGAAATAGTTTCGTCGCCAAATGTATTTTATTTTATTATTTTTTATTAAACCAAATTTTATTTAATTTTTTTTAATTCAGCCATATTTAGTGACGAAATATTTCATTGCTGAAACCAATTTTTTAACTATTTTTTTAATTCTACCATATTTGGCGACAAAATATTTCGTCGCCAAAATGAATTTTATTTATTTATTTTATTGATTCTACCATAATAGGCGATGAATAGCTTTGTTGTTTAAACCAATTTTTATTATTATTTAATTTTGCCATATTAGGCGACAAATTATTTCGTCACCAAATGTTATTATTCCATCATATCCAAACTATTAGTGATGAAAAATTTTGTCACCAAAGATTTATTATTTTTACTCTAATTTTCTATTTTTATTTATTTTGTTTGATATTAACCTATCATTACATTATTAGAACCTCACATTTGAACAACACGTTTATAAGTTAACGATCCATACAATCCACAAATAAATTAAACAAGTATTAGATTCAATCCATCCATACAAATACAAGTTGTTTGCAATACATCAATTACACGAGATGTTTTATAATAATATATACAAAAACATTAATGTAATATAATTAGGGCCAAAAGAAGATGTCTTCAAATGTCTTCAAGTATTTTTTTTTTTTAGAAACAAAATGTCTTCAAGTAGTGCTAAAAGAAAATATCCTAAAAGCCACCAATAAGACATCTGTACAAATATAAAAACAAAACTACATTAAAATCATAAAGCAAAAACATTAACTATGTTATAAGAAACATTTCTAACAATGCATTAAAACTAGTCACGCTAATGAATTGCAGTCACAACTTCTAAACAATAACTTGTAGAAAGCAAAGATACATTTTCAAGTGTAATGTAATACAAATATTTTCTAACAATGCATTAAAAGTAGTCAAACCATGTAATGCACAATTGCTAAAATAAAATACTAACCAATAAGTCTTCAAGATATTATTTTGCACCTCATCTTGCTTTGGTTTTGCCTCCTTGAGCTCAACTAGGTCACAACACTAGCTTTATTTCTTTTCCCATTTGCACAATTGGGTTGAGCAGAATTCTTTAGAGAAATTGACAAATACTTCAACCCCAAAGCATTAATTCTCTCTTGATTATATATGCTTCATTCTAACCAATCTTGTCATCTCATACTTTGGTATATTATAAGTGTCTTCGGCATTTTTGGAACTATATATTGACATGAGAGATAAAATAAAAAAATATATATTCATTACAACTTCAAGACAAGTACATTGCTTTAATACAATTGTTACTAACTCTAAATATCATAATCCACATTAATATCCATATCAAGTTCAAGACAAGTGCGAAACTTTAAGACAAATGTTATTCACTCTACATATTATAATCCACATCAATATCAATATCAAGATCAAGACAAGTGCAAAACTTTAACACAATTGTTACTGTGGGGCCCGGGGGCCTGGAATTTTCGGCCCACCTCTAGACTGGCCCAAGGCCCATGCCGAGGATCAATGGCTGTCCCAGGCAGCTGTCTAGGGACTTTTCGGCCTTCCGGGCCGCGCCGAGGACAACCCTGTCCTCGGCATACCTATCCTGATCCCAGTACAGGCAGTCACATCCACACTTAATGCGTCTACCTAACTCCCCTGGCAATCTCAGTGTTGAGGGGACTCCTGAACGGCGGAACCTTGGGTGCCGCGATCCACAGTACGGTGGGAAACGTGGCTGATAGGACAAGTCCTTAAGCAGTGGTCTGGATGACTGACAGTTGGAAGGCTAGGGTTGGCCAAAGAGGGTATATAAATGCAAGGAGCCCTTCAGAGTGGGGGCTCCTCGGCCATCCGAGGAGCAACCCCTAAGACGATAAGAACAAAGAAAAAGGCCCCCAAGAAGGAGGAACACTTCAGGCGAGCCGGTGGCAAGCCTGTTGGCGCCGAACCCTACGACCCACTCTCTAAACAAATTTATTGCTGGGGGATCTACGACGAAACGAGCCCCTACAATTGGCGCCGTCTGTGGGAAGGGTTAGTGCGCTGACCGGCGCAACCGGCGGTCTTTTCAAAGCAAATGCCATGCAAAGAGGTGGCGGTGCAAAAGAAAGAAGAAAAAAGAAAAATTCTGCAGCAAAAAAAAAAAAAAAAAAAAAAAAAAAAAAAAAAGAAACTCAACATCAAACGGAAAGGATTCTTTATCATTTCATAGAAAAGAGTTACAGATACAATCGGAGGCTCAGGCAGGCTTGTTTTACAAGCTTTATTACAAGCTAATCCTACAATCGGAGGCTCAGGCGGTCCGATCCTACAACTAGCTAGGGGAGAGGGAAGTGTCAACCCGTGCTTTTATTGGCATCAGCAGAACGGGAGAGCTTGACAATAAAAGCGGGGAAGGGGGGCTGAGGCTGGCTTGCTTCAAAGCGGAAGCTTGAACGAAGTGAGGAGCAGATGCAGGGGCACCGGAACGTCCTCCCCCGTGATGTTCCCTTGACGCTCTCCAATCCTCCCGAGCGCCGGCCGTTGGAGACGGCAACACTCGGGCGCCAGACATGACGTAAGTTCGCGTATCTTCTCCACCGAAGGTGCGCTCCGGGGAAAGATGTTAGGTACTCCAACAATGTCCCACCTGGCCACCGCGTGCAACACTGCCGGTGTTACGCCGAGGCTCAGCCGCACCAGAAACCCAGTGGGGGCTGCGGCCACGGCAGCCCTTAACTCCATATCTCCTAACTCCGGTCACAATCCCGACGGGGTTATTAAAGGGGCATGGGGAGTGGAAAGATGGTTTTCTTTCTGTTCGAGTTGGGAAGCTCATGGGGTATGAAGAAACCATCCCCCCAGAAAGCCTTATATAGAGGGGGAGAGTTGGTGACAGTCAATTCGCGCAGAATTCGAAGAGTGAGTTACCGAGGCGGTGGGCAATAATGAAGCCACCAAATTCCAAGGGGGCTGTAGACCGTTGTACTTCTGTCGATTTACGAGACCATTAGTGAAGGCGCGTCTCGCGCACCGAAGCGTCAGGCGTAGAACACGAACGGCCAAGAAACGCTTCCCCGATAGAAGATGGGGAAACTAATTACTTCAGAAGACCAAGTGTTAGACAGAACCAAGGCTCTGCATGGTCCTCGGACTCAGGCCTATGGGGAAACTAATTACTTTAGAAGACCAAGTGTTAGACAGAACCAAGGCTCTGCATGGTCCTCGGACTCAGGCCTATGGGGAAACTAATTACTTCAGAAGACCAAGTGTTAGACAGAACCAAGGCTCTGCATGGTCCTCGGACTCAGGCCTATGGGGAAACTAATTACTTCAGAAGACCAAGTGTTAGACAGAACCAAGGCTCTGCATGGTCCTCGGACTCAGGCCTATGGGGAAACTAATTACTTCAGAAGACCAAGTGTTAGATAGAACCAAGGCTCTGCATGGTCCTCGGACTCGGGCCTATGGGGAAACTAATTACTTCAGAAGACCAAGTGTTAGACAGAACCAAGGCTCTGCATGGTCCTCGGACTCAGGCCTATGGGGAAACTAATTACTTCAGAAGACCAAGTGTTAGACAGAACCAAGGCTCTGCATGGTCCTCGGACTCAGGCCTATGGGGAAACTAATTACTTCAGAAGACCAAGTGTTAGACAGAACCAAGGCTCTGCATGGTCCTCGGACTCAGGCCTATGGGGAAACTAATTACTTCAGAAGACCAAGTGTTAGACAGAACCAAGGCTCTGCATGGTCCTCGGACTCAGGCCTATGGGGAAACTAATTACTTCAGAAGACCAAGTGTTAGACAGAACCAAGGCTCTGCATGGTCCTCGGACTCAGGCCTATGGGGAAACTAATTACTTCAGAAGACCAAGTGTTAGACAGAACCAAGGCTCTGCATGGTCCTCGGACTCAGGCCTATGGGGAAACTAATTACTTCAGAAGACCAAGTGTTAGACAGAACCAAGGCTCTGCATGGTCCTCGGACTCAGGCCTATGGGGAAACTAATTACTTCAGAAGACCAAGTGTTAGACAGAACCAAGGCTCTGCATGGTCCTCGGACTCAGGCCTATGGGGAAACTAATTACTTCAGAAGACCAAGTGTTAGACAGAACCAAGGCTCTGCATGGTCCTCGGACTCAGGCCTATGGGGAAACTAATTACTTCAGAAGACCAAGTGTTAGACAGAACCAAGGCTCTGCATGGTCCTCGGACTCAGGCCTATGGGGAAACTAATTACTTCAGAAGACCAAGTGTTAGACAGAACCAAGGCTCTGCATGGTCCTCGGACTCAGGCCTATGGGGAAACTAATTACTTCAGAAGACCAAGTGTTAGACAGAACCAAGGCTCTGCATGGTCCTCGGACTCAGGCCTATGGGGAAACTAATTACTTCAGAAGACCAAGTGTTAGACAGAACCAAGGCTCTGCATGGTCCTCGGACTCGGGCCTATGGGGAAACTAGCCACTACTTATGAAGGCAGCACCTGTGCCTAGGTCTTGCATGGTCCTCGGACCCAAGCCTACGGAGAGCTAGCCACTACTTATGAAGGCAGCACCTGTGCCTAGGTCTTGCATGGTCCTCGGACCCAAGCCTACGGAGAGCTAGCCACTACTTATGAAGGCAGCACCTGTGCCTAGGTCTTGCATGGTCCTCGGACCCAAGCCTACGGAGAGCTAGCCACTACTTATGAAGGCAGCACCTGTGCCTAGGTCTTGCATGGTCCTCGGACTCAGGCCTATGGGGAAACTAGCCACTACTTATGAAGGCAGCCCCTGTGCCTAGGTCTTGCATGGTCCTCGGACCCAAGCCTACGGAGAGCTAGCCACTACTTATGAAGGCAGCACCTGTGCCTAGGTCTTGCATGGTCCTCGGACCCAAGCCTACGGAGAGCTAGCCACTACTTATGAAGGCAGCACCTGTGCCTAGGTCTTGCATGGTCCTCGGACCCAAGCCTACGGAGAGCTAGCCACTACTTATGAAGGCAGCACCTGTGCCTAGGTCTTGCATGGTCCTCGGACCCAAGCCTACGGAGAGCTAGCCACTACTTATGAAGGCAGCACCTGTGCCTAGGTCTTGCATGGTCCTCGGACCCAAGCCTACGGAGAGCTAGCCACTACTTATGAAGGCAGCACCTGTGCCTAGGTCTTGCATGGTCCTCGGACCCAAGCCTACGGAGAGCTAGCCACTACTTATGAAGGCAGCGCCTGTGCCTAGGTCTTGCATGGTCCTCGGACCCAAGCCTACGGTGAGCTTGTCACTATCTTTAGAAGCAGCAACAGGATCTTCCATAAAAGGCTAATCACTTGCCGGAGGATTGAAGCGCTGAGCTAACTATTTGGGAAAAACCAACCAGCGGAAGGCCTCGGGGGGAATGAGGGCTGTGGGTGTCAAAACCCTCCTCCCCGTTCAAGGGAACGTGCAGCAGGATTTTGAGGGGCTATTGTGGGGCCCGGGGGCCTGGAATTTTCGGCCCACCTCTAGACTGGCCCAAGGCCCATGCCGAGGATCAATGGCTGTCCCAGGCAGCTGTCTAGGGACTTTTCGGCCTTCCGGGCTGCGCCGAGGACAACCCTGTCCTCGGCATACCTATCCTGATCCCAGTACAGGCAGTCACATCCACACTTAATGCGTCTACCTAACTCCCCTGGCAATCTCAGTGTTGAGGGGACTCCTGAACGGCGGAACCTTGGGTGCCGCGATCCACAGTACGGTGGGAAACGTGGCTGATAGGACAAGTCCTTAAGCAGTGGTCTGGATGACTGACAGTTGGAAGGCTAGGGTTGGCCAAAGAGGGTATATAAATGCAAGGAGCCCTTCAGAGTGGGGGCTCCTCGGCCATCCGAGGAGCAACCCCTAAGACGATAAGAACAAAGAAAAAGGCCCCCAAGAAGGAGGAACACTTCAGGCGAGCCGGTGGCAAGCCTGTTGGCGCCGAACCCTACGACCCACTCTCTAAACAAATTTATTGCTGGGGGATCTACGACGAAACGAGCCCCTACAGTTACTAACTCTATACATCATAATCCATACCAACATCAAGTCAATTCCAAAACTTTAAGACAATTGTTATTAACTCTACATATCATAATCGACATCAATATCTATATCAAGATCAAGACAAGTGCAAAAATTTAAGACAATTGTTACTCTACATATCATAATCCTCATCAATATCCATATCAATCAAGACAAGTGCAAAACTTTAAGACAGTTATTACAAACTCTACATGTCATAATTCACATTAATATTCATATCAAGATCAATACAAGAGCAAAACTTTAAGACAACTGTTATGAGCTATACATATCATTTAGCATCTCTTGATGTTCTACCTTCACAAATAACGTCAGCTTTAACATCACACATACAATACTGAACATTATCTTTAACATTGATAGGGACAACATCAATAATCTCTTTTTGTTAGAATGCATCATTAGCTTATGTATTATCATTGGATTCTCCATCCCCGACTTCTAGGACATCAAACACTCCCCTATATTAGACGCATTGCACAACTTGCCAAGGTTTACCCAATTGGTATCATGAAGATAGAAAACTTGTTTTGCTTGACTAGGTAGTATAAAAGGATCATTTTGATACCATTGACTTGTGACATCAATGCTCATGCAATGTGTGTCGGCTCTTATCATTCTCCTTCAACCATTGGTACTAGTATTGTACCATTTACATTGGAACAAAACAATTTTTTAGCACAACATATACTTTAATTCCCAAATTTTGCGCACATGACCATAGAAGTAATGTATTTCTCCCTCATGATCCCCTTTGGTAGATACACCGCTATTTTGGGTTACACGACGATTGTGTAGGTCCCTTATATAAAACCTTACACCATTGGCCATTTAAACTGAGCACTCTTTCACTAGTGGCTTCGAACCATTTGCTAATGACTATAATTGTTTTGTAGGTTTTGATGACTCATTAACTTTCAATCTATTCATCTATAATGACGTACATCATGTGGCATTAATTAGCAATGAGTAATGATCAAACTATATAAATGTTTAATAATATTTAGTGTGTAATAAAATTCAAAATGTCTTACATGTTCATTGAACCACTTGGGAAAATCTTGTTGTTGTATTTGGATTATGCCCTCTCTAGTAGAATTATGCAATGAGTTTTTGTGTTCAATGTTCAAAACAAGGTGATTTATATTCAGCTAAGTATTGCTAATAGTATTCAAGACAATTCAAACGTCATATGCATATGACATTACATACTTTAAATAATGCTCTAGCTTGAGACTATTATACAAGTACCAATGAGTAGTATCAAGCAATTCACGAGATAAGTTGCCATTATTCCGCCTACCCCCTGTAGGTTATGCTATCTATGAAAAAACCATCAATCCTTCACTAAATTCATCAAAATCTTCATTTCTTTTCCTTCGATTGTGCACAATTTCGATCATATCAATATACAATGACCAGTTATTAATACATTCTTTAAGAATGCAAGTCTCTGCAATCAAACCTTCTGGTCGGGCTCAATTGGAAACATATCTTTTCAATGTTCCAAGAAACCTATAAGGAAAAAGCATTAGGAGTATGATTACATATGCAACTAAATTTATTGATTTTTTTTTTCCCTATGGGAAAGATAGAATTAATGAATGGACCAATGGAACTAATTACCTTTCAATTGGGGACCTCCACCGATATTGTACCAATCCTCCAATAATGGCTTCCTAAGGCAAGTGAACAACAAGATGGACCATGACATCAAAAAATGTCGGAGGAAAGTACCTTTCGAGCTTGCATAGTATGAGAACTATACGTTCTTCTAGTTTCTTCAAGTCACTCCACTTTAGGGTCCTTAAGCACAAGTCTTGAAAGAATCTACCTAACTCAAACAATATAATACTAATGTCCTTCTTTGCAAAATCTCGTAACCCAATTGGAAGAATCTGTTGTAAATAGCACATGACAGTCGTGGCTTTTCAAACAAGATAGTTTACCATTTCTCTCATTCACTAACATTGATATGTTTACCACATAGCCATTTGGATAATTGACTGATTTCAAATGATCCATCAGGACATTGTTGCAGATGCAATTGGTGCTTAAAGTTCATATTTTGCAAGTCTATCTGTGCCTTATCCATATTCTTGTTTTTCCCCTTAATCCCTAACAAAGTACCGTAAGTACTCTCACTAATATTCTTCTCCACGTGCATGACATCAATGTTATGCACATGACAGTCATGGCTTTTGAAACTAGATAGTCTACAATTTCTCGCATTCGCTAAACTCGATATGTTTGCCGCATAGTCATTCGGATAATTGATTGATTTCGAAAATTCATAAAAACCATCCTTTTGTTCAAGTTTTAATGAAAAGAAATCCCCAGGCTTCTCATATAATCCATCAAGACGTTGTTGCATATGCAATTGGTGCCTGAAGTTCATATTTTGCAAGTCTATATGTGTCTTGTCCGTGTCCTTGTTTTTTCCTCAATACCTAACAAAGTACCATAAATACTCTCACTAATATTCTTCTAACAAAGTACCATAAGTACCGGTCATTTATCAAGGTTTTCATTTTCCTTCAAAAATATTGCACAATCATTTTTACATGCATGAATATGCTCGTATGACATGCCCAAGTCACATAATATCTTTTTTGCTTCATAAGTTGACTTCATAACCAAGTTACCTTTCAATAAAAGCTTAATCAACAATTCTAGTATCATGTCAAGTGCCTTATTACTCAAGTTGGTCATTACATCTACATTCAACATCTTAATAACAAACTTCAATATAGTATAATCAGTGCAACCTGGATACAACTGATGCTTTGCATCTTTCTCAAAATTGTCAAAATTACGTACTTCCTCATTTTGGTTTGCATTTCTTGATTCTCCTTTAATTTGGTCACCCAGCAAGGCATGTATACCATCTATATGATCACCATCCAACATTTCATCATCATGACTATTATCATTCGATACATGAGATTATCCTTGATCATAACATTTAGTGTAAGATTGCATAATCCCACGACAAAGCAAATGGACACACACAACATAATGAGACTGTCGATAGCAATTCACACATTGAATACATGAGGACAGAATATTACCACTTGAGTCTACAACCGTCATTGCAAAATTAATAAATGAATTAAGCCCACTAATATATAGTTCACTTAATCTACGATCAGGTATCATACTCAGTGCCATTCAACTTTTGTCCATCCTAATTACAAATGCAAGGTGAATGTTAATTCAGCAAAATAATGACAAGTTATGTATAATATATTTTAGCATCTAAGTCTCTAATTTACTTAGATAAAGCCCTATCCCATTTAAGAGTGCACAAGTCTATGTCACATCATACTCAATTCTATATATACCTTAATACTTAGATAAAGCCCCACCCCACTAATATATGATTCATTTAATGTACAATAAACTTTTTTTATTTATTTTATAAGTACCAAAATATTTTATTTTAAGTATAAAGATAATCAGAAGTTTAAGAATTGGTTAATACTTTTCATACTCAAATCAATATATACCTTAATACTTAAACAAATATACACAAAACAATCAATGTTCCTAATATCAATTTAAACCATTTCATAACACCATACAAGCCACCCGCTTTTTTTAACTCAACAACTCACCACAATACCAATCATCAACAAAACAATATATAATCCTTACAAGTATAGACCCAAAAAAAAAAAAAATTTAAAATAATCAAACAAACATAACTCAACAATATTTATACAGCATTTCTAAAAATAATAAACACTCATAATATTAATTTAAACCATCTCATAACACCAAGCAAGTCACCCACTTGCTCTAACTCAACAATCCACCACAATACCAATCATCAACATCACAATATAGAATGCTTACAAGTAATGGAAAAAAAATTAAAATAATCATACAAAAGTAATTCAATAATATTCATTTGCAATTTCTAAAGATAATAAATACTCTCAATATCAATTTAAACCACATTATAACTCCATGCAAGCCATCTGCTTGCTCCAACTCAACAACCTACCACAATACAAATTATCAACAAAATAATATAGAAAGCTTACAATATAAAATGCTTACAAGTATTAAAAAAAATTTTAATTTATTAAACAAGTTTTACTCAACATTTATTGTATACCTTTGTTGAAATACTAAGCTTTACCAGGCAATTTGATTCAAGTTATGCTAAGATGGGTATTCAAAAACTGCAAAAATACAAAACCCAAACCCATAATACAAATCAAATTTGGGACAACATGTGAAAAACAAAAAAAAAGTTAAAAGATCATTGACTATAGAAACTAACATTATACCGTTTAATACCCACAAAGATTATCCACAAAGATCAGTAATGGTCGTTTCTCAACCAAGTTTAATTTGTAACATCATACCATTCAAAACCCATTTTAGATTACCCATAAAAATTTAAAAACAAAAAAGTAGCTTTTCCACTTTTAGCAAATTAAAAAAAAAAAAAAATCTTGAAATTGAGAAAAAAAAATACATAAAAACCATCGGAGCTTGGAGAAGGAAAAAAAAGAAGAAGAAGTAACCAGAAAAATTAAGAAAACTAAAGGGAAAAAAAAAGAGGGAGAGAAAATACCATCGAAGCTTCAAAGGTGAGGCAACTGAGAGAGAAGAGGAGATTGGGGACGATCGTGTTGGCTGTTGAGGGAGGCAGTGGCGGCAACAAAGTGGAGAGAGAGAAGGGATCGAGTGAAGTGGGGGTGTAGACACTCGATTTTGCACCCATGATTTAATTAAGGAAGATGACTAGAGTAAACATCTACGTACCCCAAAAATCACGATTGCATTATATGTATTAATTCATTCATTGCATATCATAAAAATGATCTTGAGATTTTAACAGTTACAACGGTATGTCCGGTTTCTAAATCGGACCGTCGAATTGAAAGATATCATAAAATCAAGTTTTCACGGTCTGCATGCATTGTGTGGGGTGAAGCCGATCACGTGTGATTAATTGAAATTAATTTTGATTGGTTAATGATTATAATTAATTAAATGAATTTATGTGATTGGTGGGGTATTTTTCTTAAAGTGAGATTTGTTGAATGGGATTAAAACAAATAAGCTGATAATATTTAAAGACTGTGGATATAGGCTTTTGGGATAATTATATTTAAAATAATTATTTTAAAAGTCATAATTATCACTTTGGAATGAGGTTTATCGTGAAAATAACTCTAAAATTCGTCCAAATACAGTTTTAGAGTTGGAAAACACTTCAAAAACGTGCTAATCAAGTAGCAGATTTCAGATTCACATTCTAAGGCACTTTTTGCATAGTAGAACTCGAAATTAGGACTAGAATATTTCTGGAAAAGTTGTAGAGAATCAAATTTACCTTCAGCTATCAAAATTTCAGCTTAATCCGAGTTTTGAGTAAAGAGATATGATCAAAATACTGAAACTGATTCAGATCTGAAAAATCAGCTTACTCTTATCCAAATCTCTTTTTTTTTTTAGGATTTTCCCCATACGTTTTTTGCTTATTTTTTAAGCTGGTTGGACTTAATTTTTAAGCAAACCTAGCTTATTTTCTAAGCAACTGACACCTCTATAAATAGGGGATGCCTCCCAACATTCAGGGACCCCTTTTGACACACTTTTACGCTCTTAGAGAGACAATTTCCCACACTCTCAAATTTCTCATATTTCTCACCCTCTTTTTTTCTGGTATTCTCTCTTAAACTAGGTTTTTTAAGTTTCAAAGATAATTACATAAATTTCTTTGAACCCTAAAACATCCTCTTAAGAAGAAGAAGTGCTCCATGCAAGAGGTTGTTTCTGATTACCCTTTTCTTTTCGTTATGCTTCTCTTGTAGTGATGATGCATGTTTGTATGTTTTTTTTAGTTTAGTTGTTTCAAGTATCCATAACATGAATTGTTAATTTATATTGTTAAAGCATGTTCTTAATTCTCTTATTATTGTTGTGATCTCTTACTTAGTTTCAAAATCTGCATGTTATTACTTCTTTTTCTTAAATTAAAAACTGATCTACATCTTCATTAGATATAGATCTGAATTTTTTTAAATAAAAACAAATCTGCATCTTCCTTAGATGTAGATCTGATTTTTTTTTTATAAATAAAAATGGATTTACATCTTCATTAGATGTAAATATGAATTTTTTTAAAATAAAAACGGATCTGCATCTTCCTTAGATGTAGATTTGAATTTTTCTTAAAATAAAAACGGTTCTACATCTTCATTAGATGAAGATTTGAATTTTTTTAAAATAAAAACGAATCTGCATCTTCATTAGATGAAGATCTGAATTTTTCAAATAAAAAACGAATATGAATCTTCATTAGATGCAGATCTGAATTATTCTAAATTAAAAACGGATCTGTATCTTCCTTAGATGTAGATCTGAATTTTTCTCAAAATAAAAATGGATCTCTATCTTCCTTAGATGCAGATCTGAATTTTTCTTAAATCAAAAACTGATTTGTATCTTCCTTAGATACCGATGTAATTTTTTTAACATAGCAGATTTTGAAATAAAGAAAAAGATCATGAATTGATGTGTTTGTTTTATTTAATACAAGTAGCATAAATTTATTTCATGAATGACTCTTTATAAAAAAAAACTCTTTTTCATATTTTCTTTACCCATATAAAAATAGATCTGATTTTTTAAATACACAAATCTAATTTTTTTTTTTATTATGACAAAACAGATTTGATCTTTTACAAAACTAAAACCATTTTTTCTAAGTTTCCAAAAACAGATCTGAGTATTTTTTTCAAATTAAAAGATTTTGTTTTATTTAATAAACACAAATATGATCTTTTACAAAACTAAAGTCATTTTTTTAAGTTCATAAAAACATATCTGATTTTTTTTTTTAAACCAATTCAATTTTTTTTTTATCACAACAATAGATCTGAATTTTTTTTTACAAAGAAGAGGATACATTCATAAATAAATTTGCGTAATTTAGTTTATGTCATATGTGCAACATATCATTCATCTCATGCATAAAAAGGGTACATTGATCACAAGAGTCAAGAAAACCAGACTCTGTCTAAGCGGAATGGGTGCCTAATACCTTCCCATTCAAATATGTACTTTTTTATTTCAATCAATGATAGAGGAACAATTCAGTCATGTATTTTTTAGTTTTTTCTTATTTTAATGTATAAAAAAAATAAGCGGCGACTCCACACCACTTACCCAAAAAGAGAGGTGCCCTAAAAAGCACTCCAAAAATCTCTCTTTTTTTTTGAGAGGCACCTTTTGGCAATCTCTCACAGAAGAGAGAGAGAGAGAGAGAGAGAGTGAGTGAGTGAGTGAGTGAGTGAGGCGGGATTGTGAGGGGATCGAAGATTGGTGAAGGTAGGAGGGAGGTGGTGGTGTTGTCGGTGGGTATGGGAGGCGGTCGGATTGAGAGGGGAGGAGACTAGAGCTTAGTTGTAGTAAGGGGAGGAGACAAAATATTTCATCGCCGAAACCAAATTCTTTCATTTATTTTTTAGTTTTGCTATATTTGTCATATTTAGTAACGAAATATTTTGTCGCCAAAACCAATTTTTTTAATTTATTATTAGTGACAAAATATTTTGTCACCAAATGTTATTATTCCATTGTTAGTGACAAAAATTTTGTGAATATTTTTATTATTTTAAGCCTAATTTTATATTTTCATTTATAACTATCATAATTATTAAATTCATATTTAATATTAATAACTATCATAATTATATACAAAATAAAAGAAAAACATAATTTTTTGAGATAAAAACATATTTTATTTGTAATTACATATAATTACCTATCTTAGTTTTGCCAATTGGTTGTAGCTTGTCTACTATATATAATGTTATTTTTGGTATCTAGGACATCAAATGTCTACATTTTTCTAAGGATATCCACATTTAACACATAATGTGTACAAAATATACAAGAGTGTCAAGCATGGTTTTAAAAATCGGATCGGAGGCAAAATCATATATATTTGCCACTAGTTCTCAATTTAATCTGGTTTCTGACCGGTTGTTGGGTTTTTTTGGAACCGAACTAGTGGCTAATTTCTAGTTCAACTGGTCAGATCGGTCAGTATGGTCAGGTTTTTTAAACAATGGTGTCAAGCGTGAAACAATCAAAATATATTCTCTTTTACCAAAAAGATTAAATTGCCCAATAATAAAATTATTAAATAAAATTAAAAAAACAAAAAAAAACCTTTCAGGACTTCAAATATTTGAGGAGTGTCAAACAAGTAAATTTTTATTCAACTTACAAATTTAGTATTTTATTTGATAAGAATTTTAAAAAGTCAGTGAACCTTGTCCCCCTAGAGATCAAAATTCAGTGTTTACTGTTTACAATACTTTTTTTCACTTTCGATGAACCTTGATTTCAAATGCGATTTTTAGTCGGAGGCGTAAATGACCCTCGCTTTTAAGGTAACAAAAAATTAGAGGCGTAATTGACCATCGCTTTTAGCCGTAATTTAAATATATATAAAAAAAAAAAAGCAAAGAAAAAAAAAAAAAAAACACGTCGGCCTGTGCGTATGATTTATTTGACTGCCAATTCATTATTCACGATGGCCGAGTGAGGACAAATCTTTTACCTCTTCTGGCTCTATAAATAAAGTCAATTCTCTTCCCAGAAAATCATCCTTCTCATTTTCAATTCTGCCTACTTGATTGGGCCTAAGAAAGAGAGAGAGAAAATGGGTTCCCTAGCTTTTACAGAGAAACCCCATGCAATTTGTGTCCCCTACCCAGCTCAAGGCCACATAAACCCCATGCTAAAACTAGCAAAAATCCTTCACTACAAAGGCTTTCATATCACCTTTGTAAACACAGAGTACAACCATAAGCGCCTGTTAAAATCCAGAGGTCCCGACTCTCTCAATGCCCTTCCCTCCTTTCAGTTCGAAACCATTCCTGATGGTCTTC
Organism: Quercus aquifolioides; assembly: GCA_019022515.1. Taxonomy (NCBI): domain Eukaryota; kingdom Viridiplantae; phylum Streptophyta; class Magnoliopsida; order Fagales; family Fagaceae; genus Quercus; species Quercus aquifolioides. The sequence continues at coordinate 41,530,699 of CM032336.1, read as the reverse complement.
CTGATCAGTCTGATATTGATGCCACCCAAGACGTACCATCCCTATGTGCCTCCACACAAAAAAATTGCTTAGCTCCTTTCAGAAACCTTCTTTTGAAACTGAATGACACCTCTTCATCCCATGTCCCTCCAGTCACTTGCATTGTTTCTGATGGTGTCATGAGCTTCACTCTAGACGCAGCAGCTGAACTGGGCATCCCTGATGTTCTTTTCTGGACAACCAGTGCATGTGGGTTCATGGGCTATGCACAATATCGCCGTCTCATTGAGAAGGGTCTAACACCACTCAAAGGTATTAATCAAATTTAAAACGTCTTATATTAGTGAGACGCTCTGTTTATAAAACTGGGACCATAAGTCATCCCAAAAGGTCACCTAGGATCGATATTCAATATTGTACAATATGACCATCATCTCCATTTCATCCATTAAAATTATATATTTTTAATCTATTTTTCTGTAAAATTTTAAATAACATGAAAGTTTGTACATTTTTAGATTTATAAAATTTAACACAAACCATGTAATTGATCTGTTTCTAGATATTGTAGTACCAATATATTTACTTGAATGAATTTTTATCGTAATTTTGATATTGATTATGCAATTTCTATGTGCAGATGAGAGTTATTTGACAAATGGGCATTTAGATACAATTATAGATTGGATTCCAGGCATGAAAGGCATCCGTTTGAGGGATCTTCCGAGCTTCATTGCAACTACGGACCTAGATGATGTTATGCTAAATTTTCCAATGGTTGAAGCTGAGAGAGCTCAAAGAGCTTCTGCTGTTATCTTAAATACTTTTGATGCTTTAGAGCATGAAGTATTAGAAGGACTTTCAACCATGTATCCTTCTATTTGCTCCATTGGTCCCCTACATCTTCTCGTAAATCAGATCCCTCATAACAATTATAAATTGATTGGATCAAACCTTTGGAAAGAAGAAGAAAGTTGTATCGAATGGCTAGACAAAAGAGAACCAAACTCTGTTGTTTACGTGAATTTTGGAAGCATTACTGTCATGACAAGCAATCAATTAATTGAGTTTGCTTGGGGACTAGCAAATAGCAAGCAAGCATTCTTGTGGATCATAAGGCCTGATCTTGTAAGAGGTGACTCGGCTGTTCTTCCACCTGAGTTTTTAGAGGAGACCAAAGAAAGGGGTCTCTTAGCAAATTGGTGTTCTCAAGAAGAAGTTCTGAGTCATCCATCTATTGGTGGGTTCTTAACTCATAGTGGATGGAATTCCACACTTGAAAGCGTGTGTGGAGGAGTGCCAATGATCTCTTGGCCTTTCTTTGCTGAGCAACAAACCAATTGTCGTTATACTTGCATTGAATGGGGCATAGGCATGGAGATAGAGAGCGATGCAAAGAGAGGTAAAATAGAGAGCCTTGTTAGAGAGCTGATGGTGGGAGAGAAGGGCCAAAAGTTGAAGAAGAAAGCTACTGAGTGGAAGAAATTGGCAGAGGAGACCATTAGCCCTACTGGGTCATCTTTCGTGAATTTGGACAAAATAATTAATCAAGTGCTTCTAGCGTCGGCTACTAATTGAAGGGGGTGTTTACATTTGATATGCTTATTGAAGCTTGTTATTGTAAGATAGTATTGTGATCCCTGTTCTTTTCTTTTGTTTTTTGTTTTTTCCTTTGCTAAGATCCAGTTCCTTCCGGATGTTTTGCAACTACTAGCCCATCTTGGGATTATCTCCTACGATTGTTCTTGACATCTTGTCCCTTCACTCTATTCTTTTATTGTTTTTTTTTTCGGTGCAAATCTGTAGACTTATCTTTTTTTCTTTGTTTAAGTCAAGATATGATGTTCATGAATGACTTGTCTTTTTCAAGACGTGATGTTTGTGGAAGCAATACATGAACCGATTTTTAGAATTAGAAAATCTAATAAGTTTTATAACAAAATATTTTAAAAATAAAGTAAAACTACTACTTCTTCAATGCTGACAAAATACAAATAAAATAATGCAAAATTATTGTCTCTTAATACAATTTAAAATAATTATTTTCAAATTTTTTAATCTAATTAATAACCCATAATATATCTTCTATTAAATATGCAATATATATATATTTTTTTAAATGTACAAAATCAAATAGTTATCAAAAAATCACAGAGTTTTTTAATGCATCACTTTTCGTTTTTGGTGAGGCCTAGTTTTGACAATATTTATTATAAAAAATGCTCATCATATTGTTAAAGTAGAAAACTAGAAATAAGAATAGTAATTATAAGTACAATTATTCTATAAACAAACAAGTTCTTAGGTTGTTGATTTTCTTAATCCTTACTAACCATTTAGTATAATTTTTTTTTTAAAAATCATGATAAATAAAAAAAATGTGTGAAGATTTACTATCATTGATGTATTCTTACTCAAAAGTCTTTAGTCTTTTATTTCTCTATTAGTGCATAATCTCGTGTATATGCACGAGCACATTTAAAAATAATCACAATTGCTTACATATATGAGTTCAAATTATATCCGATAGCAGAATTATAACTTACACATTTTTTAAGCCATGGATTTCTAAAATATAAAATAAATTCTCATATATATATATGATTTAAAATCTAATTGAATTTGAACTCTTTGATTTTTTTCACCTAATAATTCACTTGTCACAAAAATTGAAAAATTAGAATTGACTCGTGGTGAAAATTGAAATCCAATTTAAAATCTAATTGAATTTAAACTTTTTGATTTTTGCACATAATAATTTATTTTACACAATTTTAAAAAATAGATGAAACATGTGGTGCAAAATTAGACTCTATTTTAGAATCTAATTGGATATTCTCTAAACTTTGACTTTAACTATATATATATATATATATATATATATTTGCCTTTAATTTTCTAATAATTAAAATGAGATATTTTTTAATATATACTAAAGAATGGGAAAAAAAAATTTGGGTTAGAAATTCTTTTATTTAGAGGAGGATCTGGATCATGCGTCCATCAAATTTTTAACTTATTTGGATTAATTTACTTTTTAATTAGGGTGACAAATATTAAATATTTGTTATTAAAAGACATTTTAATTTCGACAGAAAAGTAAGTTTTAGTTTTATTAGCGTTGGGGCAGGTGGACCATGCCCCCTTGGTCTCTGCCACAAGTTGTCATTTTGACGGTGGAACATAAGGTCAAATATCTGACTGAATTAATAAACTGCCAATTACCAAATTATTTATTTAATGTAAGTCATACCTACAAAATAGCCGTGCTGGACAACGAGCAAGTGGAGGGTACCTCCAAAATGATATATTTATTTTATTTTTATAATTATTAAGCGATGAACATGAACTCATGACTCATCCACTTTCTGCAACTCAAAGTTATGACCTTAATTATCAAACAGGACAATGCCCCCTTGGTCTTTGCCACAAGTTGTCATTTTGACGGTGGAACATAAGGTCAAATGTCTGACTGAATTAATAAACTGCCAATTACCAAATTATTTACTTCTCAAAAAAAAAAAAAAATTACCAAATTATTTATTTAATGTAAGTCATACCTACAAAATAGGCGTGCTGGACAACGAGCAAGTGGAGGGTACCTCCAAAATGATATATTTATTTTATTTTTATAATTATTAAGCGATGAACATGAACTCATGACTCATCCACTTTCTGCAACTCAAAGTTATGACCTTAATTATCAAACAGGACAAGAAAAGGCGAGACCTTTTATTATACACAGCTGTTCTCAAAAGATGTAATATGACAGCACTTATGAAGGTTATAAGAGCATTCACAGTAGTGGAGTTAAAAATTTAACATTTTAGTTTCACCAAAAGTTATTTTATCTATTTTATTTACACGCAGTGGATTTATTTTAACTTTCAATACAATAAAATAATATAAACATTACAATAAAATAATATATTCACTACAATAAAATAATATATCCCCTACAATAAACAACAATCACAATCACAACCACCTGCAATCGCCACCGCTATCGCCGCCACTGCCGCCGACTCTTCTATCGCTACCGCCGCCGCCATATGATAGCAAATGATCATCTAGTATTAACAAGTGATTTTTTAACCCCAGATTATACTTATACATTTTTTTTTAACTAAAATAATTTCTCAATCATCATGATAGCTTATTATCGTCTCAATTGTCCGGAAGTAATCTTGGAACAATGTGAACTATGAAATGGAGGAACTTTATAAGAAAACATATAAAATAGAACACATATTATAGCAGGAACAATGTAGTCCATAGATTACTCACATACATAACTCAAACCAAATTACAATAAAACTCACACACTCGTACAAGTTCCTATGACTCATGTTTCTCAACATACAAAAAAGAAAGTTCCTACGACTCGCCTTGCAATTACTATAAATGTTCAATAAGGTCCGACTGGAGTTGAAAATGAATTTCTCGATCTCTAATGCGTCCATACCTCTCAATGTATATCAAACTAACATTTATATCAAAACTTAAAATACTTAGAATTATAACAATAGTACATGATTATGCATAAATACTTTCATTGACATGTAGCTTAATCTCATTAAAATGACCACAAGAAATCCTTCTTGTGTGCTTCTGTTTTTGTGCAACACAACAAATTACAGAGACAACAAAAAATGTAAACTTCCCTGCACAAATTACAGAGACCACAAGAACTTCTATTACAAGAAAACCACACAACAAATTCCTGCAAACAGGAAATTCCTAATACATTCCAATACAAATACATTCTGTCCATTCATGGAAGCTCTGAATCAAAACGAATGGATGCTATGAGATCAAATGACAGAACTTTTCATTGAGCAAGAACAACAAAAGAATTATTGCATCTAAAATAATAAACTAAAAGAACAAGAAAAAGAAATCATTGAACACATTCTTTGATGTTATACCCAAATCAAAAATCCCAAGCATCCACTACAAAATGACAGAGACAACTGACCTGAAGTGGATTAGCGGAAGAGAAGTGGGTCTGAGGTGATCGGCAGCGTGGGTCTGAGGTGGATGGTGGCGTGGGTCTAAGGCGATTGACGGCATGGGTCTGAGAGAGATGGGCGGCTGGGACGGCTGGTGGGTCGATGACGTCGAGCTTCAATGGAAGTTGAGAGACCGGAGTTGAGAGAGTGAATTGAGAGAGATGAGCTTCAGAGTTCAGAGTCAGAGATGAGATGTGAGTGAATGAGAGAGAGAGAGAGGCATGGATAAAAGAATGAAAAAGAAATGTGCAAGTGGAATTATTTTAATCACCGATAGAATAAAATATATATTTTTTTTAGCTCCTCATGAATAGTACACATCTATCTATAGATGTGCACTGTAGTAATGAAGCTAAAAAAAATAGATTTAGCTCCACTGCTGGAGCATCATTTTGGTGTTTGATGAGCTAAAATATAGCAATATAGCTACACTGCTGCAAATGCTCTAATAACTAATAACTAATAGGGTCAAATCTAATTAAGTTTTAGTTATTACCGTGCATTTTTGGTGCGGTAGTCACTCTATAAGTATAAGTGTTTGTAGGGTGTGGGGTGTGGGGTGTGGGGTGTGGGAGAGGCAAGAGTCGGGGTTCAAGTCTCCAAGAGGGAGTTTCACACACATATACACTTAGATTGGGCTAAAGTAGAAATTCTATTCTGTATAAAAAAAATAAAAAATTAAGTTTTGGTTGGAAGACACACCAACTTGTGATGAATAGTGTTATATACTTATATTCTTGTATATAAGTGATAAACTTTCCTATTTACACTAATAGAATTCATATAGTGATTTTAAAAAAACAAAAATCCTTCCTAAATGAGGATGTGCACTAGTGCAATTTTTGTTTTAATTTGATAATTGGATGACTATAATGGGAAGTGGAGATTTAAAATCTAAATATGTTTTCGTTAAAAACATTAAAAAGAGTTAATAAGTGAGGTTACAAGATTTTTAGCGTGTTATTATTTTTAAGGGATAAGTTTAAAGATACCCAAGACATTCTGATATATTTTTAGAAACTTTTTATGAAATAAAAAAGTGATTAATTTTTTAACAATTATTTAAATTTCTCATAAAAGTGATATCAAAACTTTCATAAAATAATTTATTAATAAATATTGGCACCGTTAACAAAACATTTTTATTATTATTATAGAATTGCATAAAAAAAATTTGCTTTGTTATTATTCGGCAATTAAATGCTGCTTCTCTAGACAATGAAAGATTAGCTAAGTCAATAAGAAGTCATTATCATTACATGCCGCTACTCTACCCAATAAGTAGAGTAAAGTTTTGTTTTAGAATCCGGTAATATTTAGTAACTTATTACATGTTTATAAAAGATATATTTTTTGGTAATTTTTATGTTAAATGTATGACAAAAGGTTATAATTTTTTTTTTTCAAATAATCTAAGGTATTTTGGAAAAAGGTAAAAGTTAGGTTATTTGCTAAAAAAAACTTAGTCAAAAAGAAAAAAAGTAATTAAGAAAATGCCAAACCCACGGTGAGTCTTACCCAAACCAAGTTAAGAATCTACATTATTACATGTATTAAAAAACTTACCAGATCGTGTGAATGAGAAGTCGAAGAACTAAATCTCATATACTATTTCATCTTCTGGTTTCTTTATTCTTACAAATTTAGTATTATACGTCATGAGAATTTTAAAAAGTTAGGGACCCTTGTTTCCCTAGAGGATCCAGATTCAGTGTTTACTGTTTATTACTATACATAATGTAGGGGCTGGGTTTGAGCACTTCTTCTATTGGATGAGTGAACTCAGGCCCAACTAGCCCAATACAATAAATTTATAGAGAATGAGTTTAAGAACTAGGCCTTAGTGAGGGTTACAATAACTAGACATGGTTATGAGTGGATTGAATAACAAGGACGTGGACTAAAGTATGAAATTTTGTCATCGGCCCTCATTTGAGGAGCTTGTAGTTCTTATTATTTTTTCAGTGCTTAGTTACAAAGGTTTCAAAGATGATACAAATTGCTACAGTATTCTCTGTTTCTAATTCCCGATCCCCTTTTCCTGGAGGATTTCTTACATTATATATCCCCTTTCAGTTGATCTTGGCCCTTCATTTGTTGATCATGCAGGTCACTACTCGAGTGCTTGTCCCATCAGCCGCCTTCCCAAACCTTTTGTGGGTTACAGCAACCAAGGCAGCACTGTTCAGGGGTCATTTCCTCATTAATGCGGCCAGAAAGTTAGTTGTGGGCATTTAATGCAGAGGTGACAGTTTCTCCTTGAATTGCTCCTCCACCATGCTCCCATGGCTAACCCATTGTACTTGTCCTTTTTCTTGGGATGCTCTAGGAGGCTGCCTTTGATGGCGTGTCGCTCTTCCCTTCTATGATCTCGATTGGCCGAGAACAGGATTGTCCTCGGCGATGCTTCTTGGCAATTTGGACTTTCTTCGTTCGTCCTCGGACATTTCTTTCTCCTCGGTGTGGGCCTTGGGCTTAGTATAAAATGGGCTGGGGTTGCAAATTCTTTGACCCCATAATAGCCCCTCAAAATCCTGCTGTTCGGATCCTCGGACGGAGAAGAGGATTTTGATGTCCTCGAGCCTTTGTCATGGCTTGTCAAGTCTTGTCCTCCATTAGTGCCAGAGTCTTTTCACCTGTCCAAGGCACGTTCCTGGTGCTTCGGTATACGGAACGCGCCCTCATTAAATTCTGGCGGCTCTGTGCTCCCCACGTTCAACGATGTGATGGTAATCTAACGGTGGGGATTTCTTTAACTTCCTGGGCGGGAAAAGCCGCACGGTTATTTTTAATTGGAGGTATAAATACCCATTTGAACTGATTTGCAGGCTCTATTGTTCCCAGGTTCGGAATGAAGCCCTTAAATAAGCTGGGGTTGAAGCGTCATCAGATCTGTGGAAGGTGGAGAATGTATACTACCCTCCTGCCATCTGGGAAACTGCCCCCTCTAGCTCCGAGGCTGAGGTTGCTCTTGAGGAGGCTGAGACTGCTCAACCTGAAGTTGCTCTAGTTATAACCGCTCTTGATGAGCTAGCCAAGGAGAGTGAGCTTTCTGGGGCGATAGAAACAAATGAAGGCCTGAACCCTGAAGCGCCCCGGAAGACTGCAGAGTCTACAGCTGATGCTCAGGCCCTTCATGCCGAGGAGTTAGCTCTCCCAGTTGAGCCCCTTCAGACTGTTCCCCCAAGTGAGGGCTCCAAGGATCCTGAGACCGTTTCTACTCAGCTCTCCAAGGAAGGAATCAAGATAAAGCTGAAGAAATAGGCCATCTTGGCTAGCTTCTGTTTTAGTTTTGCCCCCTCCTTTTTTTTTTTTTGAACATTGGAATTATTGTAATGAGACCTTTAGATTGAATGTATGAAATTCCTTTTTTACATTATGTGTTTATTGTTATTATTTATTATTATTATTATTATTTTTTAATAATGATTTCTCTTACTTATATCGCTCATGCCTTGATTGTTAACCAAACAGTATCAACAGCTTGAGCTGCATTCCATTTTGAATCAGCAGCGAAAAGTACTAAGTGTAGAATATTAATTTCCACTTAAGTTACAAATGGTGGTTGAGCAATCTTGTCACTGCAGCTTACCCTTATCAAATGGTTTATATAAAAAATGCCAAGTTCGTAGTGTGAATCTTGTGTCTCATGAGTTGGTTATCCTAATGGGTAAAAATGGTTATGTACATACCATATCTAAAATTAGACCTTTAAATTCTAACTCACCGGCATTAAGGGGACACTTAGTTTGCGTTTGCTTACATCTTTAGGGGGCGGGGGCCGAGTAGATGATCCGAGGTACCGAGCGTATACTTAGGCTGTATTTGCAACTTGCACGAATGCTTGATTTTGCTAATTTCTTCAAAGATTGTAGTCCGAGGATCCGTCCAACATTTGGATTCTACTTGTCACCTAAGCTCTTGTTGGAAGTCGTTAGTGAAAGCTCGAAAATGTGTTGAAAACACAAGAGCTATTTAGACCCCCAATTAAAATTACGGCTCGATAGATTTTACACAAACTTAATACAAAGTGCGGAATAGTGTAAATGCGAGCGGATGAACAAGTAAGCTACTCTAATCCAAAAACTAAGCAACACAGCAGTATAATGGAATATAAAAGAGTAGGGAAGAAGGATGCAAACACAGAAAACACCAAGACGTGTTCTCGAAGAGGAAATCGAAGAACTCGGCGAAAAACCTCTCCGCCGCCCTCCAAGCGAAAATCGATCCACTAGACAATCAGTTGGGATACATGGGTTAGCAAGAGACCCTCCAAGCCTAATCTACCCGATGTACCTAAGCCCTCCAAGCTCCTACTCCAACAAGGCTTCTCGGAACCGTGTCTTGTCTAGCACCCCGGATCCCGCAACAAGCTCCATGTTGCATCTGCCATTCCAGGCTTCTTCCAATGCTTCCCAGCAGCACCAAAACGTCACTCAACACTCTCAAAGGATGTGGTAAGTGTTTGGGCTATCAACCTCTCAATGGTATGGAAATGGAGAGGGAAGGGTTGAGGAGATACCACAAGCAAGTGTATAGAGAAAGGTAGGGATGACAATCTCTAATTCCCAATGTGTTTGGCTAGGGTTTTCTTTCTGAAGCATTCCTCAACATTTGTGGGTAATGAGGGTATATATAGGATAGGTGCAAAAGGTGTGAGTTAGTCAGTACAGGCTGGCAGAACAAACTGTCTCGCGGGTGTCTCGCGGGAAGGCCTTACCCGCGAGATACTCGCGAGAGACAGCTGTCTCCACCTGGCCTGACTCTTCGCATTCCAGCACGTGCAGGGCACATGCTTCACTTTGCGGGAAGCTAGGTCGCGACATACCCGCGAGAATCCTTCAGCCTCCAAATACTTGAGTCTTCACACACTCTCTCTATCACACAACCCTTACAACAAATCCCACAACAAATACAGGGTATAAACGATTGATAATAATTACAATCAAATTTGGCACGGAATAAAAGCCAACAAAATACATAGTTGTAAATAACAACTTTACAGTTAGTTTCCCCATAAGTTTGAGTTCGAGGACCATGCAAGACCTTGGTTCCATCTAACACTTGGATTCTTCTTGAAGTAGTTAGTTTTCCCATAGGTTTGAGTCCGAGGACCATGCAAGACCTTGTTCTGTCTAGTACTTAGATTCTTCTTGAAGTAACTAGTTTCCCCATAGGTTTGAGTCCAAGAACCATGCAAGACCTTGGTTCTGTCTAGTACTTAGATTGTTCTTGAAGTAACTAGTTTTTCCATAAGTTTGAGTCCGAAGACCATGCAAGACCTTGGTTCTGTATAGTACTTAGATTCTTTTTGAAGTAACTAGTTTCCCCATAGGTTTGAGTCTGAGGACCATGCAAGACCTTGGTTCTGTCTAGTACTTAGATTCTTCTTGAAGTAACTAGTTTCCCCATAGGTTTGAGTCTGAGGACCATGCAAGACCTTGGTTTTGTCTAGTACTTAGATGGTTGCCAAAATACAAGACATATAATCATAATAGACTTAAAATTTGAATTAGAGAAATGCTTTCATTAATAATAATACCTTCTTAGGTTATTTACATTCCATGGACAAGGTACAGCTTTTTCATTTAAGTCTTCTAAGTACTATGCACCTATCCCTGCTACTGAAGTAATTCGGTATGGTCCTTCCTAATTGGGTCCCAGCATTCCACAGGATGGGTTCTTGGCAACACCCACAACTTTCCTCAACACTAAGTCCCTTGGTGCTAGTGGTCTCAGCTTCACATTGGAATCATATCCCTGCTTGAGCTTCTGGTGGTAATAGGCCAACTGGATCACTGCCTTTTCTCTTCGTTCATCGATCAGATCTAGGCTCTTCCCTAGTAGTTCATCATTACTTCTTGGAGTGAAGGAGCTTGTCCTCAGTGTTAAGAAGTTTGCCTCTAGAGGGATAACAGCCTCGGCCCCATAGGTCATGGCAAAAGGTGTCTCCCTTGTTGATTGCCGGGGTGTAGTCCGGTAAGTCCATAAGACGTGTGGCAGCTTTTCTACCCATCTTCCCTTAGCGTCATCCAGTCTCTTTTTAAGCCCATTGACTATGACCTTGTTGACAGCCTCGGCCTATCTGTTTCCCTGAGGATAAGCTGGAGTTGAGTACCTGTTTGTGATCCCCAGTTCACAACAGTATCTTCTAAGGCTTTGCTGTCAAATTGGAGTCCATTATCTAAAATGAGGGTATGAGGGACCCCGAATCGTGTAACAATGTTTCTTCAGATGAATTTCTTAGCATCCACATCTCTGATGTTGGCCAATGGCTCAGCTTCGACCCATTTGGTGAAATAATCTGTGCAAACCAACAGATATCTCTTATTTCCTGGCGCCTTGGGGAAATGGCCTACAATATCCAGGCTCCACTAGGCAAATGGTCATGGACTGGACAAAGGGTTGAGGACCCCTCCTAGCTGATAAATATTTGGGGCGAACCTTTGGCACTGGTCACATTTCTTAACATATTCTAGGGCTTCCTTCTGCATCCTCGACCACCAATATCCCTAGGTAATGGCTCGGTGCGACAGAGATCTTCCTCCTGTGTGACTCCCACAGATCCCTTCGTATAGCTCTTCAAGCAGTAATTCTTATGCTTCAGGGTGAATACACAGTAAATATGGCCCAAAATAGGAGCGCTTATACAATTTGTGGTCCTCGGACAACCAAAACCGAGGAGCGTTTCTTCGTATTTTCTCAGCCTCTGACTTCTTCTCAGGCAGAGTATCATCTTTGAGGAATCTCACTATAGGGTCCATCCAGCTAGGACCCACTCTAACTTGATGGATATGAACCATGCCTTTTGCAACCTCATTTGCCCTATCCAGATGCTCGACAAGAATAATTTGAGGCAAACCCCCTGCCGAGGAGGTAACAAGCGTAGCCAATGAATTTGCATGGATGTTTCCACTTCAGGAGATGTGTGACAAGCTGAAAAGATCGAAGTCTGACTGCAAGTGTTTGACCTGGCTTAAGTACTCTTGCATCCTCGCATCTCTGGCTTCCAACTCTCCCTTTACCTGGCCCACTACCAATCTCGAGTCCGAGAACATCTCTACTGCTTTTCCTCCCGTTTTCTGCACCATGGCCATTCCTTGTAACAAGGCCTCATACTCGGCTTCGTTATTTGTGGCCGAGAACCCAAGTCTCAGGGATTTCTCTATGATAATCTTCTCAGGAGATACTAGGACTAGCCCCACTTCGGACCCCCTTTGATTTGCTACGCCATCAACGTACACCTTCCAACATGGGGTTCCTGGCATAGAGATTACCCCAACGGATTTTCCATCCATGTTTCGCTCCCCTGCTACTATTTCTACTGGTGGTTCAGCAAATTCGGCCACTAAGTCAGCCAGGACCTGGCCTTTTATAGAGGTCCGACGCATGTACTTGATGTCAAAAGCTCCCAGAATTGTGCTCCATATGGAAATCCTTCCAGTGTAATAAGCAGTCCGAAGTACAGACTTCAAGGGTAGTTGGGTTAGAACAACCACTGTGTGGACTTGAAAATAATGGGGAAGCTTTCGCGTAGCATGGACCACAGCTAGTATGGCTTTCTCCAAGGGTAAGTATCTGACCTCAACTTCATGTAGTAACTTGCTCACGTAATAGACTGGCTTTTGAAGGCCATTGTCATCCCGTATTAGCACCAAGCTCACAGCATGAGGGGCCACAGCAATATATGCGTATAGGACTTCATCGACCTCTGGACTGGACATGATAGGTGACTGGGATAGGTACTCCTTGAGTTGCTGGAAGGCCACAATACAGTCCTCAGACCACTCAAATCCTTTCCACTTGTTGATCAAGAGATAGAATGGTCTGCATCTATCTGCCGACCTGGAAATGAATCGATTCAAGGCTGTGATCATTCCAGTAAGCTTTTGGACCTCCTTGGCGTTTTGCGGTGGTTTTAAATCATTAATAGCCTTGATCTAATCAGGGTTAACCTCAATTCCCCTATGAGTAACCATGTAGCCTAAAAACTTACCAGATCCCACACCAAATGAGCATTTGGAAGCATTTAGGCGCAGCCTGTGCTTCCTTAAAACATCAAAGGTGCTGCCGAGGTCTCCTAAATGCTCAGACACCACTTTACTCTTCACCACCATATCATCAACATAGATTTCGATGCACTTGCCCAACTGCGGCTCGAACATCGTCGTCATCATCCTTTGATAAGTGGACCCTGCGTTCTTCAGACCGAACGACATTACCTTGTAGTGGTAGTTCCCAATAGGTGTCACGAAGGCTGTCTTCTCCTAATCCTCCAGGGCTAGTGGTATTTGATGATAGCCTTGAAAGGCATTTAAGAAGCTCATCCAAGGATGGCTCGCAGTTGCATCCACCAGCTAGTCTATCCGAGGCATGAGGAACGGGTCTTTTGGGCATGCCTTATTTAGGTCCGTGAAGTCTACACAAACCCGCCATTTTCCACTTTTCTTCTTGACCACCACGGTGTTGGCCAACCATTCGGGGTAAAAAACCTCTTTGATAGCCCCTGCACGCTTAAGCTTCTTCACTTCGTCCCTAATCGCATCGGCGTGCTCTCTTAATGGGTGCCGAGGTGGCTACTTCTTAGGAGTGATGGATGGGTTGACATTGAGATGGTGACAAATAAAGGCTGGATCAATCCCTGGAGCATCACAGGCATCCCATGCAAATACGTCAATATTTCTTTTGAGAAACTCAATCAACTCCTCCTTCTCCTGAAGAGGCAGCTGAGCCCCGACCTGAAAGAACTTTTCTGGGTCACCACCAATGACCACCTTCTCTAGATCTTCACATTTTGCCTCCTTGGTAGCTGTATCAGGAGGCGACACCGGGGCCTTTGATTGCTATAAGTTCTTTTCAGCAGAGGCCGAGGACTCCGCATCGGGCCGATGTGAAATGGCAGCCACCATACATTGCCTTGCCGTGGATTGGCAACCACAGATTTCAAGAACCTGGTCCCCTAACGGGAATTTCACCTTCTAATGCAAGGAGGAGGCAACAACCCCCAAGGTATGGAGCCAGGGCCTACCGACGATGGCTGTATATGGAGAGTAGGTGTCCACTACGATAAAGTTTACATTCATTATCTCTGGGCCAGTCTGGATGGGTAGCCTAATCATGCCCTTTGGAATAACAAGCTTCCCGTCGAAGCTCATCAAAGGAGAGCTATAGGGCATTAAATCTTCCGATTTTAACCTCAGCCCCTTGTAGCGATCGGGGTACATAACCTCGGCCCCACTGCCATCATCCACCATCACTTTTTTCACATCGTAGTCCCCAATTCTGAAAGTGATCAACATCGCATCATCATGGGGCTGGGTGGTTCCAATCTTGTCTTCTTCTGAAAAACTCAAGATTGGGTGAAAATTTATTCTGGCCCTCTTCGGTTTTGGCTGGGACTCCTCGGTAGGCAGCTAAGCCACAGATAACACTCACGAAAGGCGCGTTCTTGTTTTTCCTAGCGCGGCCAAGATTACATTGATTGTCCCTACGGGTGGCCTTAGGGCAGTATCTCTCTGGGGCTCCTGATGGGTCTAGCCTTGATGACCACTGGAATGATGCAGAAGGTGCTTCAGCTTTCCTTCTCGGACTTGCTGGTCCAGATAGTTCCAGAGGTTCCTGCAGTTCTTCGTGGTATGTCCGTGGTCCTGGTGGTATTGGCAATAAAAGTTCTGATTGCGCCTCGTGGACTCTCCCGCCATCTTATTCGGCCACTTAAAGTATGGCTTGTTCGTGGTTTTCTCCAACACTCGATGTACTAGTTCTCAGAACACAGCGTTGACAGTCTGTGTGTTGGTTGCTCCGGATTGCCCTACGAAATCTCTCCTCGGGCAGTTGCTGTTATATCAGTCCAACTTGAAATCCCTCCTCTCCTGAGGGATAACCTTCTCTTTTCCCTTGCCTTACAGCTGGTCTTCCTCTACTCGTTTATACTTATCGATTTGATCCATCAGTTGGCGCACATTGGTGTCAGGCTTGCCAGTCAGAGACTTCTTCAAGTCGTGCTCGGCTGGGAGACTATTTTTGAAGGTGCTGATGGCGATATCATCAAAATTGCTGTCCATTTCATTATACATCTCCCAATATCTGTCCGAGTAGGCCTTTAGAGTTTCTCCATCATGCATGGATAAAGACAGTAACGCACTCAAGGGCCGAGGAGCTCTGCTGTTTGTAATGAAACGGGAGCCAAAGGCTTGGGTTAGCTGCCTATACGAATTTATTGAATTTGTCTTTAAGCCATTGAACCACCTTATCGCCACTAGTCCCAAGCTAGATGGGAAAACCTTGCACATCAGCGCCTCGTTTTTAGAATGGACAGCCATCCTTTGGTTAAACTGGCTCACATGCTCCACGGGGTCTGTTTTGCCGTTATAAATGGTGAAGGTTGGCTGCTGGAATCGTCGAGGAAGTGTAGCCCCTTCTATGTGGCATGTGAAAGGTGACTTGGAGAGTTGATCTAGTGCCCTGCTTATGGCATTGTTTCCCAAGCCCTTAGGAGATGGGCTTTTACGTTTACACCTCCGGTAGTGCTCTTCTTCGTGAGAGAAGGTCTCACTTGGAGGAGTTCTCGATCTTTGCCTATAGTCATCATCGCTTTCATCATCGGAGGGCATGTCAGGGCTAGAATGAGACCGCCTTCGTTGTGCATGGTGCAGCTTTCTTTTCAAGTCGTTTATCTCTCACTGCATGGCCTGCTTATCATTCTGTCTCTGGGATACGTGACTCCTAACTTCTTCTGGTTGCATGGACTGGTTGTTATTTTGTCTCTGGAGCACGTGACTGCCCACACGAGAGTGGCTTCTACTGGTTTGAATGGTGTGCACACTTCCCTCTCGAAACCTTCCATTCTCTTCATTTCGATCACGCTCAGGGTTGGGAAAGTTACCTTATTGTTGGGATCTAGTCGGTTCAGGCTGATGGGAGTCTGCTTGATGAGGGCCTAATCCTACCATGCTTGATTGTTGCCCTTACTAACACACAAGTTCTTCCCACAGACGGCGCCAATTGTAGGGACTGGGTTTGAGCACTTCTTCTATTGGATGAGTGAACTCAGGCCCAACTAGCCCAATACAATAAATTTATAGAGAATGAGTTTAAGAACTGGGCCTTAGTGAGGGTTACAACAACTAGACATGGTTATGAATGGATTGAATAACGAGGACGTGGACTAAAGTGTGAAATTCTATCCTCGGCCCTCATCTAAGGAGCTTGTAGTTCTTATTATTTCTTCAGTGCTTAGTTACAAAGGTTTCAAAGATGATACAAATTGCTACAGTATTCTCTGTTTCTAATTCCCGATCCCCTTTTCCTGGAGGATTTCTTACATTATATATCCCCTTTCAGTTGATCTTGGCCCTCCATTTGTTGATCATGCAGGTCACTACTCGAGTGCTTGTTGTTAGGTTCTAAAGATTTAGGAATTTATGTATTTAGAACTCTAATATGTTTTGTTGGCAAACCATGATCAAAACAAGTTGTTTAGTCTTGTTTATACTTGCTCAAAGTTGTATTATTTATGTAAAGTTGGAACAAGATGATGCAGGAATTAATAGTGCTTCTCGGCCTGGTTCGATCGATCGAAGCTTAGGCTCGATCAATTGAAAATCAGGTCAGATGCGTTTTTTTCTACAGAATTCCAACTTAGCCCTAACTCCTAAAACGTTTAGGGTTTTATGTTTTTGCCCTAGCTATATAAGGCAAACCCTAGCCACGTTTTAGAGGTTGCTCATATTGCTATTTATGTGAATCTCTTGTGAGATCCGTGAGGAGCTTTCCTTCACACAAGCTTAGGATTATCAAGAGGAGTTTTCTTCAACATCTTGATGATCATTCAGTTGCTGCCATAAGAGCTTAAAGATACACAAGCGGGTGTGCTTGTACTTGCTTGCGAATCCAAGAAAGAAGGAGTCTGTGGTCTCGAAGCTTGCACGTGGTCGTGTCAGTAAGTTCTACTGGTGGGTAGCAATAAAAAGTCAAGCGTGGGGGTTTGTAAGTCTTATTGTATGAACTTCGATTCTTTCAAGATAGTGGATTCAAGTTTACCTTGAGGATAGCTAGGTTAAATCCTCCCCAGGTTTTTTACCGGTTTGGTTTTCTTGGGTCATCATATCTTTGTGTTATTTATATTTCCGCTGCTATATACTTGATATGATTGTTTGATTGTGATAACCTAGATTTGCATAATTTGACTAAGTTAATCACTTGGCTAATTAACTAGGTTAATCTGGTTGTGTTAAGGGGTCTAAAAACCGTTCAAGTGGTATTAGAGCCAAGGTCATAGGTTCGAGTCGTTGGAGCCCCATTGTGAGGGAGGGATTGTGAGGGATTTCACAATTCGCTCCAATACCAATGGGCTTGGTCTGCGATCGAATGCTATAAAAGATTTGTGCCCCCTTATCCTTCACCAATTGGTCGTTGGATGGATCGGTAAGGCACACGGTCCAATACCACTTGTGTACCCTCTATAGCTTAGTGAAGCACTATCATGCATAGCTTTGCATTGTTCATTTAGTATAATGTGTGCTTTTTGTTTTTGGTCATAAAATTTGTTTTAAACCAAAAAGTTTGTTATTTGTTTTGCATTAATTTTTCTTGGATTTGAAATCAAGGATTGGCCATATTATCTTTACATAACAAGTTTGTGTACCTTGTTTAGCTTGGATGAGCTTATTTTATTGCACTTTACTAGTTTGAGTTTTGTAGTGCATGTTGTGTGGGAAAGATGTTTATGGTTTTTGATCACTTTGTCTTGATCTTGAAGTCACATGTCTTTGACTGTCGGACTTGAACCTTTTAAGAAAGGCATAAATAACCATCTCACCACTGTTCACTAGCCAATCATGAACACCTTAGTGCATATCGTAAGATTTTGTGCTCGAGAAAGTGTAGCACATGCACAAAAAGAACATAAGGTGTAGCCTCAGTTTAAATGCTTAAAATTGGTGTGTACATTATTGGACTTAAAGCTAAATCAAATAAATTAAAATTGGTGTGTATATTATGAGGCAAAATTCAAGAAACTTACATGATTGCAAGCTTATGTTCTAGGAGATGTGGGAGTTATATGATGTAACTCTTTAGGTGATAGTCTCTTTTGAATTCTATGTGATGAATTTTATGGACTTTGTGGTTGATTTCTATTCACATATCACCTCACATGTATATCAAGCTTTTGCTAGTTGCACACACTACATAAGTTACTCTTTGCTAAACATTGTACATGTTATTGTGTTGTGTTTTTGGTCTGACCAACCAAGTTTGAAAAATACTTTGCGTTTTATGCAAAACTAATTCGTTGCTTGAGAATTAAAAAGGGAGTTTGTTTGAAAATCTTAATTTTGGAAAACTGGGTTTAAATCTTGGGTTTGTGAAAATCATTTCATCTCATACTCATGCATCTATTTCATATTTTTCAATGCTTTGAGGAAAGGTTGCATCAAATTCTATTGATTTTCAAAAATTCATTTTTTTTACAATTTCGATCGATCGAGTTTGTTTTTCGATCAATCGAAATTGCGATTAAAAATTTAAGTGAGCCTCTGTCTGTTTCGATTGATCGAAACTGTTTTTCGATCAATCGAATATCGTGAATCAGGTTTTTAAAAAAAAATCAGTGTTTGACTCGTTCAAAATACTTTTCCAAAAGTTTTTCAACTTTTCTCTCTCTCTCCGACTTGGTAAAGCACAATCATCAAATTTTTGTCGTTTTCAACTTTTTTTTTGCAAGGTTTTCCTCTCCCATCACCGGTAAGACCTTTACACCCTTTCTTTTGCATTGTTTTCATGATTTCATGCATTATTTCATGGTTTTTGGGTAAATTTTCGGACTATGCATAAATTGTTTTTTTTGTTTAATCAAGCTTTATTTTGTGAAATTGATCAATGGGTTTTGTTGCTATATTGATATATTCATGATCTATGATGGTTAATTTGATCAATTTGGGGTTTTGTGAAAAATTCAAAATTCTAGGGCTTGAAATTAATCCGAATTGGGGATTTTGTTCAATTGGGGTAAAATTGATGAAATTGGCTTGTTGGATTGATGTAATTGATCTTTCTAATCTGTTTCCTAACTTGTGTGATGATCAATTGGTCAACTTTCTTTAAAAACACACAAGTGGTTTTAAACTTTTTGGGGTTTTTGGTCAGAAACTCTATGCTCAAGCCAATTTTGTGAATTTGAACTTACATTGAACCTAGTTTCACTGCATTAGAACATGCATCATGACATTTAAATTGTTCATGCATCATTTAGATTTTTGTTCTATATCTGTTTTGTGCTAACTTGCAATTTGCCCTTGGTTTTTCCTTTTTGTTATTTTTGGTTCTGTTGTGTGTCCTTGTCCTTTCCTTAGCACCATGCCTAGGAAAACTAGAGCCCATAGGACTCCCTCTTCTTCTTCTTCTGAGTCACCCTCTAGGAGTGAGTTGTTTAAGGATGCCAAAAGCAGAGAGGCCTTTGATAAGCTGAACAGTAAGAGGAAAATTTGGGCTGAGCGTTCTGTGCTGTTAGATGAGTTAGATCCTGCCATTAGGGCAAACTTTGAGAGTCGAGGTTGGTTGTCCTTGTTGGAGATAGATCATCCACCTCCGACCGCCCTGATTAGAGAGTTCTATTCGAACCTCTCTTGCCACGTCTTTGATTCCAACACCCTTGTTAAGAGTTGGATACGAGGTGTTGAGTTCACCATTACCCCTAGGGTAGTGGCTGAGGCTCTTGGGGTCTCGGTCGTTAGGCAGCCTGACTATCCTTATGAGGAGTCTCTACCCCTTGATGACGTCATGTCATACATCACTGGGTCTTCTATCCAATGGGGTTTTGATCTTCGGATCACGTTCGCTGAGCTTCCTGTGACTACTTATCTTTTTCTTAGGATAACTTGTCATTATCTGTGGCCTATCTCTCATCTCCACACCATCCCTATTGAGAGATGTGTGTTTCTGTATGCCCTTGTTTTTGGTGCTTCTATTTCTTTTCCTCATCTGTTTCTTCGTTCTTTGAACGAGATTCATAGGAGTAGCGCTGTTGGTCACGCTCTTGTCTATCCTATCTTCATTCATAGGATTTTGTTATTTTTAGGTTTAGATGGTTTCCCTGCGTCTGAGCCCGTACATGTTACTAGTCCCATAGGTGCCTCTTTTCTTCGTTTGAGGGCTGCACATTTGAGGCCTCCTCATGTTCAGTCTTCTGGTGTTGCACCCCCTCCTTCCTCTTCTACAGGTGATGCACAGGCTGAGGCGTCTGGTGCTGCTGGTGCTACTGCTAATGTTCCTCCACTGACTACTTCGGATGATTCAGACATTCGACGTACGTTGGATCATGTCTTGACCGTTCAGGCAGCTCATTGACAGATTTTGGTGGACTTGCTCGATGAGGTTCGTGCTTTGCGTGCAGAGTTGGCGCATTTTGGACGATCTCCTTCGCCACCTCCTTTTGATGATGGATTATGATTGCCCTTTGGCATTCCGTCACAAAAAGGGGGAGTAGATTTTGGTTTAGCCTGTTGAGTTTTTGTTGATAGGGGGAGTTTTGTGATTCTTTGGAGCCTGTGGTGATTAGATTGTATTTAGGAGCTGCACCTTGTTTTTACTTTCTTTTGGCTCTTGATGTATTTTTGTTGGGCTATTCATGTTAAGGGGAGATACATTTATTTTGTTTCTTGTTTCACTGCTTATTGACTTATATTTTGTGAGTTATTCATTTGATATATGTCTTTATTTTGTGTTTTTGTGAAATCAAGAATTTATTTTGTTTACTTGTATTTTCCACACATGCGTTTATGCGTTTGTTGAGTATTTTAGGAAATACAGGTTGATTCAATTGAGCTGCTGTTTACACTTGCAACTGATGGATAGTAGTTAGGATTGGATTTGTTTTGTAAAGGGCTTTTCTTTTGTAAACTTTGAGCTTTTAGTTGTGTTTTGTCACGGATTGCCAAAGGGGGAGTTTGTTAGGTTCTAAAGATTTAGGAATTTATGTATTTAGAACTCTAATATGTTTTGTTGGCAAACCATGATCAAAACAAGTTGTTTAGTCTTATTTAGACTTGCTCAAAGTTGTATTATTTATGTAAAGTTGGAAAAAGATGATGCAGGAATTAATAGTGCTTCTCGGACTGGTTCGATCGATCGAATCTTAGGCTCGATCAATCGAAAATCGGGTCAAATGCGTTTTTTTCTGCAGAATTCCAACTCAGCCCTAACTCGTAAAACGTTTAGGGTTTTATGTTTTTGCCCTAGGTATATAAGGCAAACCCTAGCCACGTTTTAGAGGTTGCTCATATTGCTGTTTGTGTGAATCTCTTGTGAGATCCGTGAGGAGCTTTTCTTCACACAAGCTTAGGATTATCAAGAGGAGTTTTCTTCAACATCTTGATGATTATTCAGTTGCTGCCATAAGAGCTTAAAGATACATAAGCAGGTGTGCTTGTACTTGCTGGAGAATCCAAGAAAGAAGGAGTTTGTGGTCTCAGAGCCTGCACGTGGTTGTGTCAGTAAGTTCTACTGGTGGGTAGCAATAAGAAGTCAAGCGTGGGGGTTTGAAAGTCTTATTGTATGAACTTCGATTCTTTCAAGATAGTGGATTCAAGTTTACCTTGAGGATAGCTAGGTTAAATCCTCCCCAGGTTTTTTACCGGTTTGGTTTTCCTGGGTCATCATATCTTTATGTTATTTATATTTCCGCTGCTATATACTTGATATGATTGTTTGATTGTGATAACCTAGATTTGCATAATTTGACTAAGTTAATCACTTGGCTAATTAACTAGGTTAATCCGGTTATGTTAAGGGGTCTAAAAACCGTTCACTTGTCCCATCAGCCGCCTTCCCAAACCTTCTATGGGTTGCAGCAACCAAGGCAGCACTGTTCAGGGGTCATTTCCTCATTAATGCGGCCAGAACGTTAGTTGTGGGCATTTAATGAGGAGGTGACAATTTCTCCTTGAATTGCTCCTCCACCATGCTCCCATGGCTGACCGATTGTACTTGTCCTTTTTCTTGGGATGCTCTAGGAGGTTGCCTTTGATGGCGTGCCGCTCTTCCCTTCTATGATCTCGGTTGGTTGAGAACAGGATTGTCCTCGACGATGCTTCTTGGCAATTTGGACTTTCTTCGTTTGTCCTCGGACATTTCTTCCTCCACGGCGTGGGCCTTGGGCTTAGTATAAAATGGGCCGGGTTTGCCAAATTCTTTGACCCCACACATAATATTTTTTTTATTCACTTTTTTCTGAATATCTAAAACAGTTGCTTGAATGTGAATGAAACAATATGGTTGATTTCAAATTTCAATTTTCAGTTTCAGTCAGAGGCGTAAATGACCATCGGTTTTAGCCGTACGTTATGTAAAAAAAAAAAAAGCATGTCGGCATGCGCGTATGATTTATTTGACTTCCAATTCATTATTTGCGATGGTTGAGGAGTGAGGGCAAATCTTTTGCCTCTTTGGGCTCTATAAATAAAGCCAATTCTCTTGCTTAAAAATACATCCTTCTCATTTTCAATTCTGCTTACTTGATTAGGTCTTAGAAAGAGAGAAAGAAAATGGGTTCCTTAGCTTTCACCAAGGACGAACCCAAGATTTCAAGTTAGGGGGGGCCGGAGATAAGCAAAAAAGAAAATTTTAAATACGCATCCATATAGTATTAATAAACTATCAACCAAGACAAATACCCAAAAATCATTGTTTCTTAATATATTAAAATATCTACCAATAAAAACAAAAGACACGAAATACTATTATTTCTTAATACAATCATCTATGAAAAGGGAACCTGGCGCTCTTTCAAATCTTCAAAATCATTTATGATGAATCCAAACTAAATGTCGAAACTATATCCTTTTCAATGTATAACATCAAAGAGTCTGTCAAAAAATCATTTTCCATTTTGTTTCGAAGGTCAGTTTTGACAACTTTCATAGCTGAAAATGCTCGCTCTGTAGTAGCAGTAGAAACTGGAAGAGTAAGCACAAGTCTCACTATTCTATAAACAAGTTTAGTGTTCTGAATTTCCAGTTCTTACTAACCATTGACACAACTTAGATAAACTTTTCAATTTTTTGAACTCTAGATCCTGGTTTACATTATGCTCAAAATGATAAAGCTCTTTCTCCAACACTTGTTTGTCATAATCTATGAAATCTTGTGGATAGAAATTCTTTACCAACAAACAAAGATCACTACTTCTGAAAGATTTTAATGCCTCTCGAGGTTCTAAAGCTGAGTTAAGCCTAAGTAATTCCATTGCATTTCACTAAACCGATGATTTAGTTCCTGTAGTTGAGAATCTATTACAACATAAAAAATATTTACTCGATAATGATGCTCAATTGTAACGTTATCTTGCTAATTACGAGCTGGACCTCACCTCCCAACATGACAAGCATTCATATCTAGGACATCAATGCAATGCTTCTCACAAAATGATCTCACAGTGGTGAGTAAGCTATCCCATCCACCATCTCTAAATTTTTGGATAAGTGCTTTAGTAGATGAAACTAAATGCATGGCATTTAAAATGACTTGAGATTGGCTTTGCAAAGTTTGACAAAGTTTATCAGTGATCTCCATAGTTTTCTTCTCAAGGTGTAAGATGACGACAAATTCAAATGTAGTTAAACCATCATAAGCTGACTCTGCTTCTGCTCGATGTTCTACATCACTTGTATCATCAATTATATTTAGTAAAACTTCAACAGTTGAAGTAAACATCCTTAATAAGCTAGAAACTGATCTAAAATGTGAACTCCAACGTGTTTCTACAGGTTGTTGTAAAGTGCCAATTTGATTAAGTCCACTTCTAGTCTCAAGCTCTTTAAGATCAATCAAACATGCAATTTCATTAGCATTGGCAACTTTCAATTGCTCATTACGCTTGCGTGAAGCATTAACAGTTTGATCACCAAAAGCAATTTAAGAAAAAAACCCACTAATGGGGACAAATTGTTTTGATGCTTTTACTGATGCCAATTGTAAGCAATGTGCAAGACAATGGATGTAGTAAGCATATGGGCAATCATTCAAAATCAAAGCTTGTAATCCATTCCACATACCTCGCATGTTGCTTGTTCCATCATATCCTTGCCCTCGAATATTTTGTATATCTAAGCAATGTTGAGATAACAAAGAATATATCCCCTTCTTTAGAGTCAAAACCGCAGTGTCAACAACATGAACAAGCCCAAAAAAATGTTCTTTCACAAAGCCTTCTGCATCAACATATCTAAAAACCACAGTCATTTGCTCTTTCATGGACTCATCACGAGCTTCATCAACCATTATGCAAAATTTTGCATTACCAATTTCTTCTCGAATGGCCTTCTTCACTTTGGCTGAGAAAACATGTAGAATTTCCTTTTGAATCCTAGGTGATGTGTAGGTTGCATTTTTGGGAGCTTTTTCTATTATTTCAGCAACCTTCTCATTCCAAAATGTCACAATACCCAATGATTCAAGAAAGTTCCCACGATTAGATGAACTAAAACTTTCATCTCCACCTCTAAAAGCTATAGCTTGAAAAGCAAAATGTCAGACAATAAAAATTGAGGCCTTCAGTTGCAATCGATTATTTGAAATTTTTTCAGTAGTGAAATGATCAACTACCCTTTGTAAATGCTGCCATTGGTTTATCAAATCCTTACACATTTGCTCGGCAACTCTATGAGTTGAGTTAGGATCTTTTCCTATATAACCTTGAAAATAACAATTTTTGCCCCCAACTTTTTTCCAATTTCTAAATCCACCAACAGTGAATGTATTTTGTCCCACAACCCCATTTGGATTATGAAAGACAAAGCAGGGTAGACAATAAGCTGCATCTTTCGTAGGAGAATATTCAAGCCATGTTGAATAATGTTCAAACCAAGAAGCTTGGGAGGTTGGTACGAACCATTTTTAATGTGAGCCCATCTAATTTCATCACGTTGATTAACATGATATTCCCATATTTGTTTGCGTGTTCCGGGATCATAATCCAAAGAATCAAGATCAACTTTTTGAAATTGTGTTTGAGAGATATTGTTATTTTCCGGAATTAAAATATCGGTATTTTCTGGAATTGAGGAATAAATATTTCTTGGGATTGGAACATCGACATTTCCCAGAATTGGGGAATGAATATTTTCTAGAATTGGATTATCCACATTTTCTAGAATTACAATAGCAATATTAGTTGTTGGCAATCCCACGTTGACTTCGAAAGAATTTGAATCTTTTCTTTTGAAAAAATCAAACATTGTAGTTGATTTTTTCATGATCTACAAATAAAATAAGAATCATATATATTATCTCACAAACGGTTGTTGTTACTAACTAAAGACAAATACTAGAATGTAGGTAATATGCATGATGCATTTAATTATAAATTTAGTATTTCTCACTTCTTTTCAATTTATAAATTTATCTAATTTAGTATTATGAGTTAACAATAGGCGCAAGTGAATCATTGTTATTTTCTTAAATTTGTGTGACAATTTTCTATATATATGATTTGTTTTTTTTCTTTTGTCATTGGTCTTTGCCTTTATTTATCTCTTTGTCTTTGTCTTGTCTCCATATTTCAGGCATTGACCCAATCCCACTACTAACACTATAAATTTATTCTGCACTACTAACAAAAAATTTTCTTAGCTTTACCTTTTTTTTTCCTATCACTTGTCCTTATTGTTGCCCAACTACCACTCAACAAAGAACAATCAGACAAACACTACACTAATATATTCTCTAATCTTTACAAACTCTACTCTCTCTCTCTCTCTCTCTCTCTCTCTCATCTATATAATACAAGAGAAAGAGAGTCACAAACACAGAGTCACCCAGAGTCACAAAGCCAAAAAGCCAAAAAAGGAAAAAAAAAAAAAAAAAAACACAACAGGCAGTCAGGGCCGTCAGGCACAGATTCAATTCACAATCACGAAATCACCAACATCAGTTCATCACTCATTAGTAAAAACACAAACACCACAAGTCCATAAGCATAGATTTTTAGATTCTGAGATTCAAAAACATTATATTAGGTTTTGAAGGAAATGATAGATTAAATACTTGTGAACTGTGAAGGCTGGAGTAGTGGAGCAACGAAGTTGGGCTGGGTAGATCGAGCAACCGGCGACGGTGGCAAGATGGTGTTAGGACATATGTGATTCATGTTAGGAACATATGTCAACATTTTATGTAATTGGCTAATCCTTTGACAAAACGCACTTTACTTGTAATTGGGTAAATCTAAGATGTGTTTAATGCTTCAAGAAATAAGGTTTCAAGTTCAAGTGTTAAAACCATGCAAGTCTGTCCAAGAATCAAGTGAAGAAGTGATGTTCATTAAAGCTCGACAGCTAGTAGCTATTGAGGTTTAAAAAAGCTGTTTCAGCCCGAGGCTCGACAGCAGCTCGACAGATAGGGTATCTGTCGAGATTTATGAAGTTCAGTTCTTTAGAACTGATTTTCATCCAATTCGTGAGAATGTGTTTGAGCTTTCTTTTCTCACAACCCTAAACATATATAAGCATTATTTTAAGAGCCATCACAGGTTGAAAAGTTGCACAAGTGTAGAGCAATGTCTTGTTCATGCAAATTGTGACTGGAGACAGAATTTGCCCTAGTTCATCTTTCTCTTGAAGAAGCTGCTGTGTTTGTACACCGTAGGGTTTTGTGACCAAGGAGGTTCTTGATTTTCATCGTTTGGATGAATTGAAGAACTTTGCAGCCAACATCCTTCTCAAGTTGGTGATTAAGTCGCATACTGGGATCCGCGCAATTGGTTAGTCACGTATTGGGAGCCGTGCATTGAAAATGAGAGATTGTCACTACAGAATAAGTCCAATTGGGTATTGGGGTAAGGGTTCAACTGTAGGTTGGTATAAGGTACTAGGATTCCTTTACTTGTAATAGCTTGTTTTGATAATAGTGGATTTTCAGGAGTGGTGACCTTAGAATCACTCGGTGGAGTTTTTGTCATGTAGGTTTTCTCCATTTGTAAACAAATCACCGTGTCAATTTATTTTTTGTTGCATACTTTAGTTAATTGGTGATTTGTTTGTGCTACCACGCGCTTTGCATGTTAATTTGATTAATTAATAAACTTGGCTAATTAATCAATTAATATATCTCAAGGAGTTAATACATTCTTGGCCTATCAGATGGGTTTTGCGTGGCAGCATTGGTGTGGCCGTTTCCGGTTTGGGTGTGCGATAGCTGATGGTGGCGTGGGTACTGGGTAGCAAGATGGGTCTCTCTCGCGTGGGCGTGGGTGGCGGTGTCACGACGTACTCTTTTAGTCTCTTGCCTCTCACTTTCTGATCTGTCTCGCCTCTCCCTTTCTTTTATTTTTTTTTCCTTTGTTTTCGGCTTTTCCGTTTGGTTTTAGAGTCTTCAACTCACTGCTGGATTTTCTTTTCTTCTTCTTCTTTTTTTTTTTTTTTTTTTTTTACATTTTTTTTAAGGTTTTCATGGGCTCTTGCCTCCTGGGCTGGCTGGCTGGGATAGGGATGGCTAAGGTAAGGGGGACCTGAGCTAAAAACCAAGGAGGGCCCAAGCTAGAAACCAATAGGGGCCTAAGCCTTTTTTTTTTTGAAAATTTTACATACTAAATACAAAGGCTCAAGGCCACATAAACCCCATGCTAAAGCTACCAAAAATCCTTCACTACAAAGGCTTTCATATCACCTTTGTAAACACAGAGTACAACCATAAGCGCCTGTTGAAATCCCGAGGTCCCGACTCTCTCAATGCCCTTCCCTCCTTTCAGTTCCCAAGACATATATACCATCCCTATGTGCCTCCACACAAAAACATTGCTTAGCTCCCTTTAGAAACCTTCTTTTGAAACTGAATGACACCTCTTCTTCCCATGTCCCTCCAGTCACTTGCATTATTTCTGATGGTGTCATGAGCTTCACTCTAGCTAGACGCAGCAGCTGAACTAGGCATCCCTGATGTTCTTTTCTAGACAACCAGTGCATGTGGGTTCATGGGCTATGCTCAATATCGCCTTCTCATTGAGAAGGGTCTAACACCACTCAAAGGTATTAATCAACTTAAACACGTCTTATATTAGTGAGACGCTCTGTTTATAAAATTGGGCCCATAAGTCGTCGCAAAAGGTCAACTAGGATCGATAATCAATATTGTACAACATGACCATCATCTCCATTCCATCCATTAAAATTATATATTTTTAATCTATTTTTCTGTATAATTTTAAATAACATGAAAGTTTGCACATTTTTAGAATTATAAAATTTAACACAAACTATGTAATTGATCCATTTCCAGATATTGTAGTACCAATATATTTACTTGTATTAATTTTTATCATAATTTTGCTATTGATTATGCAATTTCTGTGTGCAGATGAGAGTTATTTGACAAATGGGCATTTAAATACAATCATAGATTGGATTCCAGGCATGAAAGACATCCGTTTGAGAGATCTTCCGAGCTTCATTGCAACCACGAACCCTGATGATGTTATGCTAAATTTTCCAATGGTTGAAGCCGAGACAGCTCAGAGAGCTTTTGCTGTTATCTTGAATACTTTTGATGCTTTAGAGCATGAAGTATTAGAAGGACTTTCAACCATTTATCCTTCTATTTGCTCCATTGGTCCCCTACAACTTCTCGTAAATCAGATCCCTGATAACAGTTATAAATTGATTGGATCAAACCTTTGGAAAGAGAAGCAGGGTGTATCGAATGGCTAGACAAAAGAGAACCAAACTCTGTTGTTTATGTGAATTTTGGAAGCATCACTATCATGACAAGCAACCAATTAATTGAGTTTGCTTGGGGACTAGCAAATAGCAAGCAAGCATTCTTGTGGATCATAAGGCCTGATCTTGTAAGAGGTGACTCCGCCGTTCTTCCACCTGAGTTTTCAGAAGTGACCAAAGAAAGGTGTCTCTTAGCAAATTGGTGTTCTCAAGAAGAAGTTCTGAGTCATCCATCCATTGGTGGGTTCTTAACTCATAGTGGATGGAATTCCACACTTGAAAGCGTGTGTGGAGGAGTGCCAATGATCTCTTGGCCTTTCTTTGCTGAGCAACAAACCAATTGTCGTTATACTTGCATTGAATGGGGCATAGGCATGAAGATAGAGAGCGATGCAAAGAGAGGTAAAATAGAGAGCCTTGTTAGAGAGCTGATGGAGGGAGAGAAGGGTCAAAAGTTGAAGAAGAAAGCTATTCAGTGGAAGAAATTGGCAGAGGAGGCCGTTAGCCCTAATGGGTCATCTTTCGTGAATTTGGACAAAATAATTAATCAAGTGCTTCTAGCGTCGGCTACTAATTAAAGGGGGTGTTTATATTTGATATGCTTATCGAAGCTTGTTATCGTAACATAGTATTGTGATCCCAGTTCTTTTCTTTTGTTTTTTGTTTTTTCCTTTGCTAAGATCCAGTTCCTTCTATATGTTTTGCAACTACTAGCCGATCTTGGGTTTATCTCCTACGATTGTTCTTGACATCTTGTCCCTTCACTCTATTCTTTTATGGTTTATTTTTTTCGGTGCTAATCTGTAGACTTGTCTTTTTTTTCTTTGTTTAAGTCAAGATATGATGTTCATGAAAGTTCAAAACTTGATGTTTGTGGAAGCAATACAATAAGTTTTATAACTAAATATTTACAAAATAAAAGTAAAACTACTACTTCGTCAATGCTGACAAAATACAAATAAAAAAAAAGCAAAATTCTTGTCTTTTAATATATACAATTTAAAATAACCATTTTGCAATTTTTTTTTTAATCTAAACAATAATCCATTATTTATCTTGTGGGGGATGAACTTGAGCTCGGGCCAAGCAGATCATATCTTAAAAGATGGGTCTGGCCGAAAGATGTGAATATGAGTGAAGAAGCCTGAAGAATAAAAGACAACTCCCAAGGACAAATCTTGTGGAGGTCCAAGGTATCTACTATTAATTACCAAGACTCCCTACTGAGGTAATAAGCAGGGTTATTCCCATAGCAAATACACAAGGAACCACGGGTAACCAATTTTCCTCTGGTTTGAGATGCCACCGTCATCACAGAGGCAATCACCTCTACATTAAAGAGATGTTCTCAACCTAATCTCTTCCACATTAAATGTTGATTAACCGGCCTAAACAGTGAATACACCTCCAAATATCCTATTTTATGATGAAAAAATGGCAGAATTGAGAGGTGAGGGACAAGTAACCCCCAAATCCAGTTGGGAACAGGACAATTGGAAAGAGTGGAAAAGGGAAATCTATATATCTATATATATAATAATAGGTGAAGCTGAGAGAAATTCAAAATAGAATTTCAAATTAGAGTTCCGATTTTGCGCCATGTGTCCTAAATTATTTATTTTTAAAGAGTTTTATTTCTTAATTTTAGAATCAAATGTGGGACCACATCATAAATATTCATCCAAATGAGTTATTAAGTACAAAAACCAAATAGTTTAGAATAAATGAATCATTAAAATAAATAAAAAGTCCTTCACAATAATTTAAAAAAAAAAAAAAAAACATGGACAATTTATATTTTATACCTAATAATATCCATACAAAATTTTTCAAAGAGTTAACAAAATATAAAAATGACTACTAATAGTGATGATGCTAGGATCGTCAGTAGAGATGTTCATCCAGAACACGATCGTTAGCCTCCGCTCCAGACCCTGCAATATCCCAAAATACAAAGAATGTGGTCACCGGTGTGGCACCAGCCACAATGCCTCCGATGCCAAAGTTAGGAAAGGTCCTCAAAATCAAGAAAGAGGAAAATATCTTTGAAATAGTGAAATTTCTAGTGAGTGTTTCTTGTACCTTTTCCGGATCCTGTTTAGGGTTATATATAGGTTGTTTCAGTACCCTTCTAGCTGTTGGTTCTGCCATAATGAGGGTGTAATTCCTTGAGTTTGTAACGCCCGTGCAGGGTATTAAGTTTGACAGATACTTCTTCAACAGTATTGATATTTATTGATCTTTTTGTAACGGCTGGTCGTGACAGGTGTATGGACGATTAACTTGTAGGTTCGGGCAATCCCACTCGTACTGTGCTGTCAGCAAGGTCGTTCTTGTTCATCGTCCACAAGCAAGGTATGGACGATCATATATATTTTTTGGGTCTATCAGCTGCCCCCTTATTCCAAGATCGTCCACAATTCGGACGGTCCTGGGAATACGAAAGGTTTTTTTTTTTTTTTTGGGGAAGTGCTCTCCGTATTAATTGCCTTCTGGCGGCGTGGCGTGCGTTGTGGCCACGTGTCCAGTTCTGACCGGTGGGGAGGCATCGTTTCCGGTGAGTGTCTTTTCGATTTCCCGCGGTTTCCAAAGCAGGCTTTTAACTTGACTTTTCTCTTTCCCTTCATTCCTTCATTTTATTTTTCTTTGGCTTTTCTGGGTTTCTTCTTGTTTTGTCCTCTCTGTGTCTGATTCTGAGTCTTGCTGCCGTGACTGCCTTGCCCTTCCGACCTCCAATTTTCTTCCTTCTCTTCAGGTGCGTATCCCTTCTTTTTCGCTCCTTTCCCTTTTTTCTGCTTTATATTTGCTTAGTTTCCTTTTTCGGAATGTGTATATCCTTCCTTTAATGGTGGATTACACAGCATTTCAGCAAATTTCTCCTTCTATTGCTTTTCTTTTTGCGCGCTTGGGGGGTTTTTTAGAGTTTTCCGGCGACCGGTATCCATACCTTGGTGATTTTGTGGCAGGGGGGAGTGGTTTAGATTTAGCGTTGAGTGATCTGCACCCATTGTTGCAGCAATCTTTTTCTTGGTTTAAATCCGTTCGTGGGGTCCTTGAGAGGGAAAAAATGGGTTCCGCGGTGAGGTCGAGTGATCATGAAGGGGGTTCTTCGTCTGGCGCGGCCGTGGACGGGGCTGTGCTGGACACAACTACCTCCGTGCTTCCTTCGTCAAATCTTCCTTCGTCTTCCGCTGTCATTCCTCGTCCCTTCCATGCTCTTAAGGAAAAATGTAATTTGAAGGTCGATGTTTTTAGTAAATTCAGGGATAGGTTTCAATTCCCAGCGGAAACTAGGGTTCGTCTCCCCAGGAAGGGTGAAAAAGCTTGTGCCTTTGCCCACGGAGAGGTTTGCTTTTATGAGGCGGCCTTCCTGTGTGGTCTAAGGTTTCCCGTCCATCCATTTATTATGGAGCTTCTAGATCACCTGCGGATTGCTCCTGGGCAACTTATGCCCAATTCTTGGAGAATTGTCATAAGCTGTATGGTGATCTGGACGACTATAGCAGATGGAGAGATGATCACGGTGAACGAGCTTACCAATCTCTATCGCCTAAAAGAGTCTAGGGAATTTGGGTATTATGAGCTTGTCCCCTGGGAGAGGAGGTCCCGTCTGGTAGCCGACCTCCCTTCGTCCTTCCGTTATTGGAAGCCAAGATATTTTTTTGTGTCCGGAGACGGTTGGGAGACCTTGTCAGATGACGTTTAGGGAAATGTCCCCAGGCTACTGCGCCGGTGGGAGACCCCTTGTCTTGGTGCGTTTGCCTTTTTATGCTCCATTTTTCTATCATCGTTTGTTTCTTTTTGATCGTCTATGTAATCTCGAGTGACTTTTTTGCTGTGCAGTGAAGGAGCGCCCTGATCTTGACAGCCGATTTGAGGCGAGAGTTCAGGAAGCGATCAAATATTCAAGGATGATCAAAGACTTCGACGAACTTATCGATCCGCGTACTCTGGCTCGTCACTGTTTGGGACCTGATCCTTCACTCTACGTCCTTTAATTTCTTGATCGTGAGCAGCGAAAACGTGAGTAGATGTGTATGATATATATGTGTATATATATAGATATATATATTTTAACTTCCCTTAGCTTTCTTCTGTAGAAATGACGAGCAAATTCAACAAAGATCTGTATGTGAAAATCAGGGGGAAGAAGAACGAACCCCTTTCAAGCATTGGTCAGAAAACTTTGAAGTTTATTGACAGAGAGAAAGAAAAAGAGAAAGAGAAAGAGACGGTGGAGAGAGGTTCGTCTACCCCTACTCGGGACGAAGCAAGGACAGCTTCTCCTGCAGTTTCAATTGAAGAGGTCCCTGGACCAAAAAGGCGAAAGACATCGCACAAGGGTAAAGAGAAGGTGGGTTCCAGTATTTGGGACGATGCGGAGGCCGCCGTAGCCCGGGCTAACGATTTTTTAACTCCTGAAGAGAGAAAGGAGATTTCTCTTGTACCTTCTCATGAGATGGTGAACCAGCACGTTCATAAGCTCGTGCAGGTATGCTCTTTTTGCCTTACCATCATATTATCGTCATCTTATTACTTTATCAGAAAACTCATAAGTTATTATTTTTAGATGCTGGGGGAAACGATGCACCTTACCTCGCAATTCTTGGCGAGTGAGGAGAAAGCTGTCATGGCCACTTCGAAGGTGGAAGCCTTAGAGGCTGAGGCTTCGGGCTTGAGGAAGGACCTAATCGCGGTGATGGACGCCCATAATACCTCCAAGGAGCAAATCAAAGTCCTGACTGAGCAACTTGAAGCTGAAAAGGCGAAGGTAAAGCAGAAGGACGATCTCCTTGCATCCGCGGGTCAAAGGATGAAAGCTGCTGTAGCCAAGGCCGTCCTTGCCTTCCAGACGACGGACGAGTACAACACTGTACTATTCCAGTGGTACTTCAAGGGGTTTGAACTGTTAAGAAGATACATGATCAAACATGGGCAAGGAGTCAATCTGGACGACTTGGACTTTGAAGCTGTGGATAAAGAGATAGAGGCGGACGAGGCTGCTCTGGCAGCTCAAGCTTCTAGAGCTTCAGGCGAGGACCCTCCTGCAGCTGACGAGGGTGATGGCCATGCTCCTCCAACATAATCACTTAGTGCCCTTTTCTCCTTTCGTTTTGTTTTTTGAACGAACACTATTTTAGGTCCCCGTATGTTTTGGGGTTTTTTCTTGAACAACTTGCATCTTTGTGTATATATATATATATATATATATATATGTTCTGTTTGTTGTTGTTTCTCATGCTTATTTTTATCATTTCTCCCCTTTAGACTTAGAAGAATTTGAGTTGAAATTACTTCTTCGTTTCTTGAAGTATCTGTTTTCTTCGTCTGTCTATGGACTTAGATGATTTATGTAGGAATGTTCTCGGTCGATTAAGGGATTTCCTCGTCCTTTTGATCTGGACAATGAGCATTCCTTGCAGGAATTTCATCATCTTTTCGATCTAGACGATAAGAGTTCTTTCAGGGAATTTTATGGCCTTCTAGATCTAGACGATGCGCATCCTTTCGCAGGATTTTATCGTCTTTTTAGA
Source organism: Quercus aquifolioides (assembly GCA_019022515.1). Lineage (NCBI taxonomy): Eukaryota > Viridiplantae > Streptophyta > Magnoliopsida > Fagales > Fagaceae > Quercus > Quercus aquifolioides. The sequence goes on along the minus strand of CM032336.1, from coordinate 41,496,466 downwards.
TCTAAACGATGTAAACTCTTGTAGTGAGTTTTATGGCCTTTTCGATCTGGACGATGCACATCCTTTCGTAGGATTTAATCGTCTTTTCGATCTGGGCTATCAGCCGTTTTAAATTTTTAGAAGACAATTAGAACACGGGAAGTGCTGAATGATTACTTATGGAGTCCTGAATGATTACTTATATAATCTTGCATAAATACATAACTTGTGGTAGAAAACATAAGATCAATTTGAATAAATAGAAAGCATGGAATCAAATTTTGTTAACTGCTTACAATTAGGCCATGGGTTCTTTCTCGTAATACCTCTTTAGGTGCTCGACATTCCATGGACGAGGTAACTTGTTTCCTTCTTGGTCTTCTAGATGGTAGCTTCCTTGTCGTGAGTAATGGACGACTTTGTAAGGTCCTTCCCAGGTTAGGCCTAGTTTGCCTTGTGCAGGGTCTTTTGTCGCAGGAGTTACTTTCCGGAGGACGAGGTCACCGATGTTGAATCTTTTCAGCTTCACTCTTTGATTGTAGTATCCTGCCATCTTCTACTGGTATTTGGCCATTCTCTGCGAGGCTTGATCTCTGACTTCGTCCACGCAGTCCAGGTTCAGTCTTAGCTGGTCGTTGTTTCCTTCTTCGTCAAAAAAGTTTCTCCTGATGCTAGTGAGCCCCACTTTGACGGGAATAACTGCTTCCGTGCCATATGTTAGGTTGAAGGGGGTTTCTCCTGTTGGTGTTCTTGCCGTCGTCCTGTAAGCCCATAGGACGCCTGGTAGTTCCTCGGGCCATGCTCCCTTTGCCCCCACTAACCGAGACTTGATTATCTTGAGCAAGGTTCGGTTCGTTACTTCCGTCTGTCCGTTGGCCTGAGGATGTCCTGGTGAAGAATACTTGTTTTTGATACCTAAGCTGGAGCAGAATGATCTGAACCCTTGGCAATCGAACTGACGACCATTGTCAGATATGATCGTCCGAGGAATCCCGAACCTGCAAACAATATTTTTCCACACAAAATTTTGTACCTTAGCTTCTGTGATCGTTGCAAGTGCCTCTGCTTCGACCCACTTCGTGAAATAATCAATCGCGACCAGCAGGAACTTCATTTGTCTTTTTCCCTGTGGTAGGGGACCGACGATATCGATTCCTCATTGTGCAAATGGCTAGGGCGAGGAAATGCTCGTCATTATCTCACCTGGGACTCGTTGAACGTTCCCATATCTTTGACAGCTGTCACACTTCTTTACAAAGTCGACTGCGTCTTGCTGCATTGTGGGCCAGAAATAACCTGCCTTCATGATCTTTCTGACGAGTGACTTTGACCCCATATGATCTCCACAAATTCCTCCGTGAACCTCCTCGAGGACATACCTGGCCTCTTCGTCTTCTACGCATCTTAAGTACGGTTGAGAGAAACCTCTTCTAAATAGTTGATCATTCAAAATAGTGAACCGGGCAGCTCTTCTGCGGACCTTCTTGGCCTCTTCAGTGCCTGATGGTAGTCGTCCGTCTTTAAGAAAAGCAAAGATCGGACTCGTCCATCCCTTGTGTGTATGCACAGAGAAGGCTTGCAACTCTTTAATGCTTGGGAGACTTTGTTCTTCTAGTCTCCAGTCATATTTCTTGTCCTGGAGATCTGCTGATGCGCTGCGGGCTACTTCGTTGGCTTCTGTATTCTGTTCCCGTGGAATTTGTAAGAACTCCACCTGATTGAAATTGCTTACCAGCTGGTTTGTTAACTTGAGATATTTTTGCATCCTCGTCTCTTTTGCTTCAAAATCCCCCCTGGCTTGCCCTATGACGAGCTGTGAATCACTCTTGACCACAATTTTTTCAGCTCCCAATGCCTGGGCTAGTCGGAGACCTGTTAGCAGAGCTTCATACTCTGCCTCGTTATTGGTTATGGGGAACTTCAGCTGGACCCCGTATTTGAGGACATCGTCCTGGGGAGAGACAATAACGACGCCTGCTCCTCCCCTTTTCTGTGTAGACGATCCATCTGTGTTGATCGTCCAGATATCTTCCCGCTCTTCCTCCTGCTCGTTGGTGGTGAATTCTGCTATTAAATCTGCCAATGCCTGAGCTTTTATGGCTGTTCGCGATTGGTATTCAATATCAAACTGGCTAAGTTCGATCGCCCATTGCACCATTCGTCCAGCTGCCTCGGGTTTGTTCATCGCCTTCTTGATTGGCTGGTCCGTCATTACCTTTATCGGGTTAGCCTGGAAGTAGGGGCGTAGCTTCCTGGAGGCCACTATTAGGGCGAAAGTAATCTTTTCGATCCGGGGATATCGAGCCTCTGCCCCCTGGAAGGCTTGGCTAACATAATACACAGGAAGTTGTACCCTGTCTTCCTCCCTGATTAAGGCTGTACTGACTGCTGTGACAGACACTGCCAAGTATAAGAACAGATCTTCTCCTTCCTTGGATGGACTTAAGAGCGGGGGATTGCTCAAGTACCGTTTCAACTCTTGGAATGCCGTCTCGCACTCCTCCGTCCAGGCAAAAACCTTCTTCAAGGTCTTAAAGAACGGAAGGCACTTGTCCGTTGCTCTCGAGACGAACCTGTTGAGTGCCGCTACTCTTCCTGTGAGCGATTGTACTTCTTTGGTCGTCCTTGGTGAGAACATTTCAATGATGGCTTTTACTTTTTCTGGATTTGCTTCAATTCCCCTTCGTGAAACCATAAACCCGAGGAACTTCCCTGAGGAGACCCCGAAAGCACACTTGGAGGGGTTTAGCTTCATGCTGTGCTGCCTGAGCGTGTTAAATGTCTCCTTAAGATCGTCCAGATGATCCTCTTCTTCTTTTCTCTTAACGAGCATATCGTCGACGTACACTTCCACATTTCTCCCAATTTGCTTGTTGAACATTTGATTTACCAATCTCTGGTATGTGGCGCCTGCGTTCTTTAGACCGAAGGGCATGGCCCTATAGCAATAGAGCCCTTGGCTAGTGATGAATGCAGTTTTTTCTTGATCTTCTTCCGCCATCTGTATCTGGTTATACCCCGAGAATGCGTCCATGAAAGTGAGAAGTTTGTGCCCGGCAATAGAGTTTACTAGCTGGTCGATTCTGGGCAAGGGGAAGCTGTCCTTCGGGCAGGCTTGGTTTAGATCTGTGAAGTCGACGCACATTCTCCATTTCCCATTTGCCTTCTTGACCATGACGACATTGGCCAACCACTCCGGATAATAAACTTCTCGAATAAAGTTTGCAGCAAGTAGTTTTCTCACTTCGTCCATCACCACTTTGTTTCGTTCAGGGGCGAAAGCCCTTCTTTTTTGCTGGACTGGCTTCTTTTTCGGATCTACGTTTAGGCGGTGTTGGATGATGCCTGCTGGAATTCCTGGCATATCTTCGTGGCTCCAGGCAAATACATCGAGATTGTTATTCAGGAAAGTAATGATTTCTGCCTTCGTCCTCGGGTTTAGGTCCGTTCCTACCTGAGTCGTCTTTATCGGATCCCCTTCGATCAGTTCTACTGTTTCTAGCTTCCCCACGATCTCAGGTGTTTTATCTTCGATCACCCACGTATGGTTTTCTTTCGAGGTTAAGACGGCCTGGTAACACTCTCTTGCCAACACCTGATCTCCCCTTATTTCTCCGACTCCCTGTTCTGTTGGAAACTTTACCTTCAGGCAGTACGTGGAAGTGGCAGCTTTCCAACGGTTAAGGGTTGGTCGTCCTATGATAACATTGTAAGACGATGGTGAGTCTACAACCAGAAAATTGTGTTTGTTGGTTACCTGGAGGGGGTATGAGCCAGCTGTGACCGTCAACGTCACTATCCCGCGGGGGTACACCTTGTCTCCGCTGAAGCTGACGAGAGGTGATTCAAAGGGACGAAGCCTCTTCGGGTCTACCTTCAATTGCTGGAAGGCGGACAGATAGATAATGTCCGCTGAACTCCCGTTATCTACCAGAACTCTCCTTGTGTTGAATCCCTTAATCATGATCATGATGACGAGTGGGTCGTCATGAGGTTGCCTTATCCCCCTGGCATCTTCCTCTGAAAAGTACATGTCCTGGTTCGTTCGCCGTTGCTTTGCGGGAGGTAAGTTATGAACACTGTTTATTTGCCTTTGGTATGACTTTTTGAGGGATCTGAACGAGCCTCCTGTGGACGGTCCTCCCGTGATGGTTTTTATTTCTCCTTTTGCATTTTGTGGACGAGGTGGCTGATCTTCAGTCCTTTGGAAACCTCCGGGCTGATCCTTCTTACCGTGTCTGCTGGCTTCTCCTCTCTTCACGTATCTTTGAAGTTTCCCTTTTTGGATAAGTTCTTCTACCTGCTCCTTCAGGTCTCGGCAATCCTCCGTGTAATGCCCGTGGTCTTTGTGAAAACGGCAATATTTCTTTTTGTCACGTACACTGGGTGGTGATTGGAGTGGCCTGGGCCACTTAAGGCATTGTTCGTCTTTGATCTCCGTCAAAATCTGATCGACGGGCATCACTAACGGTGTGAATTTCGTTTGCCGAGAATTCTTATCATCCCTTCGTCTATTCCCGTCGTCATTACGTCGGTCAGCTCGATCTCTCTTCTGCCCCCTTCGATCGTCTTTCTCATTCTTCTTCTCTTTTGTCTTTTCTGCCCCATCTATGGCTGCCAGGGCATCTTCAGCGTTCATATATTTCTGCGCCTTTAACAGTGCTTCCGCCATCGTCTTGGGAGGGTTTTTTGCCACAGAAACCACAAAGTCCCTGGACTTCAGTCCAGCCTTAAAGGTCGTAAGTTGGACCTTATCTTCGGATTCATCTACTTCCAGCATTCCTCGTGTGAAGCGTGTCACATAGGACCTCAACGTTTCTTTCTCTCCTTGTTTGATTGTGAGCAAGTGATCGGCAGTTCTTTTTGGACGTTGTCCACCAACAAAATGATGAACAAACGAACTGCTTAGCTGTTCGAAATTATCGATGGAAGATGTGGGCAATTTGGTGAACCATTCCCGGGCGGCCCCTTTCAGGGTTGTGGGGAAGGATCGACATAGAATCTCGTCAGGAGGCTGTTGAAGACCCAAAGTCGTCTTGAAAGTATTCAGGTGATCCAACGGATCTTTCAATCCGTCGAAGGGTTCGAGCTGGGGTAGGCGGAACTTGGAAGGTACCGGGCACTCCTGGACGGCTGCAGTAAAAGGAGAATCAGTTTTCCTGACGATTCGGTTCAGCCCTTGATCCGTCTTTCCCCTAATTGCACTTCTCAACTCGTTCATCTCTTTCCTCATCTCCTTGAGGAAACTCGAGTTTGGTTCTTCTGGAGTGCTGGTTCGTCTCCTATGACTGTCTCCGTCCTCATTTCCATTGACTTCTGTGTGGTTGTCTCCTTGTTGCAGTCGCTGTTTCATTTCTTGATTTTGCTTGGTGAGTTCTTCCACCGTGGCTGCGAGTGCTTGAATTTGTAGGGACAACGCAGCGGGGTCTAAGATACAGCTGGACTCCATCTCCTTAGAATAGAACAGTACCCTTGAACCGAACGCTCAAGAATAATACGTGTCCCCACAGACGGCGCCAAACTGATGATGCTAGGATCGTCAGTAGAGATGTTCGTCCAGAACACGATCGTCAGCCTCCGCTCCAGACCCTGCAATATCCCAAAATACAAAGAATGTGGTCACCGGTGTGGCACTAGCCACAATGCCTCCGATGCCAAAGTTAGGAAAGGTCCTCAAAATCAAGAAAGAGGAAAATATCTTTCAAATAGTGAAATTTCTAGTGAGTGTTTCTTGTACTTTTTCCGGATCCTGTTTAGGGTTATATATAGGTTGTTTCAGTACCCTTCTAGCCGTTGGTTCTACCATAATGAGGGTGTAATTCCTTGAGTTTGTAACGCCCGTGCAGGGTATTAAGTTTGACAGATACTTCTTCAACGGTATTGATATTTATTGACCTTTTTGTAACGACTGGTCGTGACAGGTGTATGAACGATTAACTTGTAGGTTCGGGCAATCCCACTCGTACTGTGCTGTTAGCGAGGTCGTTCTTGTTCATCGTCCACAAGCAAGGTATGGACGATCATATATATTTTTTGGGTCTATCAAATAGTATTTAAATTATATATATAAGAATTATATTATGTATCTTATTGTATATCTTTAAGTGTATCCATATATATGTATGAGGTTACAAGCTAGTTGTTTATAAAAGGAGAGGAGGTGCAATTGGGAGAAGGGGATTCAAAAAAATTGAGAGAAAAGATTTAAGGTGGAACAAGGGAGAGAAAGTTGTAATAGAGGAATAGGACTAAGAGTTTTAATTTTTCAATCCTATCCTTTGTACCTCAGGAAAGCTGTTCTTATATCAATAGAAGCCATTTTGTTCCTTATTATCTTACAATCTATTATTTAGATTTCTTATTGTGGAATTTCTTACATTTTTCCTTTCAAAAATTAATTGTGTAAGTCTTTTTATTTGTCACCATCTGAACAATGGTCGTTTTACCCCCACATATCTTATATTGAATATGCAATATATTTTTTTAAATGTACAAATCAAATAGTTCTCAAAAAATCAGAGTCTTTTAACGCATCACTTTTCTTTTTTGGAGAAGCCTAGTTTTGACAATATTTATTATAAAAAATGCTCATTGTATTGTTAAAGCAGAAAACTAGAAATAAGAATAGTAATTATAAGTGTAGAACCTGTGCATATGCACGGGCAAATTTAAAAATAATTACAATTATACATATATTTATAAGTTCAAATTATACTTGGTATTTGAGTTACAATTTACACATTTTTTTTAAGCCATTAATTTCTAAAATATTTAATGGTTTCTCATATATATATATATATATATATATGATTTAGAATCTAATTAGACTTGAATTTTTTTATTTTTGCACCTAATAATTGATTTGTCACAAAAATTTTAAAAATTAGATAGACCACGTGGCGAAAATTGAACTTTAATTGAAATTCAATTTAAAATTTAATTAAGTTTAGACTTTTCGATTTTTGCACCTAATAATTCACTTCACACAAAAATTTAAAAATTAAATGAGACATGTAACGCAAAATTGGACTCTAATTTAGAATCTAATTAAATTTTTTCTAAGTTTTAGCTTTAACTATATATATATATATATGCCTTTAATTTTTTAATAATTAAAATGAGATATTTTTTAACAAACACTAAAGGATGAAAAAAAAAAACGATTGGTTCAAAAGTTCTTTTATTTAGAGGAGAATCTGGATCATGCGCATGCGTCCATCAAATTTTCAACTTATTTGGATTAATTGACTTCTTAGGATGACAAATATCAAATATTTGTTATTAAAAAACATTTTAATTTAGAAAGAAAAGGAAGTCTTAGTTTTAGCGTGGCAGGGGGACCATGCCCACTTGGTCCCAAATGGACCCGTCTCTGCCACAAGTTGTCATTTTGATTGAAGTTATGACCATGGAGATACGGTCGGTCAAATATCTGACTGAACTAGTAAACTACCAAATTATTTATTTATTTATTAATGCAAGTCATACCTACAAAATAGGCCTGCGGGACTTAACGAACAAGTTGAGGTACCTCCAAAATGATATACTAGCGATGAACATGAACTCATCCACTTTCTGCAACTCGGAGTTATGACCTTATCAAATAGGACAAGAAGAGGCGAGACCTTTTATTAATTTACATGTGAATTTAGCTGTGTTCTGAGCCCTTCGGATGGGCTCTTACTCTGCATAAACTGAAACTTTAATGCTGTTGAAGTAGAGTTAAATGCTAAATCTATTATTGTTGTGTTGCCCTCTCCAAATAATTCTAATAGTCTGGTATCTCCTTTGGTGGATGATTGCGCTACTCAAATTCTCTAGATTCGTTTCAGACAGTACTTCTTTCGAGAAGTAAATAGAAGTGCTGACAAGCTAGCCGGATGAGAGCAGTCCAAGAGAGTCATTTTAATATTTTTAGATGTCCGCCTGTGGACCTTTCTAGTTTCTAGTATCGTTATTGATGAGTTTAACGGTCTGTACTTGAACAGGATGTGCCTTAGACTATGATTTGTTCCTTAGTTTCTTCGTAATGAAATCCTCTTTTTAGCTGTGTTCTCAAAAGATGTAATATGGGATCACTGAGTTTTCGCTGGAAGACACACCAGCTTGTGATGCATAGTGCTATATAACATACTTAGAGCATCCGTAGCAGATGTTCCAAAAATTATGCCATTTTACAACATCAAACACCTACTTTATTATTTTACCACATCATTTTACAACATCCCATTTATCAGATGTTTTATCCCTCAGTTCTATACATTAAAATAATATTTACTTCCTATTAAAATAATATATTATCTCATTCACATTATCATCAACAACAGCCACACCATCAACGGCACAATCACCGGCCACCAATATCCACTGCTACAACAACACCTCTATTGCAAACCAACAACCACAATTACCAATATCAGATCAACCCAAATTGCAGCAAAAAAAAAAAAAAAAAAAAAAAACCCACAACCAGAGAGAGGCAGAGTGAAAGGCGGACAGAGAGGAGAGGGAACACCGGCTAAACCCATCTCCACCGAGCCTAACGCCGTAGCGACGTTCTTGAAGGCGATGGTTGGCGATGGTCGGCGATGGTCTCCGCGGTGGTTGGCGATGGTCGGCGATGGTCTCCACAGAGCGTGGGTCTACGGTGGGTTACGGTTTTGGTTTGTGGTTGTGGTCTCAAGTAATGATCTGTGGGCTGAGTTTAATTTGCAGTAGGGGTGGTTGTGGATTCCGATGGAGTAGTGGGTTCCAATGGAGTGGTGGATTCCGATGGTTGTGGGTTAAGATATGGTGGTGCCGTGGTGGGTTTGTTGGGTGTTTTTGGATTTGGGTTTTGTTGCTGCGGTGGTGCTTGTGGTTGGCTGAGGTGGTGGTTGTGGAGGATGACGATGATTGGCCGCCGTCGTCGCCTTCTTCTGCGCCACCTTCTTCTTGCTCACGTCCGATTGTGAGAAGAGGAAGAATGGGTTGGGAACTTGGGAGAAAGAGAGAGAGACAGATTCTGAGAAGGGAGAGAGAAAATCAAATAAAGAAATGAGAGGAGAGAGAAAAGTCAAATAAAATAATACTTTTTGGTTTACCACATATGTCCGTACCGTTGCAAATTTGCAACGGTACGGACATAAATGGTATAATTTTACCACATTTGCAATATCTGATGGGGAGCTCTTTTTTGTGGTTGGTGTGGGATATGTGCCAAATATTTAGCATTTGGCACATATCCCACATCTACTGTGGGTGCTCTTATATATAAGTGATAAAGTTTCCTATTTACACCAATAGAATGCATATAGTGATTTTATTCCAAAAACTAATAATAATAATAATAATCGTAAATGTTTGTGTGCACTCGTGAATTTTTTATTTTATTTTAAATTTTGATAAATGGATAGTTATAGAGGTGTGGCCAGGATTTTTTACTTAGGAGCTGAATTACATATTCGTATGTTTGTCATAATTCATAAATGTATTATATACAAAATGGTCAAATTTAAAATATAATAATATATCTAAACTCAAATGAGTGTACAAATTTTTTCTAATTTGCTATAAACATGTACCAAAATTAAAATTAAAAAAAAAAAAAACTTGGCATCTCCTACAAAAGTTTTGCTCAACGTTGATCCTTCATTAAATAAAATTTATTCATTATGAATTTTGTAGGGACTCAAATTGGATTGGACCCAGAATAGAGATGAGTTTCTAGCCCAACAAGTCCAAACAATAAATTTTTTAGAGAGTGGGTGAAAGAACTAGTTCCGTTCGGTAGAAAAGGTCATAACCATTGTGCAGCAAAGGACGCTTCGAACTAACCAAATGATAAAAACTCTCCTCGGCTAGGTCTCAGGGGATATATTTCTGGGTTCTATCGTTTTCTTCTTTTTTTCAAAAAGTCCTCTTTAATGTCATCCACTTTCAGGTTATATATCACGTTCCTCACCTCATTTTCACCGTACACGTGTAAGTTCTATTCTGGGAACTCCTTTCTGTCCCATCCAGCACCTCCCGGAACCTTCGCTCAGCAGCCATAAAGCTGCTTGGTTACTGTTCAGGTATCACCTCTACATTAATGCGGCCAGAGAGTTAGCTGGGAAGCATTTAATGTGGAGGTAGCAGCTTTAGAAGATATTTGTTATCTCTCCCGATTCCTCCTTTGTTCTATATTCACTTTCCAGTTCTAATACAACTTTGCGGAGTACCCTGAATATTAAGATAGTTACATCCACCTCGGACCATGATATCCGAGGTGGATCTTATTCTCGGACGCGTTTTGGGCCACTATATATGGCTTCCATCTCTTTTTCTTATACTACTCCCACAATATCTTTCTTTAACCATCCTCGGATAAATGAATGTCCTCGGACTGGGCCGTTGGGCCACAAGCCCATTTCCTACGATTTCTACATCATCTTTTTGGATAACCGGCCCCACAAATTCTATAGGGAAATTCTTAGTAATTTCTTTTTCAATTCTTTTTTTATTTATTTGAAAAAGAATAAATTTTATGTCTGTGGCAACCTAAATTCTCTTCTAAAAATAAATTAATGTTAGCACAACTTATCAAACAACTAGATCCAAATAGTAAAAGATAAAATCAGCTAGAGAAAAAGATCAAATTTGTGGGGGAAAAAACCTCATAAGTTTGAACAGTGCACTATGTACATTGCACTTTAACAATTGAATACACAAAAAACACAATGCAATCTTGTATATTTATAAAATATAAAAAGAAAGGACACAAGCCAGCTAGGCATTTATTATAGGTTTTGGTAAAAGGCTATGTTTTATTTAAGTGGGGGTCTATTAATTTGAGAAACCAACGGTGGGGTGGACTGACTGTACATTACAGATTTCAAAGGAAAGAAAATGTAAACCATGGACTTGGGCTTAAATTTTTTGGGGGGCCAAGGATTTCAATAGTTTTGGGCGGGCCATGACCCCCCAATGTTATAGGTGGCTCCGCCCCTTGAATGGTTATAATGGGGAGTGAAGATAAACTCTAGATATGTTTTCATTAGAAATATCAAGAAATGTTAATTAGTGAGGTTAAAATACTCTTAGCGTGCTATTATTTTTAAGGAATAAGTTTACGGATATCCTAAGACATTATGATATATTTATAGAAATTTTTATGAGAAAATAAAAAAGTAATTAATATAATTTTTGGTAATTATTATGTTAAATGTATGACAAAAAGTTATAAATTTTTTTTTTTTCAAATAATCTAACACATTTCCAAAAAAGCTAAAAATTAGATTATTTGCTAAAAAAAACTTAGTCAAAAAAGCAAAAAGGATATAAGAAAATGGCAAACCCATGGTACGTTTTACGCCAACCGACCTTAGAATTTACATTATTACATGTATTGAAATACTTACTGTAGGGGCAGGTTTCGAGCGCTCTCCGCAGATTGAGAGAGTGGACCCAAGTCCAGCTAACCCTCCAATAAATTTATAGAGTATGGGTTCAAGAGCTAGGCCCTAGTAAGGAATGCAGCGGCCATGCATGGTTGTACGTGAATGCTAATAACTTAAGTGTGGGTTGGAATGCACAATAAGGCTCCTCGGACGGGTCTTATAGAGCTTGAAGTTCTTATTATCTCTTTTCAGAAAGGTTACAAGATTGGAGAGAATATAAACTGCTACAGTATTTCTTTTCTCTGGTTTTCCGTCCGTCCCCCTCTCAAGAGGGACTTCTTACATTATATACTTCTCTCCCAGTTGATCCTAACCCTACATTTGTTGATCAATCCGGCTTCCACTTGAGAGCCTGTCCCATCAGCCGCATTCTCATCCCTCCTGTGGGTTGCAGCGCCCAAGACGGCACTGTTCAGAGGTCCTATCCTCATTAATGCGGCCAGGGCGTTAGTTGAGGGCATTTAATGTGGAGGTGACAGTTCACCTGGGGCTTGCTCCTCCACCATGCTTCCATGTCTGGTGCTTGGAACTTGCTATTTGCTCCTTGGATGCTCAGGGAGATTCCCCTTAAGGGTATGCTATTTGCTCCCTTTCTGATCTCGGTTGCCCGAGGATGTAACCATCTTCGGGAATGCTCCTTGGGCCCTGGGCTCTACACTTTCGTCCTCGGACCTTAGACGCGTCCTCGGCGTGGGCCTCTGGGCCTAGTCTGAAGTGGGCCGGGGTTGCTTGACTTATTCTGGCCCCACACTTACCGTATCATGTGGATGAGAACTCATAGAACTAAATCTCATATACTATTTCATCTTCTGATTTCTTTTTTCTGACTTTTTATTTCTTTTCTTTTATTGTGTAAAGTTATACACCTTTTATTCTTCAACGTCAAAAACTACTTGTAATTTTCAACTCATTGATAATGTATTAAAGTTTTTTTTTTTTTTTTTGAGTCCAAAGTTATAGTCTTTATAATGTATTAAAAATCCTTTGAAATTTATGCTAGACATATTATATCAGCTAGAATGGTTAAACAAAACAATGAACTTTTGGATGAAAAGCCATCAATCTCGCTCAGTCAGTTGTACATTATTCCTTGATATGTAGTATATATATATACTTATAAGTGAATAATACTCCCCTTTTATCAAAAATAATAATAATAATAATATATAATTTATATTCTGTTTTTTCTTTAAAATTGTGATGGGGATGTCGATAGATCTAGAGCACGCATGCTTTTTCAATAAAAGTTATTTATTATTGAATTGTGTCAAATGATTGGTAAGGACAAAAGTTCCTCAACCTACTATGTTGTTTGTAGAGTGATTAATTGTATTTGTACTTATTGTTCTAGTTTATATGGAAAGTACAAAACCAATATTTTCAATTATGAAAATTGTTAAATTATACTTTGACTTTTTTTTTTTTTTTTTTTTTTTTTTTTTTTTTGAGAATCCGGCTTCAACTTTATAGAAAGCAAATCAGCCAAAATCGGCTAAAAGTACGTCAGCAATTTGTGGTGGAACATCCTCCATCCACACATAAAAACCATCAATAGTTCTCGCATGTCTCGTAAAAGAATGAGCAACGGAGTTACCCGACCTACGAGTGTGTGAGAAGTAAACACAGTTACAAGAAACTAAATAATGCTTAATAGAAGAAATCAAATGACCAAAAGATGAGAAAGAATCCTCTCCCTTTCTTAAGGCTGAAATAACCACCTCCGAGTCTCCCTCGACAATAAAAGAGGGTAGATTGAGGTCCATAGCAAAGGTAATAGCTCGAACAGCTGCTAGCGCTTCAACTTCGTCTGATGAGGATGGAAGCGTGATTTTCTCCGCCAAGGAAGCAAGCACCATCCCATTAGAATCTCGCACAATCACGCCTAACCCAGCTTCCTATGTTTCTTTGAAGACTGCACCATCAAAGTTAATCTTCAATTGCGACGGAGGAGGAGGTTCCCACTTAGTTCGAGACCTGTGCGGAGAAAACGTCTGCAACGAAGCTGCTGGTTGCACCTCTGAGAACTCCTGAAGCATTTGCTTTGCTGAAGGTAAGACCTGGGATATCGGGAAGGCCTTGTTGCTTGTTCGTAGTTGATTACGGCGAAACCATATTGTCCACGTGATCAACGCAAACAGTTCAGGTTGCCTATCAGTCTCCAGCACGAACCTTGTAAGCTCAAAGAAATTTGAAAACTTCTTAGACCTGCAAAACAGCCACATCATGTCAGTTTCCCAAATGGCCGAAAGTTCAGAGCACTCCCACAATGCATGGTAACCATCCTCGGCTTTCAAGTTGCAGTGACAACAGACATCATCAATGACCCTTCTGCGGACCAGATTTGTCTTCACTGGCAGAGCTTCCTTACAAGCCCTCCAAAGGAAGTTTTTAACTTTGTTCGGCACCGAGAGCTTCCATATACAACTCCAAACGCTTGTGGCTTCTGTCTGAGATTGGGTAGATGGTGATGGGCCTGATTTGTCTTTGACAAGGAATCTATAGCCTGACTTCACAGTATAAACTCCATTAGGGACATGAGGCCAAATGAACTTATCCTCAACATTGGTTGGGCTAAGTGTTAATTTTAAAATCAATTCAGCTTCCAGTGGGGCAAAGTAGCCAAATAATGCCTCCTTATCCCAGCTCCTAGATGTGGGGTTGATGAGACAATCCACCGTTGCTTCCTGTAAACCATCTATGACTGGAGACAAGATTCTTGGATGCTCTAAGCTAGGCAACCATGGGTCATCCCAGATCTTGATAGACTCTCCGTTACCCACTCTCCACCGACCTCCTCTCACCAATACTTCCCTTCCCATGAGTATACTACGCCAAGCATATGAGCCACTTGGGTTCTCTGGGGCTTCCATGAATGAGCAAGTAGGGAAAAATTTACTTTTGAAAACTCTATGCAAAAGTGAGTCTTTATTGTGTAGGAGACGCCAAGCTTGTTTGGCTAACAAAGCATCGTTAAAAAGAGACAAATCTTTAAATCCCATGCCACCCGCAGACTTAGACTGGGTAAGAGTTTCCCATTTCACCCAATGAATCTTACGTCTATCTCCACGTTGACCCCACCAAAATTTTCTAATAAGGCTCTCCAAATCATTACATAGGCCGATGGGGAGTTTGAAGCAACTCATGGTGTAGGTGGGTATTGCTTGCACTACTGCTTTGATCAGGATCTCTCTCCCTGCCTGTGAAAGTAACTTTTCCTCCCACCCTTGCAACTTTCTCCAAACTTTCTCCTTTATGAAGTTGAAACTAGCTTTCTTTTTTCTCCCCACAAAAGAAGGTAGTCCTAAATATTTCTCATACTGCTTGATTTCAGGCACCCCCAATGCTTGTTTGATGTGCTGTCTTGTTTCTTCTGAAGTAAGCTTACTGAAGAAGATGGTGGTTTTATTTCGGTTGATTTGTTGGCCAGAACACCTCCCATACACATCCAAGATCTCCAAAATATTATTGCATTCCTGCTCTGTGGCCCTGCAAAAGAGAAGACTATCATCTGCAAAGAGAAGATGTGTTAGTCTCGGGCTGTTTCTGCATAAAGCAAATCCCTTTATATCACCCCGGTTGGCTGAATGGGAAATCAGACCGTTCAACCCTTCAGTACACAGCAAGAATAAAAAAGGAGATAGTGGGTCACCCTGTCTGATTCCTCGGGTTGGGACAATCATGCCTTTAGGTTCACCATTAACCAGGATGGAATAGGAAACAGTAGTTATGCAGATCATCATCAATCTAACCCATCTTTCATCAAACCCCATTCTCCTCATCACCGCTTCTAAATAGACCCACTCCACCCTATCATAGGCTTTACTCATATCAAGCTTTATGGCCATATAATCATCTTTCCCTGTGTGCCTCTGCATACTGTGTAAAGACTCAAAAGCCACCAAAATATTATCTGAAATCAGCCTACTCTTCACAAAAGCACTTTGGTTTTCAGTGATAATATTTGGAAGGATTTTTTTAAGCCTATTTGCTAAAACCTTTGAAAATATTTTATACAATACATTACATAGGCTAATAGGCCAAAATTCAGACACAAATTCCGGATTTTTAACCTTAGGAATGAGAGTAATAAAAGTATGATTAAGGTTAGCCGGCAAAAATGCAGAGTTTAGAAAATAAAGCACAGAAGAGGTGACATCCTCACCCAATAAATCCCAATAGTTTTGATAAAAGACAGGGGGCATACCATTCGGACCAGGGGCTTTTAGAGGGGCCATTTGCTTAATTGCTTCCTGTATTTCCATAGCTTCAAATTCAGCCACTAAGCTTGCGTTCATCTCATCATTTATAATGGGGTGTATGTGCTGGGTAGTGTTCTCCAAATTTATAGGATTGGCTGACTTAAATAAGTCTTGGTAGTAGGCCACTATTATTTCTGCCACTTCATTTTGATCTCCACACCACGTGCCATCAGCTTTTTTGAGAGAAGAGATAGAGTTTTTCCGAAGCCTTTGAGTGTCTCTTGCATGAAAATACTTAGAGTTCCTATCTCCATATTTTGCCCATTGAACTTTAGATCTTTGCAACCACATCCGAGCCTCCTTATCCATGAGTTTGTTGAGTTCAAGCATCAATTCCCTTACCCGAAAATTATGCCCAGATCTTATTGCTTCCTTTTCGGCCTGCACAACTTCTTTCTTCTTAAGTTCCAGCTCTTTTCTTACACTACCAAAACTTTTCATACTCCACTTCTTCAGCTCAACACCACATCTCTCTATCTTTTTGATTACTTTCGTACCCGGGTCAGCTGGATCATTCACAGCCCAAACTGCTTGAATGGTATCAGTACATCCTTTCTCTGTTAGCCACATTTCTTCAAACCGGAAGGGTTTGGAAGTACTCTGTAGGATCAAACCCCTTGGCACAATCCAAAGTGGACAGTGGTCCGAAGAAAAGGAAGGTAAGTGATGAACAATGGTCCCAGCAAATTTAGTCAACCATTCACTGTTAGCCATACCCCGATCTAATCGCTCCCATACTGAATGACCATCATTGAAGTGCTTCTTCCAAGTAAATTGAGAACCGATAAATCCGAGATCCATAAAACCACACTCATCAATCGCATCTCTGAAAAGTTGCATCTGTGTTTGGCTTCTAACACTACCCCTAAATTTCTCTGATTGTCGAGTTATTTCATTAAAATCCCCCAAACAAAGCCAAGGAAGTGTCATTCGAGAATTGAGCTCTCGAAGTAGATTCCAAGACTCTATTCTTTTGTGTGTCATAGGCTCACCATAAAATCCAGTAAGTCTCCATGCTCCTTCTTTCCCTTTGTCCACAACAGCATCAATATGGTTTTTTGAGGACGTTTCAACATGTAGATCAACATTGTTCTTCCAAAAAAGAGCCAAACCTCCAGCTCTATTGATTCTCTCCACAAAGTGCAAGTTATCAAAACTTAAGTTTCTTTTGATTTCTTTTAGCCTTTCTTCATCTGCCCATGTCTCGGCTAAAAACATGACAGAGGGATCTTTTGCCCGGATTAAATCTCCAAGCTCTCGAACTGTACATGGGTTCCCAAGCCCACGACAGTTCCATGCTAGGCAACTCATTGGGAATGGCGGGGCTGCTTTGCAACCTCCGCCATTAAGTTGTGCTCTCCACTAGAAATTTGTAGCTTCTTTCTTGACTGGTCTACCTCATCATCTTCCTCCACTGCTATAGGACGTTTGCCTAAAGCTGGTTCATGCATGGTTTGTTCTTCAATTTGTTTCAAACGTGCCAAACGTTTCCAAGTTCTCAAACATGACTGGGTCCCCTCTAGGTCACGTGGCACATTAGTGGAGTCATGTGCATCTTTATGGACCAACGGACTGAGCTTGTCACGTGCATGTACCTGGTCAGAATAATTGGGCATACAAGGAGACAACTCATCCGTAATACCAAGGTTAGCTATATAGGGAACAGGAGAATCATATTTATTTATTTCCATGTCAATATCCCGGATTTGAGTTTCAAAGTTTACCAAATTTGTGTGCGTATTAGCCGGCATCACAATAGGCAAAGATTCAGAACAATCCGGTGTTTTACCTGCATGGGAAGTTTGCGAGATAATAGCTGTATTACCCGGGATTTCTGTATTTTGATTAACCTCAGAAGATTCGAGGTCAACCAGGTTTGTGGCAGCTTCATACGGCGGCGCCGTTCCTTGTGTTCTCCTTTCTGGTCCACTACCGGTCCCCACATGAGCATCTTTCCCTCCGAAATCACCTCCTGTGCCTGGTACAAACACAAATGACTTCTTGCCTACTGAGAATGGATCAGCCCAAAGCCATGGGCCATATTCTTGTTGATCCAGAGGCAACGAACCCTTACTGGATAACCACACACTACACTCCTTTGCATCGTGAGACACCATCCCGCACCAGTAGCAAAAGTTTGGCATCTTCTCATACTTAAAATTAACCCAAACTTCTTTGTCATTACCGAGAAGAACCTTACGTCCTCTGCTGAGAGGTCTTGTGACGTTAATGCCTACTCTGATTCTCAAAAAATTACCACCAATTAACTCACCGGGCTGTGAAGCTCTTAATACTTCCCCAATGCTTTTCCCAATCCCATAGGCTGTCCTCTCAGTTAGTTTGTTCACTGGGAGGCCATGAATTTGGACCCAGAATTTGACTGTATGAAATTCCACATCCCGGATAGGACTTGATCCATCATAACGAGAGAGAATAATGAGATGTTTGTCATAAGTCCACGGTTCAGTTGCTAAAACCCTTTCAGCCTCGTTCTCATCATCAAACACAAAGAGCAAGACATGGTTTCCTACATCTCGGATTTCGAAGCCATTCCGGATTTTCCATAACGGCTTGAGAGTTCGTCCAATAGCCTCGATGCTAAGCGCCCTTCGTGTCATAAATTTTCCTGCAAAAATAACCTCTTTAGCAGCGTGGTTTTCTTCATCCAGAGTGACCTTGCTGTTTTCTTCCTCCAAAAGAGAAAAACGTTTCCAATCATTCAAAACTTCATCCATTAATCTAAGATCAATCAGAATTATAGAAAGAAAGAAAGAAAAGGTTTGCTGTTTCCCCACCCCCAGAAGAAAATAAAGACCACTAGCCCTACTACTAACCGTGTCAATAGAGGGAAGAAATATCACTCCTATAGGAAGATAAAAGGTTCTACAGTCTCGCCGCTCTAACTTAGGTTAGAGAGACGGGAGCAGAGAAAAAAAAAACTTTTGGCTTGATAAAATTTATAGTAATTTTAATACTTTTCTTTATCACAAACAGACAAACTACGGCCCTGTGTTTTGTACATTAAACATTACCCAAGAAATAAGAGATAAAGTTCAACTTGTTGCCTTGGTCTTCCTTTGCCGACATATCTGCCACTTCGTTGCCCTCGTGGAAGGGGTATTGCATGTTTATATGAGTATTTAGGTCAGCAAAAAACTGCAATTATACATCAATACTGATAAGGTTATTTTCGACCAAAGTAATTGACTTATAAGCAGAAGGTTAAGAGAGTAGACGACCTCTACGAGAACGTCGGCTTTACAAAAAAATGACGGAAGAAATAATAGAGGTAACGTACCCTTAACAAACCGACGACACTTTCAATGGATGACACCGCCACAAGAGCCGACGGATACATCTCCCCTAAACCAACGGGTGAAACCTGAGGTGACGGGTGACCATAAGGCCGATGGAATGGAGAAGCTGACGGGTCCCACGTGGACTTGCTTGGCCCTCACAAATACTCACATATGGAAATATCTTGCACATCACGCACGAAGACCTATCACGTTCCCGTATCTTCCCCATATGGAAAGACACTCTAGAATCTCAGAAACCCTAATACCAGATCTCCTCTACAAGGAAAGATCCCTACTTCTGAGAGATCTTGGTTCGCTACTCGCCACTATATAAGCACCATACCTCCTCTTTTCTCAGGTACTCAAAAAATCCCTAGCTCTCTCACTATAGAGTTCTTAGAGATTTCTCATTCATTAACTTGACTTTCGGAGAATTCTTGGCTGGTACTAAACCAGTGCCTTCTATTTGACCCTTTTGTTCTTGTTTCACAGGTACCCATTGGCGTGATTCGGAGCCTACAACTAACTGACGATTTCAGCACATCATCAAATACCTTAGTTGATTTGAGTTTGCAGCAGCATTTAATAACAAAAGTAAACTATTTATGCATCCATTATATATGTCCAATCTGTAAATTTTGTAGGTCCAACCACGACAAAACAAAAAAAGAGCTTAGTATAAAATAAGCCCTCACCCCATTCTCCAAATGTTAGTTGATTCAGCCCTTCTAAATAAAAAATAAAAAAAGGTTGATTCAACCTAAAACCGTGGAAAGACTATAATAATGTAACTAAACATTGAGTTGCAAACTCAGAATGGCCATGGTGGTTAGTCTACTGCAAATGTAGATTTAGTAATCCAAGAAAGTTTTTTTTTTTTTTTTGGTTTTATTTTGGATACTGTGCGCACCAAAAACGAGCTTAATGGGCTAACTCGCTCTTGGGCTCACAATCTATTTGTAATGTGGGTTTTGGATTTCCTACTTTGGGTGATTCTAGCCTAGAGACCTAACAATATCTCTCCAGCCTTTGTATTCTTTTCCTCTCACTCTTATGTCTATTGTACTCAACTCTAAGCTTTCTCCAGAACCTTTCAACAACCTTCTCCCTCCTTTAGTTTCTCGTATTTATAGCCTGAAGTTAGTGGAGGAATTATGATTACTCTTTTGGTTAGTGGAAAGGAGGTCCAATGTCGTCAACTCAAAGTGGGTGTTTAGTTGGGAGTGAGGTGTGGTAGAAGTGGCATTGGAACTGGTTCCCACTTCAGTATAGATGCTCAGCAGCGATACTTCCCAAGGCACTGTCGAGCATCCGAAAGACAACACCCCCGAGCAATTGTCTTCTTGCCCGGGAAGTGGTTTTCCGAGTAAGGCCCCAGTGGCGAAGCTAGGTTTGTGCCAATTAAGGTTATTTACTCATTGAGCTTTGAGGCAGCATGAGACCTAGGCTTGTCGCTATTTTGGGCTCAAGCTTGGGCCTTAGGTAGAAAGGGTTTGGTGTTATGGGCCACTTTGTTGAGTCAGAATCCAAGGCCCAAATGGGTTTGGGTATCACAGTGCCGTACATTAGCCCTCCCTTGATTTGTGCTCAACTCTCCGGGACGAATCAAGGAATCCAAGAGACAATGGCTACCCGGGAAGCTTTATGGGTGGATATTGGACGGTTCAGAAGCTCATTAATGCGCTCTCAAAAGGCGTGTGGTACCTGGCCGTCTGGTTCAACTGTCATCATTACCTGACAATTCGTGAATCGAGGCAGCACGCGTGTCAGTTACCATAGGTATTCGTAAGGTTTCTTGCCTCATTATTGTTAATTATGACTCATTATTATTAATTAAACGTCACTCACTCCTTCTTGGCTCCTATAAATAGTTCATCCCAAATCGTTCTTTCACTTTTTCATTCTCCATTCTCTAAGCTTCCTCTCTGCCATGCATTCATCTGTGTGCTTATCCCTTAGTCCAAAATCCCTTTCTTTCCTAGAGCCCAAAGTAAATTCTTTGCCTCTTTCTTTTATTTTAGTCTCTTCCTTTAGTTTTTAGAGTTTAAGATGGGTTATGCTTACCTTCTAAACACTGAGGCGTCCTTAGCCACTTTTAGGCAGATGTTCAACATCCCCGAGGATGTGGATGTGGCGTACTGCCATGAGAGCGAAATCGCTTTCCACAGAGGGGCTAATACTGCTTTTTTTTCCCTTTAATGGCAATCTTTGAGGGTGGGGTTAGGTTTCCCGTTGACCCTCTTTTACTCAATACCCTTAGATTTTATAGGTTGTGTCCTAACCAACTTCCCCCTAACTTTTACCGGGTAGTTAGTTGTGTCAATAGGTTGAATCAGATATTCGGTTTACAATTAGATCATCACGATATAAACTTCATGTACAGTCTGTGTGGGAATAAGAAAACCAACTATTACTTAAAAGTTAGAGATATGCGGGTACGACTAATTTCATGCCTACCCGATTCTAATAGGAATTCTGCCGGGGAGTTCGTCCGGGTGCGCGGCAACTGGTTTTTCGGTGAAATCCCTTGCCCCCTCTCGCGGCGCGAAGTGGGTTCGTATCGATTGCCAACTCGCTTTTCTTTTTGCTTATGATTGTTTTGCTTATCTGAATACTAACTTACTGTGTGTGTATATATATATATATATATATTTTTTTTTTTCTTTTTTCTTTTTATCGCAAACAGAAGAGTATTTACCCAGGATCTGAGAGCAGTGCACGTAAGGGACCTGAATTTTGTGCTTAGGTCCGAAATATTCGTTCATTGGGACCGACAGCTCCGAGCGTCCCATTTAATTCTCGGCGTAGAACCCGTGTATTCTACTTGGCAAGCCTTCAGTCAAGCTTTACTAGTTGACAGTCCTGTCCTATCCTATATCGATGTACAGCATCCGAACTTCCTTCCTCCGAAATTCACAGTAGGCGAGGCTCGCGACATTGGTCCACAGTACACCTGTTCTGACGAACTTGCACCGGTGTGCGATGAGTCGGCCAAGTGTGTGTCTCAACACAGTTGAGAACAAGCACACGAGCTCGTTCAGCCCGAAGCCCCCGTTCAACTCGAGGCCTTTGTCGAACCCAAAGCTCCCGTCGAACTCGAAGCTCATGTTCAGAAAGCCGAGGAAGCAGCTGCCAAATCTATTAGCTCCTCTGAAACCGAATCCGATCAAGGTGAAGACATGGTGACACGAAGGACAATGACGATTAATCGTTTTGTGCCTGGCGCCCAGCCAGTCGCGCAGCAGCAACCGCCTTAAGGCTGTGGTCAAACTCCCCCTCCTCCGCCTCTTCCTTTCAACCGATCCCGAAAAAGGCAATGTATTGCCGAGCAGACTCCCATCGGCTCAGGTGATGCACCCACCAGGACTCCTCCCCAGCCATCAAAAGGCATCGTTATCCAAGAGCCAACGGCCCAGACCGGGACGAACGTGGCGTCCACCTCCTGAGCTGCGCCAAAGTGGCAGCCTACATTCCAGCTGGACGACAAGCCTCTTCCTGCGACCGCGAGTGTACGGGTGTGGGATAAAGGTGAGGGGGGTCGTGTTGCCCAAAGTTTGGTGCATGGCCTTCTTCTACCCGAAGACGTGCACGCTTTTAAGGATGGCACAGACGAGTCCATGGGAAAGAGGTTACAATGGTATACTATTGTGGTAATCTTTTGTTTTTTGGTTAACCACTAATTTCTACGCACATACTTTCTATTTTTATACTTATCATTGTTGCTTCATTAGGCCGCTCAATTGGCTTATATACTCGATGGGCGATTGAAGGAGCTTGCCGAGGATGCCGATTGGGAGAAGGCAGGACGTGGCAGAGGTGATCGCGAAAGAGAAAACCAAGGCTACTGCAATTGCAGAGAAGAAAGCCATCGCGTCCGAGAAGGCCAAGGTGACGATGGAAAAGAGATCCTGGGGGAAGCCGAGCTAAAATTAGCGGAGGCTGTGAGTATGAACACTGCACAGGCCGAAGAGTTGGCTGACTTAAAGGTAGCTTTGAAGGCCTACAAAAACAAATGGTATAACGAGGGATTCGCTGATGCGAAGAACTCTGCAGAGCTTGTCATTTGGGAAGCCCGAAGTTAGGTTTCGAGGAAGGTTGGTTGGCTGCCCTGCAAGCCTTGGGGGTCCCTGAGGACTCTCCTCTAAGGGATCCCGGTCAAATCCCTTTCCCGAGCCCTACTCCAGCCGTGTAGAATCCTCTGGGGCCTATTGATGAAGAGGAGACGACGAGTATGAGGGAGCTGGTAGAGCAAATTGACTCCCACGTGGAGTTGGTTGACGTGGAAGTCTCCAGTAATCCCCGTGCTGGCGACCAACCCGGCGAAGACATCCAGTTTCAGCCTTTAATATCGAACCAGCAGCCGCCCAAGACCGCCGCCCAGACGCAGCCCGCAGACCCCACAGTCTAATTGCCAAATCAGACTCCTTATATTTGCCTTCACTTTCCTTTTATTCAAGTAATTTCTTTTCTTTAGTAAGTTTGCCTATGTCACTGGGTTGTGGTGACAGAACAATTATTTTCGTCGGGCTAAATTTTCTGCAGTCACCAAGTTTCGGTGACAAGACATTGATTCAGTTTTTATGTGTTTGCCATATTTGATTAAGGTTTAATTGTCGGACTTTAGCCTTAATCACATTTATGAATGTTTAATATTATGTTGTTTTCTTTTTTTCCTTTTCTTTTTTGTTATATTCTTCTATTTTTCGCGAATGCATATATATATATACTCTCTTAATGATCAGGTAGGAAAGATTACCTTCGGGCATGCATGATGTTTGGGGCGGGTTTGGAGAGGAGAATGAGTTAGTTCCTTGGCATTGAAAACTTCACTTGACAGATGCCACCCTTCCTAACTTCTAAGGCAAAATGTAGGGCATGGAAAACTGAGATGTAGGTCCCCGTTCCTAGATAGTTTTCAATCCTTAGGAAATATTTGTGTAAAGTTTTCACCTGCTCGGTGATAGTAACTGAACCGGGAAGCAGGCTTTTGTCCTTAGAAAATTTTTAGTGTAAGGTTTCCACCTGCTCGGTGATAATGATCGAACCAAAATGAAGGCTTTTGTCCTTGGAAAATTTTTAGTGTAAGGTTTCCACCTGCTCGGTGATAATGATCGAACCGAGAACTAGGCTTCTGTCCTTATGAGAACTTTTAGTGTAAGGTTTCCATCTGTTCGGTGATAATAATTGAATCGAGATGCAGGCTTCTGTCCTTAGAAAATTTTTAGTGTAAGGTTTTCACCTGCTCGGTGATAATGATCGAACCGAGAAGCATGCTTTTGTCCTTAGAAAATTTTTAGTGTAAGGTTTCCACCTGCTCGGTGATAATGATCAAACCGGGGATGGGTTTCGGTCCTTAGAGAAATTTAATTAAGGTTGCCACCTGCCTGGTGATGAGAATCGAACCAGGGACAGGTTTCTGTCTTTAGCATAAAACACGTTGCCCTTGTCTCCTTAACCTTTTTTTTTTTGTATTCGTTGACCGGCGCTAATAAATAGAAAATAATGGAATTAAATGCACCTGCATGGATAAACATCATCTTAATATTAGTTGATAAAGCATATATACAATGTTTCATTCAATTTACGCCCCCGTGCACAACTAATCAGTGGTAGAACTTTTTCAAGTTGTGGACATTCCATGGCCGGGGAAGCGGTCTTTCATCTAGATCCTCCAAATAATATGCTCCTACCCCCGCGATAGCAGTAACCCTGTAAGGCCCTTCCCAGATAGGGGCCAGTTTCCCAGCATTCGTATCTCGCATGTTCCCTACTGCTTTCCGTAGCACCAGGTCCCTAGCATTGAATTCCCTTTCTTTCACATCTCGGTTATAACGCCGGGTGAGTTTCTGTTGATACTCGGCTGGCCATATGGTCACCGCTTCTCGGTACTCTTCTAACAAATCCAAACGCTCCACCATCAATCCATCGTTCTGGGCAGGAGCAAACTCTTCGACCCGTGCATTGCATAGGTTTACCTCGACCGGTATCACGGCTTTTGCCCCGTACGTTAAGGAGAACGGGGTTTCTCCTGTAGATCTCCTGGGTGTTGTTCAGTATGCCCACAAAACGTTGGGCAGCTCCTTTGCCCACCTACCCTTTGCACCGTCCAATCTTTTCTTCAATCCATTCATAATTTCCTTGTTGACGGCTTCAGCCTGGCCATTGCTCTGAGGATACGCCGGGATGGAGTACTTGTTCTTGATGCCAAGATCACTGCAAAACTCGCGAAAGGCTCTGCTATCAAACTGCAATCCATTTTCGGATATGAGAGAGTCTGGTACCCCAAATCTCATGACTATATTCTTCCACACGAACTTCTTAACATCCACGTCCCAAATATTGGCTAACGCCTCTACCTCCACCCATTTGGTGAAGTAATCAACAGCTACTAAAACAAACTTCCGATTGCCAGTTTCCCAGGGAAACAGACCGAGGATATCCAACCCCCATTGTGTAAAGGGCCAGGGGCTACTGATCGGATTCAGGTGGCCTGCTGGCTGGTGAATCAAGGCGACATGCTTTTGGCACCGTTCACACTTACGCACATATTGGGCAGCGTCCTTCTGCATCTATGGCCACCAGAACCCCTAAGTCATTGCTCGATGAGCCAATGAACGCCCCCCCCACATAGCTGTTGCACACCTCGTCATGTAGCTTGGCGAAGAGTTCATTTATTTTCTCGAGGTGTAAACACAAAAGGTACGGCCCCTCGAAGGACCTCCGGTACAGCTTTCGGTCTGTCGACAACCAATACCAAGCGGCTACTCGACGAACTTTGTTAGCCTTCTTTTCATCGTCTGGGACACGATCCTTTGCTAAGAAATCAACGATCTAGTCCATCCAACAGGGCCCGGTTGTTGAAATCACTGTAACGCCAACTCTGGCGACACCAACATTAATTACTGTATTGATGCTCGACTCTGGTATGAACTCTACCTTGATTAACCGAGGCACATCCTTCGTCATTGCCGACGCCAACGTAGCTAGTGAGTCAGCATGTCTGTTTTGCCCCCGAGCCACTTGGTTCACATTTGCTGTACAAAACTTACTCATAACTTGCTTTGCCACCTGTAAGTACTCTTTCATTCAAGAATCCCGGGCTTCAAAACTGCCCTGCACCTGGTTAACCACTAGCAATGAATTTGAATAAACCTCTACATCCCGGGCACCTATGCCCAAAACGGTCCTCAATCCAGCAAGCAAGGCTTCGTACTCTGCCTCGTTGTTGGAGGCCCTAAACCCTAACCTAAAAGAATGCTCCAACCGTATTCCTTCTGGAGTGATAATGGCAATCCCAGCACCAGCCCCCACGACACTTGATGTACCATCCACAAACACCTTCCATGGGCGACACCCTACATGACAAACCATCCCCCCTTTGTTCTTAAGAGAAAACTCCGCAACAAAATCAGCAAGAACATGGCCTTTTACCGAACTCCTTAGCTTATATCTTATATCAAAGGACCCTAGCCGAGTTGCCCACTTAGCTATCCGGCCTGTAAAGTCAGATATCTTCAACAACGATTGTAAAGAATACTCAGTCAGGACATAGATAATATGGGCCTGAAAGTAGTGAGGCAACTTCCTCGTAGCATGCACTAATGCCAACACCAACTTCTCCAGGGGTAAGTACCTTGTCTCGGCATCGACCATGGTCTTGCTAACATAGTACACAGGCTGTTGCATCCCCTGGTCCTTTAAAAGCACGGCACTCACGGCATGATCAGACACCGAGAGGTACATAAACAAGTCCTCCCCGGCTCTGGGGTTGCTAACATGGGCGCCCGCATCAGATATTCCTTCAAGTCTTGGAAAGCCCTTTCACACTCCTCATTCCATTGAAATCGCCTCCATTGTTTCAAAAGTTGGTAGAATGGACGGCATCGATCAGCAAACTTAGAAATGAACCGATTAAGGGCAGCTAACATTTTGGTCAAGATCTGTACCTCCTTTGGATTGCTCGGCGGCTTAAGGCATTGTACGACATCAATCTAATCAAGGTCGACCTCTATCCCACGGCTAGAGATCAGATAATCGAGGAACTTGCCAGCCCTCACCCCAAAGGCACACTTGTTTGCGTTTAGGCACAGCTAATGTCGCCAAAGCACTTCAAATACCCCCTAAAGATCCTCTATATGTCGTGCCTCCTGTTTACTTTTCACCACCATGTCGTCGATATACACCTCAATCATACGCCCAATCTTGTCCCGAAACATTCTAGTCATCATTCGTTGATAGGTTGCCCCGACATTCTTCAGCCCAAAGGGCATCACGGTGTAATGGTAGTTTGCGTCCGGTTAGATGAATGTCATCTTCTCCTGGCCCTCGACAGCTAAGGTGATCTGATGATAGCCCTGAAAGGCATCCAGAAAACTCATCCTCGGGTGCCCATAGATAGCGTCTACCAATTGATCTATCTTTGGCATAGGGAATGGGTCCTTTGGGCATGCTCGGTTCAAATCCATGAAATCTACACAAACTCTCCATTTGTCATTCTTCTTTCTAACCACCACGGTATATGCCAACCATTCGGGGAAGAAGACTTCTCTTATCGCCCCAACCTCTTTTAACTTCTTGACCTCCTGCTTGCCTCAACGTGTTCCTTGGCCAACCTTCTCGGCTTCTGCTTCTTCGGAGGAAATAACGGGTCTACATTAAGCTTGTGAATGATGAACTCAGGATCAACCCCGGGCACCTCATACGGGCTCCATGCAAACACATCTACATTCTGCATCAGAAATAACAACGTTTCTACCTTATCCTCATCCTTCATGCTTGCCCCTATATGAAAATACCGGTCAACATCCAACAGTATCTTCACTCTAATTAATTCCTCGGCACAACTAGCCCCCATTCCCTCTCGGGGATCCTGTAATTGCTATAAAGGGGCTTCCTTGGCGGTTTCCTTTTGCTTATCCTGCTTATTCTTCTAATTAACCACGGTCACTAGGCATTGCCTAGCCACTTGCTAGCTCCCCTTCACTACAGCAATGCTCTATTTGGTGGGAAATTTAACCTTCACATGCAAGGTAGACGGAACAGCCCCCATTGCGTGAATCCACGGCCTTCCCAGAATCGCCGTGTATGGAGAAAAAGAATTGACCACTATGAATGCCACCATCACCTCCTTACCTTCCATATTTACGGGAACAGAAATTTGACCTTCAGGAATCACCACCTTGCCATCAAACCCGACCAACGGTGTATCATACTTCGATAGGTCCTGGTTCTTTAACCCAAGCCCTTTGAACAGGTTCAGATACATCACGTCGGCCCCGCTTCCCTGGTCTATCATCACCTTTTTTACTAAGAAACCGCTTATCCGACCGTGACTACTAACGCGTCATCGTGCGGTTGAATTGTTCCTTCTTAATCATCATCGCCAAAAGCAATGGGCTCCCTACTAATCTTCATCTTCTTCTCGGGTGATTGCTCGCCCGTGCAATTTCCCACGGGTGCTACGATCAACACTCCTCTTCCTACTACAGTCGTACCCCTCAAGGCAGCGTGGATGACTTTAATCACCCCTAATGGCGGCGGGAGAGGATTTCCCCTCTGTTGAGCACCCTGCCCGGTACCTCAGTTTCCGAAATCCACCACAAACTCCTTCAAATATCCTACCTTCACTAGCTGCCCTAGATGATCTTTTAACACCCGACATTGCTCGGTGGTATATCCCTTATCCTTGTGATACGTACAATACAAGTTTTGGTTCCTCCGAGACGAGTCACCCCCCCATCTTGTTTGGCCATCTGAAATATGGCTCGTTCTTAATTCGGTCTATGATCTTGTGCACCGGCTCTTTGAACGTCACATTCACCTCCCCCATTTGTACCTCCGACTCTTGTATTCTTAGATCCTTCCGGGGCCTTGGCTGAAAATCGCCATGTCGGGGACGATTCACTAGCGGGGCCTTACCTTTACTTTGCAGTCGATCATCCTCCAAGCATTTGTACTCCTCAATACGTCTCATGAGCTGCCTCATATCTTCAGGAGGCTTCCTCATTAACGACTCCAGTAGCTCGGAGTCCTCGGGCAGCCCCATCCTACAAGTGCTCGCCACAATCTTCTCGTTAACTCCACCAATCTCATTATAAAGCTCTCAATACTGACTGGCATAACTGCGAAAGGTTTCCCCAACCCTCATCTTCATAGATAGTAATGCATCCACTGGTTGTGGCAGCCGACCACAAGTTACAAACCGAACACCGAATTCTTGGATTAACTTGGCAAAATTGTGAATGGAACCCTTCCGCAACCCATTAAACCACCTCAAAGCGGTGGGGCCAAGGCTTGAAGGAAATACCTAGCACATCAGCGCATCATTATGAGAATGCAGAGACATCATTTGGATATAATGACTGACGTGTTCTACGGGGTCCGTTTTCCCGTCGTAGGAATTGAACGGTGGGCGTGTAAATCTGCTTAGCATTGGGGCTCATTCAATGTCGTCTGAGAACGGCAACCAAGCAGCTCTGCGTAAGGCATGGCTCATTGCATCCATGGCGGCATTATGGGGCCGTCGTTCTTCTGGGGAATCTGAACCCCGATTTACATATTCATGTGAACGTGATCGGTCCCGGTGTTGGCGGGACCCTCGTGAATGTGGACGATCCTGTCGTCGACGAGACTCTCGTGAATGTGAACGTTCTCGACGTTGATGGGAACCAGATTGGTTGGACCCCGTCCCATAACGATCTCTCCCACTATTAGATCTCCCATCTCGGTCTCTTCTCTAGTGCCTACCCCATGCCTCCAACTCCAAATCTCTTACCAGTCTACAAAACCGTTCAAGCTCCTCATCTCTCTCGTCCAACTGCTTTTGCCCTAAGGCACTTGATATTGTCCGATTTGTTTGGTATGACCCCTCTCCAAGGCTAGACTGTTCTTCCTTGTGTTCACGCTCCCTATCTTCACGCCTTTTTTGCCTTCGTTCTCGCCATGTGGATCCCCAAGAAGATCCCACCGAACCACTTTCAGTGAACCCCTCCGAATGTCTTTCAGACATTTCCTGGGCGTGAGTCTCAACCGAACCACAACTTTGTAGAAGATTCCCACAGACAGCGCCTATTGTGCGCACCCAAAATGAGCTTAACAGGCTGACTCGCTCTTGAGCTCACAATCTATTTGTAATGTGGGCTTTGGATTTCCTACTTTGGGTGATTCTAACCTAGAGACCCAACAATATCTCTACAGCCTTTGTATTCTTTTCCTTTCACTCTTATGCCTATTGTACTCAACTCTAAGCTTTCTCCAGAACCTTTCAACAACCTTCTCCTTCCTTTAGTTTCTAGTATTTATAGCCTGAAGTTAGTGGAGGAATTATGATTACTCTTGTGGTTAGTGGAAAGGAGGTCCAATGTCGTCAACTCAAAGTGAGTGTTTAGTTAGGAGTGGGGTGTGGTAGGAGTGGCATTGGAACTGGTTCCCACTTCAGTATAGATGCTCAGCAGCAATACTTCCTAAGGCACTGTCGGGCATCCGAAAGACAACACCCCCGAGCAATTGTCTTCTTGCCCGGGAAGTGGTTTTCCGAGTAAGGCCCCAATGGCGAAGCTAGGTGTGTGCCAATTAAGGTTATTTACTCATTGAGCTTTGAGGCAGCATGAGACCCAGGCTTGTTGCTATTTTGGGCTCGGGCTTGGGCCTTAGGTAGAAAGGGTTTGGTGTCATGGGCCACACTGTTGAGTCAGAATCCAAGGCCCAAATGGGTCTGGGTATCACAGTGCTGTACAGATACAATCTAAGAAAGGGTTAGAGATTATAAACAAACAAATATTCCATCTGCCTCTGTAGCCCCAAATCCAATTTGTGTTGTCTATTATTATTATTATTATTATTTATTCCCATCTTTCTATTTTGAAAAAAGAAAAAAAAGGGGGTGGGGGGGGGGGGGGGGAAGTGGGACAATGATAGAGCATGTCTTAGCAAAACGATGGGAATTAGGTAGTTACTAATTAGCAACAAATTGACCAATCTGAGCTACATTTGATGCTTTCAAATGCAACATTTTATACATACATCAATCTAGTGGTGGAGTCACATTGGGACTGAAGGGGCCTTGGCTCCCCCCAAAAATTTTCAAACATATATACTTAAATATATGAGTCATACAAAAATTAAAAAAATTTCTTGAGTACGTAGGTTGATCCCCCCCCCCCCCCCCCCCAACTCCATTAAAATATTGATATGTTTATAAAAATTGGATTAACTAAATCCCTATAAAAGAAATTGACTTAATAGAAATGGTTCTTTTAGTTTTTGCATGTTCCTCATTTTAAGATTTTTTTTTTTTTTAAAAGCAAGTAAAAAAAACTTTCCTTGCTTAGAGCAACCACATTAGTTCTTCTAAAAGATTTTGTCTATTTTACACACACATAAAATAAAAAAAATAAAAAAAAAAAAAAAAAAAAGAAGAGAAAGAAAGAAAGAAAGAAAAAACTACTTTTTCTATTTTACACCATCACTTTTACAAAACACTCATATTAGTCCATCTATTATACACTATATTTTATATAAATAATATTTTTATATTCTTTTCTTAATATTATTTTATCTTTGCCATTTCTTTTTCTTATTCTTCCTCTTCTTTCTTCTTCTTTCTTTTTCCTTATCTCTCTGCCATTTCCTCTTTCTTTTTCTTCCTCTTCTTTCTTCTTCTTTCTCTCACGGTCAGATCAACACTCCATCACAAGCACCACAACCATCAAAACCCACAAGCACCACCGATCTCCGTCAACCCACAAGCACCTATCTACACCGCCAGCACCAATCCACATCACCGATCCACACGCAGCGGTGGCGATGACGACGATAATGAAATTGCCTCTCCAATCCACTGATCCACGATCACCGATCAATGATCCACAAGCAACGATCCACAATCAAAGCACCACAAGCACCGTTCCAGTCGACTCTTAGCCACAAGTTCACAAAAATGCTCCTCTATCTCTGTCTTTGTTGGTTTGTCCGATTACTATAGCACTTGTACATTTATGTACAATTTTACACCTACTGATGTGAGTGTTTTTTTGGGTCAAAATATGTTAAATGAACTACTTTTTGTATTTTGCAAAATTTTGCAACCATTGATATGGTTGCTCTTACTAGAGGTTGTGGCTGGCAAGTGGAGGCAACAAAGTGCACTCCTCTTCTTTAAAAAATTTATAGAACAGCAACTCTACTAGCAGATAAATCGACATTTGATTTTGGATAAATCAGCATAAATGAGCTAAGTCCTTCTGATGAATCTTCTCCCATTCTTCTGTCCCCATATAAATATGGTTGACTCACCATAGATGTGTGGTTTTAATATTTTTTTTTAATAATTTTATGACTGATGAACAGATACATTTATTGGAACTACAAAACTACTTTTAGAGATAGAGATTGAATTTAATTTGTTATCTTACTAGAAATTGTGCAAATACACGATAAAATGTTACAATATTTTTACAACTACAACAATGGAAGGGTTAGGCTATTAGCAGTCAAAATAAAATAAAATAAAATATTATATCCAAATCCACCCCCACTAAAAATAAAAATATTTTAGTCTTTATTATGTTCTTAAATTTTCTTTTGAAAAGTGTTACGTTCACAACATTTTTATAATATATTCACAACAAATCATAGGTGGTTAGTTGTTATTGGTGTTAATTTGAACTTATCCCTAAGATTACTTTTTACCCCACCAATAACAACTCTTAACACCTTGCCATTTAGGATTTGTTGTCAAAATATTGAGAACATATCATTTCTCTTTTCTTTTTGACCAGTTAATAAAAAGATGATACTAAGGATATTGCACCATAGAATTTACAAATTAATGAATCATCAATCATAAAATATAATTCAAATATTTATTTATCAGCTGCTAATTTACAAAATATAGCTTTTGTATACTATTAAGGACGTATTTTATGTAGTTGGCTAATCCTTTGACAAAATGCACTTTACTTGTAATTGGGTAGATCTAGGATATGTTTAATATTTCAAAGAACATGTTATTCAAGTCTAGTATTAAAGCCATGAAGATTGGACCAAGAAACAAGTGAAGAAAAGGTGTTCATTAAAGCTGGACAGATATCTCGACAGTTGCGGACAAATAGCCCGACAGCTTCTCGACACCTCTCGACAGCTGGCTATCTATCGAGCTCTTCAGTTGATTGTTATCGCAATCTCAACACCTTCTTGACAGCTGGTGGATCGATTGAGAAAGCTCTTGTCCCCTCGACAGCTTCTCGACACCTCCTCGACACCTAGCTATCTATCGAGGTTTAAATCTCGACACCTCCTCGACACCTGCTATCTATCGAGGTTACGGAAATCAGAATTTTCAGATCTGATTTTTAGGCTAGGTTTTTGTATTTGTGTAGGGTTTCTTTTCTCACAACCCTAGACCTATATAAGGCTTATTTTAGAGGCCGTCATATAAGAGAATATAAGGAGAACATATGCAAAAGTTGACTGAAGCCTTATTTTCTCTGAAAGAAGTTACTGCGTCTTTACGCCTTAGGGTTTTGTAACCAAGTGCTTCTTGATCTTCATTGTTGATGAAGTGAAGAACTTTGCAGCCAATATCTTCTTATAATTGGTGATTGAAGTCGCGTACTAGGATCCGCGCAATTGGTTAGTCACGTACTGAGATTCGTGCATCATCAAAGGGTGACGTTCATATATTGAAGAGTTTAGAGGTTCTGAAGCGGTAGAAGGTTTCTGCTGTGAGTTCATCTACGGGGATTATAGAGTCTAGGGACAAAGGTTTTGTACTAGATCTGAAACTTCTCTTTACTATAATGGATTGCTTTTCGGGAAGGTTTCCCCTCAGGTTTTTTACTGTGAAACTGGTTGGTTTCATTGGTTTTCCTGGGTCATCATATCTTGTCTTATTTATTTTTTCGCTACATGATTTTGACTTGATATTGATGTTTGTTTGTTTTAACAAAGTTTGATTCATAATAAATTTAATTAACAACTTGGATTTAAAACTTGTTAATTCTATCAACTGGGGTCTAAATTTTCTAACAAATACAAATATTATAAAATATACTATTTGTATAGTTTAAGTGTTGTAACCAAATTCTCAGCGCAAAAAAAAAAAAAAAAAAAAAAAATTTGTAACTCGATTGGCTAAAAGGGTTCAAATCTAAGGTTTAAATCTTGGTACTTTTAAAATGTACGTACAAAATCAAGGATTTATAAAAAAATCAGAGTCTTTTAATGCATCACCTTTCTTTGTTGGTGAAGACTAAACGATGCGTTTGGCTGAATAAAACAATGACAATTAAAGGGAGAGAGGCGGAAGGTTCTAGAACTCTCTCTGTATCTCTTCTCTCTCTCTTTTCTCTCTATCATATCAGGACCAGATCGGCTCACATCCTGTTGATGGAGGCTCAGGAGTTTGGAGAGATGATGGAGCACGTTGACGAGGTCCGTTTCGCTCTCAATGGCCTTAGGAAACCCCAGCCCGTACGGATCAGAAGGGCTAGCTTGTTGTCCATTTGCGCCATTGTACAGCAGAGACGCCTCTTGCGAACTCAAGGGTATGTTCATTTCAAGGTTTTCTGTAATGTGTTTTCTTTAATTTTTCAATTTTGAATCTGTGTAATGGGTTTTCAGTTTTTTTTTTTTTTTTTTTTTTTTTTTTTTTCGATTTGGTGTTTGGAAATGTGGATGTGATTTTTTTAATTTCAATGTGGGGTTTTGCTGATTTTGAATTTTGGGGTTAGAGAGTTTGTTGGGTTCTTGAATTTGAAGTTTGGGGTGCGTGCGTTTTTGGGTAATTCTTGATGGAGTATGAGTTTACCGTGAATCTTGTAATGGGTTTTGAATTAAAATGTGAATTTTTGATATTATTTATATTGTTGGGGTATGGAATTTCGATGTGGGGTTTTGGTAATTTTAAATTTTGGGTTTAGGGAGTTTGTTGGGTTCTTGAATTCGAATCATGGGATGTGTGCGTTTTTGGGCAATGATGGAGCAAAGAGGGATTACCTGCTCGGTATTGCTCTTACATGTTCTTCCCTGAAATCCCTCGTCTCATTCTTTTATTTTCCTCCCTGAAATCCTCTCCAGTCTCCACTCCCAAGAGAGGCAGCCCAAATCAGCTCTTTCTTTGTCTCCGGATACACAGTTTTAAAAGAAGAATTTTTATGGGATTTTATAGAGAAAAAGAAAAAAAAACAACGGCTACTACTTTCCTAATCTCAAAATGGTAGTAGTCTTCAGCGCAACTAAGTGAGTTCATATATATTTTTTAATCCAAGCTTGTATATTTAATAAAATTGCATACAAGAGAAATTGTATTTATTTTGTGAGCATTAAATTTTGAGCATAATATGAAGAATTTAAGATCTGTAAATTTGTGTGGTGCAGACGTAGAAAGTAGGGTCTAGATCACTCTCTCCACAGCACTCATGCTGCTAATTGTTGCCACAGGTCAATTTCTCACTTTCTCAATTATTCATTACATGAGTTTGTTTATACTTATTCTTTAATCTTAGTTTCATGGGGGTTTCATGTTCTTCATATGGTAGATAATCAATTTTGTAAGGATTTCATTTCTTTGAATAGGTTTGAATTTTGAATAGAGTGGGAGTTTTACCTATCATTTTTTTTTTTGGGTGAAATCGGAAGAATGGGATATTATTAGTGGTTGTGATGAAAATACACATGATATATTATAAATATTATAATACTTCCTCTCAATAAATTATAACTGAAAATTTAAAAGAGCAATGAAATCCAAGAAAGAATTTGCAATGCATGAGGACTAATCTTTAGGTTCAGAATCTTAGTTTCAATTTTTCTTTGTTGAAATTTGGAGTTCAAGTAAGGTTCATATACAACCACCTTAAGCATTATATGACTAACATCACAATACTTGTATTAATTTCATTGTTAACTACATTGGAATAAATATTCAATATTGGAATGGGTGATTTCAAACTTGGAATTATATATCAACAATTTGTAAGCAAGCAGCTAATATTATAACAGAGCATTGGAGACAAACTCAAGCTTGGGTTTTTGAGTTTCTTGGCCATTTGTTCATTGAAGATTAAGTTCCTATCTCTCATAGAGTTTATTGGTGCTCATAATCTTAGACATTGTTCTTTGAAGAGAGTGGAGTGTAATTGTATGTTATTATTACCAAGAGATCAAGTATGTGTCATTGGAGTGTAATTGTATGTTATTATTACCAAGAGATCAAGTATGTGTCATTGGAGTGTAATTGTATGTTATTATTAGTCTATTGTTGGAGACTAATGCATAAGGTTGTTATTTATATTGGCAATCCATTTACACTTTAGAAAGTATTAGAATTGGAAGTTACTAGGTGTTTCTTCTATGATTTAAATCAAACTGGTGGTACCTAATAGGTTCTAAGCCTTGAACTTAGTTCACAGTGTATATCAAAGTCCTATTATTTATGAATTCGCTATATTTATCTTGGTCTTGATGTTTTTGCCCTTTTAAGATATGTTTATCTCACTTAGATTTAGCTTCTTTATAATGGGTTCATCTTTTTTCTTTTTTTTTTCTTTTTTCTTTTTGGAGAGAGTGGTAAGAACATGTGGATTATTAACTTCTTTCTACTTGGTATGTTTTAATTCCTTACATAGTCATGTTATTTATGTTATATATATATGTGTGTGTATATCATTCTGACTTGAAAGTTGATTGTGCTAAGAATATTATGACCCTCACCTATAGAAGAATGAGAAGGTTATGATGATACAAAAGAGTTGAATTTTGGGATGGTTTGGTTGCGTTTGATAGGGACATTGGCCAA
The DNA here is from genome assembly GCA_019022515.1 of Quercus aquifolioides. NCBI lineage: Eukaryota > Viridiplantae > Streptophyta > Magnoliopsida > Fagales > Fagaceae > Quercus > Quercus aquifolioides. The sequence continues at coordinate 41,459,712 of CM032336.1, read as the reverse complement.
AGTTCAAGTTTTTGGTGGTTTGAGAGAAGGAACTGGGTTTTGTATTTCTGATTGTAGCTTGCTTTGTTGGTTGGGTTTGAGACCTTTGTGGGATAGGGCTTGGTTGTGGTCCTTGTGGGCAATGAAGTTGGTTTTGGAAAATTTGTATTTAATTTTTTTTTTTGTTTAATGTTTTCATTTGTTTATTCATTAGTATTTTGGAATAAAAATTTTAAATTTAAATTTAGAAGTGTAAGTTTGATTGATAACTAATGGTTCAATCATATAATGTTGCACGCACAAGAACTACATAAAATGTTTTGCATTTTGGTGAATCTTAGATGGGTTTAGGGAACTATAAAGGATTACAATATATAACTAATTGTGTGATTTGCATATATTTAGATCTAAGTTATATTGGTAGAATATAATCCTCTAATAGATCAAGCACGTGTTATTTCTACTAACTATATAAAAAGAGTGAATAGCTCTATCTACAGTATTTTGGTTTATTCAAGTTTTGGTGAGTAAAATGGTGCATTTGGGTGAGGTTTTAGTGGGAGACTAACAAAGACAAAACTGAGAGAGAAATAAATTATCTTCTGGCTCAAGAAGTGGGGTACGTACTGTTTGAAGAAGAGAGAGGCTTGGTGAGAAAATACAGAGAGTGATCTCACTCTTTTCTTTGGACAAATCTGAGAGATGGAGAGTGGGGTGGGTTTGGTGTTTTTACTCAAATCACACTTCAGGTATTTTTTTTTTCTCTCTAAAAAATTTATCTTTCTCTATGGTTTGCTTCTTTTCTTCTTTCCATTCTTTTTGGTTTCATTTCTTAAAATTTTAACAACTAAATTTTCGGATGAAGAAGATGTAGCGGTTGTTTTGTGTTTTTGGTGTATTGTATTGGGGGCATGATTTCTGAATAAAGGTCTCTTTCCCTATGGTTGTATATATATAGAAAGAGTACTGTATCAACATAGGAAGATCTGACTGCAAATGATGAGACCTGTAAATGTTTTTGTTTTTGGTTTTGTTTTTTTTCTATTGTTATTGTGAATTTCTAGGAGTTTTCAGAGGTTATGAAGTTAAATTGTTCAATTCTGATTTGGATTTTCTAGATCTTTATTTTTAGAAATACAATTTTGCCAAGTGATCAATTTTTATGCTTTGTATCACTTGCTGGTTCATTCTTGATCTTTGTATGATTCATTTTTTCTTTTCTTTTCTTTTCTCTTAATGGATTTGTAGAAACTTTAATTCTTGATGTGTATAACATACTCAAGTGCCAAGCTCTGAACAGTTCTTGGTTTTTTTTCTTTGTTTTTGAGGCCTTAGTAGAATTCTAATGGTATTTGGAACTTTGAATGCAGTTAAAAGAACATTCATGGATGCAAACGGATTGAGATGGGTACTTACACTTTATTCTTTGCTCCTTTAGTTCTATTAACTAAATCTTACAATACATTAATTTAAAAAAAGTTTTAATTAATATTTAACAAATTTACGAATTTTAGTATTCTATATCTCTCTAAATTTTTCTTTGGTTTATTCATTTCGCAAATCACTGGTGAGTCTTTTACATGAAACAAATACTTTGTATTTTGTCTTTTTAACTAGAAACCTCTAATTGTTTCAGGACCTACACTGTGCTTTATACTTTTTTTTTTTTTTTTTTTTGGCTGATTTCACTATTTTACAGTTGCCTTAGTGTCTTCTCTTGTACTTTTAGCTTGGGATCTGTGATATGTTTGGTTCTACTGTCTCGTAGGGCTGTTAATTTGTATATAGCTTTGTTTTGTTCAGTGAAAATTTACTGATTTATCAAAGAGCAATCACCTACATTTTTATTTATTTTAATTTTAGAGGATGCTGTCATCTGTGCTCTAACATTGATGTGTGAATAAATTATTTTTTATATATATAATATGGAGCATATTAAGTGATGGGAACATATTAGATTAGTTACATCAATTTTATTCATTTTACCCCTAAAACACTATCATACAATTGGATGGCTAAAGCTTATTTGCATGGGGAATTTTTAGACTACACCTTGAACAATTTAAAACAGAGTTTGAAATGTTAATGAAATTGGTAGTTCTTGAATGTACCGATGCTTATAGATTAGTGATTGCATTCTTCTTTCATATCCTTTGTACTGCTTTCATTCTTTTCTTTGGTATGACAACCAGCTAAAGGACCTCAATCTAATGGGAGTTTAGCCTGCTGAATTTAAAAATCTTTGTCATTTGTGAGAACTATAAGAAAAACATGCATGTTTTCTAGCATTATAGAAGTCATTTAACCTAATCATGTCATCATTTTTTTGCTGAATTTTTCTTAGAGATTATTGATTTTGGAGAGTTGTTAGTGAGTAGTCCATGCAAGGTCTGTTGCTTGAGTCTAGGGAAATTGTCTGATATGTGACTTGTGTGTGATAGTTTTCCGATGTTTGTGTAGGCCCTGTAAATAGCTTTTTGGAACTATTACCGTGTACTGTTAGTGTTAACTGTATAGCTGTTCCAAGTAGCTTGATGTTGGTTTTATTGACTCGAGTTGGGTTGTGGCTTGATTTGTTGATTTGATTTTTGAAAAATGAAAAATTCTATTTAAATAACCAAACTAGCTGTAGTGCCGTGTTTTTGTACTTTGGTCCTAGATATAAGGTTTATTTTTTGTTTTCTTGACCATAGGTTTTGTTGTGGATTGTAATAGTTTTAGGATGCATTAAGAAAGAGTTTGGTGGAATTGTTAACTAAGAGGGGTAAAAAGAACAACCTTTAATTGAGTTCATGTTTTAGTGTTTTAAATCATTGGTTTTTACCTTATTTTTTAAATTTGATATTGCCCTCATGTTGGACTTTCGGTTGGTTAAGGTTTTGTTATACCATCATAAAACCAACCATGATTATGATTGTTGTGTTCATTTCAGGTGGCATGACAATATCACTTGGTAAGATAAGAGATTTATGGTGGTGACAAGTTTTCTGCTGAACTTTAAGATCAAACATTCAAAATTAATCCCTTTAAGAAGAAAAGATTGGATCAACTATAGCGTGCAAGGACAACCTGGAGAGAACTATAGTGCTTTGCTGTTATGGTGCTATTGCAACAATAGAAAAGGAGATATTCTTTGTAGCTCTTAGAAAAGCTCTAGGGGAAGTTTTTTTTTTTTGTTTTTTTTTTTTAACTTTTGGAAGTTTTTGGAGAGTGATTAATGTTAGGTTATACTTTTACATTGTATAGCTCTAAAAAGATACCTTAATTATATAGATAAATTCGTATCTTATATGTAATTATTCTAATCATGTTGAAAAACTTGTTAAAATTAAGAAATTAGTATTATCTATGCATTTTTTAGTACAAAACCTTGTGGTTTTGTGTTATCTAATGAAAAATATAATTTTTTTAGTAAAACAAAGGAGCGGCACGTGTAGCCCTAACTAGTATTATTAAAAATGCTCATCATATTGTTAAAGTAGAAAACTAGAAGTAAGAATAGTAATTATGAACGGTTTTAGACCCCTTAACACACAACCAGATTGAGTAGCCTAGTTAATTAGCCAAGTTGTTACTTAGTCAAATTAAGCAATTCTAGGTAAAAACAATCAAACAATCATATCGTGAAAATATATAGCAGCGGAATAATAAAAAACACACGATATGATCACCCAGGAAAACCAAACCGGTAAAAAAACCTGGGGAGGATTTTATCCACCGATCCTCAAGGCAAAACTGAATTCACTATGAAAGAATTGAAGTTCATACAAAAGGACTTACAAGCTCTCTGCTCGACTTCCTAATGCTACCTACCAGTAGAACTTACTGACACGACCCCGTGCAAGCTCCGAATTCACGGACTCTTTCTTTCTTGAATTCTTCAATCAGCTACAAGTACCCACGCTTGATATTCTTTAAGCTTCAAAGGCAGCAACCAAGTTGATCATCAAGATGTTGAAGTAATCTCCATCTAGAAAACCCTAAGCTTTGTGTAAAGGAAAACTCCTCTAGATCTCACAAGAGATTTACACAAAACAGCAATGTATGAGCAACAATACAACTGAAGCAACTCTAAAAACATGGCTAGGGTTTTTCCTTATATACCTAAGGCAAAAACATAAAACCCAAAACGTTTTAAAGAGTTAGGGCTGAGTTGGAAAACTGCAGAAAAACGCAATCTGATCGATTTTCGATCGATCGAATCTATTCTTCGATCGATCGAGCCAGACCGAAATGCCCCAATGCATCTACAGTCTCTCGATTCCAACTTTACAATAATTAATCAACTTTGAGCATACTTTAACAAGTCTAAACATGTTGTTTTGATCATGGTTTGCCAATATTACAAATTAGAGTTCTAAATACATAAATTCCTAAACCTTTAGAACCTAACAAATTATAAGTACAATTATTCTATAAACAAGTTATTAGGTTGTTGATTTTCTTAATTCTTACTCACCATATATTATAATTAAAAAAAAAAATCACGATAAATAAAAAATATGTGTGAGGATTTACTATCATTGATGTGTTCTTACTTAAAAGTCTTTACTCTGTTATTTCTCTATTAGTGCATAATCTCGTGTATATGCACGAGCACATTTAAAAATAATCATAATTACACACATATATGAGTTCACATTATACTTGGTATCAGAGTTACAACTTACACATTTTTTAAGCAATGAATATTTGAAATATAAAATAGTTTCTCATATATATATATGTGTGTATGTGTATGTGTGATTTAGAATCTAATTGGATTTGGACTCTTTGATATTTGTACCTAATAATTCACTTGCCACAAAAATTAAAAAATTAAAATGGACACATGATGACATTTGAACTTCAATTGAAATCTAATTTAAAATCTAATTGGATTTAGACTTTTTGATTTTTGCACTTAATAATTTACTTGACACGAAGTTTTAAAAAATAGGTGGGATATGTGGTACAAAATTGGACTCAAATTTAGAATCTAACTAGGATCTAGATCATGCGTCCATCAAATTTTCAACTTATTTGGATTAATCTACTTTTTAGGATGACAAATATTAAATATTTGTTATAAAAAAGACATTTTAATTTCGAAAGAAAAGTAAGTTTTAGTTTTAGCGTGGGGGCAGGGCCACAGGGGGACCATGCCCCCTTGGTCTCTGCTGCAAGTTGTCATTTTGATTTAAGTTTGGGAACATAGGGAATTTTTTTTCTAAATAACAATAAATATTAAAAAATTTAGTTAGTTGTCACGGCGAAAAAGAATGTTGAAAAGTAGCATCTCGAGTGTCTAAAACTCGAGTTCCAAGATAAAACTCGAGTTTTTAAGTCTCGATTTGTAAGTGAATGGGGGCTAATGTGGAAAAAAATCTATGTAAAAATCGAGTTTTAAAGACTTGAGTTCCATAAATTGCAGAAAAACGCCGCTATAGGGCTTTAAAACGTCACTATAGGGCTTAAAAACGCCACTATAGGGCTCCCTGATCATACTATAAAAATTTTTTGCAGGAAAACGCCACTATAGGGCCTTAAAACGTCACTATAGGGCTTAAAAACGCCATTATAGCGCTCCCTAATCACACTTACAAATTTTTTTTTGCAAGAAAACACCGCTATAGGGCTTTAAAATGTCACTATATGACTTAAAAACGCCACTATAGGAACTCAAGTTTCTAAAACTCGAGATCTCTGTGGCATTTTCAGCAGCAAAATAGTTGCAAAGCGAGTCTTCGAGACTCAAGTTTTAATATGGATCTCGAGTTTTAGAAACTCGAGATGCTACTTTCCATTTTTCTTTCAAACATTGCCTAACTTACTACATACTTGCCCATTACACGCTTAGTCTGCCCATTCCCCCGAACATAGGTAATGCCTGACTTTTGACGATGGAAGACAAGGTCAAATATCTGACTGAACTAGTAAACTACCAATTAGTCAATTACCAAATTATTTATTTAAGGATTTTGTTAATGTGTGCCCTAAGGGCACACAATAATTTTTATTTTTAGAAATTTTTTTTTTTAAATTGAAAAAATATTGACAGCTTTTTCAATTTCTAAAAAAATATTTCTAAAAATAAATGGCTTAACTGGACCTTTTATTTAATGAAACTCACACCTACAAAATAGGCGTAAGGGACACGAACAAGTTGAGGATACTCCAAAATGATATTTTTATTTTATTTTTATAATTATTAAACGATGAACATGAACTCATGACTCATCCACTTTCTGCAACCCAGAGTAGGCGAGACCTTTTATTATACATGTGAATTTAGCTGTGTTCTCAAAATATGTAATATGGCAGCACTGATGAAAGGCCCTAATAACTAATAACTAATAGGGTCAAATCTAATTAAGTTTTCGCTGGAAGACCCACCAACTTGTGATGCATACTGTTATATACTTATATTCTTGTATATAAGTGATGAAGTTTCCTATTTACACCGATAGAATTCATATAGTGATTTTATTTAAAAGAATTTTAAAAATAAAAATCCTTTGTAAATGTGAGTGTGCACTCGTGCTTTTTTTTTTTTTTTTTTTTTTTTTTTGAATTTGATAATTGGATGGTTACAATGGAAAGTGGAGGTTTAATCTTTAGATATATTTTTGTAAAAAAAAGAAGAAGATATATTTTCGTTAAAAATATTAAGAAGTGTTAATTAGTGAGGCTACAAGATTCTTAGTGTGCTATTATTTTTAATTGATAAGTTTATGGATACCCTAAAGTATTATGATATATTTTTAGAATCTTTTAATGGAATATAAAAAAGTAATTAATTTTTTTACAATTATTTAAATTTCTCATAAAAGTGATATCAAAATTTTCTTTAAAAGATTTATTAACAAATGCCCTAAAGATACCGTTAACAAAAATATTTTTTTATTATTATAGAATTGCAAAACATTTTTTTGTTTTATTGTTATAAGACAACCAAATGTCGTTTCTCTAGGCAATCAAAAATTGGCTAAGTCAATAAGAAGTCATTACATGCCACATCTCTACTCAAAAGTGGAGTAAAGTTCTGTTTTAGAATCCTGTAATATTCAGTAACTTATTCCATGTTTATAAAAGACTAGTTAGGGTAGCACGTGCAAGGCACATGCTTGCCGTGGAAAAAAAAGTAGTAATTAAGGTCAATTCTAGATTTTATTTGTATCACAAAATAAAGATATAAATCATTTGATTTTTAAAGTATATAGATATTTACATTAATTAAAAGAGACATTAATTTTAAGAATTTTGATAATTATGTCGTAAAAAGTTAATCTCATTTGCATAAGAATTTTGATCAACCACAAAGTTAGGGTAGCTATTTAACATATAAATATTTATTTAACTATAATATTTTTTTAATACCTACTTGCTAAAGACAATATATCTACTCTCTAAAAACTTCTAAGAATGATAACGAATATCATCATCTTCCAACAATAAACAACTGAGTTTTGCTAAGAAATTTAAAATAAAAAAAGATAACAAAAGGAGGTGTCATCGAATTTTTCATTAGATAAATTATAAGTTTTGAAAATTTAAACCTAGAAAATCAACGTTCTTTAGATAACAAATAAAACACCTAATATCATCATTCTAACTTTCTAAGAATATCTATCATTTAAAACTCAAAATATGTAAAGAAAATTTTTAGGATGTTAAAATTTAGCGGGAGTAATTTAGACATTACACAATAAAATATTTTAAGAATCATAAGCTTTCATTAGGATTTAACTGAGAGAATAACAATATGACATATTTGCTCTTTTCCAAAATATTGAGGGAAAAATTACTTGATTTTAAACTTTAAGGAAGAATTGTAAACTACCCCAAACATAAATGATGAAAAATGTTTGGGATAATTACAGTAAACCTACCTGTGGTTTGGGCGAAAATCACTTTACCTACCCGTGGTTTGAAAAGTGTCACTTAACCCACCTGAGGTATGTACCGTTTGTTTTCCGTAACCCACCTCTGTTAAAATTAGGGGTAAATAAGTATTTTTCCTCAAATTTTATGTCTCTCTCCTCCCAAAACAAAAAATAGCACAAAAATACAAAAGAAACAAGATCAAAAAGTGGTATTGATCTCTCTCTCAATTCACATAAATCTTTGAACACGAAGAACAAACCTAAAAAAATAAAACCCAGATCAACCTACACAAATAAGAATATAAGAATACTTGTCCAAATCTAAGAAAATTTAACGCTGTAAAAAAACACTTTGTATTTATATCCTCGTTCTATCCTCTGTAGTACCCATTCCTTTTTCTTTTTTTTTTCAAATATCCCAACAACAGTTCACGAGAAAACATGAAGAACAATAATAATCTCCCAAATCTCTGTTCTGTTCACTAGTCGCTGTGAGAAACGACGGCGGCGAGCGGTCACTCTCCGACGCCGATCCAACTCCAGGTCACTCGGCTACGACTCGCTGATGTGGACCTCGCTGAACCCACGTGGCAAAACAGTGTTCCTCGAGGAAGATCCGAAGTGGTTCCAGATGGTTCTTAAGGACTCGCCATACCTAAAGGCCCACACGGTCAAGTATTGAACCCAACTCTCCCAGGCCAACGATCTCCTCTCCTCGTACCGCTCCGAACGCCCCTGCTCGCCGTCTGATGCTTACCTATGTGGCAACAACGGTGTCGTTTGGTGCTCGAGAATCTTCCAGACGAGGTGTACGAGACAAAGTGGGATTTAATAATGATCGACGCACCGAGAGGGTACTTTGCCAAAGCGTCAGGTAGGATGGGTGCGATTTTCTCGGCGGCGGTCATGGCGAGGAATAGGAAGGGATCTGGTTTCACACATGCTTTTTCTTTAGCAAAAAGCACTCCCAGAGTCCAAAACTCTCAACAAATGGTTCAAAAGCAAAAGACCCTCAGCAATCTCCACGCGCTTACTCGAATCCACCAATGAAATCCTCAAAATCAAACTCACAGCTTTCTTTTTCATCTCGAACAAGCTTGAATCAAGCAATTTCACCAACACAGGCACCACGCCTTGAGCCACAGTGATCGTCACATTCTTGTCATCCAAATATTAATTTTCACAAAACCCTCCATTTTGATCTTGTTCCTCTCACAAATTTTGTGCTATTTTTTGTTTTGGGAGGAGAGAGACATAAAATTTGAGAAAAAATACTTATTTACCCCTAATTTTAACCGAGGTGGGTTACGGAAAACAAACGAAACATATTTCAGGTGGGTTAAGTGACACTTTTCAAACCACAGGTAGGCAACGTGATTTTCGCCCAAACCACAGGTGGGTTTACTGTAATTATCCCAAAAAAAATTTTTCCTAAGTTTTTGTTTTTGTTTATGTGTGTAAAACTATGTGTTTTTACTTAAAATAGTGTGTAAAGAAAAAAAAAAAAAAAAAAATCAACCCAAGAAAATTGTATGTGGAATAGTGAATTTTGGCTCAACAAAGTTGATTAAACCAACAAAAAAATTTTAAAAGCACAAAAGAATGACACAACATTTTCATGATACATTTATAATTTTGTTATATTTTATTTTAACTTGTAAAGAATTGACAGCTCAACAGTTTTGAAAATATTGTGACGACATCAATATGTCTTAACATTTTTCACACAAAAAAAATGTTATGTCCATGACATTTTCACAACAAATCATAAGTAGTAGGCTACTACAAGTTGTTATTGGTGAGCAAAAAAGTAATTTTATTGGTAAGTTTAAATTAGAACCAATAACAATTTACCATATTTGATTTGTTATGAAAGTGTTGTAAAAATTATTGTGGATATAACACTTCTTTTTTACAATACTTTTATTTTTAGTTGTAATTGATTCTAGTATGATATTTTATTATTTTATTTTGACCTATAATGAATTAACACCTCAACAATTGTGAAAATATTGTGCCAATTTGTGATGTTAATATTTTATTATAATGCGAAATAGCATGAATTGGACAAACCAAAAATAATATAGCAAATAAACTACAACTTTATGCATTCACCGAAAAAAAAAAAAAAAAAAAAAAAAAAAAAACAGTGAAAGTTGAACAAACCAAAACTACTATAGCGAAATTACTGTAACTTTTTGTATTTACTCTTTATATATATATATATATATATATATACATTGCACTTACAATGTAAATTTATATTGTAAACACATAAAAATTGGCAAATTAATGTTGTACACATTTGCAAAATTTGTACAATTTTTTTTTTGTAAGTGTATATAATATTTGCTATTTTGTGTGTATGCAATGTAAGCTTACATCAAAAGTAGAAAGTAAACATATAAAAATTCTTAAAAAAAAAAAAAAAAAGTCAAACCAAGTTGGTGAACTTAAAGAAAAAAAGGAGGGGGGGGGGGGAAGGCAAATCACTAAACCAAAAATACTGTTCATAATACTATTCATAAGCCTATACGCTTTTTTTATATATAGAAAAAAGAGCACAAATCGATGACTAAAAAAAAAAAGATGAATAGTACATATTGAACAAACCAAAAGTACTGTAACTTTTACACATTCACCCAACAAGTGTCACAACATTTTCACAAAACATTTATTTTCAGTTGTGGCTGGTCACAGTTTCATATTTTATTATTTTATTATTTTATTTTGACTTATATGAAATTGACACCTCAATAATTATGAAAATATTGTAAAATTTGTTGTGTCAGTATAATAATATATATGCGGGTTCTTATAAATATTTAAAAGAAATAAAAAGTACAAACGGAAGACTAAAAAAAAAAATCAACGCTGTAGCTACTGTAGCTACAGTGCCACTTGAACAAACCAAAATAGCACTGTAGCAACTGTTCAAAACTTGAAAAAAGATAAAAAGATTAAAAAAAAAAAAAAAAAAAAGATAAAGACTCAATAAACCAAATGTGTACGGACATTGCCGCTTTTTATATAGCTAATAGATATAATTTTTTGTAATTTTTATGTTAAATGTATGACAAAGAGTAATAAATTATTATTTTTTTCCAAATAAACTAACGTATTTCCAAAAAAGTTAAAAGTTAGATTATTTGCTAAGAAAAGCTTAGGATGTGTTTGGATACTGCTTATTTTGCTGAAAACTGAAAACACTGTAGCAAAATAATTTTTAAATGTGTGAATAGTGCTGTGGGACCCATTTTTAATGAAAGTTTTGTTGAAGAAAGAGGTTTATAGGTCCCGTGAACCGTGCACGGACCCACTGGATAGCCACAGAATGAACTTCTCAACAAAAAAAAAAAAAAAAAAAAATGCCAGACGCAAGACGCTGGCGCTATAAGCTGTATCCAAAAGCTGCTTTAGTCAAAAAGCATTTAAGAAAATGCCAAACCCATGGTAAGTCTTACCCCAACCAACTAAAGAATTTACATTATTACATGTATTAAAAAACTTACCATACCATGTGAATGAGAACTCGTAGGACTAAATTTTTTAGAAAGTTTCAACTTATGGGGTCCACTCCTAATGATAGTTCGTTATCATCAAATCAAGACACCAATCAGTTTTTGGTGTAGGTGGAAAATGAACCTCAAATACCTTATACAATTATCAGAAATTTTATCAGTTGAATTAACCGAAATCCCTTACAAATTAATATTATACTTCATGAGAATTTTAAAATGTCAGGACCCTTGCCCCTTAGAGGATCCAAATTCAGTGTTTACTGTTTATTACTATACAAAATATTTTTTTTATTCATTTTTTTCCCCTGAATATTTGAAACAGTTGCTTGAATGTGAATGAAACATGATTGATTTCAAATTTCGATTTTCAGTTTCAGTCAGAGGCGTAAATGACCATCGCTATTAGCCGTATGTAATGTTAAAAAAAAAAAAAAAAAAAAAAAAAAAAAACTGTCGGCATGCGCATATGATTTATTTGGCTGCCAATTCCTCGTTATTTGCGATGGCTGAGGAGAAAGGACAAATCTTGTAGGGTGTGTTTGTTTGAATGTGAAATAGGGTGGATGGAAAACTTTAGAGAGAAAATGAAAACGAAAATTATTTTAGAGTGTATTTAGTTGGGTGGGGAAGAAGGAAAATAAATGGTAGAACCCAAGTGTTTTCACTTTTCTCTCCTGACCCATTAAAAAGTTTTTTCTCCAAAATAAAAAGAAAACTGGAGAGAGAAATTGGACATTATTTTAGACGAAAATGCGCATATACAATAGCACCTTTGCCGACGTTGCTTTTCTTCACACTTTTTTGTTCTTTCTTTTTTTCCTTGTGTTGCCTGTTCTTTTTCTTTTTTACTTTTGATTTACTGGGCAGGCGTTGCCTGCCTTTTTTTTTTTTTTTTTTTTCATTTACTAGGCAGTTTTTTTTTTTTTTTTTTTTTCCTTCTTTCTTCTTCATTTTTTTTTTTTTTTTTTTTGTTTAGATGTGATTTTTTTTATGGACATGATTTTTATTTTTTAATAAATTTAGGTGATTGATTTTTTTTTTTAATCACTTTTTGGGTTTTAATTGGGCATCATTTTTTTAATAAGGGTATATGCGTACATTTATATAAGGAGAGAAATTAAAATCTTTTCTATCCTCCTATTTTTTTATCCTCTATTTTCTATCGTTCCATTTTTCCACTCCTCCAAACGGATCCTTACAGTGTTACCTCTTTCGGCTCTATAAACAAAAGCCAATTCTCTTGCCCAAAAATATATCCTTCTCATTTTCCATTCTGCATACTTGCTTAGGCCTTAGAGAGAGAGAAATGGGTTCCCTAGGTTTGACAGAGAAACCTCATGCAGTTTGTGTCCCCTACCCAGCTCAAGGCCACATAAACCCCATGCTAAAGCTAGCAAAAATCCTTCACTACAAAGGCTTTCATATCACCTTAGTAAACACAAAGTACAACCATAAGCGCCTGTTAAAATCCAGAGGTCCCGACTCTCTCCATGCCCTTACCTCCTTTCAGTTCGAAACCATTCCTGATGGTCTTCCTGAGTCTAATATTGATGCCACCCAAGACATACCATCCTTAAGTGCCTCCATAAATAAACATTGCTTAGCTCCCTTTAGAAACCTTCTTTTGAAACTGAATGACACCTCTTCTTCCCATGTCCCTCCAGTCACTTGCATTGTTTCTGATGGTGTCATGAGCTTCACTCTAGACGCAGCAACTAAACTGGGCATCCCTGATGTTCTTTTCTGGACAACCAGTGCATGTGGGTTCATGGGCTATGCTCAATATCGCCATCTCATTGAGAAGGGTCTAACTCCGCTCAAAGGTATTGAATCAATCAATTAAAATCAACTTTGACTTAAGCACGTGCCTTATTTTAGTGGGACACTATTCATAAAATTGTGATGACCATAATTCACCCGAAAAGGTCACCTAGGAAATTGTACAACATGATCATCCTCTCCATTTCATTCATTAAAATTATATATTATTAATCTATTTTGCTGTAAAATTTTAAATAAAATAACCGTCAGTACATTTTTAGATTTATATAATTTAACATAAACCATGTATTTAATCCATTTTCAGATATTGTAGTACCAATATATTTACTTGTATGAATTTTTATATTGATTATGCAATTTTTATGTGTAGATGAGAGTTATTTGACAAATGGGCATTTAGATACAATCATTGATTGGATTCCAGGAATGAAAGGTATCCGTTTGAGGGATCTCCCGAGCTTCGCTACAACCACAGACCGAGATGATATTATGCTGAATTGTGCAATGTTTGAAACTGAGAGAGCTCAGAGAGCTTCTGCTGTCATCTTAAATACTTTTGATGCTTTAGAGCATGAAGTATTAGAAGGACTTTCAACCATGTATCCTTCTATTTGCTCCATTGGTCCCCTACAACTTCTCGTAAATCAGATCCCTGATAACAATTATAAATTGATTGGATCAAACCTTTGGAGAGAAGAAGAAAGGTGTATCGAATGGCTAGACAAAAGAGAACCAAACTCTGTTGTTTATGTGAATTTTGGAAGCATCACTATCATGACAAGCAATCAATTAATTGAGTTTGTTTGGGGACTAGCAAATAGCAAGCAAGCATTCTTGTGGATCATAAGGCCTGATCTTGTAAGTGGTGACTCGGCTGTTCTTCCTCCTAAGTTCTTAGAAGAGACCAAAGAAGGGGTCTCTTAGCAAATTGGTGTTCTCAAGAAGAAGTTTTGAGTCATCCATCTATTGGTGGGTTCTTAACTCATAGTGGATGGAATTCCACACTTGAAAGCGTGTGTGAAGGAGTGCCAATGATCTCTTGGCCTTTCTTTGCTGAGCAACAAACCAACTGTCGTTATACTTGCATTGAATGGGGCATAGGCATGGAGATATTGACTGATGCAAAGAGAGGTGAAATAGAGAGCCTTGTTAGAGAGCTGATGGCGGGAGAGAAGGGACAAAAGTTGAAGAAGAAAGCTATCGAATGGAAGAAATTGACAGAGGAGGCCACTGCCCCTACTGGGTCATCTTTCGTGAATTTGGACAAAATAATTAATCAAGTGTGTTAGGTTCTAAAGATTTAGGATTTTATGTATTTAGAACTCTAATGTGTAATGTTGGCAAACCATGATCAAAACAATGTGCTTAGTCTTGTCTAAGCTTGCTCAAAGTTGATAAAATATTGTAAAGTTGGAATCGAGGGACTGTAGATGCATTGGGGCATTTCGGTCTGGCTCGATCGATCGAAGGAAAGGCTCGATCGATCGAATCACGGACTAGATGCGTTTTCTGCAGTTTTTCCAACTCAGCCCTAACTCATTAAACGTTTTGGGTTTTCTGTTTTTACCCTAGGTATATAAAGAAAAACCGTAGCCACGTTTTTAGAGTTGCTCCAGTTGTATTGTTGCTCATACATTGCTGTTTTGTGTAAATCTCTTATGAGATCTAGAGGAGCTTTCCTTTACACAAAGCTTAGGGTTTTCGAGATAGAGATTACTTCAACATCTTGATGATCAACTCGGTTGCTACCATTGAAGCTTAAAGAATATCAAGCGTGGGTGCTTGTAGCTGATTGAAGAGTCCAAGAAAGAAGGAGTCCGTGGATTCGGAGCTTGCACGTGGTCGTGTCAGTAAGTTCTACTGGTGGGTAGCATTAGGAAGTCGAGCGGGGAGCTTGTAGTCCTTTTGTATGAACTTCGATTCTTTCATAGTGGATTCAGGTTTGCCTTGAGGATCGGTGGGTCAAATCCTCCCCAGGTTTTTACCGTGTGGTTTCCTGGGTGATCATATCATTGTGTCTTTTATTATTTCGCTGCTTTATTCTTTTGATATGATTATTTGATTGCTTTAACCTAGAATTGCATAATTTGACTAAGTAACAACTTGGCTAATTAATCTAGGTTAACCAATCTGGTTGTTTTTAAGGGGTCTAAAACTGTTCAAAGTGCTTCTAGCCTCAACAAATTAGGTTTTATTTGACTAATTAAAAGGTGTTTATAATATGCTTATAGAAGCTTCTTGTTGTAACTTATTGTTATCCAGTTCCTTTCTTTTATTTTTTTTCTTTGCTAAGATCTATATGTTTTGCAACTACTAGTCGATTTCTGGTTTATCCTCCTACGATTTTTCTTGTCCCCTCACTTTATTCTTTTATAGTTTTTGTTTTTTCGGTGCTAATCTTTCTGGAGGATTGTCCTTTTTCTTTTCTTTGTCTAAGTCAAGATATGATGTTTATGAAAGTTCAAGATGTGATGTTTGTGGAGGCAAAACATGAACCAAAAGATTTTTAGAATTAAAAAAACAATAAATTTTATAACTAAATATTAAAAAAAAATCAAATCAAACTATAGTATTTCTTCAATGCTGACAAAATACAAATAAAAAAAATGCAAAAAAAATGCAAAAAATACAACTTAAAATAATCATTTGTAAGCTTTTTTTAATCTAATTAATATTCCATAATTTATCTTATATTAAATATATGCATGTACAGAATCAAATAGTTCTAAAAAAATCACACTATTTTTTAATACATAACCTTTTTTTGTGAAGCTTAGTTTTAACAAATTTTTTTTAAATGCTCATTTTATTATTAAAGTAGAAATAAAAATAACAATTGCAACTTATAAGTACAATAATTCTATACACAAGTTAGTAGGTTTTTGATATCTTAATTCTTACTAAGTATAATTTTTAAAAATCACGATAAAAGTAATATGTATCATGGGCGTGTTCTTACTTAAATGTATTTAATCTTTTATTTCTCTAAAGGATTTAAAAAAAAAACAATTGGGTCAAAAGTTCTTTTATTTAGAGTAGGATCATGCGTCCATCAAATTTTCAACTTATTTGGATTGATTGACTTTTCAGGATGACAAATTTTAAAAATTTGTTATTAAAAAAACATTTTAATTTAGAAGGGGAATGGAGTTTTAGTTTCAGTGTTGGGGCAGAGGGACCATGACCGCCTTGGTCCCAAATGGGTGAGACCCGTGTTAGAATTGTATGATTAAATGATTAAATTTATCATATCTCAATAATTTAAGTTTTAGGAACAATCGATAATTTAACATGATATCATAGCAAGAAGTAATTTCAACCCACACGTTAGAGAGAATTTTAAAATTATATAATTAAATAATTAAATTTATCATATTTCAATTATCATGTCTCAATAACATTGTTAGGTTCTAAAGATTTAGGATTTTATGTATTTAGAACTCTAATGTGTAATGTTGGCAAACCATGATCAAAACAATGTGTTTAGTCTTGTTTAGGCTTGCTCAAAGTTGATAAAATATTGTAAAGTTGGAATCGAGTGACTGTAGATGCATTGGGGCATTTCGGTCTGGCTCGATTGATCGAAGGAAAGGCTCGATCGATCGAATCACGGACCAGATGCGTTTTCTGCAGTTTTTCCAACTCAGCCCTAACTCATTAAACGTTTTGGGTTTTCTGTTTTTACCCTAGGTATATAAAGAAAAACCCTAGCCACGTTTTTAGAGTTGCTCCAGTTGTATTGTTGCTCATACATTGCGGTTTTGTGTAAATCTCTTGTGAGATCTAGAGGAGTTTTCCTTTACACAAAGCTTAGGGTTTTCAAGGTAGAGATAGTATCAACATCCTGATGATCAACTCGGTTGCTACCATTGAAGCTTAAAGAATATCAAGCGTGGGTGCTTGTAGCTGATTGGAGAATCCAAGAAAGAAGGAGTCCGTGGATTCGGAGCTTGCACGTGGTCGTGTCAGTAAGTTTTACTGGTGGGTAGCATTAGGAAGTCAAGCGGGGAGCTTGTAGTCCTTTTGTATGAACTTCGATTCTTTCATAGTGGATTCAAGTTTGCCTTGAGGATCGGTGGGTCAAATCATCTCCAGGTTTTTACCGTGTGGTTTCCTGGGTGATCATATCATTGTGTCTTTTATTATTCCGCTGCTTTATACTTTTGATATGATTATTTGATTGCTTTAACCTAGAATTGCATAATTTGACTAAGTAACAACTTGGCTAATTAATCTAGGCTACGCAATTTGGTTGTTTAAGGGGTCTAAATTTCCATCAGATACCACTTGAACGGTTTTAGACCCCTTAAAAACAACCAGATTGGTTAGCCTAGATTAATTAGCCAAGTTGTTACTTAGTCAAATTATGCAATTCTAGGTTAAAGCAATTCAACAATCATATCAAGAATAATAATGCAGCGGAAAATAAATAACACAAGATATGATCACCCAGGAAACCACACGGTAAAAACCTGGGGAGGATTTGACCCACCGATCCTCAAGGCATAACAGAATTCACTATGAAAGAATTGAAGTTCTTACAAAAAGACTACAAGCTCCCCGCTCGACTTCCTAATGCTACCCACCAGTAAAACTTCCTGACACGACCACGCGCAGGCTCCGAATCCACGGACTACTTCTTTCTTGAATTCCTCAATCAGCTACAAGCTCCCCGCTTGCTTTTCTTTTAAGTTCCAATGGTTGCAACGGTAATGATCTTCAAGATGTTGAAATCATCTCTACCTTGAAAACCCTAAGTTTTGTGTAAAGGAAAGCTCCTCAAAGATCTCACAAGAGATTCACACAAAACAGCAATGTATGAGCAACAAAGCAATATGGACAACCTTCAAAAACGTGGCTAGGGTTTAGTTTATATACCTAGGGTAAAAACATAAAACCCTAAACGTTTAATGAGGTAGGGCTGAGTTGGAAATTCTGCAGAATAATCAACCTGTGCGATTTTCGATCGATCGAGTCTATTCTTCGATCGATCGAGCCAGGCCAAAAGTCCCAAGTACTTCTGCAGCCACTCGATTCCAACTGTACAATAATAAACCAACTTTGAGCAAGTCTAAACAAGATTAAATACAATGTTTTGATCATGGTTTGCCAACATTACAAATTAGAGTTCTAAATACATAAAATCCTAAGACCTTAGAACCTAACAGTATCAGAGCGGGTTGCTCTCTTGTTAGAGATTTTTTATCTCTGAGCTGATCCTTGACCCCTGTTGTCATGGAGCATGGACACTCTCTTGTTGTTCCTTCTCATTTTGATAGGAATAATTATGCTTATTGGAAAGTAAGGATGAAAGCATTCCTGAAATCAATTGATGAGAGGGTTTAGAATTCGTTGAATACGGATGGCAAAAGCCCACTACTCCTATGAGTGAGTGGCAAACTTCTGAAAAAGAAGCAACAGGCTTCAATAGCAAAGCTATGAATGCCATCTTCAATGCTGTTTCTATGGAGGAATTTAAGAGGATCTCTAATGTTGAGGTTGCTCATACTGCTTGGAAAATCCTCCAAACTGTGCATGAAGGCACAAAGGCAGTTAAGATAAACAAACTGCAGCAATTAACTTCTAGGTTTGAAAGCATTAGGATGTTTGATGATGAATCCTTTGATGAATTTTATGCCAAACTGAATGATATTGTTAATTCTGCTTTTAATTTGGGTGAAATCTATGATCAACCTAAAATTGTTAGGAAGATACTTAGATCTTTAACTGAAGACTTTAGACCCAAAGTGACTGCCATTACTGAAAGCAAGGATGTGGACTCCATCCCTGTTGATGAGCTTGTAGGATCTCTTCAGTCCTATGAGTCTGACCTACCCAAAACAAGCAAATCCAAATCAATGGCTCTTAAGTCTGTTGATGATGTTGATGGTGGTGGATTTGATGATGAGCTCTCTGCTACAGAGATTGCGTATCTTGCCAAAAACTTTAAAAACTTTCTTAGGAATACCAACAGAAAGGCAAGAGGTACAAACACTGCTAAACCTAGAAATTTTAGGAAGAATGATCCCACTAAAGTGAATAACTTTGAAAAACCTAGAGAAAAAGTTGGTCAATCTTCAAATAATTCATTGGGTCCTCAGTGTTTTGGTTGTCAAGGGTATGGTCATGTGAAATCTGAATGTCCTACATTCTTGAGGACTAAGGGTAAAGCTATGGCTGTAACCCTTAGCGATAATGAGGTTTCTGATGATAAGTCCGGATGTGATGAGGATGGAAACTTCATTGCTTTCACTGCTACAGCTGTAGTCAATGAAAGCGTATCTGTTGAAGAGAACCCTTCTGATGGGGAACTCTCTGAGGATGCAGATCTTCAAGAGGCCTACAATAAACTTTGCAAAATTGCTGCAAGGGATGCTATGAATGTTGAACTTGGCTTGAAGAAAATTGAATCACTTGAGCTTGAAAAGAAAAATTTGCTTGTTAAACTGTTTGATGCTAATGATCTTTTGAACAATGTTAAATCTGAGAACATGTTTTTGCTTGATAAAGTTAAAACTTTGGAACATGATTTATCTGTTGCTAGATCTGCTAGTTCTAAACTTGATCACATGCTGAATGTTCAAAAGTATCCTTCTGATAAATCTGGGTTAGGATATGTTGAAAGCATCTTTGATTCTGCACCACATTCCACGAATTTTGTTCCTTCTTCTTCTTCTGAACCTTCTGTGAGTGAGGTTGTGAGTGAAACTGTCAAACCCCCTGTGAGTGAGGTTGTCAAACCTGTAGAAGTTTCACCTCTTAGGAAGATTAGGGTTGATGTGAGAGAGTCTAAACCTAAGGATTCTACCCCTTCTAAGGACAAGATGCATGGTAAACCTGCTTGGGTTTGTCATTATTGTGGAAAATCTGGACACATTCGTCCAAAATGTTACAAGCTTCAAGCTGCTAAGAGAGCAAATAAACCAAAGGTGCCTGTACCTCAAGCACAAGATCCTATGGCACTTATTGGTGAATTGGTAAAGGCGTTGAACCTTTATTCCAATCCTGGAGTTGGAAATCACTCAAATGTGAATAAGAACTCCAATGCTCGTGGTGCATCTAAAAGGTTTTGGATGCAAAAGACTCGTCCTAATTGAGTCTTTCTGACATGGTCCTTGTGCTTTACTGCTCTATCCTCTGTGACCATTGTTCTTTGGTATTTGTGTTTTTGTGTTTTTTTTCTAGGATTTGCATTGCATTACATTCATGCATTTCATTCTAGGATTTATTTGTTTTCTCTTTTAAATAAATAAAAAATAAAAAAATAAAATAAAAAAAGGGAAAAGCAAATTGTGTTTGACACTATTTTTCTTGATATTTGAAAACAAGGTTGGTCAATTTATTTTCACATAACATATCTTATGTACCTTGTTTAGCTTTGATGAGCTTATTTATTGCACTTTACTAGTTGAAGCTTTGTAGTGCATGTTGTGTGGGAAAGATGTTTATGGTGTTTATCACTTTGTCTTAATCTTGAAGTCACATGTTATTTGACTGTCGGACTTGATCCTTTTGAGAAAGGCATAAATAACCATCTCACCACTGTTCACTAGCCAATCATGAACACCTTAGTGCATATCATAAGATTTTGTGCTCGAGAAAGTGTAGCACATGCACAAAAAGAACATAAGGTGTAACCTCTGTTAAATGCTTAATGCTTAAAACTGGTGTGTACCATTAGGCTTGATGTCATTTCACATAATTTAAACTGGTGTGTACCATTAGGCTTGATGCCAAATTTCACCTAATAATGGGGCAAAATTCAAGAAACTTACATGATTGCAAGCTTATGTTCTAGGAGATGTGGGAGTTATAGGATGTAACTCTTTAGGTGATAGTCTCTTATAAATTCTATGTGTTGAATTTTGTAGACTTTGTGATTGATTGCTATACACATATCACCTCACATGTTTCTCAAGCTTTTGCTAGTTGCACACACAACACAAGTTACTCTTTGCTAAACTTTGTACATGTTATTGTGTGTGTTTATTGGTCTGACCAACCAAGTTTGAAAATACTTTGAGAATTATGCAAAACATTTTTTTTGCTTGAGAATTTAAAGGAAGAATGGCTGAAATTTTCTTTGGAGAAACTGGGATTAAAACTTGGGTTTTTGAAAAAGCATTCCATCTCATACTCATGCATTTTGTTCCAATAAGTTTAATGCTTTGAGGAGTTGTTTTCAAAATATGGTTTGTGTTTTTCAAAACTGTGGTTTTTCTCAAAAAATTTTGTGAGCCTCTGCCCAGTTCAATCGATTCATTCTGATTTTCGATCGATCGAAAAAGTGCTTTAATTTGTTTAAAAATGACTGTTTGCTTCGATCGATCGAATGTGATTTTCGATCAATCGAGAGTCGTGAATCAGGTGTTTAAACACTGTTCTTTAACTGATTCCAATCTCCTTTTTCAAAAGTTTCTTTCAAACTTTCTTTCTCTCTCCGATGAGGCAAGGCTCCACAGTCAAATTTTTGTCGTTTTCCTCCGAAATTTTTGCAAAATTTCTCTTTCCTCAAGCCAGTAAGTCTGTTTTGTCCTTCCTTTTTGAGTTTATTTACATATTTCATGCATTTTTCATGCATTTTTGCTCAAAATTTCGGTACTTTTTCTTTTTGGGATTTGTGTTGATTCAAACCTAATTTTGTGAAATTGATCAATGGGTTTTTGTGGGGACATGCTATAAACATGATCTTGATAGTTTAATTTGATCAATTTTGGGTTTTGTGAAAAATTTCAAATTCTAGGGTTTCTAATTGATCCGAATTGGGGATTTTGTTCAATTAAGGTTTAATTGATGAAATTGGCTTGTTGTATTGATGAAATTGGTTATTCTAATATGTTTTCAACCTTGTGTAATGATCAATTCATCAATTTGTTGCAAAATTTTCAAGTGGTTTTTCAAATTTTTTTAAGGATTTTTGTTAGAAACTCTATGTTCGAGCCAATTTTGTGTAATTGAACTTAATTTGAACTGTGTTTACTGCATTAGTTCATGCATCACAACATTGTTATTGTTCATGCATCATATAGATTTTTGTTCTATATTTTTTTATTTTGTGCTAACTTGCAGTCTGCCCTTGGTTTTGTTTTCTTATGTTCTTTTGGTTTTCACTTTGTGTCTCTGTCCTTTCCTTAGCACTATGCCTAGGAAGACTAGAGCCCGTAGGAATGTTTCCTCACCTTCTCCACCCCCTCCTTCCTTTGACCGTGAGAAGTTTCCGAGTGAGAAAAACCAAGAGATTTATGAGAAGCTAAACATTAGGAGAAAGATTTGGGCTGAGCGTTCTGTTCTCTTAGATGAACTTGATCCTGCCATTAGGGCAAACTTTGAGCGTAGGGGCTGGTTACCCTTGGTGGATATTTCTGATCCTCCTCCACCTTCTGCCTTGATTAGAGAGTTCTTTTCGAACATCTCTATACGCATCTATGATTCCAACACTTTGGTAAAGAGTTGGATACGAGGCGTAGAGTACACTATTACTCCCAAGGTGGTGGCTGATGCTCTAGGGGTACCTTTGGTCCAGAATCCTGTCTTTCCTTATGATGTGTCTCCCGAGTTGAGTGATGTCTTGTCTTACATCACTAGGACTTCTGTCCAGTGGGGTTCTGATTCTAGGATTACCTCTGTTGAGCTTTCGAGGTTGCACTATCTTTTCTTTAGGATAGCTTGTCATTCTATCTGGCCCATATCTCATGTTCACACCATTCCTCTAGAGAGGTGTGTATTTTTGTACGCTCTTGTCACTGATGCTCCTATCAGTTTTCCCCATTTATTTCTTCGTTCTTTGAACGATGTTTATAGGAGTTCATCTTCTGCTCATGCTCTTGTACATCCTATTTTCATTCATAGGATTCTACTTTATCTTGATCTTGGTGGCTTCCCTTCCTCTGAGCCCGTTCATGTGATTGCTCCTATAGGTGCGTCTTTTCTTAGACAGAGGGCTGCTCATTTTCGAGCTGGCTCTAAACACCCTAGGTCTGAGCCTTCTGGGTCCGCACCTCCTCCCTCTTCTCTTCTACAGGTCCTGCTGGTGAGGCTGTTCCTGATCCTGATGCTGCTGTTGTTCCTCCACCTCCTTCAGCCGACTTTGATATCCGTCGTACTTTGGAGACTGTCATGACCGTTCAGGCGGCTCATGGTCAGCTTTTGGTGGACTTATTTGACGAGATCCGTGCTTTGCGTGCTGATCTGGCGCATCTGCGTTCGCCCTCACCACCTCCTTTTGATGATGGGTTGTGATTGCCCTTTGGCATTCCGTCACAAAAAGGGGGAGTAGAATTTTGACTTGTAGAGGGGTTTTTGTAGTTAGGGGGAGATTTTTTTGTTTTGAGGAGCTTGTGGAGTTTTATAGATTGTATCTAGGTGCTTCACTTTGTATATCATTTTTGGGATATTCATGTTAGGGGGAGTAACATTGATTGATATACATGATTTTTTATTTGATTCTTGTTTCCTTGGATTCACTGTTTATTGATTTATATTCTATGAGTTATTCATTGATATATGTCTTTATTGCGTATTGTGTGAATCATACAAGAATGTTATACCTGTTTATATACTATTTTCTGTCACACATGCGTTTATGCGTTTGTTGAGTATTTCAGGAATATACAGGTTGATTCAATTGAGCTGCTGTCTACACTTGCAACTGATGGATAGTAGTTAGGATTGAATTTTAGTCTTTATGAGCATTATTTTGTAAAGGGCTTTTTAATTGTAAACTTTGAGCTTTTAGTTTGTGTTTTGTCACAGATTGCCAAAGGGGGAGTTTGTTAGGTTCTAAAAATTTGAGATTTTATGTATTTAGAACTCTAATGTGTAATGTTGGCAAACCATGATCAAAACAATGTGTTTAGTCTTGTTTAGGCTTGCTCAAAGTTGATAAAATATTGTAAAGTTGGAATCAAGTGACTGTAGATGCATTGGGGCATTTCAGTCTGGCTCGATCGATCGAAGAAAATGCTCGATCGATCGAATCACGGACCAGATGCGTTTTCTGCAGTTTTTCCAACTCAGTCCTAACTCATTAAACGTTTTGGGTTTTCTGTTTTTACCCTAGGTATATAAAGAAAAACCCTAGCCACGTTTTTAGAGTTGCTCCAGTTGTATTGTTGCTCATACATTGCGGTTTTGTGTAAATCTCTTGTGAGATCTAGAGGAGCTTTCCTTTACACAAAGCTTAGGGTTTTCAAGGTAGAGATAGTATCAACATCTTGATGATCAACTCGGTTGCTACCATTGAAGCTTAAAGAATATCAAGCGTGGGTGCTTATAGCTGATTGGAGAATCCAAGAAAGAAGGAGTCCGTGGATTCGGAGCTTGCACGTGGTCGTGTCAGTAAGTTCTACTGGTGGGTAGCATTAGGAAGTCAAGCGGGGAGCTTGTAGTCCTTTTGTATGAACTTCGATTCTTTCATAGTGGATTCAGGTTTGCCTTGAGGATCAGTGGGTCAAATCCTCCCCAGGTTTTTACCGTGTGGTTTCCTGGGTGATCATATCATTGTGTCTTTTATTATTCCGCTGCTTTATACTTTTGATATGATTATTTGATTGCTTTAACCTAGAATTGCATAATTTGACTAAGTAACAACTTAGCTAATTTATCTAGGCTAACCAATCTGGTTGTTTTTAAGGGGTCTAAAACCGTTCAAACATAAATTGTAAGGACAACGTAATTTACCCGTCTATGCCACAAGTTGTCATTTTGATTGAAGTTTGGAGCATAGATAATGCTTGAGTTTTGACGATGGAGACAACTCAGATAAGGTGAAATATCTGATTGAACCGGCAAACTACCGATTAATGGTGCAAGTTAGACCTAGGCGTGCGGCACAGTTAACGAACAAGTTGAGGATACGTCCAAAATGATATTTTCATTTTTTTAATATTCTAAGCGATCAACGTGTACTCGTCCACTTTCGGCAACTCTAAGCGATCATTTTTAATATGGGTCCGGTTAATGTGTGCCCTAAGCCTTCCACTTTTGGAAACTTTTTCTCGAGAATTGAAAAAGCTGTCAATACTTTTTCAATTCTCGAGAAAAATTTTTCCAAAAATGAAAATTAATGTGTGCTCTTAAGGCACACATTAGTAAAATCCTTTTAATATTCCAAAATGATATTTTCACTTTGACCTTATCAAACAAAACAAGAAGAGGCGAGAGACCTTTTACACATGTGAGTTTAGCATTGTTCTCTTCTTCTTTTTTTGATGGGGTTTAGCATTGTTCTCAAAAGATGTAATATGGCAGCATTGATATTAGCTATAAGGAGGAAAGCTCGTAATAACTGATAGGGCCAATTGACCCAATTCTAAGTTTTTGCTGGAAAACACACCAGATCGTGTTGCCTAGTAGTATAATTTTTTTTTGGATGAAACATAGTAGTTAGTGATAAAATTTCCTATATATCTACACCAATAGAATTCATCTAGTAATTTTATTCCAAGAAAAATTAAAAATTAAAATCTTTAAAAAATGTGTGGGTTCACTCGTGCATTTAAAAAAAAAAAATTATAATTAGATGGTGTGGGGTCAGAGAATCTAGTAACCTTGGCCCACTTCGTACCAAGCCCAAGGCCTATGCCGAGGAGGAAGAAATGCCCGAGGACGGAGTGTGAAAGTCCAAATTGCCCAGGAACCATGCCGAGGACGACCCTGTCCTCGGCCAACCGAGACCCTGGGAGGAGAAAGTAATGGCCCACCAAAAGAAGCCTTCTCGAGCATCTAAAGAGAAGGAACAAGTACAATGTGTCAGCCGTGGAGGCATGGTGGAGGAGCAAGTCTAAGATGAACTGTCACCTCCACATTAAATGCCCACAACTAACGTTCTGGCCGCATTAATGAGGAAATGACCCCTGAACAGTGCAGTCTTGGCTGCCGCAGCCCACAAAAAGAATGGGAAGGCGGCTGATGGGACAAGCACTCAAGTAGTGACCTGCTTGATCGACAAATGTAGGGCTAAGATCAACTGAAAGGGGGTATATAATGTAAGGAATCCCTCTTGAAAGAGGGACGGAGAAACAGGAAGAAATCATAAGTATAGAACACTGCAGCAACCTCTAACGACAGAAAAACCTTTGTAACCAATCACTGAAAGAATAATAAGAACCTCAAGCTCCCAAGAGGAGTGCCAAGGAACATCATTGCACATTTGAATCCACGTCCATACTATTCAATTCGTATGCAACCATGCCTAACCGTTGTATCCCTCGCTAGGGCCTAGTTCTTGAACCCATTCTCTACAAATTCATTGTATTGAGCTAGCTGGGCTTGAGTCCACTCACTCAACAATAGGAGTGCTTAAACCCAGTCCCTACAATTGGCGCCGTCTGTGGGGAGAACTTGTGTGTTAGTAAGGGCAACGACCAAGCATGGCAGGATTAGGCCCTCATCAAGCAGGCTCCCATCAGCCTGAACAGGTAAAATCCCAGCATCAAGGTAACTTCGCCAACCCTGAGCGCGATCGAAATGAAGAGAATGGAAGATTTCGAGAGGGAAGTGTGCACACCACACAAACCAGCAGAAGCTACTCGCATGGGGACAGCCATGTGCCCCAGGGACAAAACAACAATCGGGCCACCCGGCCAAAGGAGGTTAGGAGCCGCGTGACCCAGGGGCAGAACGATAAGCAGGCCATGCAGCGAGAGATAGATGACTTGAAGAGGAGGCTGCGCCATGCACAACGAAGGCGACCTTGACCTAGCCCCGACATGCCCTCTGACGATGAAAGCGACGAGGACTATAGGCAAAGGTCGAGAACTCCTCCAAGCGAGACCTTCTCTCATGAAGAAGAGCATTACCGGGAGCGTAAACGTAAGAGCCCATCTCTTAGGGGCTTAGGATACGACGCCATGAGCAGGGCACTAGATTAACTATCCAAGTCGCCTTTCACGCGCCACATAGAGGGGGCTACCCTTCCTCGGTGGTTCCAGCAGCCAACCTTCTCCATTTATAACGGCAAAACGGACCCTGTGGAGCATGTGAGCCAGTTTAACCAAAGGATGGCTGTCCACTCCAAGAACGAGGCATTGATGTGCAAGGTTTTCCCCTCTAGCTTGGGTCCAGTGGCGATGAGGTGGTTCAATGGCTTGAAGATGAATTCCATAGATTTGTATAGACAGCTGACCCAGGCCTTTGGCTCTCGCTTCGTTACGAACAGCATAACCCCGCGGCCCTTAAGCGCGCTACTGTCTCTGTCCATGCATGATGAAGAGACCTTAAAGGCCTACTTGGGCCGGCCGATATTGTGAGATGTACAATGAACTGGAGGGAAATTTTGATGAGGTGGCCATCAGTACCTTCAAAAA
The DNA here is from genome assembly GCA_019022515.1 of Quercus aquifolioides. NCBI lineage: Eukaryota > Viridiplantae > Streptophyta > Magnoliopsida > Fagales > Fagaceae > Quercus > Quercus aquifolioides. Next base: position 41,432,259 of record CM032336.1, on the reverse strand, counting down.
TGGTCTCCCGACTGGACACGGCCTAAGGAAGTCTTTGAGTGGCAAGCCTGCCACCAGTATACGCCAACTGATGGATCAGATCAACAAGTACAAACGAGTGGAGGAAGACCAGCTGCAGGGCAGAGGAAAGGAGAAGGCTATCTCTCAGGAGATGAGGGATTTCAGGCCGGACCGATACAACAACACCCGCCCGATGAGGGACTTTGCGGGGCAATCTGGAGCAGCCGACATGCAGGCGGTCCATGCCGTATTTCGAGAGCCAGTGCATAGGGTGTTGGCGAAAATCGAGAGCGAGCCATACTTTAGGTGGCCGAATAAGATGGTAGGGGAATCCACGAAGCGCAATCAGAACCTTTACTGCCAATACCATAGGGACCACAGACATACTACAGAGAACTGCAGGAACCTCCGGAGCTATCTGGACCAGCTGGTCCAAGAAGGAAAACTGAAGAACCTTCTGCATCACCCCGGTGACCATCAAGGCCAGACCAATCAGGATCCGAGGAGAGATAACGCCTTGAGGGCGCCCGTAGGGACGATCAACGTAATCTTGGCCGCACTAGGAAGAACAGGCACGCGCCCTTCGCGAGTGTTATCTGTGGCCCAAGTCCCTGCCGAGGAGTCCCAGCTAGAGCCGAAGAGGGCCAGAAGGAATTCTCACCCAACCTTGAGCTTTTCAGAGGAAGACAAGATTAGGAGCACCCAGCCCCATGATGATGCTCTAGTGATCACTCTCAGAATCGGGGACTATGATGTGAGGAGAGTGATGGTTGACGATGGCAGTGCGGCCGAGGTCATGTACCCGGACCTCTACAAAGGGCTGGGGTTGAAACCGGAGGACTTAACGCCCTACAGCTCTCCCTTGATGAGTTTCGACGGGAAGCTTGTTATCCCAAAGGGCATGATCAGGCTGCCCATCCAGACCGGCCCAGAGGTGGTGAAGGTGAACTTTATAGTAGTAGACACCTACTCCCTCTACACAGCCATCATAGGAAGGCCATGGCTCCATACCTTGGGGGCTGTCGCCTCCTCCTTGCACCAGAAGGTGAAATTCCCGTCAGGGGATCAAGTTCTCAAAATCCGTGGTAGTCAATCCACGGCAAGGCAATGCATGGTGGCTGCCATATCACGTCGACTCGATGCACAGCCCTCGGCCACTGCTGAAGGGGGCTTATAGCAATCAAAGACCCCGGCGGTGCCTCCTGATGCAGCTGCCGAGGAAGCAAAATGTGAGGATCTGGAGAAAGTGGTGATTGGTGACGACCCGGAGAAGTTCTTTCGGGTCGGGGCTTGGCTGCCTCCCAAGGAGCAAGGGGAGCTAATTGAGTTCCTCAAAAATAATATCGACGTGTTTGCATGGGATGCCTGTAATGCCCTAGGGATTGATCCGTCCTTCATCTGTCACCATCTCAACGTCAATCCGTCCATAATTCCCAAGAAGCAGTCACTCCGACGCCCATCAAGAGAGCACGCTGAGGCGATTAGGGAAGAGGTGAATAAGTTTAAGCGTGCAGGGGCTATCAAAGAGGTCTTTTACCCCAAATTGTAGGCCAACACTGTGGTGATCAAGAAGAAAAGCGGAAAGTGGAGGGTCTGTGTGGACTTCACTGACCTGAACAGGGCGTGTCCAAAAGACCCGTTCCCCATGCCTCGGATAGATCAGCTAGTGGATGCAACTACGGGCCATCCTCGGATGAGCTTCCTAGACGCCTTTCAAGGCTATCATTAAATACCACTAGCCTTGGAGGATCAGGAGAAGACAGCCTTTGTGACGCCCATTGGGAACTACCATTATAAAGTAATGCCGTTCGGCCTGAAGAACGTGGGGTCCACCTATCAAAGGATGATAACGAGAATGTTCGAGCCGATGCTGGGCAAAAGCATCGAAGTCTACGTTGACGATATGGTTGTAAAAAGTAAAGCGGTGTCCGAACATTTAGGGGACCTCGGTTGCACCTTTGATGTCTTGAGGAAGCACAAGCTGCGCCTGAATGCTTCCAAATGCTCGTTTGGCGTGGGATCTGGCAAGTTTTTAGGATATATTATTACCCACAGGGGAATCGAGGTTAATCCTGACCAAATCAAGGCTATTCATAATCTGAAACCTCCGCAAAACCCCAAGGAGATCCAAAAGCTTACTAGGATGATCGCGGCCCTAAATCGATTCATTTCCAGGTCAGCTGACAGGTGCAGGCCCTTCTATCTCCTGATCAACAAGTGGAAGGGATTTGAGTGGTCCGAGGATTGTGTCATGGCCTTCCAGCAACTCAAGGAGTACCTATCCCGGCCACCCATCATGTCCAACCCTGAGGCCGACGAGGTCCTATTCGCATACATTGCTGTGGCGCTTCACGCTGTGAGCCTGGTTCTGATTCGGGATGACAATGGCATTCAAAAAACCAGTCTATTTCGTTAGCAAGTCACTACATGAAGCTGAGGTCAAGTACCTACCCTTAGAGAAAGCCATACTAGCTGTGGTCCACGCTACACGAAAGCTCCCCCATTATTTTCAGGCTCACACAGTGGTTGTCCTAACCTAATTACCCTTGAAGTCTGTACTTCGGACGGCTGATTACACAGGAAGGATCGCGAAGTGGAACACAATTCTAGGGGCTTTTGACATCAAATACATGTCTCGGACCTCTATAAAAGGCCAGGTCCTAGCTGATTTGATGGCCAAATTCGCTGAACCACCAGTAGAGATGCCACCCGAGAAGATAAGCATGGAAGAAAAATAAGTTGGGGCGATCTCCATCTCGGGGTGTCCATGTTGGAGGGTATACGTTGATGGCGCAGTAAATCAGAGGGGGTCTGGAATGGGGCTGGTCTTAGTATCCCCTAAAGAGTCAGTCATAGAAAAATCCCTGAGGCTCGGGTTCTCGGCTACAAACAATGAAGCCGAGTATGAAGCACTGTTACAAGGGATGGTCATGGTGCAAAAAATTGGAGGAAAAGCAGTGGAGATGTTCTCGGATTCGAGATTGGTGGTAGGCCAGGTAAAGGGAGAACTGGAAGCCAGAGATCCGAGGATGCAAGAGTACCTATGCCAAGTCAAGCGCTTGCAGTCAGATTTCGATCTTTTCAGCTTGTCACATGTCTCTAGGAGTGGAAACACCCATGTAGATTCATTGGCCACACTTGCCACCTCCTCGGCAGGAGATTTGCCTCGGATCATTCTTGTAGAGCATCTGGAGAGAGCAAATGAGGTGGCAAAGGGCACGGTCCACATCCATCAAGTTGGGATGGGTCCCAGCTAGATGGACCCCATAGTGAAGTACCTCAAAGACGATGTTCTGCCCGAGGAGAAATCAGAGGCTGAAAAAATACGAAGGAAAGCCTCTCGATTCTGGTTGTCGAGGACCACAAGCTGTATAGGCGCTCCTACTCTGGACCATACCTACTGTGTATTCACCCTGAGGCATCAGAGTTACTGCTCGAAGAGCTGCACAAGGGGATCTGTGGGAGCCACACAAGAGGAAGATCCCTATCTCACCGAGCCGTCACACAAGGCTACTGGTGGCCGGGGATGCAGAAGGAGGCCCTGGAGTATGTTAGTGTGACCAATGCCAAAAGTTCGCCCCAAATATTCATCAGCCTGGAGGGGTCCTCAACCCTTTGTCCAGCCCATGGCCGTTCGCCCAATGGGGCTTGGATATTGTAGGCCCTTTCCCTAAGGCACCGAGGAATAAGAGATACCTGTTGGTTGCCACAGATTACTTCACCAAATGGGTCGAAGCTAAGCCGTTGGCCAACATCAGGGATGTGGACGCTAAGAAATTCCTTTGGAGAAACATTGTCACGAGATTTGGGGTCCCTCATACCCTCATTTCGGACAACGGACTCCAATTTGACAGCAAGGCCTTCAGAAGGTACTGTTGCGAGCTTAGGATCACAAACAGGTATTCAACTCCAGCTTATCCTCAAGGAAATAGGCAAGCTGAGACTGTCAACAAGGTCATCGTCAATGGGCTTAAGAAGAGACTGGATGACGCCAAGGGAAGATGGGTAGAAGAGCTGCCACACGTTCTTTGGACATACCGGACTACGTCACGGCGGTCAACGGGGGAGACACCTTTTGCCATAACTTATGGGGCTGAGGCTGTCATCCCTCTGGAAGTAAACTTCCTGACGCTGAGGACGAGCTCTTTCACTCTAGGCAGTAATGATGAACTACTGGGGAGGAGCCTAGATCTGGTTGACGAACGAAGGGAAGGGGCAATGATCCAGCTGGCCTATTACCACCAAAAGCTTAAGCAGGGATATGATGTCGGCGTGAAGCTAAGGCCACTAGCACCAGGGGACCTAGTGCTGAGGAAAGTTGTGGGGGCTGCGAAGAATCCTTCCTGGGGGAAGCTGGGGCCTAACTGGGAGGGGCCATATCGAATTACCTCGACGGCGGGGATAAGTGCATACTACTTAGAAGACCTAGATGAAAAACCTGTACCTCGTCCATGGAATGTAAATAACTTGAAAATGTTTTATTATTAATGAAAGCATCCCCTTTTTTATTCAAGTTTTATGTCTATTGTGATTCTATATCCTTTATTTTGGCGGCCACCTAAGTACTAGACTGAACCAAGGTCTTGCATGGTCTTCGGACTCAAGCCTATAGGGAAACTAACCACTTCAAGAAAAACCTGAGTACTAGACTGAACCAAGGTCTTGCATGGTCCTCGGACTCAAACCTGTGGGGAAACTAGTCACTTACAGGAGAATCTAAGTGTTAGACAAAACCAAGGCCTTATACAGTCCTCGGACTCAAACTTATGGGGAAACTAGCTACTCAAAGAAGAACCTAAGGGTTCGGCAGCACCAGGGTCTTGCATGGCCCTCAGACTCAGGCCCATGAGCATCACTTAAGGCATTCTGAGGCACACTGAACCTAACCCCTTAGCATAATCAGCAACTAACGGCTTTCTTAAGCATTTTTTACTGTCTACAGTAACCAATTCATGTGATGTAGAACCAACATTGTGGAGTTATGCCCTCGGTACTCAATCTGGCAAAAATAGGACGTGGTGTTAAGGTGGCTCAATTATTGTCCAAGGTCCAACTGGGACCTGTCACTCTGGGCTTTACATTTTTCGATTGTCAGTTTAGAATGAAAAACATGCTGAGCTTCTGAGACTGTGAAGCTAATAATTAAAACCCAGGTTATATAAGTAGCAAAACTCATCACAATAACAACAAACACCAAGTAAAAAAAAAAAAAAAAAAGGATTCATCCATTCAACTTGAAGCGTAGCATTACAGTGCTTAAAAGAAAAAAGGAACAAAAACGACAAAAGCAAAAAACGAAACACAAGATAAAAGCTAGCTAAGACGGCCTATTGCTTCAATTTGAGCTTCACTCCCCCCTTGGGAGGCTGTCCAGAGGTATCCTCGGGGTCCTCGGGGCTCTGGCCTGGGGGAACGGCCTGCAGAGGCACCACCATGAGAGCTGTCTCCTTGGCTGGAGGGGCAACTTTAGGAAGGTCCCACTCAGCAAGAAGAGCCTGGAGTCAGCAGGAGGGACTTGAGGATCAACAGAGGGCTTCACCACATCCCGGGGCGCTTCCAGGTTACTGGTTTCTCCTTCCTCTGGCACCCCTTGATGCTCAGCCTCTTCGGCAGGCCTACCAGTAGAAGTGGGATCCTTGGCAGCATCGGCCTGGCCCCCGTCTGCCACTTTGGGGGTGGTGTCGGCTTTAGAGGTGGCAGAGGCAGCCTCTCGAATAACAGGAGGGTAGTACACTCTCTCGGCCCTCCTAAGCTCAGACGAGGCCTCGACCCCAGCTTGGTTGAGGGCCTCTTTCCAAGTCTCGGAGCAGTAGCGCCTACACACCTCAAGGACTTGAGCCTTGAGGGCAGCCTCAGTCTCGGCCACTCCCTCATCAAAGGCCTTTTCCTCCGCTCACTCTTTGGAGCTCTCGGCCTCTATCCTCGCGGACTCAGCCTCAGCTTTGGCCCTCAAAGCCTCATCCCTGGCGTACTCGGCAACACCTTTAGCCCCCACTGCCTCGGCCAACTTCTGCTTTAGGTCAGCGATGTGCTCCTTGGCAATCTTCAGTTGGCCCTCAACATCTTGAAGGTGCCTCGTCTGGTCGGCGGCCTGTTTCTGAGCGCCAACTAGGCCTGATACCGCGCTATCTCTCTCCTTCATCACCTCCTTTAGATCCTCCCTCGCCTTCTTGAGGTCAGACTCGGAGTTCTTAAGGGTCCGCGTGGCTTCCAAGCGCTTGTTGCGTTCCTGGTCCATGGCCTTGCTCTGGTTATTAGCTTCCTCTTCCAGCCTGTAAGTGGCCTGGACATCCTGCAAATCGAAATAAATAAACGATAAGTTGGGAACCGAAGAGTAAAAATCAACGAAGCCTCAAGCGTCGGATGGCTTACCATGCCTAAATACCTCTTCAGGTTGAGGATGACCTCCTGCCTCCTTAGGTTCCCCAATTGAGCCATATCAACAGGGAGTAGCAGGGACCTCTCCAGCGCATCGGCCACATATGTGCCCTCACCCCCTCTGAAGTCCCTGAGGGAGGCGGTATCCATCAAGGGCTCCCCATGAAGCATTGGGGCAGGGAGCCAGGCCTGGGCCTCGGACTGCACAGCCACCTCTCTTCCTTGGCCCTAGTGCCCTGTTTTTTGCTGCTTAGGGGGCCGCTGAGCATCATCCTCCTCCTGGGAAGAACAAGTCCTGTCAGCTCCCATGGGCCTTTTGCCCTTAGGGCCCTTCTTCAGCTGGGGATCAGTAGGCTTGGGCCTTGGTGGCAAACTCAGCTGAGGTGGAGGAGGTGGAAGCTTGGCCTGGGAAGAGGATGACCTGGTCCGAACAGGTTGAGACTTAGGTAGCAGAGGAGAAAGCTTGGATTGGGACTTTCCCGGCTCATCCCTCCCCGGCTAACCCTCAAGCAGGTCAATTAGGCTGGTTTGGGGTTGCCTCTTAAAGCCCATCTCGGCCTGGGGAGAAGTCCTTGCAGAGAGGAGGTCCGCCTCGGTCAGACTAGGATCGCCCAAGTCACTAGAGGGATCCTCGGCCAGGTGGACTTGGTCAAAAGTGCTAAATTTGTCCTCGGAGGGACCCAAATCAGCAACTTCTTCCTTTTCTCCTAGCTCTTCTTCCTCGGCCTCCGCGGCTTGGGCAGAGGTAGAAGGACCTGCCAACGGAATACCTTCCGGAGCAAGAGACCCTTCAGAAAACAAAAACCCCTGCTCAACTACGGTTATGCTACGAAGCCGAGGATCTGTGGCTCTAATCACATGCTTCGGAGCCGGGAACGACTTCTGGAGCGGCTTGTACCCGAGGATCTTATGGGCGGCTCTAACTTGGTTGTCAGCCTCATTCACAAAGATCTCCGCCCTGAGGACCTTTTCCAAGTCCTCCTTGTTGACCAGGTTAAAATGACGCTCAAAGGCGTGCGAATCTGCAGAAAAGAAAACATATTCCTGTCAGTAACCAAACAAAGTAGACCTACAACCCGAAAGACTAAACCCTCTCCTACTCAAAGTACCCCACCTGGTGTCCCCTCCTCTGTCGAACAATGAAGGCCATCGTGCCACTCTCCGGACACGATGAGAAAGTCTTTGTTCAACCCCTTATTGGACTCAGGAAGGCACTGGATAAGCCGGACCTTATCGTCCCTCGTCTTCATGTAATAAGACTTACCCTTTAGTTTTTGGAGGTTGTAGCACCAATTTACATCATGATGGGTTAACCTCAACCACATCTGCTCATTCAAGGCGTCCACACAACCCAGGATTCTGAACACGTTGATGGCACACTGTGTGGGGGCCAACCTAAAGTACCTAAGGTAACCCCTCGTTATTGGCCCCATGGGGATTCTCATACCGCCCTCAAGGAAGGTGATTATGGGAATCACGACCTCACCCTCCTCCCTCCAAATGTGCCATTCCCCTTCTGCACAGTACCTCAAGCCAACATTACTGGGTATCCCATAATCGGCGATGAATTTCTCCATCGCCTCTTCAGACTCAACTAACTTCTTAAACCTACCCATCCCTAACAGCGGCTAAGAGACTCAAGAAAGGGCGAAGGAAAGAAAGGACTCAGAGAGGAAGTTTGAGCTAAAGAGAGAGAATAAGACTTACAGAAATGAGGAAAAGCTCATCGGACAGGTTTTTTGTGCTGAAAAAGGCGTGAGTGTAGTTGGAGATTTAACCGAATTCAATGTACGGGCGCAAGAACTCTTGAGTGCAAAAGTAAAGAGGCCGATCGAATCAAACGGGTATTTATACCCCCAATTAAAGATAACCGTGCAAGTTTCCCCGCCCATAAAGCTGGGAAAAGCCCAGCCGTTGGATTAGCATCACGCCGTTGAACGTGGGAAACGCAGAGCTGCCAGAATTAAATGAGGGCACGCTCCATATACCAAAGCACCAGGAATGTGCCTTGGACAGGCGAAAAGACTGGCACTGACGGAGGATAAGACGTGACAAGCCATCACAACGGCCCGAGGATGTCAAAATCCTCATCTCCGCCCGAGGACCCGAACCGTAAGATTTTGAGGGGCTATTGTGGGGTCAGAGAATCTAGTAACCCCGGCCCACTTCGTACCAAGCCCAAGGCCCATGTCGAGGAGGAAGAAACGCCCGAGGGCGGAGTGTGAAAGTCCAAATTGCCCAGGAACCATGCCGAGGACGACCCTGTCCTCGGCCAACCGAGACCCTGGGAGGAGAAAGTAATGGCCCACCAAAAGCAGCCTTCCCGAGCATCTAAAGGGAAGGAACAAGTACAACGTGTCAGCCGTGGAGGCATGGTGGAGGAGCAAGTCTAAGATGAACTGTCACCTCCACATTAAATGCCCACAACTAACATTCTGGCCGCATTAATGAGGAAATGACCCCTGAACAGTGCAGCCCACAGAAAGAATGGGAAGACGGCTGATGGGACAAACACTCAAGTAGTGACCTGCTTGATCGACAAATGTAGGGTTAAGATCAACTGATATAATGTAAGGAATCCCTCTTGTAAGAGGGACGGAGAAACAGGAAGAAATCATAAGTATAGAACACTGCAGCAACCTGTAACGACAGAAAAACCTTTGTCACTGAAAGAATAATAAGAATCTCAAGCTCCCAAGAGGAGTGCCAAGGAACATCATTGCACATTTGAATCCACGTCCATACTATTCAATCCATATGCAGCCATGCCTAACCGTTGTATCCCTTACTAGGGCCTAGTTCTTGAACCCATTCTCTACAAATTCATTGTATTGGGTTAGCTGGGCTTGAGTCCACTCACTCAACAATAGGAGTGCTCAAACCCAGTCCCTACAGATGGTTATAACAAAGAGTAGAGATTCAAACTCTAGATATGTCTCCATTGAAAATAATAGCAAGTGTTAACTAGTGAGATTACAAGACTCTAAGCGTCCTATTTTTTTTAAGGAGTAAGTTAATGGATGCCCTAAAGCATTGGTTTATGACATATTTTTAGAAACTTTTTATGAGAAAAGAAAAAATAATTACTTTTTTTTAACAGTTTTTTATATTTTTAATAAAAGTGGTGTTAAAATTTTATTAAAATAGTTTATTAACAATTATTTTAAAGGCACCTGTTAACAAAACATTTTTTTATAGAATTGTGAAACATTTTTCCTTTTATTATTATACAACAATCAATTGTCGATTCTCTAGGCAATCAAAGATTAGCTAAGTTAATAAAAAGTCATTATATGCCATTTCTCCTGCCAATAAGTGGAGTAAAATTCCGTTTCAAAATTTTATAGTTTTCAGTAACTAATAATTACATGTTAATAAAAATTATAATTTTTTGGTAATTTTTATGTTATATGTGTGACAAAAAATTATAAGTTATTTTTACTTTTATTTTTTGCAAATAATCTAAAATATTTCCAAAAAAGTTAAAAACTAGGTTATTTGCCAAAAAATACTTAGACAAAAAACCGAAAAGCATTTAAGAAAATGAAAAACCCACAGTAAGTTTTATCCAACCGACTTAAGAATATAAGTTATTACTTATTACATGTATTAAAAAACTTACCGTATCGTGTAGATTAGAACTCGTAGAATTAAATCTCATATACTATTTCAATCTTTTGGTTTCTTTGTTCTGACTTTTTATTTCTTTTATTTTATTCTGTAAAGTTATAAGCCTTTTATTCTTCAACGTCAAAAACTACTTGTGACTTTTTTAACTCATTGTAAATTTCTCCAATAAATAATAATCTTATTATCTAATTTATTTATTATTACATTATTTATGCCTTAAAGTTATAGATTTTTTTTTTTGGCAGTCTAAAGTTGAAGTCTTTATAATAATGTATTAAAAATCGTTTGAAATTTATGCTAGACATGTTTTTTTTTTTTTTTTTTTTGATAACATGCTAGACATGTTATATCAGCCAAAATGGATGAACAACACAACGAACTTTTTGATGAAAAGCCATCGATCTCGCTCAGTCAGTTGTACATTATTCCTTGATATGTAGTATATACTTATAAGTGAGTAATATATCATTTATATTCTGTTTTTTCTTTAAAATTGTGATGAGGATGGTGATAGATCTAGAGCACACATATGCTTTTTCAATAAAAGTTATTTATTATTGAATTGTGTCAAATGATTGGTAAGGATAAAAGTTCCTCAACCTACTATGTTGTTTATAGAGTGGTTAATTGTATTTGTGCTTATTGTTCTGGTTTATATGGAAACTACAAAATCAATATTTTCAATCATGAATATTGTTAAATTATACTTTTACTTGATTCTATATAAAATTTTAAAAAATATATAATAAAAAAAAATCTAACAATCATATTCATTACCATATTATTTTTGTGAAATTTTGTTATAAAATTTATAGTAATTTTAATACTTTTCTTTCATCACAAACAGACAAACTAAGGCCCTGTGTTTCGTATTTCTGTGGCAACCACACGGAGTACATTAAAGTTTAACCATTACTCAAGAAATAAGAGAGAGTTCTACTTGTTGCCTTGGTCTTCCTTTGCCGACATATCTGCCACTTCGTTGCCCTCGTGGAAGGGGTATTGCATAATTTGCATGTCCATATATGAGGATTTAGGTCGGCAAAAAACTGCAATTATACATCAATACCTTAGTTGATTTGAGTTTGCAGCTGCATTTAATAACAAAAGTAAACTATTTATGCATATATATGTCCAATCTGTAAATTTTGTAGGTCCAACCACAACAAAACAAAAAAAGAGCTTAGTATAAAATAAGCTCTCACCCCATCCTCCAAATGTCAGACCTTCCCCAAAAAAAAAAAAAAAAGTTGATTCAGCCTAAAACTGTGGGAAGACTCTAAGGGTGTGTTTAGATACTGCTTATTTTACTGAAACTGAAAAATTATTGCTGAAAGTACTGTAGATAAAGATAAAAGTTAATTGAAATAGTATAGTAGTGCTCATGAATAGTACCAAAAAATGCAGCGGGACCTATAAATAGTAGCAAAAATAAACTGAATAGTGAAATAATTTTCATTTTTCATCATAACCCAAACGTACACTAATAATGCAACTAAACATCGAGTTGCAAACTCAGAACAGCTATGGTGGTTAGACTACTGTAAATATAGATTTAGCAATCCAAGAAAGAGTTTTTTTTTTTTTTTTATACAATCTAAGAAAGAGTTAGAGATTATGAACAAACAAATATTCCATCTGCCTCTGTAGCCCCAAATCCAATTTGGGTTGTCTATTATTATTTATTCAAATCTTTTTATTTTGAAAAAAAAGAAAAAAGAAAAAAGAAAAAAGAAGGGGACAATGATAGAGCATGACTTAGCAAAACGATGGAAATTAGGTAGTTACTAGTTAGCAGCAAATTGACCAATTTCAGTTATATTTGATGCTTTCAAATGCAACATTTTATACATACATCAATCCAGTGGCGGAGTCACATTGAGACTGTAGGGGGACCTTGGCTCCCAATGGAATTGCTGAATATTGCTGAATCTTGGGTTTATTTGCGTTATGGGCACTGTTCCAACTTATTTAGCGAATTGAGGAAAGAGAGTGAATTTCGGCAACGGTGTTGCTAAAATTCTAACAAAAGTATGAGAGAGAAAGAGAAAAAGTGGGAGAGAGAAAATTTTGAATTTCGGCAATGGCATTACCGAAATTCCTGCTGTCCGAACACGTTGACCAAGTGGGTGTGAAGTGCTCGAAATGTGTGGGTGCCCAAAGGAAACCAATTGTGGCAATGGCATTGTCGAAATAGGGAAAAAAAAATTGTAGCAATTGTGGCAATGCCATTGCCAAAAATGGGAGGGGAAAAAAAAAATAGTGGTTGCCGAAATTTGGGGAGGAATTAAAAAAAAAATAATGTGCTACGTCCACAATATTTTTACAATATTTTCACAACAAATCACAAGTGATTAGTTATTATTAGTTCAAATTTGAATTTAACACTGAGATTACTTTTTTAATCCAACAATAACAACCAATAACAACCTATCACTTAGAATTTGTTGTAAAAATTGTGTTCACGTATCATTTCTCAAAAAAAAAAAAAAAAAGTGGAATGGATTTGTGGCAATGGCATTGCTGAAATAGGGGGGGGGGAATTGTGGCAATGCCATTGCCGAAAATGGGAGGAAAAAAAATTTGCAATTGGTTTGTGGCAATAGCATTGCCGAAATAGGGGGGAAAATTTGTGACAATTGTGGCAATGCCATTGCCGAAAATGGGAGGAAAAAAAAATGTTGCAATTGATTTGTGGCAATGGCATTGCCGAAATAGGGGGGAAAATTTGTGACAATTGTGGCAATGCCATTGCCGAAAATGGGAGGAAAAAAAAATGTTGCAATTGATTTGTGGCAATGGCATTGCCAAAATAGAGGAGAGAGAAATGTCTGAAAATAAAAAAAAAGTACGCATATTCTTATTCTTCAGTATTTTTTTGACTGAAGCAGTTTGGTTTGTATGTATGTCATGTTCTTTCCTTTGGTATTGTAAAAGTACCCTATGAAACAAATAAGAATAGATTCAAGTACGCATGAGTACATTGATTCTTATTCTAAAAAAAGTACATAAATTCTTACAATACAAAATGGAAGAAAAAAATGATTGATGTGCACGCTATAAATAAAAACAAAAAAAGTACATAAATTCTTATAGAAGAAAAAAAAATAATTGATGTGCACGCTGTAAACAAAAAAAACAAAGAAAGTATATAGATTCTTACAATAGAAAAGAAAGTATATACTTTTTTTTTGTTTTTTTTTTTTTTGTTTACAGCGTGCACATTAATCATTTTTTTTCTTCTATAAGAATTTATGTATTTTTTTTGTTTTTATTTACAGCATGCACATCAATCATTTTTTTCTTCCATTTTGTATTGTAAAAATCTATGTACTTTTTTTAGAATAAGAATCAATATACTCATGCGTACTTGAATCTATCCTTATTTGTTTCATAGGGTACTTTTACAATACCAAAGAAAAGAACATGACATACACACAAACTAAACTGCTTCGGTCAAAAAAATACTGAAGAATAGGAATATGCGTACTTTTATTTTATGTTCAGACATTTCTCTCTCCTCTATTTCGGCAATGCCATTGCCATGAACCAATTGCAACATTTTTTTTCCTCCCATTTTTGACAATGGCATTGCCACAATTGCCACAAATTTTTCCCCCTATTTCGGCAATGCCATTGCCACAAACCAATTGCAACAAAATTTTTTTTTCCCTCCTATTTCGGCAATGCCATTGCCACGAACCAATTGCAACATTTTTTTCCTCCCATTTTCGGCAATGGCATTGCCACAATTGTCACAAAATTTTCCCCCCTATTTCAGCAATGCCATTGCCACAAACCAATTGCAAATTTTTTTTTCCTCCCATTTTCGGCAATGGCATTGCCACAATTGCACAAAATTTTCCCCCCTATTTCGGCAATGCCATTGCCACAAATCCATTCCACATTTTTTTTTTTTTTGAGAAATGATATGTGAATACAATTTTTACAACAATTTTATAACAAATTCTAAGTGGCAGGTTATTACTGGTTGTTATTGTTGAATTAAAAAAGTAATCTCAGTGTTAAATTCAAATTTGAACTAATAATAACTAATCACCTGTGATTTATTGTGAAAATATTGTGGACATAACACTTTTTTTTTTAATTCCTCCCCAAATTTCGGCAACCATTATTTTTTTCCCCCCTCCCATTTTCGGCAATGGCATTGCCACAATTGCCACAATTTTTTTTTTTCCCTATTTCGGCAATGTCATTGCCACAATTGATTTCCTTTGGGCACCCACAAGTTTCGAGCACTTCACACTCACTCAGTCAGCGTGTTCGGGCAGTAGGAATTTCGGTAATGCCATTGCCGAAATTCAAAATTTTCTCTCTCCCACTTTTTCTTTTTCTCTCTCATACTTTTGTTAGAATTTCGGCAACATCGTTGCCAGGTGTTGCCAAAATTCACTCTCTTTCCTCAATTCTCTAAATAAGTTGGAACAGTGCCCATAACGCAAATAAACCTGAGATTCAGCAATATTCAGCCAAAAGACTCCCTTGGCTCCCCCCAAAAATTTTCAAATATATATACTTAAATATATGAGTCATACAAAAATTAAAAAAATTTCTTGAGTATGTAGGTTGATTGCCCCCCCCCCCCCCCCCCCAATCCCATTAAAATATTGATATGTTTATAAAAATTGGATTAACTGAATCCCTAAAAAAGAAATTGACTTAATAGAAATGATTCTTTTAGTTTTTGCTTGTTCCTCATTTTAAGAATTTTTTTTTTTTTTTAAGCGAGCAGAAAAAACTTCCCTTGCTTACTAGAGGTTGGTGGCTGGCAAGCAGTGGAGGCAGCAAAGTGTACTCCTCTTCTTTAAAAAAATTACAGAATAGCAACTCTACTAGCAGATAAATCGGCATTTGATTTTGGATAAATCAGCATAAATGAGCTAAGTCCTTTTGAATTTCTCCCATTCTTCTATCTCTATATTCTTTGTTTCCCAATTCTCTTGTTTTTTTTTTTTTATGTTATGTTGTCTGGTATAGGTTTTGACACGTACGGTACGGTTAAATATGGTTGACTCACCATAGATTTGTGGTTTTAATATTTTTTTTAAGAATTTTATGACAGATGAACAGATACATTTCTTGGAACTATAAAACTACTTTTAGAGATAGAGATTGAATTTAATTTGTTATCTTACTAGGAATTGTGCGGATACACGGTAAAATGTTACAATATTATTACAACAATGAGGGGCTAGGCTATTAGTAGTCAAGATAAAATAAAATATTATATCCGAATCTATCCCACTAAAAATAAATGTATTTTGAAAATATTGTAGTCTTTATTGTGTTCCTAGATTTTATTTTAAAAAGTGCTACGTTCACAACATTTTTATAACACTTTCACAATAAATCATAAGTGGTTAGTTGTTATTGATTCTAATTTGAACCTATCTCTAAAACTACTTTTTACCCCACCAATAACAACTCTTAATACCTTGCTAGTTAGAATTTGTTATCAAAATATTGAGAACATAACATTTCTTTTTTCTTTTTGACCGGTTAATAAAAGGATGATACTAGAGATATTGCACAATAGAATTTACAATTTAATGAATCATCAATCACAAGATATAATTCAAATATTTACTTATCAGTTGCTAATTTTACAAAATATAGCATTTGAATACAAATATTATAAAATATAGTATTTGTACAGTTTAAATGTTGTAACTCAATTCTCAGGAAAACAAAAGTTTTGTAACTCAATTGAGTAAAAGGGTTCAAATCTAAGATTTAAATCTTGGTACTTTTAAAATGTACGTACAAAATCAAGTAGTTATCAAAAAAATCAAAAACTTTGAATGCGTCACTTTTCTTTGTTGGTGAAGTCTAGTTTTGACAATATTTATTATTAGAAATGCTCATCATATTGTTAAAGTAGAAAACTAGAAGTAAGAATTGTAATTATAAGTGCAATTATTCTATAAACAAGTTATTAGGTTGTTGATTTTCTTAATTCTTACTAACCATTTATTATAATTTTTTTTTTAAATCATGATAAATAAAAAATATATGTGTGAGGATTTACTATCATTGATGTGTTCTTACTTAAAAGTCTTTAGTCTTTTATTTCTCTACTGGTGCATAATCTCGTGTATATGCACAAGCACATTTAAAAACAATCACAATTACACACATATATGAGTTCAAATTATACCTAGTATCAGAGTTACAACTTACACATTTTTTAAGCCATAAAATTTTGAAATATAAAATAGTTTCTTTTATAAGTGTGTGTGTGTGTGTGTGTGATATAGAATTTAATTGGATTTGAACTCTGATATTTGCACCTAATAATTCACTTGTCACAAAAATTAAAAAATTAGAATGGACACATGGCGAAAATTGAACTTCAATTAAAATCCAATTTAAAATCCAATTGGATTTAGACTTTTCGATTTTTGCACTTAATAATTTACTTGACACAAAGTTTTAAAAAATAGATGGAACATGTGGTGCAAAATTGGACTCTAATTTAAAATCTAATTAGACTTTATATAGATAAATTTTCCTTTAATTGAGATATTTTTTAACATATACTAAAGGATGAAAAGAAAAAAAAAAAAGATTGGGTCTTGATAGGATCAACGATCTCTCTCTCACAAACGAGAAAACCAAATATCTCCGTCAGTATATCCATGTCACTAACGAAGGTAGGGAAGCTATTCAATGCAGTCAATGACGCCTCGGACGGTTACAAAAACCAGTTGTGTAGACTGTTGGAAGCCCATCAATGCCCACATTACTGAGCATGAAGCGTTACCAAGAGAGGCATTAAAACCACAATAATAGCCACAACGGCTAGGGTCTATGGAAACATATATAAAGCCCTCACAAGCACCAACACAAGGTACATAGACACACCTAAAATCACTCATAGTTACTCTGATATTCTGTGTTTTTCTCTAAAGGCTTCCTTATACTAACTTTGGCATCAGAGACGTTGTGGCAAGCATCACACCGGTGACCACCTTGAGGGAGCCATCTTACCATATTTGCAGAGACACAAACGAGGACTCAGCTCCATTTGGACGCACTTACAAAAACTGACAATTTGCACTTCATCAGTTTGGCGCCGTCTATGGGGATGACATTTTCGTACTTAGGTTCGAAAGTGTAGTTTCCAATTAACTTCTAAATTCAGATAGAGTTCAATCAGGATTATGCAGCATTAGCTCTGCAAGTCCAGGCTCTTGTGGCTAGCGTCGAAGAGCTCACCAGACATAATCAGGAAATGAGGCTACGGTTTCAATAGAAGAAGAACCGATCTAAAGCCAATCAAGAGGATAAGGGAGATAGCCATAAAAGGAGCGACCGTCGAAGGCCAACTACTCTAGATGAACAAAACTCAGATCTTCTCCAGGAAATGAGAAAGGAGATGGACGAGCTGAGGAACGCCATTAGGGGGAAAACAAATCGAAGCCTGGATAAAATGGTTAGGGAAATAGATTCGCCCTTCACCACGGCAGTTTTGGAATGCCCTATGCCGTCGACATTTCGCTTGCCTCAGCTTGAGCCGTTTGACAGGCTTAAGGACCCTCAGGACCACCTCAACACCTTCAAGATGACACTAGGCCTTCAACAGCCTCCTGACGAAATACTGTGTCATTCCTTCCCCACCACTCTCAAAGGAGCTGCAAGAGAGTGGTTCACAAAGTTACCAACATCGTCCATTGACAACTTCGAGCAGTTGAGCAATGTCTTTTTGCGCCATTTCGTTGGGGGACAACGCCCGAAGAGGCCTGCAGACCATTTACTCACCATTAGACAAGGGGAGAAAGAAACCCTAAGGTCGTACGTGAAACGCTTTACTCGAGAGACTCTGGAGGTGGACGAAGCTGACGACAAGGTGAAGTTAATGACCTTTAAAGCGGGATTGAAGTCCAGAGAGTTCGTGGTTTCACTCGCGAAGAATCCTCCTAAGACGATGGTAGAGATGCTCCTGAAGGCACAAAAGTACATGAATGCTGAAGATGCATTAGCCGCCCTCGAGGACGTGGAAAGGCCAGGAGATAAAGGAAGGAAGAAGGACGATCGTAAAGGACGAAAAAGGGAGTGCCCAAATCGTCAGACTAGTGACGGGAGTAAAATGAAAGATGAAAACTTCTCAAACGGTAAAATTCACTCCTTTAGTTATGCATGTTGACAAAATTTTGGCGTAGATTAAGGATGAACACTACCTCAAATGGCCAAGGTCATTACATTCGTCGCCCAACGTGTGTGACAAAAAGAAGTACTACCGGTTCCATAAAGATCACGACCACTACACAGAGGATTGCAGGGACCTAAAGGAGCAGATAGAGGAGCTTATGTGGAAAGGGAAACTGCAGAAGTATGTGAAAAAGGGGGAATCTAGTAGGCTCAGAGACGACCCCAAAAACTAGTGCGAATCTTCACCCAGGGACAAGGATCACACATCCCAGCGCCCGCCAAGTGTGATCGGGGAGATAAAGACGATCACTGGTGGCCCATCTATAAGTAGGACGTTCAGATCCCTCAGGAAAGCATGCCAGAGGCAAGTGAACAGTGTCCACAGAATACCCCCATTTAAGCAAAGACGGACAAACAGTGACATGTTTTTCTCGAAAGAGGATGCTAGAGGAGTGAAGCAGCCTTATGACGACCCCCTGGTCATAATGCTCACGATAGAAGGATTCAATATTAGGAGAATTCTCGTGGACAATGGTAGCTCTGCGGACATCATCTACCTCTCTGCTTTTCAGCAGCTGAAGCTAGATCCAGGAAGGCTTCGACCATTCGACTCCCTCCTCGTCAGCTTCAGTGGAGACAGGGTGTATCCCAAGGGCATAGTGACACTGACGGTTACAATGGGGACTCACCTGAGGCAGCTAACTCGTCAATTGGACTTCTTAGTGGTAGACTATCCTTCATCTTACAATGTGATCATCGGGAGACCCACGCTCAACCGTTGGAAGGCAGCCACGTCTACCTACTGCTTGAAGGTAAAGTTTCCAACAGAGAACAGTGTGGGCGAGGTAAAAGGAGATCAAGTACTGGCCAGGGGATGCTACCAGACCGTGTTAGGTCGTTCAAATCCCTCAGGAAAGCATGCCAGAGGCAAGTGAACAGTGTCCACAGAATACCCCCATTTAAGCAAAGACAGACAGACAGTGACATGTTTTTCTCGGAAGAGGATGCTAGAGGAGTGAAGCAGCCTTATGACGACCCCCTGGTCATAATGCTCACGATAGAAGGATTCAATATCAGGAGAATTCTCGTGGACAATGGCAGCTCTGCGGACATCATCTACCTCTCTGCTTTTTAGCAACTGAAGCTAGATCCAGGAAGGCTTCGACCATTCGACTCCCTCCTCGTCAGCTTCAGTGGAGACAGGGTGTATCCCAAGGGCATAGTGACACTGACGGTTACAGTGGGGACTCACCTGAGGCAGCTAACTCGTCAATTGGACTTCTTAGTGGTAGACTATCCTTCATCTTACAATGTGATCATCGGGAGACCCACGCTCAACCGTTGGAAGGCAGCCACGTCTACCTACTGCTTGAAGGTAAAGTTTCCAACAGAGAACAGTGTGGGCGAGGTAAAAGGAGATCAAGTACTGGCCAGGGGATGCTACCAGACCGTGTTAGCTGCGAAAGAAAACCATACATGGATGATCGAGGAGAAGGAAGAAGATAAAGTGGAAGCCTTGGAAACAGTGGAGCTGGTTGAAGGAGAAACAGCAAGGACGACAAGAATAGGGACGACATTGAGTCCCAAGATGAGGACGAGACTCATCCAGTTTCTTAAAGAGAACCTAGACATCTTCGCATGGAGTCACGAGGACATGCCAGGTATATCCACGAAGGTCATTCAACACAGGCTAAACATGGACCCCGAGAAGAAGCCAGTCCAGCAGAGATGAAGGGTCTTCACTCCATAATGGAATCAAGCAATCATGGACGAAGTTAGCAAGCTGTTGTCAGCAGGCTTTATTCGAGAAGTTTACTACCCAGATTGACTCGCCAATGTCGTCCTAGTAAAGAAAGCAAATGGAAAATAGAGAATGTGCGTTGAATTCATGAATCTAAACAAAGCTTGCCCAAAAGACAGCTTCCCTCTGCCAAGGATAAACCAGCTAGTGGATTCTACAACAGGGCATAAGCTACTAACGTTCATGAATGCATTCTCGGGCTACAATCAGATAAAAATGGCAAAAGAAGACTAGAAGAAAACTACCTTCATCACAAACCAAGGACTTTATTGTTATAAGGTAATGCCCTTCGGACTGAAAAATGCAGGAGCAACCTACCAGAGATTAGTAAATAAAATGTTTAGCAAGCAGATCAAGAAAAATATAGAAGTATATGTTGATGACATGCTCGTCAAGAGTAAAGAAGAGCTTGCTCATCTAGACGACCTCAAGGAAACATTTGCCACACTCAGACAGTACCAGATGAAATTAAACCCCAGTAAGTGTGCCTTTGGAGTAGCCTCGGGGAAATTCTTGGAGTTCATGGTGTCCCAAAGGGGGATAAAGGCAAACCCAAAGAAAGTGCGAGCCATACTCGACATGACGTCGTCAAAGAAGTCCAAAAGCTTACAAGAAGGATAGCAGCACTCAACAGGTTCGTCTCTAAAGCGACGGACAAATGCTTACCCTTCTTTAAGAAGTTGAAGCAAGCCTTTGCTTGGACTGAGGAATGTGAGGCGGCATTTCAAGAACTCAAGTGTTACCCTTGCAATCCACCCCTTCTAAGTCCGTCCAAGGAAGGGGAAAACCTGTATCTGTATCTGGTAGTATCAGCCATAGCCGTGAGCGCAGCCTTAATTCAAGAAGAAGACAGGAAACAACTCCCAGTTTACTACATCAATCAAGCTTTCCAAGGGGCAGAAGCCAAGTACCCAAGGATTGAGAAGATTGCATTCGCATTGATAGTAGCTTCGCGTAAGCTGAGACCTTATTTTCAGGCGAACCCTATCTTGGTAATGACGGACCAACCCATCAAGAAGTCCATGAACAAGCCCGAGGCAGCAGGGAGATTGGTCCAATGGGCAATCGAGTTTAGCCAATTCGACATCGAGTATCACCCCAGGACAGCCATTAAGGCGCAGGCTTTGGTAGACTTCATCGCCGAGTTCACTCTTCCAGATGAGGACAACCCCATCGATGAGACAAAATGGTGGACGATACAGACCGATGGTTCGTCAGCCCAGAGGAGGGGAGGAGCAGGGGTCGTCATCGTCACCCTAGACGAAGAAATGCTTAAATATAGAGTTCAGCTAAAATTCCCGGCCACCAATAATGAAGCCGAGTACGAAGGAATATTGACGAGGCTAAGGTCTGAAAAGCACTAGGAGCTAAAAATTTGCTCCTCCAGAGCGATTCTAAGCTGGTAATAGGACAAATAAAGGAGTACGAAGCAAAGGAGGAAAGAATGCAAAAATATCTGAGGCTGACGAAGCATTTGACACAGGAGTTTAATAGGGTGGAATTCGTGCAGATCCTCAGGAGCCAGAACATGATGGCAGATGAAATCGCAAAGCTAGCATCGTCAGAAGAAGGATCAACGAGCATGGGCTCGAAGATGGAAGTCCAAAAACGCCCTAGCATTGAAGAAATCTCTACATTTGCAATCTAGAGCACAGGTAGCTGGATGACCCCGATCATATCATTCCTCCAAGACGACCACCTCCCACAAGACGCTGAGGAGGCCAAGAAGGTCAAGAAGAGAGCAGCCAGATTCACGATCTTGAACAACACTCTGTACAAGATAGGCTTTTCTATGCCCTACCTGAAGTGTGTAGATGAAGAGGAAGCCAAGTATATTCTGGAAGAGATTCATGAAAGGATTTGCAGAGACCATGCATGCCCCAGATCCCTGGTGAGTAAAGTTGTCAGAACAGGTTACTTCTGGCCTACTATACAGGTAGACGCGAGGGAGCTCGTCAAGAAATGCGACAAGTGCTAGAGGTTTAGGAATGTCCAACGCCTTCCAGCCAAGAGACTGACGACGATAGCCTCTCCTTGGCCATTTGCACAATGGGGAATTGACATCGTCGGCCCATTACCCCAAGGTAAAGAACAGGTAAAGTTCTTACTAGTCGCTATTGATTACTTCACAAAATGGGTTGAAGCGGAGGCATTAGCAACTATCACCGAAGCAAGAATCTAGAGTTTTGTATGGAAAAACATAATTTGCAGGTTCGAAATTCCACGGACAATTATCTCAGATAATGGGCGGCAGTTTGACAGTCAAGGCTTCAGGGATTTTTGTTCAAGTCTAGGGACATCCACAGGCAAACGGACAGACGGAGGTGACTAATCGAACACTACTCAAGATTATTAAAGCCAGGTTGGACGACGCTAAGGGGGCTTGGCCGGAAGAATTGCCTAATGTCTTGTGAGCTTACAAGACAATAGCAAGAACCCCAACAGGAGAAACCCCCTTCAGACTCACTTACGGCACTGAGGCAGTAATCCTGGTTGAAGTGGGAATGAGCAGTATCAAACGAGAGATGTTCCACGAGGATAGCAACAACAATCAACTAAGAGTCAACCTGAACTGCCTGGACGAAGTCAGAGATGGAGCCTCTAACAAAACGACGAAGTACCAACAGAAGATGGCCAACTACTACAACAAGAAAGTGAAGCTCAAATGACTTGACATAGGGGACCTCATCCTATGCAAGGTCACCCCGGCAACCAAAGACCATGCCTAAGGAAAACTCGGCCCAACCTGGGAAGGACCCTACCGAGTCATCCATTATTCTAGACAAGGCAGTTATCACCTGGAAACCTTGGACGGGCAGAGACTTCCATGACCATGGAATATTGAGCACTTGAAGATGTACCACCAATAGATGTAACAGGCAATTGTATTCCTTTTCAAAAGCAATAAAAGAACTATTCAGCCAACGACTCAATACTAGCAAACCCAACAACTTAAAAGCCAAAAAATTGGCTAAGTAACAAGATTCCGCCTAGACGGATGTAAGTTACTGACGAAGCCAAAGAATGACAAAATCCCTTAAGAGGGTGTAAGTCATAAAAAGAAAAACAACTAAGTAACAAGATTCCGGCTAGACGGATATAAGTTACTGACGAAGCCAAAGAATGGCAAAATCCCTTAAGAGGGTGTAAGTCATAAAAAGAAAAACGGCTAAGTAACAAGATTCCGCCTAGACGGATGTAAGTTACCGGCGAAGCCAAAAGATGACAAAATCCCTTAAGAGGGTGTAAGTCATAAAAAGAAAAATGGCTAAGTAACAAGATTCCGCCTAAACGGATGTAAGTTACTAACGAGGCAAAGAATAACAAAATCCCTTAGAGGTCACAACAGAAAATTTGGCTAAGTACAAGGTACTGACACTGAAAGAGTAACTAAAGGAACGAGGCGAATAGGAATCACACAAAAACAGGAGTACAAGCAAGTAAGTATGCAATCACGAATATAATTAAAAGCCCAAAAACAACGGGCAGTTACCATTGTTTTCACATTAAAATTAAAAGCCCATAAACACTAGGCTAAAAAAATTGTTCTTAAGTTAGAAATATTGTTCTGAAAGTAGAATCTAAAAGCCCAAAACACACTGGGCAACAAAAAATATAAAAAGAAAAGAAAAACAAATGAACATAAGGCAGGGTCAGGCAGCAGCAGCATCGTCACCATCTGGAGAAGGCATAGGAGTATCCCCGGGAGCAGCTTCAGCAGGAGCAGTGGATTAGGAAGCCTCGTCCGTCGCCATCTCCTGGTCAACCACTTCCATGTTGAGATTCTCGAGGTCTACTACATAAGGATGTTTGACCAGGTACCGACGAAGGAGCTCGAAGCCCTTGAAGTACCAACTGAAAAGCATAGTGTTGTATGATAGGCCAAAAAAACATATTAACCCCTTGTGATGAATTAATTGATTAATTAGCCAAGTTTATTAATTAATCAAATTAACATGCAAACGCGTGGTAGCACAAACAAATCACCAATTAAACTAAGTATGCAGCGGAAAATAAATTGACACGGTGATTTGTTTACGAATGGGGAAAACCTATAAGGCAAAAACCCCACCGGGTGATTTTAAAGTCACCACTCCCGAGAATCCACTATTATTACAACAAGCGGTTACAAGTAAATGAATCCCAGTACCTTATACCAACCTACAGTTGAACCCTTACCCCAATACACAATTGGACTTATTCTGTAGTGACAATCTCTCCTTTTGACGCACGGCTCCCTGTACGTGACTAACTAATTGCGCGGATCCCAGTACGTGATTTCTATCACCAACTAGAGAAGTTTGTTGGCAGCAAAGTTCTTCAGTTCATCACACGATGAAGATCGAGAAGCTCATTGGTTACAAAACCTTACGGTGCACAAACACAACAGCTTCTTCACAAGAAAGATGAACTAGGGCAAATTCTGTCTCTAGTCACAATTTGCTTGAACAAACTTTGCTCAACACTTGTGCAACTTGTTCCACCTTTGATGGCCTTTAAAATAATCTTTTTATATGTTTAGGGTTGTGAGGAAAGAAAGCCTAAACATACAATCACGGATTGAATGAAAAACATATCAGAAATTCTGAGTTTCATAAATCTCGACAGATGCCCTATTTGTCGAGCTGCTATCGAGCCACGGGGATGGAACAGCTCTTCAAGCTCGATAGAGGGCTAGCTGTTGAGCTTTAATGACAGGCACTTTTCAGACTTGAATCTTGGACAGATTTGCATGGCTTTAACACTTGATCTTAAAACAAGGTTTCTTAAAGTATTAAACACATCCTAGATCTATCCAAATACAAGTAAAGTGCGTTTTGTCAAAGGATTAGCCAATTACATAAAATAATGACATATGTTCCTAACAAGTGAATCACATATGTCCTAACATTGTACTCGTCAGTTTGCTGGAAAGCCTCGACAGCCTTGGCAGCAATGGCCTTCAGCTTTTCCCTAACAGCCAAGAGCTATTCATCCTTCTCCAACGTGAGCTGCCTCTCCGCCCTGAGGTCATCTCCTAAAGACTTGATCTTCTCCTTGACGGAGTTGGCCTCGTCCATAGCAGTAATTAAATCCTTCTTCAACTTGGAATTTTCTGCCTCTAGAGCCTCTACCCTGGACACTGTCGAAGTAATTTTTGCTTCCTGAGTAAGGTACTTGGAAGTGATGTGAAGACTCTCCCCCAGCACCTGAAAATTGAATCCAGCATTAAGGATGACACAAAAGGAAAGAAAAAGAAAAAGGTAAAATCACATAAGTACAATACCTGGACGAGCTTGTGGAAATGACGACCCACAACCTCATTGGCAGACACCCCCGAGAACACTTTCATATCCTCGGTAATAAAGGTATCTTGCGCCCGAGTCAGCGCAACCCCAGCATCGTCCCAGACATTTGTAGAACGGGAGTCAGCTTTCTCTTTCTGCTTATCCCCGGTTTGCTGCCTTTTATTCCATTGAGGAGGAATCTCCTCAACTGAGGTGGCCAAGGAAGCAGTCCTCACCGACTCGATGCCAGGAGTAGACAGAGTTGCTGTAGTGACGAGAGTCCCCTTCTCCATCACTCGTATAGCCCTAGTCCTAAGATTGGATAGGGGCTCGTTCTTCTTAGCCCTCATCCGGGCGTACATTCCTTGGTTAAATTTGGTCGTCATTCCTACAAGAGGAAAACACTTGTATAAAAAATATAAAAAAAAATAAAAAGAGAGAGAGAGAGAGAGAGAGGGGGCAAGAGAATCAACATGGACGAGCCTAACACTAACTCTTTTTTTCCTCAATCTCAATATTTTGTAGGACGAAGGCAGACGGTTCTGGACCAAGGCAATAGAAGGCAAGAGTTCGCGGATCCACCAGATCGTCAAAATCCTCGATCGTCCTCGCATACTCAATGGCCTTCTCAACGCGTCCCTTGTACCTGCTTTTAAGCTTGGGCCGTCTCTTAACTGCACAAGACAATGGGCAAAGGAGTTAGTGACGACTATCCTCCATGAATTGGGCATAAGTTGCCCGGGAGCAATACCAAAGTGGCCTAACAGCTCCATAATAAATGGGTGGACGGGGAATCTAAGCCCACACAGGAAGGCAGCCTCGTAGAAGCATACCTCCCCAGGGAAGAAGTGGCAAGCCCGTTCCTCCTCACGAGGTAGACGAACCCTAACCCTATCTGGAACTGAAATCTGTCCTTAAACCTAGAAAGTGTCTCGCCGTCCAAACCGCACACCTCCTCAAGGGCATGAAAAGCCCTAACCTCTCGAGGGATAGAGACGGCAGTATCCCCCTCCACGGGTTTGTCACTGGACGATAACCCGGTCTCTAGCTCACTTGACCTCACCTTTGACATCACTCCCTGCTCCCATATTAAACCCTCAAACCAATTAATTGACTGACGGAGCAATGGTAGAAAGTCACCCAATGCAACGCTCAAGCCACTACCCTCTAATACGAAATTCTCAAGGTACGGGAAAGCACCTAAGGATCCCCCTAAACGTGCGAAAAGGAAAGAGACAGAGGGACAAAGGGCCCTAACCTTAGAGCTACTAAGCATAGGACTCAAAAAAAAAAAAGTGTAAAATCCTAGAAAGACCAAAAACACAGAAAAGAAAAAGAAAAATCAGAAATTTCTACAAAGTTATCTACTTAAAAAAGAAAAAGAAGAGTAGCAGGAGGAAGAGGCCATACCTCAAAAGTGCTAGAGAGAGAAAGCAAAACGCAGAAGATTCACGGCAACAATGGCAGCACAAGAACAGCAATGGCAACTCGTAAAGTACAGAGCAAAAGGGAAAGTAAAAAGTGAGGAAGAAAGAGGAGGTAGGAAGTTTAAAAAGCTAAGCACATAAAACTAAAAAAACAGCGGGAAAACCGAGAGTCACACGGAGTGGAGCGTTAAAATCACCCCTCAGGTTACGCCACGTGACCACAACACACCCAACGCCGCCACTGCGCATTGAATACGGAGGGAAATCCCAAGAGACATGTCAAAAAAAAAAAAAAAAAAACTTTTACCTTTTAGCGATCGTCACTACAGGAACAACCACAGAGCCTAGGGGGGGCAGCTGATAGGATCGACAATCTCTCTCTCACAGACGAGAAAACCAAATATCTTCATCAGTATATCCACGTCATTGACGAAAGTAGGGAAGCTATTCAATGCAGTCAATGACACCTCGAACGGTTACAAAAACCAACTATGTAGACCGTTGGAAGCCCATCAAAGCCCACATTACTAAGCATGAAGCGTTACCAAGAGAGGCACTAAAACCACAATAATAGCCACAACGGCTAGGGTCTGTGGAAATATATATAAAGCCCTCACAAGCACCAATACAAGGTACATAGACACACCTAAAATCACTCATATTTACTCTAATATTTTGTGTTTTTCTCTAAAGACTTCCTTATACTGACTTTGGCATTGGAGACGTTGTGGCAGACACTACACTGGTGACCACCTTGAGGGAGCCATCTTACCATATTTGCAGAGAAACAGACGAGGACTCAAATCCATCTGGACGCACTTACAAAAACTGACGATTTACACTTCATCAGGTCTGAAGTTCTTTTATTTATAAGGATCTGGATCATGCGTCCATCAAATTTTCAACTTATTTGAATTAATTGACTTTTTAGGATGACAAATATTAAATATTTGTTATAAAAAAGACATTTTAATTTTGGAAGAAAAGTAAGTTTTAGTTTTAGCGTTGGGGCAGGGCCGCAGGGGGACCATGCCCCCTTGATCTCTGCCGCAAGTTGTCATTTTGATTCAAGTATGGGAACATAGATAATGCTTGACTTTAGACGTTGGAAGATAAGGTCAAATATTTGACTGAACCAGTAAATTACCGACGGTCATGCTAACGAGTACTTTTAGGATATTCATTAATAATTCAGCTGAAGAAAATTTTTATGAAAAAAGAAAAAAAAACAATTAATATTTTGACAACTTTTTTCATTTCTCATAAAATTGATGTCAAAACTTTCATAAAATAAATTGTTAACCAATATCCTAAGGGCACTCGTTAACATTTTTCAATTACCAAATTATTTATTTAATGTAAGTCATACCTACAAATTAGGCGTGAGGGACACGAACAAGTTGAAGATACCTCCAAAATGATATTTTTATTTTATTTTTATAATTATTAAGCTATGAACATGAACTCATGACTCATCCACTTTCTGCAACTCAGAGTTATGACCTTAATTATCAAACAGGACAAGAAAAGGCGAGACCTTTTATTATACATGTGAATTTAGCTGTGTTCTCAAAAGATGTAATATGGCAACACTGATGAAAGGCTCTAATAACTAATAACTGATAGGTTCAAATCTAATTAAGTTTTTGCTGGAAGACACACCAACTTGTGTTTTTTTTGGTAAGAAGACACACCAACTTGTGATGCATAGTGTTATATACTTATATTCTTGTATATAAGTGATGAAGTTTCCTATTTACACCAATAGAATTCATATAGTGATTTTATTTAAAAGAATTTTAAAAATAAAAATCCTTCGTAAATGTGAGTGTGCACTCATGCTTTTTTTTCTTTTTTTCTTTTTTTCTTTTTTTTTTTTTGAATTTGATAATTGGATGGTTACAATGGAAAGTGGAGCTTTAATCTTTAGATATATTTTCGTTAAAAATATTAAGAAGTGTTAATTAGTGAGATTACAAGATTCTTAGCGTGCTGTTATTTTTTATTGATAAGTTTATGGATACCCTAAAGTATTATGATATATTTTTAGAATCTTTTAATGGAATATAAAAAAGTAATTAATTTTTTGGCAATTACTTAAATTTCTCATAAAAATGATATCAAAACTTTCTTTAAAAGATTTATTAACAAATATCATAAAGATACCGTTAACGAAAATATTTTATTATTATTATAGAATTGCAAAACATTTTTTTGTTTTATTGTTATAAGACAATCAAATGTCGTTTCTCTAGGCAATCAAAAATTGGCTAAGTCAATAAGAAGTCATTACATGCCACTTCTCTACCCAAAAGTGGAGTAAAGTTCTGTTTTAGAATCCTGTAATATTCAGTAACTTATTCCATGTTTATAAAAAGATATAACTTTTTATAATTTTTATGTTAAATGTATGACAAAGAGTTATAAATTAATTTTTTTTCCAAATAATCTAACGTATTTTAGAAAAAGTTAAAAGTTAGATTATTTGCTAAGAAAAGCTTAGTGACTGTTTGGATCCGGCTGAAAAAGCCAGCGCGTCTGCGTCTGGCGTTTTCCTTTTCTTTTCTTTTTTTCTTTTTTTTTGGATGCACGCGTTTCTGGGTAGGAGACAAAGTTACTAAAAAAGTTCTTTTTTTTTTCCAGTTTTCAGCAAAATAAGCTGTATCCAAACAGACCCTTAATCAAAAAGCATTTAAGAAAATGTCAAACCCATGGTAAGTCTTACCCCAACCAACTAAAGAATTTACATTATTACATGTATTAAAAAACTTACCATACCATGTGAATGAGAACTCGTACAACTAAATTTTTTTTTAAAAAGTTTTAACTTATGACGTCCACTCCCAATAACAATTCTTTATCATCAAACCAAAACACCAATCAGTTTTTGGTGTAGGCAAAAATTACACCCAAATTTCCTTATACAATCATCAAAAACTTTATCAGTTGAACTAACTAAAACCCACGTGTTCTTACAAATTAGTATTAGAGCATCTCCAATAGGCTCTCTAAAGCCTAATTTGGAGAGCAAACACACAAAAAAACACCTCCAACTCCAAATTTTTTTTTAGATTTGCTACAATAGCTCTCCAGGCCTAGAGAGCACTATAGCAATCATTGTAGCATATCTAAAGAATATTCAAGCTTAAAATAATACCAGGTTGGATAATAAAATAATTCTTTCTCTCTCATCCCTTTTCTCTTTCGTTCTTCACTCTCTCGTGCTTCTCTATCTAAACGGTTACAATCTAAAACATACCACATTCAAAACAAAAACCCAATCGAAAGATTTGAAACACAAAAACAATCTTTCTCATAAGCCTAATGAAATCTGAACAATAAAATAAAACTAATCAAACCAGAATAAATAAATAAATAAATAAAAACATGTAGAACGCCGATCTGACCAATATGGTGATTAAGCTGCATGTTCTTAGAAGTGGGGAGGACTCTAATCTTTGTTCTCTGCCGGTGATCTATGTGTGTATGAGAGAGAATTTGTTTGTGTGAGATTGAGGGAGAGAAATTTGTGTGTGTGTGTGTGTGTAAGAGAAAGAGAATGAAAGAGAGAGGGAGAAGGGGAGAAATGTTCTGGAGATAACTAGAAAAACAAAAAGTCAAACAAAGAGTGAAGATAGATATTGGGGGAAGGTGTACATGTGTGGAGGAGAAAAAACAACGAAAAAAAAAAAAAAAAAAAAACGTATGGATGAAAAAAAAAACTAAAGAAAGAAATGAAAAATAATATAAGGAATAAGAAATTAAAATTGAGTAACATTACTACGATATTTTCACAATATTTTCACAATAAATTTTAAGTGACAGATTGTTATTAGTTGATATTAGTGAGTAAAAAAATAATTTAAATAACTAGTAACAACTTACCATATAAGATTTTGTTGTGAAAGCATTGCGAAAAAATGTTATAGACGCAACATTTCTAATTAAAAAAAATATAATTGTTAATGTTGTTTGGAATTTGAAAAACATTTATTGTGATGTGTTCAAATTAAAATCAGTAATAACTTACCACATATGATTTATTGTGAAAATATTGTAAAATGTTAAGAATGTATCACTACTCATTAAAATTAAATGAATGAAAGAAGATTGAAAAAGAAATATTAAAGAAAGAATGAAGAAATAATATTTAAATAGGATAGAGAAAAGGATAGAAAGTCTGTTGGAAAGTGTATTTGAAAAAGTAGGTAGGCAAAAAGTAAAATGAACTGTTCACTCTCGAAATAGTACAAAAATTTGGAGAACCTGCTGTAGATGCTCTTATACTTCATGAGAATTTTAAAATGCCAGGGACCCTTGCCCTTTAGAGGATCCAAATTCAGTGTTTACTATTTATTACTATACAAAATATTTTTTTTATTCACTTTTTTTCCTGAATATCTGAAACAGTTGCTTGAATGTGAATAAAACAATATGGTTGATTTCAAATTTCGATTTTCAATTTCAACACACAAAAAAAAAACCCCTCCAACAGCCTCTCCATCTCCAAATTTGTTTTAGATTTGCTACAGTAGTTCTCTTAACATGGAGAGCACTGTAGCAATTACTGTAGCACCTCTAAACAATATTCTCCCTTAAAATAATACCCGGTTGAATAAAAAAATAATACTTTCTCTCTCATTCCTTTTCTCTTTCGTTCTTCACTCTCATGCTTCTCTATCAATGGTTACAAACTAAAACATACCACAATCAAAACAAAAACACAAAACCCAATCGAAAGATTTGAAACACAAAAACAATCTTTCTTATAATCCTAATGAAATCTGAACAATAAAATAAAACTAATCAAATCAGAACCAAAAAAAAAAAAAAAAAAAACATGTAGAAGCACATAATCGACGAAGCTCTCAATCAAAATACAAACTCAAATCACAATTTTAAAACTAATCAAATTAGAACAAAAAATAAAAAGCAAAGCTGACCCATCCGAGCCTCGGTGGGGAGGAGGACATGTGGTGGTGGGAGGAGAAAAAAAGGTTGTCCTCTAGCCTTTGTCATCCGCCGACGATCTTTGTGTGTGAGAAAGAGAAAGAAAGAGAGAGAGTTTCGTGAATGCTCTGGAGTAGACGAAGTGCTAGAGAAGAAAAGAAAAAAGAAAAGTGAAGATAGAGATAAGGGAAAGGTGTGGAGGAGAAAAAAAGAGGAAAAAAGAAGAAGAAAAGAAACGTGTGGATGAAAAAAAAAAGGGATAAGGGAAAAATAAAATAAAGAATAAGAAATTAAAATTAAGAAATGCTACTACAATATTTTCAGAAATACTTTCACAATAAATCTTAAGTGGTGGGTTGTTACTAACTAATACTGATGAAAAAAAAAATATTTAAGTGATGTGTTCAAATTTAAATCAATAATAACTTACCATATATGATTTATTGTGAAAATATTGTAAAATGTTAAGAACGTAGCACTACTCATTAAAATTAGATGAATGAAAGAAGATTGAAAAAGAAATATTAAAGAAAGAATGAAGAAATAATATTTAAATAAGATAGAGAAAATGATAGAAAGTCTGTTGGAAAGTGTATTTGAAAAAGTAGGTAGGCAAAAGGTAAAATGAACTGTTCACTTTCCAAACAGTACAAAAATTTGGAAAGCCTGCTGGAGATGCTCTTATACTTCATGAGAATTTTAAAATGTCAGGGACCCTTGCCCTTTAGAGGATTCAAATTCAGTGTTTACTATTTATTACTATACAAAATATTTTTTTTATTCACTTTTTTTCCTGAATATCTGAAACAGTTGCTTAAATGTGAATGAAACAATATGGTTGATTTCAAATTTCGATTTTCAGTTTCAACACACAAAAAAAACCCCTCCAACAGCCTCTCCATCTCCAAATTTGTTTTAGATTTGCTACAGTAGTTCTCTTAACATAGAGAGCACTGTAGCAATTACTGTAGCACCTCTAAACAATATTCTCCCTTAAAATAATACCCAGTTGAATAAAAAAATAATTCTTTCTCTCTCATTCCTTTTCTCTTTCGTTCTTCACTCTCATGCTTCTCTATCAATGGTTACAAACTAAAACATACCACAATCAAAACAAAAACACAAAACTCAATCGAAAGATTTGAAACACAAAAACAATCTTTCTCATAATCCTAATGAAATCTGAACAATAAAATAAAACTAATCAAATCAGAACAAAGAAAAGAAAAAAAAAACATGTAGAAGCACAAAATCGACGAAGCTCTCAATCAAAATACAAACTCAAATCACAATTTTAAAACTAATCAAATTAGAACAAAAAATAAAAAGCAAAGTTGACCCATCCGAGCCTCGGTGGGGAGGAGGACATGCGGTGGTGGGAGGAGAAAAAAAGGTTGTCCTCTAGCCTTTGTCATCCACCGACGATCTTTGTGTGTGAGAAAGAGAAAGAAAGAGAGAGAGCATCGTGAATGCTCTGGAGTAGACGAAGTGCTAGAGAAGAAAAGAAAAAAGAAAAGTGAAGATAGAGATAAGGGAAAGGTGTGGAGGAGAAAAAAAGAGGAAAAAAGAAGAAGAAAAGAAACGTGTGGATGAAAAAAAAAAGAGATAAGGGAAAAATAAAATAAAGAATAAGAAATTAAAATTGAGAAATGCTACTACAATATTTTCAGAATACTTTCACAATAAATCTTAAGTGGTGGGTTGTTACTAACTAATACTGATGAAAAAATATATTTAAATGATGTGTTCAAATTAAAATCAATAATAACTTACCATATATGATTTATTGTGAAAATATTGTAAAATGTTAAGAACGTAGCACTTCTAAATTAGATGAATGAAAGAAGATTGAAAAAGAAATATTAAAGAAAGAATGAAGAAATAATATTTAAATGGGATAGAGAAAATGATAGAGAGTCTGTTGAAAAGTGTATTTGAAAAAGTAGGTAGGCAAAAGGTAAAATAAAATGTTCACTCT
Organism: Quercus aquifolioides; assembly: GCA_019022515.1. Lineage (NCBI taxonomy): Eukaryota > Viridiplantae > Streptophyta > Magnoliopsida > Fagales > Fagaceae > Quercus > Quercus aquifolioides. The sequence goes on along the minus strand of CM032336.1, from coordinate 41,398,656 downwards.
TCAAACAGTACAAACATTTGAAGAGGCTGCTCGAGATCTCTAAATGACCATCGCTATTAGCTGTATGTAATGTTAAAAAAAAAATAAAAAAGAAACGTCGGCATGCGCGTATGATTTATTTGACAGCCAATTCATCATTATTTGCGATGGCTGAGAAGTGAGGACAAATCTTTTAGGGTGTGTTTGTTTGGAGGTGAAATAGGGTAGATGGAAAATTTTGGAAAGAAAATGGAAATGAAAACTTTTTGGAGTGTGTTTGATTGAGTGGGAAAGAAGGAAAATAAATTGTGGGACCCAAGTGTTTTTTTCCTGGCCCACCAAAAAGTTTGCTCTCCAAAATAGAGAGAAAACTGAAGAGAGAAATTGGACAACATTTTTGGATGAAAATGCTCATGTACAATTGCACTTCACCGACGTTGCTTTTCTTCACACTTTTTTCTTTCTTTCTTTTTTTTCCTATGTTTGTTTGTTTGCTTTTTTCTTTTCTTTTTACTTTTGATTTACTGGGCAGGCGTTGCCTGCCTCCTTCTTCTTCTTCTTCTTTTTTTATTTACTTATTGGGCAGGCTTGTTTAGTATTCTTTTTTTTTTCTTTTATTATTATTTTTTTTGTTTAGATGTGATTTTTTTTTTAATGGACATTATTTTTATTTTTTAATAAATTTAGGTGATTATTTTATTTTTTGTTTATCACTTTTTGGGTTTTAATTGGGCATCATTTTTTTTTTTAATTAGGGTATACGCGTAAATTTATATAAACTCACTTTTTTCATCCCTCCATTTTTCCACTCCCAACCAAACAAAAATGAGGGAAATTAAAAAAAAAAATTTATCCTCCCACTTTTCTATCCTCTTACCATTTTCTATCATCCCACTTTTCCACCCTTCCAACCAAACGAACCCTTACAGTGTTACCTCTTTTGGCTCTATAAATAAAGCCAATTCTCTTGCCCAAAAATATATCCTTCTCATTTTCAATTCTGCATGCTTGCTTAGGCCTTAGAGAGAGAGAAATGGGTTCCCTAAGTTTAACAGAGAAACCTCATGCAGTTTGTGTCCCCTACCCAGCTCAAGGCCACATAAACCCCATGCTAAAGCTAGCAAAAATCCTTCACTACAAAGGCTTTCATATCACCTTTGTAAACACAGAGTACAACCATAAGCGCCTGTTAAAATCCAGAGGTCCCGACTCTCTCAATGCCCTTCCCTCCTTTCAGTTCGAAACCATTCCTGATGGTCTTCCTGAGTCTAATATTGATGCCACCCAAAACATACCATCCTTAACTGCCTCCATACAAAAACATTGCTTAGCTCCCTTCAGAAACCTTCTTTTGAAACTGAATGACACCTCTTCTTCCCATGTCCCTCCAGTCACTTGCATTGTTTCTGATGGTGTCATGAGCTTCACTCTAGACACAGCAGCTGAACTGGGCATCCCTAATGTTCTTTTCTGGACAACCAGTGCATGTGGGTTCATGGGCTATGCTCAATATCGCCATCTCATTGAGAAGGGTCTAACTCCACTCAAGGGTATTGACTTAATCAATTAAAATCAGCTTCGACTTAACATACTTTATTTTAGTGGGACACTATTTATAAAATTGTGATGACCATAATTCACCCAAAAAGGTCACCTAGGAAATTGTATATTATGATCATCCTCTCCATTTCATTCATTAAAATTATATATTATTAATCTATTTTGTTGTAAAATTTTAAATAACATGACAGTCAGTACATTTTTAGATTTATAAAATCTAACATAAACCACATAATTAACCCATTTCCGGATATTGTAGTACCAATATATTTACTTGTATGAATTTTTATCGTAATTTTGATATTTATTATGCAATTTCTATGTGCAGATGACAGTTATTTGACAAATGGGCATTTAGATACAATCATAGATTGGATTCCAGGCATGAAAGGCATCCGTTTGAGGGATCTTCCAAGCTTCATTGTAACTACGGACCCAGATGATGTTATGCTAAAATTTCCAATGTTTGAAGCCGAGAGAGCTCAGAGAGCTTCTGCTGTCATCTTAAATACTTTTGATGCTTTAGAGCATGAAGTATTAGAAGGGCTTTCAACCATGTATCCTTCTATTTGCTCCATTGGTCCTCTACAACTTCTCGTAAATCAGATCCCTGATAACAATTATAAATTGATTGGATCAAACCTTTGGAAAGGAGAAGAAAGGTGTATCAAATGGCTAGACAAAAGAGAACCAAACTCTGTTGTTTATGTGAATTTTGGAAGCATCACTGTCATGACAAGCAACCAATTAATTGAGTTTGCTTGGGGACTAGCAAATAGCAAGCAAGCATTCTTGTGGATCATAAGGCCTGATCTTGTAAGAGGTGACTTGGCTGTTCTTCCTCCTGAGTTCTTAGAAGAGACTAAAGAAAGGGGTCTTTTAGCAAATTGGTGTTCTCAAGAAGAAGTTTTGAGTCATCCATCTATTGGTGGGTTCTTAACTCATAGTGGATGGAATTCCACACTTGAAAGCGTGTGTGAAGGAGTGCCAATGATCTCTTGGCCTTTCTTTGCTGAGCAACAAACCAACTGTCGTTATACTTGCATTGAATGGGGCATAGGCATGGAGATAGTGAGTGATGCAAAGAGAGTTGAAATAGAGAGCCTTGTCAGAGAGCTGATGGCGGGAGAGAAGGGACAAAAGTTAAAGAAGAAAGCTATTGAGTGGAAGAAATTGACAGAGGAGGCCACTGGCCCTACCGGGTCATCTTTCGTGAATTTGGACAAAATAATCAATCAAGTGCTTCTAACCTCAACAAATAAGGTTTTATTAGACTAATTAAAGGGTGTTTATAATATGCTTATAGAAGCTTCTTGTTGTAACTTATTGTTATCCAGTTCCTTTTTTTTTTTTTTTTTCCTTTGCTAAGATCTATATGTTTTGCAACTACTAGCCGATTTCTGGTTTATCCTCCTACGATTTTTCTTGTCCTCTCACTTAATTCTTTTATAGTTTTTGTTTTTTCGGTGCTAATCTTTCTGGAGGCAAAACGTGAACCAAAAGATTTTTAGAATTAAAAAAATAATAAATTTTATAACTAAATATAAAATCAAATAAAAAAAAATCAAATCAAACTAGTATTTCTTCAATGCTGACAAAATACAAATAAAAAAATGCAAAAAAAATGTCTTTTAATACAACTTAAAATAATCATTTGTAAGCTTTTTCTAATCTAATTAATATTCCATAATTTATCTTATACTAAATATATGCATGTACAGAATCAAATAGTTCTAAAAAAATCACACTATTTTTTTTAAATGGTCATTTTATTATTAAATTAGAAATAAGAATAATAATTGCAACTTCTAAGTACAATTATTCTATACACAAGTTAGTTGGTTTTTGATATCTTAATTCTTGCTAAGTATAATTTTAAAAAATCACAATAGAATTAAATCTCATATACTATTTCGATCTTTTGGTTTCTTTGTTCTGACTTTTTATTTCTTTTATTTTATTCTGTTAAGTTATAATAAGCCTTTTATTCTTCAACGTCAAAAACTACGTACTTGTGACTTTCAACTCATTGTAAATCTCTCCAATAAATAATAATCTTATTATCTAATTTATTTATTATTACATTATTTATGCCTTAAAGTTATAGATTTTTTTTTTTTTGGCAGTCCAAAGTTAAAGTCTTTATAATAATGTATTAAAAATCGTTTGAAATTTATGCTAGAAGTTTTTTTTTTTTTTTTGATAACATGCTAGACATGTTATATCAGCCAAAATGGATGAACAACACAATGAACTTTTTGATGAAAAGCCATCGATCTCGCTCAGTCAGTTGTACATTATTCCTTGATATGTAGTATATACTTATAAGTGAGTAATATATAATTTATATTCTGTTTTTTCTTTAAAATTGTGATGAGGATGGTGATAGATCTAGAGCACACATATGCTTTTTCAATAAAAGTTATTTATTGTTGAATTGTGTCAAATGATTGGTAAGGATAAAAGTTCCTCAACCTACTATATACGTTGTTTATAGAGTGGTTAATTGTATTTGTGCTTATTGTTCTGGTTTATATGGAAACTACAAAATCAATATTTTCAATCATGAATATTGTTAAATTATACTTTGACTTGATTCTATATAAAATTAAAAAATATATAAAAACAAATCTAACAATCATATTCATTACCATATTATTTTTGTGAAATTTTGTTATAAAATTTATAGTAATTTTAATACTTTTCTTTCATCACAAACAGACAAACTAAGGCCCTGTGTTTCGTACTTTCGTGGCAACCACACGGAGTACATTAAAGTTTAACCATTACCCAAGAAATAAGAGAGAAAGTTCTACTTGTTGCCTTGGTCTTCCTTTGCCGACATATCTGCCACTTCGTTGCCCTCGTGGAAGGGGTATTGCATAATTTGCATGTCCATATGAGGATTTAGGTCGGCAAAAAACTGCAATTATACATCAATACCTTAGTTGATTTGAGTTTGCAGCAACATTTAATAACAAAAGTAAACTATTTACGCATCGATTATATATGTCCAATCTGTAAATTTTGTAGGTCCAACCACGACAAAACAAAAAAAAAAGCTTAGTGTACGTTTGGGAACCAATGAAAATTATAAATTATTTCACTATTCAGCTTATTTTTGTTACTATTCATGGGCCTCACTACACTTTTTGATACTATTCATGTACCCCACTGTACTATTTCAACTAACTTTTACATTTATCTACAGTACTTTCAGTAATAAGTTTTCAGTTTCAGCAAAATAAACGGTATCCAAATAGACCCTTAGTATCTGTTTGGATCCGGCTGTTGTGTTTTACGTTTGCGTTTCTTCTGTTCTTTTTTTTTCTTTTTTCTTTTTTTTTTTTCTACTGCAGCACGCGTTTCAGGGGGACAAACAGCTACTGTTCATGAACAGTAGCCGTATATTTCTGACTTTTCAGCCACTTTTCATCACACTCATGGGTCCCGTGAACAGTGCACGACCCACAAACTTCACTTTTCATCAACTTTTTCATTAAAAATGGGTCCCACGGCACTATTCACACATTTAAAAATTATTTTGTTACAGTGTTTTCAGTTTTCAGTTTCAGCAAAATAAGTTTCATCCAAACCCTTAGTATAAAATAAGCTCTCACCCCATCCTCCAAATGTTAGTCGATTCAGCCCTACTCAACACACACACACACAATTGATTCAGGCTAAAAACTGTGGGAAGATACTAAGAGTGTGTTTAGATACCGCTTATTTTGCTGAAACTGAAAAATTATTGCTAAAAGTACTGTAGATAAAGGTAAAAGTTAGTTGAAATAGTACAGTAGGATCCATGAATAATGCCAAAAAGTGCATTGGAGTTTATGAATAGTAGCAAAAATAAGCTGAATAGTGAAATAATTTTCATTTTTTATCCTAACCCAAACACACACTAATAATGCAACTAAAGATTGAGTTGCAAACTTAGAATGGCTATGGTGGTAAGACTACTGCAAATATAGATTTAGCAATCCAAGAAAGATTTTTTTTTTTTTTTTTATACAATCTAAGAAAGAGTTAGAGATTATAAATTAACAAACAAATATTCCTTCTGGCTCTGTAGCCCAAAATCCAATTTGTGTTGTCTATTATTATTTATTCAAATCTTTTTATTTTGGAAAAAAAAAAAAAAAATGAAGAAGAAGAAGAAGAAGAAGAAGAAGAAGAGAAGAAGGGGACAATGATAGAGCATGTCTTAGCAAAATGGTGGGAATTGGGTAGTTACTAGTTTAGCATCAAATTGACCAATCTGAGCTACATTTGATGCTTTCAAGTGCAGTATTTTATACATACATCAATCTTAAATATACATTTATGGTCCGTTTGGATTGAGGGGAAGGGAGGGGGAGTAGAGTAGAGTATAGAAGATTTAGCACAAAATTAGCTTATTTTTTGCAAATTCTACTCTACTCTACTCCCCTTCACTCTCCCTCCTTTCCCCCTCCATCCAAACAGGTCATTAGTATCGGATATGTAAAACAACAAAAATCAAACTGTAGTTCCAAATCTTCTCAAAAAAATTAAAAAGCTGTAGTATACTCAAATAGATTAATTAGGATCGTAATTCACGTATAGTTGATTAATCCAATTATAAGTGAAGATTAATTAAGCGTGCCCTAGCAATACTAGACAAAGATAAAAGGGGAAGGTGTCCTTGAGTACCTCATCAAAACCCTCAAATATAGGAGGACATGGGCTGTGACCAGAACCAAATGAATTAATGTGGTCTTTGAGAGATCTCTTATGCTTGAAATCAGAACCGCAAACACAAAGCCAGCGCTTTCCACAATTCTTCTCGTGGGCTCGCCAGTCACCTTTCACAGCCAAGAGCTTCCCACACTTGCGACATGCAAAGGGCTTCATTCCGTGCTTCCTCTTGTAATGGGTTTGCAAAGTTCGGAAATCTTTTAGTGGCTTTGCTTTCGGGTGGCTTATGTTGTTCTTGCACCCTTCAGCACAACAATAACATGGAATGCCTAACATGGGTTGTGGCTGACTTCCCTTCAGCGAATCTACCCCTCTTCGATACTGTGATCCATGCCCCCATAGGTGCATCTACCATGAAAATCTATATTAGTTTTATTAGAAAAATCTCAAATCTGTCGCTAGCTTTATGGGGTTGATGGGGTTCAAACCCCAATATCCAAGCACCACAAGAGGTACTTGAATTACGGATTAAGATCTGGTTCAATACAGGTAAAAGTTAAAAAGCCATTGAATGGAAATATATATATATATATATATATATATATATATGAAAAAGTTGATAAAAGTTGAAATTTTTTTGAGGAAATTAGAAGAATTGCACCTGAAGATCTACTAGCTTTTAAAGTAAATAAAAATTGCACCTGAAGATTGTTGTAGCGGTTGAAGGTTTTGAGGCAGACATGGCAAGAAAAATGAGTGAAACCAATATGTATTTGTTCGGGAGTAGGTATCCAATAATTATTAGCTGCTATGTTTGCAGTTTCCATTGTATTTGCATCAATGGAACCACTCGAATGATTAGGAAGGCCAATGTTTAAGGCCACGGTGACATCCTCATTATCATCACTGCATGCTTTAGGGTTTTCTTCCATTGATACAGTAGGCCAGCTAGGTAGATTGCTTAGCGATGAATGTGGATGAAGAGAATTCTGGTCCATGCTTGGGAAAAGATTGAGAGGCTCAGTATCTGTATGATCTGAAGAAGAAGAAGAAGCTAATGGATTAATGCTTAATGAAATTTCAAAGGGCTTCATGATATAAGCGCAATAGTATACTAGATAGCATAAAGGGTTGAGTGTGTTTCAAATGCAAAGAGGGTCTTATTATAGTTAGTGAGATTGTAGCCTTGCTTGAAAGATGATGTAAGATGTAATTCAAAGCTCATGAGAGAGAGAGAGAGAGAGGGGTGGCTGGAGAATGTTGGGGTTGAACGAAAAGAACCATTGTTGTGGGGGTCATAATTCTATCCTGACTGTACTGGTTATCTGTTTTTGGTATTGAAGCAAAATATCATAATTCCGGTGGCCCATGGCTTCTGAATTTAGCAAGAATTGTACCACAGATAGTTTAAAGTATTTGGCAACGTACAATTTAGTCTGCTTTTCTCTCAACAGTCACGCCAGTATTCACATTAACTACAATAAACTGTGTATCTACGCTAGATTGCATATTGCAGTGTGAAATAGATGGATTTCTGTGTTGGAACGTGCATGTACCATTCATAAATTAATATATCTTCCGTATACGTTAATTCTTCTATATACTTTTTTATCCTATTCCTACCTTAATGCAGTTTTACTAGCATTCTCTACGTTATTTGAAGAAATCACTGCAGTACAAGGTTACAAGGATGTGATTCACTTCACTTAGCTTGTATAGTGACTTGGCCAATGAGATCATAACCAGCTAATGCATTGAGCATAAATCAAGCCATTGCTGTGGTCGAGGTAGGTAATGATAAACAGTCTTGCTAAACTACAAAATTAACTTGCAGTCTCAATCCCACCGGCTCTAACCTAAAAAGCTATGGGGCAGCCAACGGGTTCATAATAGTCTTCCTTCAATTCTTTCCATTAACTAGAAAGAGCCATTTGGTATTTACTAGCTATGACCCCGTCTGAAACTTTGTCCAAATTTGAACATTCAGGACAAAATTTTGGTTTAAAAGATATTGTGGGGCCTGAGGGCCTGGTGACCTCGGCCCACTTTACATCTGGCCCAGGGCCCATGCTGAGGAAGAAGGATTGTCCGAGGACGATGTATGAATGCCTAAGCTTTAGAAATTCCCGCCGAGGATAACCCTGTCCTCGATGGACCGAGACTAACTCCAGATGGGGGAACAGGCCCAGGATAGGTTATCACCTCCACATTAAATGCGCTCACCTAACCCTCTGGCCGCACTAATGGAGATGTGACTCTTGGACAGGGTAACCTTGGTTATTGCAAATCACTTGAGTACTGATAATGCAGCTGATGGGACGGACGGTCAGAGGGAAAGCGCATGGATGATCAACAGATGGAAAAAAAGAGATGGGAAAAAGGGGGACTATATAAGAGGAACCAACAGAGCAGTTAAAGGGGGGGGTAGAGAAAAAAAGGAAAAAGAAGGAGAAAAGAAAAGAAAGAGGGACAAATGGCAAGCTCCTCGGATCAGTGCCGAGGAGCAACCTTAAAGGGGAACTTGGATGCACCGGCCTTCAACGGTGGTGAATCCATCATTGGGCTTCGTTCGTCTGTAAGGGCCAAGTTCTTCAACCCACTCTCTAAAAATGTATTGTTTGGGGCTTATTGGATCATTTTCCTTCTGATTTTTGAGGGCCTTTCCAAACTGAGTCCTTACAATTGGCGCCGTCTGTGGGGAGAATTTGTGCACTAGCAGGCGCAACGGACAATCGTTCCTAAGTAGCTAGTTTACGGAAGGTTAACAACAACGCGTTTGCAAAAAAAAAAAAAAAAAAAAAAAATTCATTGCAGAAAAGTAGAAGATTCAAAGGAAAAGAGAAGAAACATCGCAGTATTTTATTAAATAAAAAGGAAATACAAGATACAAACAGAGGCTCAACAGGCTTGTTTTAAAGCCAATTCTACAAACAGAGGCCCAGACGGGCCTGTTCTAAAGCTAACTAAAGGGAAGGGGGCTGAGGCAGGCCTGTTTTAAGGCTACCAACAACTCCCGGGCCGGTGCGGTGGTGCTGTCACGAAGAGAGGAGCAGATGCAAAGGTGCCTGACGGCCCTTCCCCACGATGTTCCCTTGATTCTCTTCCAGCCCCACGGTGGTTGACCGTTGGAGACGGCAACACTCGGGCACCAGACATGATGTAATCTTGCACGCCTCCACCGGCATGGGTGCGCTCCGGAGAAGAGCGTTATGTACTTCAGGGACCTCCCTCTTGGCCGCTATGCACGGCACCATTAGGATAACGCCCAAACTTTGCCGCGCCGGAGATCTGACGCGGGCTATAGCCACAACGGCTCTTGGTCGAGGGAGAAGGACCTTTGGCCTATGTGCCCTCACTCCCATCCAAGGCCGTCCCATTTCTCCAAACTCTTATCACAATTCTGGCAGGGTTATTGAGGGGGCTCTGAAAGTTGAGGGGACATGTTTCCTGTTTTGTTAGAGGGTTCGTGGAGCGTAGAAGGACATTTCCCCCCATATAGCCTTAAATAGAGGACAGAGATTGATGGGAACTGATCCACGCAGAATTCGAGATAAGGATTATCGGTGACATTAATCCTAACCAAATTCCAAGGCGGCTATCAACCGTTCGATCTACATCAATCCACGAGGATATTAATGAGAGCGCGCCTGCGTGTCGAAACGCCAAGCGCGGAACGCGAACAGTCAGAAGGCGCCTCGTAACTGAAGAGGGTAGAAACTTGAACTGAAGGCGGGGTTACTGCCACGCGTAAGGTTAGAATTCCAAACCACCCTTGCCCAGGGCACTGCGGGGTCAAGGGTCCGGTCCACAGGATGGCCCACTTCCGACGAAGCAGAGCCGAGGCCAACATCACGCCAAAAATAATATTCCCAGCGCCGAGGACAATCTCCTTTACCCCTTACAGAAGAACAGAAGTGTTAGACAGAACCAAGGTCTTGCATGGTCCTCGGACCAAAACCTATGGGAAAACTAACCACTCAAATATACCTGGGTACTAGACAGAACCAAGGTCTTGCATGGTCTTCGGACCCAAACCTATGGGGAAACTAGCTACTTACAGAAGAACAGAAGTGTTAGACAGAACCAAGGTCTTGCATGGTCATCGGACCCAAACCTATGGGAAAACTAACCACTCAAATATACCTTGGTACTAGACAGAACCAAGGCCTTGCATGGTCCTCGAACACAAACCTATGGGGAAACTAGCTACTTACAGAAGAACAGAAGTGTTAGACAGAACCAAGGTCTTGCATGGTCTTCAGATCCAAACCTTTGGGGAAACTAGCTACTTACAGAAGAACAGAAGTGTTAGACAGAACCAAGGTCTTGCATGGTCCTCGGACCCAAACCTATGGGAAAACTAACCACTCAAATATACCTTGGTACTAGACAGAACCAAGGCCTTGCATGGTCCTCTGACACAAACCTATGGGGAAACTAGCTACTTACAGAAGAACAGAAGTGTTAGACAGAACAAAGGTCTTGCATGGTCCTCGGACCCAAACCTATGGGAAAATTAACCACTCAAATATACCTTGGTACTAGACAGAACCAAGGCCTTGCATGGTCCTCGGACACAAACCTATGGGGAAACTAGCTACTTACAGAAGAACAGAAGTGTTAGACAAAACCAAGGTCTTGCATGGTCCTCGGACCCAAACTTATGGGAAAACTAATCACTCAAATATACCTGGGTACTAGACAGAACCAAGGTCTTGCATGGTCCTCGGACCCAAACCTATGGGAAAACTAACCACTCAAATATACCTGGGTACTAGACAAAACCAAGGTCTTGCATGGTCCTCGGACCCAAACCTATGGGGAAACTAGCTACTTACAGAAGAACAGAAGTGTTAGACAGAACCAAGGTCTTGCATGGTCCTCGGACCCAAACCTATGGGAAAACTAACTACTCAAATATACCTGGGTACTAGACAGAATCAAGGTCTTGCATGGTCCTCGGACCCAAACCTATGGGGAAACTAGCTACTTACAGAAGAACAGAAGTGTTAGACAGAACCAAGGTCTTGCATGGTCCTCGGACCCAAACCTATGGGAAAACTAAACACTCAAATATACCTAGATACTAGACAGAACCAAGGTCTTGCATGGTCCTCGGACCCAAACCTATGAGGAAACTAGCTACTTACAGAAGAATAGAAGCGTTAGATGGAACCGAGTTGTGGTACGGTCCTCGGATGCAAACTTGAAGGACAGCTGATTGCCTCATAAGACTAAGTCCAGAACAGAACCAAGGTATTGAGCAAAACATTAAAGTATAACAAGTAAAAGGAGGCATCAATCAAAGAACCAAAAGCAAATTATTGAATATATATTTCAAATAGAAAGTATGTAGTTTCGTTACAATGTCGCCAAGGCAAAAAGCAAAATGAAATGAAAAAGAAAACAAATAAGAGTGTCACATGCCATCAAAACGGGGTGGTCCAACGAGATGGCTTACTCCCCCAACTCAGTGGGCAGCTTGTCTTGAGGAGCCTGTTGAAAGGCTTCAACTAACACCTAGGGACCCTGACTCGGAGGGGCTACTTCAGAGGACCCTTCCACGGTAGGAGGGATCTGAGGGACAGTGCGTGTGGCTTAGGAGTCGGCAGGAAGCCTCACCACATATTGGGGCACTTCTTGACTGTCGGTTCCAACCCCCTCCAACGCTCCACGGGGCTCAGCCTCCTCAGAAGGTCTATCAGCTGAAGATGTGTCCTCGGCAGTTTTGGTCTGACTTTCACCTGTCGCTGGTAATGCAGACTCCTCCGCGGAAGTAATGGGGATAACCTCGCGAATTGCGGGGGGGTAATATACTCTCGCTGCCCTCCTAAGATCAGACGAGGCATCAACTCCCACTTGGTTGAGGTTTTCATTCCAGGTCTGGGAACAAAAGCGCCTGCACACTTCAGGGACTTGAGCCTTGAAGGTAGCTTCAGTCTTAGCCACCCCCTCGGCAAAGGCCTCCTCCTCCGTCTGGTCTACGGAACGCTCAGCGTCTATTCTCGCAAACACAGCCTCTTATTTGGCCCTCACGGCCTCGTCCCTGGCATACTCGACAATACCCTTCGCCCTGACCACCTCGGCCAACTTTTTCTTCAGGTCGGCAATGTCCTCTTTGACAGCCCGCAGTTGGCCCTCGACATCCTGCAAGCGCTTTGTCTGATCCTCGGCCTGCTTCGTAGCCGCGACTAGGTTAGAGGCTATACTATCTCTAGCCTTTGTCATCTCCTCCAGATTTTCAATCACCTTCTTGAGATCTGCCTCAGATTTCTTAAGGGTACTTGCAGCCTTCAAGAACTTGTCGCGCTCCTGCACCAAAGCGTTACTCTGGCCGTCGACCTCCTTATCCAGCCTGAAAACAGCCTGGATAGCCTGCCAACCAAAATAAATACGCCGTAAAGGGGAGGGGAGGTGCTAAGCAATAAAATTCAAACGAAATAAACAAGTACCGGAGGTCCTACCATGCCCAAGTATCTCTTGAGGTTGCCGACAACCTCTGGCCCCTTCATGCTCCCAAGCTCAGCCATGTCAATGGGAAGGAGAAGGGACCTCTCCAAGGCATCGGCTACGCGAGCCCCCTCGCCTTCTCGAAAATCCCGGATAGTAGCATCATCCATCAAAGGTTTTCCGTGAAGCATGGCAACGGGCAGCCAGGCCTAGGGCTCGGACTGTTGAACGATTTCTTTCCCTTTTCGCTGACCTCCCAGCCTCTATTGTTTAGAAGGTCGTCGGGCTTCATCTTCCTCTGGGGAAGGGTGGGATCTGCCCCCATCCACTGGGTATTTGCCCTTGAAAGGCCTCTTCCTTTTTGGATCGGAGGACTCAAGCCGAGAGTCCGAGATTGGGGGGATGGAGGTAGACCTGGTCTGCGCTGGAGAAGGCTTAGATCCGGGTAGAGGGTGCTTGGGCTGTGACTCCCTCGGCACACCTTTCCCAGACCTCCCCTCAAGCAAGTTAAGAAGGCTGGTTTGGGGCTGTCTCTTAAGACCCATCTCAGCTTGGGTACCAACCCTCGGGGGTTGAAGATCGGCTTCGGACAAGTAGGGGTCCCTTAGATCACCAGAAGGATCCTCGGGTTGATCAGCTTGGTCAAACACACCGGATTCGTCCTCAGACGAGCCTAGTTCAACCACTTCTTCTCCCTTCTCCGAGCTCCCTTCCTCGGTCTCTGCCGCTTTATGGGACGAGGAAGAACCTGCCAACGGAATACCTTCTGGAATAGAGGATCCTTCGAAAAACGCAAAACCGTCCTCTACCACAGTGATTTGCCTAAGCCGAGGATCACGAGCCCTGATAACATGCTTTGGGACCGGGAACGACTTCTGGGCTGGATCGCATCCAAGGATCTTATGGGCGGCTCTAACTTGGTTATCGATCTCGTTCAGAAAAAGCTCCGCCCTAAGAACGGTTTCCAAATCCTCCTTGTTGACCAGATGAAAATGACGCGCGAAAGCGTGCGGATCTGCAGAAAGATAAACAAAACTCCTATGATCAATCAACCAAAGAAGATATACGACAAAGAAAAAATAAAGGAATCTGGACGGCCTCCTACTTCGGATACCCTACCTGGCTCTCCCTCTACTGTCGGGCAGTGGAGACCGTCATGCCATTCCCCCGACACAATGAGAAAATCTTGAGTCAACCCCTTACTAGAATCGGGGAGGCACTAGATAAGCCGGACCTTATCATCCCTCGTCTTCATATAATACGACTTACCCTTCAGGTGCTGAAGATTGTAGCACCAATTTACATCATGGTGGGTTAACCTCAACCCCATCTTCTCATTCAAGGCGTTTACGCACCCTAATATCCTAAATACATTAACGGCGCACTAGGTAGGAGCCAGCCGAAAATGCCTAAGATAACCGCTCGTCATTGGTCCCATAGGGATTCTCATGCCCCCCTCTACAAAGGCAACTATGGGAATCGCAACTTCACCCTCGTTCCTCTTAATATGCCACTCTCCCTCCTCGCAATACCTCAAGCCCACGTTACGGGGTATCCCATAATCAGCAATGAACTTCTTCATCATCTCTTCAGACTCAACTAACTTCTTAAATTTACCCATTCCTAGCAATGACTAAAGGACCCGAGAGAGGGAAGGAGAGAGAGGAACCAACGAAAATTTTGTGTTACAGAGAGAAGAAGACTTACAGAAATGGGGAGATTCTCCTCGGTCAAGCTTTTTACGCTAGAAAGGGGCGCTTGTCAGTGTGGAAATTGGACCAAATTCAGAGTATATGCACCGAAGTTCGTGAGTGCGCAAATGAGGAGGCCAAGCGGTTCAAACGAATATTTATATCCCCAATTAAAGTTAACCAAGCGTAACTTCCCGCCCATAAAAGCAGGAAATCCCCGCCAAGCGATTACCATCACACCGTAGGAAGTGGGAAACGTGGAGCCGCCAAAATTTAATGCAAGCGCACACTGAGTCTCGAAGCACCAGAAACGTACATTGGGCAGGCAAAAAGACTCCAACGCTGACATGGACCGAGGTTGGGTGAATCATGTAGAGGGCCCGGGGATATCAAAACCCTCCTCCCCGTCCGAGGATACGGGCAGCAGGAATTTGAGGGGCTATTGTGGGGCCTGAGGGCCTGGTGACCTCGGCCCACTTTACATCTGGCCCAGGGCCCATGCCGAGGAAGAAGGATCGTCCGAGGACGATGTATGAAGGCCTAAGCTTTAGAAATCCCCGCCGAGGATAACCCTGTCCTCGATGGACCGAGACTAACTCCAGATGGGGGAACAGGCCTAGGATAGGTTGTCACCTCCACATTAAATGCGCTTACCTAACCCTCTGGCCGCACTAATGGAGATGTGACTCTTGGACAGGGTAACCTTGGTTATTGCAAATCACTTGAGTACTGATAATGCAACTGATGGGACGGACGGTCAGAGGGAAAGCGCATGGATGATCAACAGATGGAAGAAAGAGATGGGAAAAAGGGGGACTATATAAGAGGAACCAACAGAGCAGTTAAAGGGGGGGGGGGTAGAGAAAAAAAGTAAAAAGAAGGAGAAAAGAAAAGAAAGAGGGACAAATGGCAAGCTCCTCGGATCAGTGCCGAGGAGCAACCTTAAAGGGGAACTTGGATGCACCGGCCTTCAACGGTGGTGAATCCATCATTGGGCTCCGTTCGTCTGTAAGGGCCAAATTTTTCAACCCACTCTCTAAAAATGTATTTTTTAGGGCTTATTGGATCATTTTCCTTCTGATTTTCGAGAGCCTTTCCAAACTGAGTCCTTACAGATATGTTTATATTGGCATATCTTGTTTCTACCAGTTCTAATTTAGAATTTCATCCACATTTTCAATAAAACTAATAAATATTTTAAATTACTCTCTCTCTCTCTCTCTCTCTCTCTCTCTCTCTCTCTCTCTCTCTCTCTCTCTCTCTCTCTCTCTCTCTCTCTCTCTCTCAAGCCAAGGATTATGGCTATCAACTAAAATTCTAAACCAAAAAAATTATTTGCATGTTTCTGACGAGCAAGGATTATGGCTATCAACTAAAATTCTAAAAAAAAAAAATTATTTGCATATTTCTGACGAAATGAAGGGAACAAAATAGGAGCAAGAGAAATCCACCATAAAAATCCTTTTCTTTTAGCCATTTTGTCATTTTGAAAAGGAAAAAAAGTTATAACTTATTTCTACAACTTTTTTAGGTTAAATTATAAATTAAACTTTCTAACTTTACTCAAAATTTAATTCAGTCCTATCACTCTTTGAGTTCGTTCATGATTCAAATTTTATTTTCTGGATTTAACGTCACGTCATTTACAATTGTGCGTACCCAAAATATGGATATTAGGCTCAACCTCTATTTGGGCTCACAATCTGTTTGTATTGTGGGTTTTGGATTTCCTACTATGGGTGGTTCTGTGCTCAGCAACTCAATTACGCTCCTATTTAGTCAATCTCCTTCCTTTGTCTCACAGAATTACTCACTTTCTCCCTTAGATTGATAGCTCTTTTTTTCTCTAAGGGCTCTCTCTCTAGAATTGCCAACCCCCTTCTTCTCATTCTTGTTTCTTATTTATAGCGTGTGGTCAGTGGGAATGCCATGATTACTTCTGATTATAAGTGGAAATGATGGTCCAATTCCATTGTGTTTAAGTGAATGTTTCGTTGGGAGTGGTAGTGGTGGCATTGGAACTAGTTCCTACCTACAAAAGGATGTTCGGCAGCAATATTCCCCGAGCAATTATGTTCCCGTCCGGGATGCAGTTGATCGGGCAAAGCTCGGGGTGCTTCCTGAGGAGTATGGGCCAAGATTGCAGGTCCGACATACCTTAGATCAAGAATCGCGGCACGGGGCCTAGGCCCACCGTTTAGCGGGCTTGGGGCCTTATCCCGTACAAAGTGTCAGGGTCAGGGCTCATACTATTGGGCCTGGGTCCAAGTTCAATAGGCTCGGGGATACTATACCGTACAACAATTTTAAATGACATAATAGTTTGAACATTTTTAAATTTGTAATATTTAATTTAGATATAAAATGGATATATTTCTAATTAAAAGATTCCCTTTATTTATTATTTTTTTGAAAAAGGATAATGGTAGACAAAGGTTTGACTAAGGGTAACGTCATCATGATATCTTTGGGTGGTCAAACATTGTTTTGAGTATTGACCTTGAGAGGAATAAAGGATACTTATATATCTAATGTGATCAATAAGTCTAGGATATAATTAGACACTTTAGATGTTATTATATATGCTAGTCTTTTTGGGAAGATTTTAATATATATATATATATATATATATATATATAGTAATGCTACCAAAATTTTAGTGCGAAGGTGCTGGATGGTTGCACAGTCTATTTACTAGTATGAACATTAGAGAGAATATATTGAGAGATACATGGCCGGATACATGACCATTGTGTTGGGGTGGGAGATGCTAATGGTTATGAGCAACTATTAGTTAGGCATGCCAAGATTGAATGAAGTAACATCTGAGATGTTATTCCACAAGGTTTGCAACATCCAAATGGAGTAATGCATACGCATTATTCTTTGCATGGCCATAATGAAGTGTAGTTATATATGAGCCCCCCATTGAGACCGATTGGCGCATCAACAAAAAATTATCTCTTATTCTTTGTGCGTATGGGAGTTTCTTAGACACTGGCTTTTCGTTTGCCCCGCCACCAGAGGTCTCATTCGTTTTCATCAGGCTGTAACGTAGTAGGAAAAATTGGGGACTCCTGGCTCTTTGGATTGTTGGTTTGGTGCAATTTCAAACCAAAAAAGAAAGGCCTGAAATTGAGAATGTTTGACAGTGTAATGATTTGTAGCATAAATTCTATGTAAATTCCACATAGAATTTCCCTTTAACAAAGAGGAAAAAAAAATTCATAGATGGGCACGTTTAAAATTCAAAATTTCTTAGAGGCGCTGACTGCCCTCTTGTTCATACATTTTGTGAAAGATGTTAAGCTGTTATACTTGAAGAATAAATAAATCAAATAAAAACCTATGAAAAAAAAATAGAAGAATTATTTTTTGGGGCAAAAAATCTCCATAGGTAGTTGATAGTCCATCTTTTCCTGCCATAGCTGAGAAGAACAAAGGTAGTCTGTCGAAGCAGTTCTTATGTTACAGCTTTGATTGAACCAAAGAATTATATAAACTGTTGAGAATTTCAGAAATGAAAAGAGAGTTGATTGACATAAATTTGTCAAGGTTATACAATTGAAACTTATAACCAAGCCATGTATATATTGGTAAGTTCTTCTTTTAGGTATTTGGACTATCTGAAGTAACAACTGCAGCTTCTGTTTCTGTGGAGGTATTTTGCTGTGGCGTCTGTGAATCTGAAGCACACCATCACAGTCAGAAATTGTTATTAGCACTTGCAATAGTCTGGGGCAGAGAGAGAGTCTAAATTTTTAACAGTTTAACACTATTTCTAGCCAAATTAAGCATCAAAATTTCTAGCTGCAAACTCTTTATGATATGTGTTATTACTTTTCACTACCATTGTTATTTTAATTTAGAGGTTTGAAACTCTTACTTAATTTCCAGCTAAATAAGTAGGTTCATGGATTGTGTTATTTTGATACGCAGAAGTACTGTTTTAATCATATTGGAGTCATATATAGTGGGACCATTTTAGTCGTTCGACCCGTGCTCATAGTGATCTAGTGAATACGCAATTTTTACGTACAAAGAATGTTTTTTCTAATATAATATGCATAGAAACTCCATTTTTCATATTGCATGGCAAGGAAACCTCTCAAATAATGATAATGGTACGTAATGCCCAGGCAAAACACCACATAAATTCGGTACAATTTGTTTATTACTACGCTTCTCTTGTTTTTCTTTTTCCCCTCTCTTTTGTCTATGAACATTGTAAGCAGTGGCCACGGGCACTGCTGCATGAAGTATTGAAGTTGTTCTAGTGTTGAAAAAAATAAAAAGAGAGAGAAGAAGTTGTTCTTAAGTAAGGGGGGTCCATAATTACTCGAACTAAACAGTGATGTGTTCTATTGCTTACTTAGGAAAAGTTAGTATTTCATGCTTCTTAGAGTATTTATATCAATTTGTGTAAAACTAAAAAATTGCACTTTATCTCGACAAAAATTCAATTTTTCTATTTTATTTAACCACTTTTACAATGCATCCTACGTCTCTTCTTTTTAACAAAAAAAAAAATTTACAAAACATCACATTAAAATAATTCTACTTTAATGTTATAGTGGAAGAGAGAAGAACGAGAAAGTGAGACATGAGAGGAGATAAAGAATAAAATAAAATATTTTTATATCTTACTATAATGTTGTGTATATTTTCAAAAGTACTATAGTAAGTTGAAAACCTTTTTTCTTTTCTTTTTTTCTTTTTTTTTGCATTTTAAATCACCGAATGTGGATTTTTTTGTGCATTTTTGGTGAATAATGTTATATATTTTGCATTTTTATTGATAATGCATAACCAATGAGAATGCTCCAATAAAGATTAGGCTATTATTACTAGGATTTTTCTGTACACATTTAAGAAATGACAACTCAAACACAGCCATGCATGAATATATATATATATATATATATATATTGGTTAATTTAGGATGCAAAAAATTTTCTAAATAAAAAGTTTTGTCCAACTCTTAATATTTCCTTCTTTTTTTTTTTTATTCTATCAATGCAAGATGTCATGTGTTTGAATTATAAAAAAAAGGGGGGAAAATAGAAGATGTATGAGAGATTGTGACAGCAGAACGTATATAAAGTGGCAATATTGAAGAAGAAAAAAAATAGGATTTTTATTTTATTTTTTACATAATTTGATCAGTTGTACTCATTCCCACCAAATCACAATTTCATGCATGTTAACTAGTGAAGTATAATGACGCAACAACATAATCTCTTGCCCCCTTCTTATGCTATTTTTTTTTTTTCAATAAAATCAAAGTGTACTTAAAAGGGATGACAGTCCCTAACATGCAGTGTGGACCGCTTTTCATCGACCTATTGACTGTATCTTCAGAAACAACCATCATCTATGATACTGAAAGTCTGAAACCACATGCAGTCACTATTAGTTTACACGAGCCTCTCCTGTCATTACTTATTTACTTTTCCATTGACCCATGTAATGGGTCATAGAATAAGTATAGACAGCTCATTCACATGGGTTGGGTTTTTTTTTCCACCCATGTGGCCCCCCTATATATAGTCTCACGACTCTCATTGTCATACAAAAATTCATAGGTACATCATATTTATATATGGTAAAAAAAATCTTATTTTACATTCACTATGACATATTTAGTACAAACTCTATTCTAAATTTGTGTTTTTAAAACAAAATTTCTGTCTATGTGACATTTTGTGTACATAAGTATCGACAGCTCATCCATATGGGTTGGGTTTTTTTTTTACTTATGTGGCCCCTCTATAGTCTCATGTCAAACAAAATCCTCCTTTCAAAAAAAAAAAAAAATTCCTTAGGTACATCATATTTATATATGGGAAAAAAATCTTATTTCATATTCGCTATAGCATATTTCGTAAAAACTTTATTTTGAAATTGTGTTTCTAAAACACGATTTCAGTCCATGTGACACTTTGTATACAGTGAGTCTATAATAAAAAGTATGTTATTGTCATTATTCATCATATATATCATATTGTTTATATGTGTACATGTGTAAGAGTAATTTATATGTGTGTGAGGAATATATTCAAAATATCAAACTAACAAAAAGAGTGGAGAAAATTAATTTGTTACCTGTAGAAGAAGGAAAGGATTGCCTTGTGGTTTGAAGAGGTGGAGGAGGATAGGTGGAGAAGGATCCCTCCATTTGCATAGGATAGTATATATATGATGATCCGGGTAAGCGTTGTTGCCCTTGTGGCTGTGGTGTAGTAGAATATGTACTCCGAATTGGGGCTTGAAAAGAATAACCACAGTAATAGGGAGAGCCCATGGTAGAAGAAGATGTTCCATACAATTGCTGGTAATATTGTGGCTGTTGTACTTGTGGGTTATACAATGCCTGTCCATTCAAGACACAAAAATGTCACATAACTTTAACTACCTTTTATTATAATTATATTCATTTAAATGCATGTATTAAATTATGAGAAGAGCTTGTGTCCAGTGCTTCAGTTACACTAAACACGAGTCCGTATCTCAACATGTCCAATATACTAATACACCGAACACATGTCGTGTCCTTATATTATACACACAAAAGGGGGACTAACTTGATGGTAGCCATAATCAGGAGTTGCGTAGGTTGGGTACCTGCACAGGAGTTTCATTTATGAGTACTGGTGAGAGAAAATTATTATTACATGTTACTTCAATGTTTATTTCCATGAGAAGTAATGGCTCAATTTAGAATGCTTCTCTAGTTAAGGAATGGTAGGTAGCACGATGAACTAATTGTAATGCCAACATTGGGTCCTACAGTGATAGTAACTTTTAGCAACAATATTATATTGTTAGTTAAGGTGGGTCAAATTATAATAAGTTTACAAACTCCACCCACACCATATATTTTGGATGAAATATATGTCAGTGATATAATTGTGGATCAGCCATTGCCCCACAAATAATTGGTCCCACGCGTATAACATACACGCTTTATTAAATATAAGTAATAAAAATATTACCCATCTAGGATCTATATAGTTAGGCCGGCAATGAAAGACAGAATTTTGTTGCAAATTGCCAAATTGGTTTGGGGAAATTCTACCAGTACCACTACTACGTGACTACTTGATCATTCTAATGATCATCTCAAGTATGATTCTAGTCATACAAATTATTTAATAATCATGTTACATGGTTTGTTTAAATTATTTATTTAGTTATAGGAACAGCTTACACATAGATGGTCATAAGATGAAAAAAAAAATACAAATACAATATTGGTAGCCTAATTATGTTGATATATGCAACCATATCACAAAACTAAATATAACGAATTTCAAAGGTCTTCTCTATTGCAATATAAATTTTGACATTTTTTTTATATGTTAAATTTGACTTTGTGCGCATACACACATAAGTGTCAATTTCTTTCATGTCAATGCTGGAAAGTTATCACTTAATTCATCTTACACATAAAGTTTGTTGTTAAAAGCATAATTAAAGTTGAAAAAAAAAATAAAAAATAAAAAACCCACAAAAGTCAAGATTCTAAAACATACCAAATTTAATTTCAAATGCATTGTTTATAAGAAGGGATGTTTTATCACCAATTTATAAAGCCAGCACATTTACATTAATTTCTTAAGATAGTGAGAAAGTGACAAAGAACAATAATACTTTCATCTTT
This sequence comes from Quercus aquifolioides, assembly GCA_019022515.1. Classification (NCBI taxonomy): domain Eukaryota; kingdom Viridiplantae; phylum Streptophyta; class Magnoliopsida; order Fagales; family Fagaceae; genus Quercus; species Quercus aquifolioides. The sequence goes on along the minus strand of CM032336.1, from coordinate 41,376,651 downwards.
GTCATTCGTTTATGACAAGGTTATTGGACAATTTTCCATAGCTAATTTACAAATACCACTCTTTGTGATGAAAAAATGATTTATCTAAAACTAAAAGGTCCATGATCATTTGACATGGTTAAAGTAAGTCATACATAAAAGATGTGTGGGTTCTACCATTCAAGGTACATGTTCCCATGCACATGTAAGATTAGACACATCAACAGGACAATATAATATTTTTGATAAAGACCCGACTTATCTCAGTATTTTTGTGGATTAAAAGAAATATGAGCATGACATGTGTCCTAAAATAATCATAATTAATCTAGTGCCCGTTTACAAACTAATACCAACTATAATAATTGTACCCAAAAAATAGACATCACATCATATACATGGCCATTTTGTTTATGGTATGGACCATCTATATATCCTATAATGATGACAATCAATTACAAGCATAAGTAAATAGAAAGCAACTCACCCGTAAGGTGGGTAAACGACAGGAGGTGGCGGCGGCGGCGGCGGCGGTGGGGGAGGTATGGGCGGCGCCATTCCGCCATAGGGTGGTGCACCTTGTGGTACACTATTACCCCCTTGGTTATAAGAACTAGTACCACCTTGATTTCTTCCTGTATATATTAACAACAGTTAAACACGTACCCAAAGTGTAATGCAACATATTATTATGTAATAAAAGAAAATAATTCCCAAAAAACATAGTACAAAACGTATGGACCTCGAGGCGGTGTAGGTCGTGGTCGTCCCAACGAAGCAATATTACAGTTGGCTCTCCGCCCATCAATCACAGGGTTTGCTTCAACGCAAGCCCTCCTTGCCGATTCAGGGTCACGAAAAGTCACCTAATAGATGTAAAAATAACCTCATTATATAGCTATTTGGTCATATGAGAATATTGTTTTTACAATGTGGGGAGCTAGCTAGAGAAGTACTTACAAATCCGTATCCCTTAGATTTTCCTGTATTCTTATCCGCGATGATTACAGCTTCAAGAATCTCTCCAAACTGCTCGAAATATTTGCGCATTTCTTCTGTATGTGTCTCCCAAGCTAGTCCCCCAACAAACACTTTGGTAAACGTGGTGTCGCCGAACTGTGAACGGTAATGAGGGTAAGCCATGGAATCAAAATCATGAATATTATCAGTCAAATATTGGGTATCTTGTGTGGGCATGAAGTCTTTGGTATGTATCGATCACTTGTGTGCTTGACAAGAGTGGAGTACTAAGCTGTATCTTTTCTTCCACCTCCTCATTTTCTTTGCTTTGAGCTCTATATGTGCCTCAACCTCCATCCCCACCCTGTATTTTTTTACAGCAGAAGAATCATTGAAAGAGGGCCAGAGAGACAGAGAAAGAGGTGGATATAATTTATGATGTTGCTGTTGTTGTTGTTATTATATGTTTGATGAGTTGTTTGGAACAGTGCGGTTAGGTCAATTATAAGAGGATAGAAAAAAAAATGTGAAGAGAGAGAAAGATCCGACAGCTGCAAACGCTAATTAACTAATTTGCTGGCTTAAAGAGGAAGAAGGAGTTGGGCTTTGTAGAAATGAATGACAGCTGCGTGACTAACGCACTTGGTGCCTGTCCTCTCTGTCTCTGCATTAATATAACCTCCCACCCTCCAATCAATAATCATCGTCATTCGTCCATCTTTTTCTCTTTTTTTTTTTTTTTTCTTTTTTTTTTTTTTTTTTTTTGTTCTTCTCATTGTTGTCTTTTGGGCTTGGCCTCCCCCACCTCTCTCTCTCTCTCTCTCTCTCGCTCTCTCTCTCAATTGCAATCAGGTAACGACTCTCTCTCTCTCTTTCTCAATTGAAATCAGCTAACGATTCTCTTAAGCAACTTATTTCACACTATCTGTATACATAATTTTTTTTCACATTTTAAATCTCTTTTATGTTGTTAATTTCAATCGGATAATGATTCTCTTACACAACTTATTTCACATTGTTTATATACATAATTTTTTTTTTTTTCACATTTTAAACGTGGACGGTCAAAGTGTGTGTACTGGATATGAAGTTGTAAATATTGTGTATGCAAAGGAAGTGAACAAATATTTACCTATTTATTTCAGTACCATAGCATACTATTTTTATCTTTTAGTGATATAAATATAATACAAGGTTTCTGAATATACAAGATGTGCCCCCACATTTATGCTCCAGACTAGCACTCCGATCATCGTCAGATTGGCACTTTAAATTAAAAATAATAATGGATGTGATTGTTGGCACACTTTTAATGATTCTCAGGAGCAATTTGGCTTGGACGCTTGGTGCTCAATAAGATGTCATTTTTTTTTAATCAATGGACCACAAATTTTCAATTTTTGGCTCTCTGCGTATGGATTCTCATGGTAGTTTTCTTATACTAAAGCATGTTTCTGGAAAAATAAAAATAAAAACTATTCCAATAAAACAGCTCCATTAGTCTAAATGCTCCAAAGTTCCCTGCGTACACTTCTCGTTTGTTGTTATGTAGGCCGCTAGAAAATAATTATAAATTTAATATTTTGGACAAAATTTAGGTAGATTTATTTAGGTGTTGTAATTAAAGATTCTCCAACTAAATTCATTAATTGTAAAAAAAAAAAAAAATGTTTTCTTTTTTAATGATGATTGAATTAAATCTTGTGACGTATTAAATTAGGGGTGTCCAGACCCGACCGCGACCCGCCGGACCGACCAACCCGCCCGATCTTCACCCGAGTTCAGCCCGAACCAACGCTCCCGTCGGTCGGTTTCGGGTTTCCGCGCCCAAGGCCCGACGCCGGTGGGTCGAGTGGCGGGTTTTCTTCTCCAAAACCCGAGCCACCCGACCCGACGAAGGTTATATACAATCCGGAGAAATCACGCTCAAATCCGAGGAGATCCAGCGAGTTCTCAACCATATGTGGTGAGATTTAGCCAGATCCGGCCATTCCCAGCAGATTTCAGCGATTTTGGTGCAGATTTCGTCCATTTTGAAGCAGATCTGGTGATTTTTTACATTTTTCGGCGATGTATTTGCAGATTTCGGCGATAATTTGCAGATTCCGGCGATGATTTGCAGATTCCAGCAATGATCTCCAGCTCCGACGACGACCCGATCTCCACCGGAACCCAAAACCGATCCGACCGATCGACGCCGGCAGTCGGTTCCGGGTCACATTTCCGTCCACCCGACGCCGGCAGGTCGGGTTCGGGCTGGGTCGAAAACCGACCCGGCCCGACCCATGGACACCCCTAATTAAATATAATTAAAGAATCTAAGATATTTTGTACCTAAATTTTATATCATATTACTACTGTTTTTCTTTCCCATTTCATGATCAAATTCCCCCACATGAGCCCACGTTCCAAGGAAGTCAATTCCGTTCCGTTCCGGCCGTACCGGCCGGAATATTTCGTACCGGCAAGCATACCGGTACATAAACCCCCCTGTTTCGTACCGGAAAAAATTCCGGCCGTACCGGCCATGTACCGGGCGTACCGGCCAATTTCGGGCAATACCGGCCGGTACCGGGCGTACCGGCCCGTACCGGAAAAAAGTTTTTTTTTTTTTTTTTTAATTTTAATTTTAATTTTTTTATAAATTTTGTAATTTTTGAATTTTTGTTAGGGCAGAATGGTAACTTATTTACATTAACTTATTAGTATTATTTGTTTTCTTAGTATGCAATGGTAACTTTTAAGCTTTCTATATTTTATATTGTGTTTTTTTTTTCTTCTTTTAATTGATACTAAAGTCTAAAACCATGAATAATTAGTTCTGAATTGAGGAAATGTTTTATGGTAAACTTTTATATTTATTATAATACACACACACATACATACATACACATATATATAAAAATATAAAAAATAGCGGTAAATCCGAAACGGTACACCGGTATTGACCGGTATCCGAAATATACCGTACCGCTGGCCAAACCGGTACAGCCTCCGGTACGGTATTGACTCCCTTGCCACGTTCATAACCCTCTCGCAGAAGCTGTAAAAACCCAACTTCCAACCCCAACGAATTATAATAATAATAATAATAACAATAACAACAACAAAATCAAGACTATTTTAAAACTCAAATAAGTGGTGATAGAAAATCATGTGAAAGAGGCCTTGGGCGGCTACGATGTAAACAAAAATCTAACTACATCGAATCATTCCCTAGTCAATCACATTAAAAAAAAAATCATATAATGTGAAGCCAAATTTATAATCATTTTTATGCTTAATGGAAGACCATTAACTTGTCCATAACCACATGACAGTACATACATTGGGAGAGGCCACAAAGTCTCAAGGCCTAGCTTATGACTTTAAAGCATTCCTCCACATTCATATATACATGATTGTCATTTGCCATGTAAAATCCTAGTTTAAATGATCACGTACGTAGCTTTCTTTTAATAAGTTTTTAGTTTTATGATTTTGTGAGACGAAAAGTTATTAAACAGTCCCAGACTATACTCTCTCTTATACAAAGAAGCGAGACTCATGATATATGGGACCTATCTTTCTGTAAGAAGGATTGGAGCATAGTCCAAAACTATACAATAACAACCCTTATGAGGCTATAAGAACAAGCACACGCAAGGATGTGAAGGAAAAAAAAAAAAAAAAGTCCTATTGCCAGCGCTATAGGGACCAGGAGACAGCTAGGACCTGTAGTTTATGAAACCCTGCAACTATGTGAACTGGCAGTCCCTTCCACGAGGGGTCCTATGACTCTTTGAGAACTATGAGCTGGATTTCCATCTACTTTCTTTTACACCTAGGACTCTCTCTCTCTCTCTCTCAAGTTTCAAGTTTCAAGTTTAGGGCGACCCACTTATACATGGCTCCATCAACCAATACCCACCAATCAATGGCTATTTAAAGCTTCACAGTTTCTTTGGAGACCAATTTCTTTGCCAACCCCAAATAAAGCAGTCTCTAATATTCTTCCTCAAACTCTCCCCGCTTATGGAGTTATGGTAGTCATGTTCCATTTATCGTATCACAAAAAGTAGTTTTTTTTTTTTTTTTTTTTCTTCGGATTTTGAGTCCCTGGCCATGAGATGATTCACAAAGCTGAAATCTTTCCCTTTCATAGAATCTATGCTCCCTTTTCCCATGATTATGTCTCTTAGCCTATGTTTATTTAGAGTGAAAACAAGAAGTTAGCAAAATTTGGATGAAAAACATCAATTTTCCCTCCTTTGGTTGACACTGGAAAATTGGAAGTAACGCAGGTGGAACCGTGTAAAGCCACAATAAGTAGACATGTTAACCTCAAGATAATAACCCTTGAATTCGTACGTTGAACGCTTTCAAGATCCATCAAGAAAAATAATAGAGAAAACTCTCTGAAATTTTATTAATTTAAAATTTTGTTTGCCTTTAGAGACTACAATGCATTTAAATAGAAAACGAGTCTTAGAATTGCTAAGCAACGCTTAAAAAACTCTAAAACACTTTTAGAGTGGCTAGAAAATCCTAATTTTTATTAAGCACAAAATTAGATTAAAAATAGGAAAAATTGCCCCCAAAAAATGCAAAATTAAGAAAGTTACAAAATCAAATTTTACGATCTCTAGGAGATGTCCTATGACATTCGAGACATTATTCTAAATTTTTAAATAAAAGTTAAAACAAGAATAAAAATTACTATAAAAAAACAATTAATTAAAGGCCTAACGATTACCACAAAATTTCCAAAAGTAATAAGTTTATAAAATGTCTTGTGTATTATAAATAAATAAATAAAAAGTCTTGTGAATTTAAAAAAAAAAAAAAAAAAAAGTCTTGTGAAAAATTATAATGGGAAATTCTTGATGGAAAACATTGCTCTAAAGCCCATTGCTATCTATCTTTCATTCTAAGAGTAATCACTATAGCTATATTGTTGAGTATGGAGTCACACGATTCAGCCAATTAATCGCAATTCAATAATATTTGATACAAATCACTATAATTAATGTTAATTGAGAATGGTACACTTTTTTTTACTGTGAAATTTTTTTATTCCTTTTAATTAATTTGTGACTTACTTATGAACATGACTGAAAGGGAATGCATGAGCCTTTCCTATTTAACATGAATTTTTTTTTTGAACAGTGTAACTTCTTTTTTTTTTTTTTTTTTGTAAACTTGAACAGTGTAACTTATTCACGAACATGACTGAAAGTGAATACGGAATATCTATTCACCAGCAGGTCCAGCATAATGGGGGTGGATGGTTTATGTACCTATTAGCCTTTCTGTTTTTTCTTTTGGGCCTATGGGCTTAAAGCTATTGCTGGACCTATTAGGAGGAGAATATGTAAAATCTGTTGGAAGAAGAATGTGACCTTAGCGGACCCAATATAGCTTATAAGTTAAGAGACAAGAAGCTCTAAAATTTGTACCTAATTTTTTTTTCTAAATAAATGGTGGGATTTTACTTTATTTTTTATTTTAAGAATCCGTTTAGACATTTTTTATTGAAGACAAAGCAGGAATACAATCAAATTCGAGCTACATGAGCTATGCTAGGTTAGGTGGTAACAGTCATAACACTTCAAACCAAACAAAAAAAAGTAATGATTTCAAAAATCACCTATGATTTGTTATTATGCGTTCCTTTGACCAATACATGACCCACTATATTGTGTGTTCCTTTTGATATGGGAAATAAAAAAAAATTAAAAATAAAAAAATTAAAGGGGTCAATCCATCCCATACAAAAGGATAAGGAGACATGGGAGGGGGCTGTTGGGCAAAAGCAAAAGCAAGCTACAGCAAAGTGGGTTAAAGAGTTTGAGTTGTTGTCACTTTGTTGGTTGGTAGTAATAAGGTCAGACATCAAAATAAGAGAGACTATCTTCAATCACATATGTGAAGTTCCACTTTTCTTGAGAGATGTTGTTGATGGCTAAGATGACGGCCTATGAGTCTCATTCGAAGACAGCGGTCTTCATATTTGCTAAAAAACTGCTTTGGATTCGGCCCAATTATTGTTTCCAGTGGCAGTGTGATTCGTGGAAGTGGGGGTAGGTCTAAATTTTCGTACTTACTCAAATTAAAAATTGAAGGCTGACTTTTCACTGAAAATATTGAATTGAAATTTTTTGCTGTGTCGTTTAATTAGGATTCATAGAGCACCTGATTAATCTCCAAGCTAATATAATTCTTCCGTCTCATACACATTGAGTAATTATAGGGAAGATCTATCACCAAAAAAAAAAAAAAAAAGACAAGAGAGAGAAAGAGAGCTGCAACTAGAGAGTACAACAAGGCATGATGTAGCGATATATCAAGACGAGTTCGGCAAGGCACAAGGTGGCATGGCAAGTCCAACAAGGTGAGTTCGTTTGTTATTGTTGGAAAATTTAGATATCGGTTGATAGAATTAACAAGTTTTAAAGTCAAGTTGTTAATTAGATCTATCAAAAAACAATCCACTATAATAAAGATAAGTTTAAAATCTAGTGCAAAACATTTGTCCCTAAACTCTACAATCCTGAACTTATAGTAGAAATTTTATACCGCATCAGAAACTCTAAGTTTTTCAATATATGAACGTATTGACAGATGACACACCTATAATCACAACCTAAACATCTGACTGACTCCAAGAACTTCTTGAAGATTTTCTTCACAACACCAAGTCTGTGGTGGTTGTTATAACTTCAACTTCTTCACCAAATGAACTTCAGATTTATTTTGAAACTCTTCGGTATGGTGAATTTGAGAGAAATTGGTTACAAAAGCTCTAGTCACACAAAACGAGGTATTTATCTCTTTGAAAAAGCCTTCAAATAGATGACTTATAACATCTTCTAAATACTGGTTCAAATCAGGCTTCAAACGGACAAGTTGTAAGCTTTTTCAACTTGTTGATTTTTACTGAAATGGGAATCTCGATAAATCAAGAGGTATCAAGCCAGTTATCAAAGTACATGCTAAAAATGCACCCTTTTTTTTTTCTTTCTTAAACTGACTTTGTGTCTTCAACTTAAACTTTAATTACAATTTTAAGACACTCAATAAAAATTAAAAAAATTAAAAAAAAAAAAAAAAAAAAAAAACACATAATTTAGTATTGTTTGACAATACCAAAATAGATTAACCTTACTGTTACTAGCAACACAGCTCATATTATTGAGTTCTGTTGTGATTTTGGAATTACTATTCAGGGGGCTGTGCAAAAACGCACAAAATCAACGATTATGAAGCCAATAAGCATGATTATGAAATTTTACAAACACATAAAAAAAAAGCACGTTTTGAAATTGACAGCATGAGTTTTCGATCCAAAGTGCTCTAACGAAACAGGCAAGTATATTTTTTTCAAAATCTGTACTTTTTTCAAGAAGTATGAGCTGGCTAAATTTCATTAGTGCCACAAAATGTAAGGTCCTTCTTATTAACGTATTGAGTAGGCCGAACCGGATAACTACCTTTATAAAGTGCCAAACCCAAGACCTTATCAGGCCTTAACATTGGCCCATCCAAAAAGAGGTCCAACAAAAGTCTTAGAATCTAGACTAGTCCACGACGAAGAAGTCTAAAGAGTTAAAGAGTTCCTTCTTGTATTTCTTAGAGCCCAAAATTGTATAAATTATTATATTCAATGTTGTGTTTCTTGGAGTTCAACTGGGGTGGTGGCGCAGTTGGCTAGCGCGTAGGTCTCATAGCTTCGAGTTATCCTGAGGTCGAGAGTTCGAGCCTCTCTCACCCCATTAATTAAACTCTTTTTTTACCTCAACTTGTGTCATGGTTAAGAACTTAAGATGTTTATTTTATAGATGCAGATAACCAGATAGGTATGGTGAGTTGCTGCAGCACTGCATTCGTTTATTCTTCATCCTTCTTTTCTCATTGTTACATTCTTTTCCCTTTCTCTATTTTTCATTAATCTGCCTTAATTAATTAAGATCATGACAATTTAACTACTAACAGATTAACAAGAACCGATGTGAGAGGCCACCTTTCGCCTGATGGGGTGGGTGGTACACAGAATTGAAAAGTTGCAGATTTGTTCTTTCAATAAAGATTAATGAAACCTTCCTCTCTCTTTTTTTTCTTTTTTCTTTTTTTTGTATTCTCATTTCTTTTACTCTCTTTCACATTCATATTGTTGCCTGTGCCATGTGGTTGGTGCTGCAATATTTATTGACTATTATTGCTTTTTCAGTTATGATTTCTATCAGATAATGCATTTTTTTTTCTTTTTTTGATTTGGATAATGCATTCTTTTTTATTTATATATATATATATATATATATTCTTTTTATATATGTGTGTGTTAAATACTTATATATAAAGTATAGAAGAAAATGAGTGGATGAAACTTATCCATTCTTAATATTCACCACTTGTGATAAGAGTCTAAGATATATATGGTAGGAAAGAATAAATTTAATTATTATTATAAAATTTATAATACTCCACCGTTTCAAGTTTCAAAGTTTGTTATAAAAGCTTAAACTAATAAAAAATGATGAATTTAAATCATTCAATTATTAATTATTCGTGGGTTCCAGTTAGCTCAACTGGTAAAGTCTCTGACAGTTGTATAAGAGATCTGGGGTTCAATCCCCGCCTACACCAAAAACTGATTGGTGTCTTGGTCTGATGATAAAGAGCTATTATCAGGAGCGGACGCCATAGGTTGAAACTCTCTCTCAAAAAAATTATTAATTATTCTATTGAATTGTGTTGTGTGGATGGAGGAGGTTCTTCCTCGGTTTTTTAATGTACTTCAGGCTGATATAGCCGGTTTTCATTAATAAAGTTCTTAGTTTTTCTTCTTAAAAAAAAAACTAGTATTCTATCAAGATACACTTAATCAGCATTTAAGTAGCAATGGCTTCATGCCATTTTGAATTAATGGTCTGCGTTAAAAGAATTACACTACTGCATCCTAACTTTTATACGCTGGTTTAGCTAAAATGAACATGATACTAGGTGGAGGATCAAGTTGTGGGCTTGTGGCTGGACCATTGAGGAAATAGACAGGTGAGCTAACATCTGCTAATGGACCAAATTTATGAAATAGGCTTAATTAATGGGGTTATAACTTATAAATCTTGTTAAATCAACTGAACTTTTGGAACTCACATGCATCAAATTCTTTCTTTTGGTCAGATTCGAATTTGATTTGCATTGATTCTTCCTACGTTTGGAACAAATACTAATCCTAACAGGTTCATTGTTGCTTTATTTTTTTTCTTTTCTAAACCATACCTCCTCAACACAAGACTAATTTCAAAGTCCATTTAAGAGGATTTTCAGTGGCTAAAAGCCTAAAACCCAAAATTAAACCTTAGCGGAATCTAGGAAAAGTTCATATAGTAGCATCAATGCCTTTTTTTCTTTTCTTTTTTCAAGATGTTTAGGAAAATGTGGTGAAATGAAAATTTTATGTTTACATGAATTCTTTGCAGCAATAATAAATGCTTGGAATTACAGAGGGGATACACTTACAAAGGCAAATTTGTGGCATGTGTGCCCTTGTTTAGGCCTTAAATTAATCTGGGGGTAGATTGGAAGTTGAATGTCAAGAGAGTACTAGCTACAAACTTTACTCCCAGTACTTTTTGGGTCATACAGTGCCTAGCAGAATCAATGAATCTGCATTCAATCATTTCAATTCCTTCACTAATAAGATGTGGGTATGGGGCTCTATTCTTGTACAACGTCACTGCCACTACCAGTCTTATCATGATTATCACCTTACTAGTGACATACTAAGCAAGAATAGATGCTTGGTGCTTAAGTCATTAAAAGAATTGACAGGGAATGCTTTCTGCACTATGTTGATGGCAACAATAATTGTACTGAAATAAACTCTCTGCTTAGGGATATTGTGGCTGATTTTAACTGCTGCCTTTCAATGATACGGGACCAGCAATGGTAATGGATTGAACCCATGCCTTGAGCCAACCGGCACTTATACTTGTGATTCTTGAAATATTGTTATTATTATTATTTTTTTTTTTAATCATTATGTAAATTCTCTATCCTTTTTCCGGGTTCAGAATCTTAATCTTTTTTTGCATATTTCATTCATATCCTTTTCAGGGTTTATGAAATGGAATGTGGTTGGTGCATATCTATATATAGCACAGCAGTGGACTGCAGCTATTTTGGCTGCTTTCTTACTATGAGAGAAAAATTGTGTTAAACACTTGAGAATTTACGAGTACATTTCTCTCATTCCTCCACTTATTATATAGTTACTCTAATTCATTCATTGAAAACGATAATTGCTATATAGTTACTCTCCCCCAATTGATTCATAGAAGCGGTTGTTTCTTAGATATTTTTCATAACTTATCTTAGGCTAAAGTTTTTGCAAATTATAGAATGATTGATGAGACCTGTGTAGCCATGAGAAAGAAATCACATGCATTGTTGGATGAATCAATTTGAAGAGGCATGGGCATGAGCAAGAGCCATTTGCTAATTTCACCAAAATGGAAAGAAGCACTCTCAGTTTGAACACATCACATGCAAAGCGTGGTCCTTGGGCTCCTGTGGATTCGTGTGGGGCTTACAATCGCGTGCTATAGTTGCAATTTGTGCAATTATTATTCCACTGAAAGTGAGACTTTGCAACTTCGTTTTAGTAAAATTTGATAGATCATTCCATTAGTGTTGAAATGATGCTTGATAATGCGTTGCTACCAAATACATCATAGTCATGGACTCATGGTCATCAAGCATATTGTGGCTATTTGTCCACAAAGTTTGTGGAGGGTGGGCTCCTTTATTCCTTAAACTTTCTGGGGTGGGCTTTTTCTGTCAAAATTGATGGAAAATAATTCTCAGGCCATTATATGTAGATCGATGCCAAGGTTGTCTTTATGTTATTACCCAATCAAAATTGAGTTTCGTGTCATTTGACTTGAATTGGATTCGTATTCGGCTTTTCATTTATCTCCATGAGCTAATTACAATCATATTTTGGGACTTTAGTAGTTTACTAGTTTAGTCCACAGGTTTGAAGGTTTTTTTTTTTTTTTTCCCTTTCAAAATAAGAAGAGAATTCATGGGATTATATATATATATATATATATATATATATATATATAGGTGTCTTTTGCTAGCTAAATAGTCCTTTTAATGATCTGTATTCTCTCTTTTTTCAACAACAACAACAACAATAATAATATTAATACTAAGGGTCATGATAACTGACACCCTTAAAGAAATATTAAAATTTGTCAAAAAAAATTAATTGTTTTATCATTATTCCATAAAATATTTCTAAAAATAGTTCCTAAGTCAATGTCTTTAGGGCATTCATTAACATTTTTCTAATAATAATAAAACCTTCAAACTCTTTGAGGTTTAAAAATTAAATCCCTCGTTGATAAAGAGAAAGAATGTGTGGGTTTCTAAGAGCTCGTTACCGTATTACAAGTAGTTGACTTAATTTTCTTCTTTTAAAGATTGATTGATTTAATTTTCTTCTTTTAAAGATTAATTGATTTATGTAAGATATTTATATTTTTTAATAGTCATATATCATATCATATACACTATACACTTCCGTCAACATTGTAAATTAAGTCTTACAAAGTACAATCGTATGAAATTGATGGTGAACCATCAGTATCAACTATCAACATTATAACAAGGTTTGTTTTTAGGGTCTTGCTAATGAGTGCCCTTAGAGCATTGGTTAACAATCTATTTTAGGAAAGTTTTAACACCACTTTTATGAAAAATGAAAAAAACTGTCAAAACATTAATTACTTTTTTTTTTCTTTTCCCATAAAAACTTTTTTTAAATGGATTAGGATATTTGTTAGCATTTTCCTTATTTTTATTGTCAACTTACTTGGCTAGTTGCTTAAAGAAAAACACTGCAATGCTTTGTTCACATTTGGTAAACAGGGGACCTCAAATAACTTGGGAACTAGAAATACGCGTCTGCTATTCGCCCACCCCCGACCTCCTTTCCTTTTTGGAAAATTACACACTGTCCTTTGTTACAACAACCATGCCAAAGTTTTTTAGAAAGAAAGTCTCCACCTCAAACTCTGTGATAAACATAACAAATATATTAAAATTCTCATTTTACATTTTTATTCTAGTTATTCTAATTTTACTCACTAACTTATCTTTTTGATCAAGTGATAACATTCCCAATTTGTCCTTGACTTCTCTATGAAAATTTTATTTTACCCTTAAATTATTTAATTTATCATTTACCTAAAAATTATGAACGCATATTCTAGTGTTTTCAATAGTGATATCTTGGGTTCAAATGCCTCCACACCCAACTAATGATGTATATAAAATAAAATAAATAATTAATCAGGTAATTCGAGGACAAGAGAGAGGAGCATAAATCATTTTACACTTAGTATCTATTTGCATGGGGCATTCTCAGTTTTCTAACAAATTAGTACATGTCAGTTTGAAAGGAGTAGAGTTTGGTAAAGGATCTTCTCCAATTTCCTTCCATTTTTAGTTAGATGTGTGATACATGACGTGTATTTGAATTTTAAATATCACATGTTATATATTTAAATACATAATTGGAGGGAATTTGAGAATTTAATGGAAAATTATCTTATCCCGATAATGTTCTACCAAACATCCAAACAGCTTGCTCTGGCTATTATAGCTTTACTGTTTGAGTAATTTTTAGATACAAATTTTTTCATAGTATTTTCCACAACTAAACTTTTAGTAATTAAGTTGTAATTTGAAAAATGAGGGATGTAGATGAAGTTCGTTAATCATTAGATATAATGCTGAACTCACCTTAAAATGAGTCTTTCATGAAAATTTCGCAAGATGTGTAAACTCACCAACAAAAATGTCATATTCTGCCAGATATTTGTCAACTTTTTCAGTAGTCATACTCATAATTGTCACACTTGGATATTTTCACGTATACAAATCAGTCCCATCATTTTCATTTTGTAGGTTAGATAATTGACATAAAAATGTATATGACACGCACAACCAAATCAGTATGAAACTATTTCATCAAAAAAATCAGTATGAAACTATTAGACCGCAGCAAAGGTCACTAGTCTTTGGCAGTTTCGAGCAACCACATCAGTCTATGAAAAATCTTGCAAAATACAAAAATAACTCATTTTACACATTTTGACCAAAAAAACACTTGCATCAATGGGTGTAAAATTGTACATAAATGCACAAGTGCTACAATAACTGTAATATTATTTTAATAATTTATAATTTCGCTCCTTTTTTTCTCTCTCTTCTCCATCTGCAAAATTAACGCATCTTCTCTCCCTCATCATCTTCTTCTTCCTCTAATACACACTCTCATAGACACAAAATCAAAAATCAACCACAAAAATAAAAAATCAACCACAAAATCAACCACAGACACCACAAAACCAAACACACCCACACACGGACACACCAACAGAGACAGAGAGAGTGGATCGGCGCTTGTAGATCGACGCTTGTGGATTGGCGAGTATCGGTGCTTGGATCTGAGTTTCAAAGAGAAGAATTTCTCGTCATGTTTGGATCGAAGTTTCAGATGAAATAGAGATAGTCTCATGAGTGGAGAGAGAGTTTGAGATAAAATAATAAAAAAAGTGAGAAAAATGATTATTTAAATAAAATAGATGGCAGAATAGACAAACTAATGTGGATGTTTTGTAAAAATTAATAAATAGATAGGAATTTTGCATAGACTAATGCGGTTGCTCTAAGTCTTAAAAGATAAACCAAATTCCTATACTTTATTAATAGAGAATATTTTGGTATTGTCATTGTGGGGTCTAATAATCTGGCAACTCCGGCCCACCTTATATCTGGCCCAAAGCCCATGCCGAGGATGAAGAAACGTCCAAGGAGGAACGCAGATAGCCCAAGCTGCCAGGAAGCATCGCCGAGGACGATGTCGTCCTCGGCCAGCCAAGACCGTTGAAAGGGTAAGTAACGAGCCCCCAGGAGCAGCCTTCCTAAGCATCCAAAGAGAAAGAGCAAGTACAACGTGTTAGCCATGGAAGCATGGTGGAGGAGCAAGTCCAGGGTGAACTGTCACCTCCACATTAAATACCCCCAACTAACGTCCTGGCCGCATTAATAAGGAAATGACCCCTGAACAGTGCTGCCTTGGTTGCTGCAACCCACAAGAAGAATGGGGAGGCGGCTAATGGGACAAACACTCAAGTAGCGGCCTGGTTGATCAACAAATGTAGGGTTAAGATCAATTGAGAGGGGGGTATATAATGTAAGGAATCCCTCTGGAAAGGGGGACGGGAGATCTGAACTATAGGATACTGTAGCAACCTGTATTCTCCCAGAAACCCTTGTAACCAATCACTAAAGAAGTAATAAGAACCCCAAGCTTTCAAGAGAAAGGCCGAGGAGCACCATTGCGCATTTTAACCCACGTTCATGCTATTCAATCCACATGCAACCAAGCCTGGCCGTTGCATCCCTCACTAGGGCCTAATTCTTGAACCCGCTCTTTATAAATTCATTGTACAGGGCTAGCTGGGCTTGAGTCCGCTCTCTCAGCAGTAGAAGTGCTCAAACTCAATCCCTACAGTTATTATGATAAGTTATGTGGATGACTAATCGATGACCAATCGCGTATTTGCAATTGTTTTGGTTAATGGTCTATTGATACATAGGACAATCAAATGATCCAACTGCTATAAATATTTCACTAAAAGGTATTCATATAATTTCATTAAAAAAAAATGTATTCATATAATGATATAAGATACTCCCTACTACCTAGCAATGAATCGGATTCGGGTTATAATCAAGTTTTCGTCAAAACTTAGGACCATTTATTTTAGCATCAACTCATATATCCACTCACGAGATTAATACAACCTAGGACCATTTAAATCAAATAATTTTCTTCTAAAAAAAATCAAATAATTTTAAAAAATTACAATCAAAATGAGAGTAATATATATATATATATATATATATTAAAAGCCAAAACTAAGAGAAAATTCAATTAGATTTCAATTGAATTCTCAATTTTGCACCACATGTTCTATCGAATTTTTAATTTTTGTACCAAGTGAATTATATATATATTAAAAGTCAAGCTCATAAAAAATCAAATTAGAATCTAAATTGAATTTTAATTTGGAATCCAATTGTACGTCATGTGTCCTATTTAATTTTTAATTTTTATGCCAAGTGAATTGTAGGGACACAATTTGGAGCCCAAGCCCAAGGTGAATGGGGGATGGCCCAATGAGCCCAGTACAATAAATTTGTAGAGAGTGGGTTGAATAATTAGGGCCTAGTGAATTTACTAACGGCTAGTATGGAGTTAAAAGATAATCAAGCAAGAACAGAACAGAACACGTAGGACTAGATAAATTCACTGTCCGAGGAGACAATTATGAGTATAAATCAATATAACTGTTTACAAATACAACTTGGATTGCTACGATCTTTCTTCTCTCTCTTCTTCGATCCCCTTCTCACGGGGGGATCTCTCACATTATATAGTTATTTTCAGACCATCTTGATCCTACACTTGTTAATCATCTAAGCATTCACTTGAGTACATGTCCTATCAGACATCCTCTTTGGCTTTCTGTGAGTTGTGGTAGCTAAGATTGTACTTTTCAAAGGTCTTCTCTACATAAATGTGGCTAGCTGCAGTGCATTTAATGCGGTGGTAGCAGTTTTTCTTTTAGATATTTCTGAGTTCCTATCGCTCCTGTACATGCATGAGATTCATCCTTATCGTTGAAACCTTCTGGAAGGTCACCTAGACTGCCGAAGTACAGATTTAATCAGTATTCATCGTATCCGAGAAGGAGTTCCTCCTCGGACTATCTTCCTCCATTCCTTCCTTATGTGACTCTAAACTTAGGGCCTCTCCCAATCATTTATCCCTCCTCGGACACGCTCACATCCCCAGATAAGGCCCAAGGCCCAATATACAAATTTGGGCTTTTACCCCCACATGAATTATTAAATATAAAAATCGAAGAGTTCAAATCCAATTAGAATATAAATTATATTTCAATTGAAGTCCAATTTTGCATCATGTGTCCATCTAATTTCTTAATTTTTGTGACAAGTGTATTATTGGGTGCAAAAATTGAAAAGTCTAAATTTAATTAAATTCTAAATCATATTCATATATATATATATATATATATATATATATAATGAGAAACCATTACATATTTTTGAAATCTATTGTTTTAAAAAATTGTGAGCTAACCATGTATAATTTCAATATTTTCTAAATAAAAAATATATAATTTGAATAGTATAATTATGATTGTTTTTAATTGTACCCGTGTATATGTACAAGGTTACACTAGTGTACTTATAATACACAAAAACATAATTGTTAGAATGTGAATTGTATCGTGAATTGATTTTTTATTTTAGTATATCGTAAGATATATGGACGTTAAAAAAAATTATTAAAAATATATGAATATGTAGGGTATATTTGTTAGAAACTTAGGAGATTTTCTACTGGGTTATAGATTGACCCCAGTTAATTAATTCAATTATCCAAATTAATTAATTAGATCAAATTACAAGCAATTCATGGAGGCACTAACAAATCACCAAATAAATTAATATAAGGCGGAAATTAAATGACACGATGATTTGTTGATGAATGGGGAAAGCCTCTCGCAAGGCAAAAATCTCATTAGATGAATTTCATGTCACCACTTCCAAGAATTCACTAACCAAGAATAATATGTATCGTCAGAGGTGATGTAAAATGGGCGCGGAGGAACTATCATTACATCAAAATCCTCCTTTCTTCCCGAGGAGCCAGAAAGAAGAATCTCGATGGGCTATTGTAGGGGGCCCAGGAGCCCATATTTATTTATATATTGGGGGGCCCAATCCAAGGAAGGGTAAACACTTTCATGAGGAACCGTGTTAGTAAGTCAAGAGGTGAAATCCGGTTAAGGTCATCCAGAAGGGTGGTCCGAGGAAGAATTCCTCCTCGGCTGAGCAGAGCCAAGGTCAGAGAGTGTGGTCTACCATCAAGAGTAACATTCTGGATCGTTCCATTAGCAAGGATAAGTACCAAGAAGGAATAGGATAGAGAATGGTCATGAAATATCTCAAGGGAAAGATGCTACCACCGCATTAAATGCTCTGCAACTAACTCTCGAGCCGCATTGAGGAGGAAGTAATACCTGAACAGTAACTTTCAGCCTTATAACTACTACCTAAAGACTTTAGGAAGGTTGATGTACGACACAATTTACTATTTAATTATTGTAATTTATTATTTTTAGTATTTTTATGTAAAAAAACGTTATTTTAGGTTTAGGTGATTTATTTCCTTATTTTTAGGCGCATTTAATGTTTTTTAGGTCAAATTTGATTCCTGATATGGTTAGGTATCAATTATGAGTTATTTTAGAATATATTTTCTTGTCTGTCAAGTTTTATGGAACCCTTAAATAGGCTCCTAAGTCTGTAAACGTTTTTAAGAGAGATTATTGAATAAAAATCAGAAAATGTGAGGCTTTGGTCTTCTTTTGGTTCTTCAAGAACTGTGAACTTATCAAGGATTCTTCCTTGTGGCGTTCAAATTTTATACCTTTGGTTCGTGATTCAATTATAATCATTGGGTCAAGGTGTTATACTTATACATTTGGTTCGCGTTTCGATTATAAACGTTGGGTCAGGGTTTCTATCAAAAATCTGAATTTTAGCTTTCTTGGGCAAGTATTCCAATATTTTTGTTGGGTCTCAAAACGTGTCGATTGAGGTTCGCATCAAAGGTGCTGATGGGACAAGAATTAACACCTACAATCTGATCTGCATGTGGAATGTGGAGATGAGAGGGGAAGATAGTATAAAATGAAAAAGGGACTTTGAGAAAGAGGAATCGAGAAACTAAGAGAAAAACATTGTAGCCATCAAGAACTGACTTTGTAATCAAACTTAAAAGAAATATATAAGAACTGATCTCCTCGGACTGTGCCGAGGACGATTTTCTTTAGATTAAATCAGTTTATCTTCCTTTTCTTGTCACCTGAATCCATTATACTTGTTGTCCAACTTGTTAAAGCCCAATTTTCTAACACACCCTCTACAAATTCATTGTATTGGGCTTTTTGGACCTAAGTTCATTCATCACTTGGGCTAGGGACCCAAATTGCGTCCTTACACTAACAATTGTGCACAAAAAAATATCGTTATTAGGAAATGGTCTATAACCATATTAATACAACTTACAACCATTCAAATCATATCATTTAAACAAATTATAACAAAAGAGAGAGAGAGAGAGAGAGAGAGAGAGAGAAAACGAAACAAAATATTCACAAAAACAAAACAAAACAAAACAAAAAAATTGCCAAATGATTTTTGACAAGTTTAGGTTCGGATCTTTGTGCCAATAGGTCAAACTCGTACTTGGCCCATTTTTCATGAATCGGATTTTGGATTAACCCATTTTCCCAAATCCCTCTATCCATACTTACTTATTTTTCGGATTACAAGTTGTCAAGTCTAATTCGTATCATATCATTAGCATAAGATTTGTGTACAAAACCTATTTTAGTCATAGTTTTTTTTTTTTTTTTTCTTATCCTTTATGGTAAATGCAAATTTACAGGGATACATGAGATAAATAGCATCAAATGTATTTTAGTCATTTGGAAGGAAAAAAAGAGAGTAGATTTTTAAAATAAGCCCCAAGCAATTTGTCCAAGGAGATTTTTTTTTTTTTTTTTTTTTTTTTTTTTGAGAAACTGTCCAAGGAGTTGATTCTTGATTAGCCAATTTTTTACATTTTTTATTTTGCCCACAAATATTTTGCTGACTATTTTTTTATTGGAATTTTGCTGACTAATTTGTTTATATATGAAATAGAAAGAGGCTTTATGTAAATAAGCCAACTTTTTGTCTAAAATTATTTTATTCCTTAAATTTTTTTATATAAGGAAATAATGGTCCAACCTTTAGTCATACTACTTCAACTTTTGCCCACGAAACAACTCAAAAACTTCATAAACTGATAAGGTAAATAATTGAATTTGAAACTTCCAGATTTACATTACGCCCTAAACTAATTAGCCCCCACCACCACCACCACCCAAATATCCTTTGAGGGTTATTCATCAATTTTTATAGCTCCCAAAATAACCAAACATACAAGGATGCAACACTCTCGCTTTCAATCCAATTGTCGGCCAAAATAATGAACCAATTACCAAACATGAATTCATGGTCAACGAAATGAAGAATTGTAAACATTTTTTGGATTCACCGTCACCTAAGCATAAGCTGTGTCCTGGCATACAATAAGCAATGAGAGGATGCCGGTGGCTTAAAAATCCTAAATGCTTTACAGATTGACAGATTTTTAAAGCCCCAAAAAGGCAAAAAGCCTCCAAAGTGGAAGACACTAATATTTTGACACAATATATTTTTCCAACTACAAACTTGATTTGATATGTCACAAAAGCGCGTTAAAAGCATTTTCAATTGATTCTTAATTCTCCTTCTCAAAAAAAAAAAAATTGATTCTTATTCTATCATCATTCATTACCCTCTTGTAGTCTACACAACATTTCTTTTTCTTTTCCCATCTTTTCGTAGGAGAATTTTCTTTGAGAAAATCTTAGGGGAAATTAATAATAAGATAAGAAAAACACAGTAATTAACTTTAATTCATTGGCTTTTGCTGTAAAGATATGGTCCATATGGACCCAAAAAATACAGATAGATCCTTAAGACCATGGTGGTCACTACTAGACAAAATGGTTTATATCGATTATGACCTTTGCTAGTTATTTTTAGGCGTAAATTATGCACATTATGCGTGGACCATAGAACCTATATATATATTTTTTTCAATATTATGCATATTTATTAGGCTTCGAGTTGGGGTAGATCCAATGCTTTAAGTCAAATCATTGATGCATTTGCTAAGATGGAAGCACACCTAAATCACATGAAATGTTTTGACTACTGTGGCTACTCCCTCCCTAAGATCCTTCAAATTTCATTTATTGCTTCACCGATGCTTATTGATCTTGGTAAATTATGATTATGATAACAAAAAATATGTTAAGTCAAACCTAGGGTCAAGATCCACTTAGTATTTGGTAATTTCAGATTTGAGGACTGTGGGGATTATTGATATTAAAGCATAAAATAGTTACACTTGCTTTATTTTAATAGTGGTTTATGAGTTACCCTGCAAATGACTACAATGATATAATGTGAGTTCAAAGTTAAATACTTACCCCATATTTCCATAAAAAGAAAAAATATATACTTACCCTATATTTGATTGGAGTGATAATGGAGATAATGGAAGACGATGGGAAAGGAAAAATATAATTTTTCATTGTTTGATTGTAGTAAAAAGTTAGAGGATTACAATTAGGATAGATGGAGTTTTCACTGAGCCCATCATTTATTTTCCTCTCAAATTAGAGAGAAAATGTGAGAAAAAAATGGTAATAAAAATAAATAAATAAAAACAAAAACAAAATTATCCATACTTTTTCTATCATTCTACTTTTAATAATAAAGATATACTAGTAATTTATTCTTGATCTTTTTACTTTTCCGTATTTTCAATTAAGCACATATAATAAAAAACACAAATTTTTTTTATCTCTCACTTTTTTTATCCTTCAATTTTTTATACTCTCAACCAAATAAAACCTTAATTATACATTTATATCCTCCCATTTTGTAATAAACATGCAATGATTAGTTTAGTAATTCATTTTGAAACTTTAACATATAATTTAACTTAATTCGCAGAAAATTCACAAATCAATGTTAAGAATGAGGGCAATGTTTTTGTTGAACTTAATAATTTATTTTCATATATTATTTTTATGTATATAATATAACCATACTTTGATACTTTCACTTAATTTTAGATACAAACTAGCAAATAAACTGGCAAATAAATAAGTAAAATAAGTCAATCCAATTCCAACCGCATGCTAATTTTGACCTTTTTTTCTTTAAAAAATTAACTGCCACTTCAAGCGGGCAAAAAAACATAAAATGATATAATGGCAGGAAAGTTACCCCACCAATGCAGCATTTGTAAGATTACTTTGGATACAACGAATCATGCAGATTGGATTCTAATCATGTTTAACACATTGTGGGCCACAATATTTCTGTACGGAGGCCTTTTGACTGCAAAAAACAACCTAGGAAGGCTTCATTTGGGGACGGAGATGCGGTGCAACACCTAGCACCGTGCAATTAACCCCTTATTTGTAAGAGAAAAAAAAAGGTGTAAAATTAAAATAATAAAAATATATAGGTTTAAATTGCCGAAATTAAAAAAAAAAAGACTCTTGAAACTAATAATTTCACCCATTGATTTGCTGTTGTATAATACAATAGTTCTAACTATTACATCTAATCTCAATTCTGAGCAATAATTTTTCCACTAAAATTTTTCGGTAATTAATATATATATATATTTTTTTTTTTCCGCAATGAATTTGGTTTTGAGAAAAGTGGGTCACATGACATGATCAGTTCCAGAGTGGGGTCATTTCAGGAATGAACTGGAAATGTAGGCCTATTGTGCATGGAAAGCATGATACATATAATCCATTCCAAAATTATTAGGGGGGAAAAAAAGAGTCATCTTGCATGTGAGGACAAATAATAAAAGCTGAAACAAATAGCCACACATTAATTGAAAGACATTGCTAATTGCATGTAAGAGTTCAATAAATAAATCCTTTTTTTTTTAACTAGACAACTAGCCAGCCTAAAATGGTAAAATGGGATGCGATAAGATTAGGAAGTGGATCATTAATTAGACCATTAAATTATGAAATTAATGGTTGTCAATTGTCAAACATGTAGCTCTCAGTAGTTAGTAAAATGGGGTAGAACCTAAGGTTGAAGTCTTTGTACGCAAGGAAATCTCAAATCACAATAAAAGTTAATAATATATTTTTTTTTTTATGAACAATAAAAGTTAATAATAATACAGGGAATAACTGGGCCATTGAATAATGAATATAGTTTAGACCGTTGCTTTTGTTTTCTATGCGTTCACTAAATGAGTACACGAGCTTCCGTACACATGATGACACGAATACACATACATATCACATGGTTGTAGCCTGGAGGCTTATAGCCGACGTTGATGTCTAATTCTAACATTTTATTTTAGTGTTCATCTGGGATAGTTTAAATTTATTGATTTATTTAACTTAAACAAATAAATTATATTTAGGAAAAAATTAAGATTAAAAAAAAAAAAAAAAACCTGTACCCAACTCAACTAACTAAATCAAATAAGCTAATTCCTTCAACAACAAAAAAAAGTCAAATAAGCTAGAAAATGAACCACGCCAAACACATATGTTAATTCTAAAAATTTTAGTAAAAGCCCAAAATGGAAGCATTTGGTTAACAATCACTATTTTTATGTCAAATTGCTTGTTACGCATTTTTTCCCTTGCCTTTTTCAGTGATAGAAACCTATAGTTAAAACTTAAAACCCCTCTCAATCCCTATTGTATCTCAGATAAAGCAATAAAATGATATCATCTTAAAATAGCGGGGAAAATGAATATTTTGGAACATTTTCTATTTGTCAATTCCTTTTTAGAAAGTCATATAATATGAATTAAAAATGCTTGTTAGACATTTGCATTTTACCTACTTGAAATTACATTAATATTTTTACAAGTTACACACCAAATTGTTAAAAACTACTAGTGTAAATTATGTGTATTGAAATGAAAATCCAAATAAATACCAGCAACCTAATTACAATAAGGTGTAATTTTTTAAATTACATATTGATAAATTGAAATCAATTCAAAACCTTGTTTCTAAATTGTAGTCTTTACCACCACCTTGTTAAAAAAAATTGTAGTGTTCCCCTACAAAAATAAAATAAAATAAATGAAGCATTCTAAAAATTAATGAATTTTGCGATATAAAGTTGAGCATATTAATGGAATAATGGTATTCCTTCCCATAAAGTGTGCCCATAGACATACTCTAGAGTATTATAATGATTAATGATCCCTTTCAAGGCCGTAAATTGGGTTCACTATGATGTTAGTTGTTAACAATAAAAGTGAGCACAAAGGTGAAAGGTGACAGGTGTTAATGATTTCAACGCTATCATTATCACTCTAAAAAAATTCAAACTTAATAGGCCGCATTTGAATTTATTTTGGTGCAAAAAGAGAATTCAATATCAAAATAAGTGGGTTTTAATTAACTCAATTGGTAAAATATTTTACAGTTGAATAAGAGATTTGAAATTCAATATTTGTCTACACAAAAACTAATTGATATTTTAATCTAATAATTTGAGATTATCATAAGTTAAAATTATCTCTAAAAAGATATATCAAAATGAAATCATTACCGACTAAAATGACCAATACTTAATTACTTATTTAGCTTCTTCTTTTCTTTCTTTTATGAGAATTACTTATATTTTTTTATTTTCGGTAGTTGAGAGATTAAAAGCGCATACATTTGAAACTCCAAAAGATACAAAACCCTGGCCAGACTAATTACATATTGGCTTTGCAATTTGCATGATTTGAAACAAAAATCCCATCAGCCTGAAAAGTGAAAAAACCAAGAAAGCTGAAGCTGATCTGTTTAGTCGTAGGACTAGTAGGAGTGTAGGACCCAGGATAATCCCCCGTGACCAAATTCAAGAATTCCAATTCCCTCTGCCCACTAGAAAATAGAAATTAAAAATCCCGTGAACTTCAAGGATTTACAATTCCGCGTTTATTATTATCCACAACCACAAGGTCCACAACCAGAAGCGAACAAATTCCATAAGAGTGACCAAAGAACAACCACTCTGTGACACGCACACATCTCTCACCGGTCCTTTTTTGATCGACACGTCACGAATTTCACTCACCGACAGACTAACGCGGCTGTCCGGGCCCCACTTTGGTCTCATCCTCGTTAAACAATATTATATTATTTTTATTTTTTATAGTATGTGCCAAATTGATTTTCCATCATCGTCGCATGCGATTTCTCATCACTCAACAGTCCAGCGCATTATCTCTACACTTTGTATTCTTCAAATCTTTCATTAAAATAAGGTTTATCATTCCGTAACCATTTTTTTAATTGTATTTTTTTATTATTTATTTTTAACCAACTTGCTAATTTATTTTGAAGCATTTGTTCATCTCAGGTAGGTAGAACAGAAGGTTTTCCTATTCTTAGCGAGTTTCTATAAAAAAATTTCATCTATTTACTCCTACATTATTAACCTGCAGAATTTTTTTTTATAATTAATATCGTTTAACATATTATCTTCCATTAAGTGATAAACTTTTTTCTCTGAGTTTATTCATTATCTTCCTTTTAAGTGATATACTTTTCTCTCTGGGTTGATCTTAATCTGTTTTTTTTTTTTTTTAATTAATACCGTTTAACATATTATCTTCCTTCAAGTGGTATACTTTTCTTTTTGAGTTGATCCTAAATGATTTTTTTCAGAAGTTGAACTTCAATTTTCTATATTCCCATTTTTTTTCCCCAAGAAACAAAAAGTTTTTTTTTTATTTTTTATATTAAAGGTCATACCACCTCTAAGTACTTATAAATGATATTATAGTTCAAGCGATAGTCTAGTGGTACCAATACCCTACATGGTACTCATTTTTTTATAAGTAAACAAGATTGATAATAAGAATACCCTTCATGTACTCATGTTTAGGTTTGAACTCCACATTATTTTTATTTAGCTAGAAAAAATAAAGTTAATAACATTTAAGGCATTTTTGACTGTCAACCAAACCTAGCATTAAATTAGTACATAGAGAATCATATGACAAAATGGGCAAATGCCCATTTCTCGAAAATTAAACATCCTTTTGCCCCATTTCCCAAACTAAATAGGGAAATGCCCATATTTTATAACTCGACAATTATAAAATCGAGTTATGTGAAGAACTCGATTATACGATAATCGAGTTAGCTTCAACTTTGTGCCACGCTGAACAGCCAGCGTGGCATTTTATTTTTTCAATCACTAAAGAACTCGATTTTAAATTAATCGAGTTATATAACCGACTATTCAGATATCGAGTAACGCTCTCATTAAACCTGTTTTCAGACTGTCTTTGTGTCAGGCGTACGGGTGCATGTCTTTTAACATAACTCGATTACTCTAATATCGAGTTATGAAGTATACTCGAATTCCGTAAAATCGAGTTATTCTCATATTATATCTCCATACCTCCTCCCATTCAAAGTGTCTTGCTTTCCGCTGAATTGAATTCTACTCTGCTCCACAAATCAACAGCTACTTTCAAACCCAACTAAAATTTGTATCACCTTAGGTAAAAAACTCACACCAGAATTTTAGGGCAATGGTATTTTCATTTGATATTGTACTGAATTTTTATTTTTTTGGTTGAATGAGTGTGAAGTAAGTACATTGGTGTGATTTTGGTTGTTTGTTGTAGTAAACGTTGGTCACAAGAGAATGAAATCTTTACTATAGCAACAGTTTGTATTGCACATAATCATCATTGGTCAGACATTTACAACAACATTTTGTATTGAACACAATGTGTAGGCATTAACAACAATGTCTAATGTTTATGGTCAAATGTTAGTGTTAGTGTTAGTATTTCATTTTCAGCATGTAATAGTACACAAATTTATGAATGTTTTTGTCATGTACCATCTTATGCAGCATTACATTATTTACCAACAATTGATGCACACTGTTAACTTGATCATTTGGTGTTATTGTATTCAGCATCAATGTCTGGTTCTGGCAACCCACAACTCTATAGGCCTCATGATGTGTTCAAAGCTATGGGTCGTTGTTAGGTATTGGAATATGAGTTCAGCTATCCAATCAATCCGAATCTGCGAAATAGTGCTTACGTTCACAATACCATGAGACATGAGTGGGCTTGGTTATTTCGTGAACAGCAAATGTTTTATAATGAGCTGGTTGGTTTTAAGTTGCCAGTGCCTCGACGACTCGCATCACAGATGCCCAGAGACACGATCGACGAACTTCGTAAAACATTGAACCGCATAAGAGAAGAAAATAATCGAATGAAGATACGTCTTAATCGAATGAAGATACGTCTTAATCGATATCGGACCCAAGTCGAGATTCGAGAGTTAGTGGAGGGAGGGTGGTACGAGCATGCACAGTTCATGCAATCACTTCTTGCTGATCCCATTTATCAGTCAGACGTGGAGATGTCAGATGAAGAGTAATCGTGTCGTGGTGTAATTAGATTTTGTTGGAAAATTATTTTGCTTAACTATGTTTTATATGTATGTGTGTCACCATTGTTGTATTTGTACTATGTAAACCTTATTATTGATTGTAAGGAGCATGCACGTTATTCGTAATCTAGATTATTCTCACATAACTCATAAAAGTTAAATATTCCCACACATGATGTTTTTCAATAAGCACCTACGACATAACACAGAAAACTTAAAATAACTTACACTAACATTATTAACTTAACCGTAGACATAACACACACACCATATAGGCATTCATTCTGATAGGTAGTCCTCGTAGTTGAGGACATTGTTATGTTCCGCCGGAGTGAGTTGCCTGTTCGTTGCGGCGGCCAGCTCCTTCGCCAATTGTAGCATGTGATACCTGGACCTACGGAGTATCATAAGATTGTTCTCTTTTTTTATTTTTGTCACTGCACGCTCATATTGGTGCATGTTTTGCAGTGGCAGTGTGAGCGAGCTACAGTCAACAAGAGGCGCTCCGAGTCGCACGAGATCATCGTGCAAAGCGTTGGACTCGTTCACGTGAAAGTCCCACTCCCGCCGTAGTTCGGCCTAGTATTCCCTCTCGTCAGAATCTCTTTCCCTTCTATAGTTATATGGAAAACAAGGTAGCATCCAATTGCGCATTGACATTGGAAAATGTGACTTTAGATCGGTATGTGTAGATGTTTTGCAAGGGTAGATGTAAATGGGACTTCGGTATGTGTAGATGTTTTGCAAGGGTAGATGTAAATGGGACTTTATATAGGGGTTTTGCAAGGGCAAGTATTCACGTGGATGTGACAATATGTAAGGGTAAGTATTCACGTGAATAAAGATGATATGACTCGACAGTGTATTGTTCAATGGGAAGGTGTTGAGGAGCACATGCAAAACTGCGAACATGACTTGGTTTTGCAGTGGCGTCTGTTGGTGCATGTGATTCGCTGAGGTAGCTTTTTGATATGGCTATAGCTTGTGCTACAGCAGCGGGCTGGTGATGTGTACTGCAAAAGAGGTTGCATATTTATTCACGTGAAGACTATTCAGCATTCATGCGCTTCATCTGACATGACTTGACGAGACAGTGTTGAGCTGTGTTAAATGTATCATAAACTTTTCAGGGATGCTCTGCATCCTTGAAAACGGTGCATTGCAAAAGGATGCATAGCTGTGTATTGACGTGCGTGTAGGTGATATGACTAGACAGGGTTCAATAGTGCGAAGCTGTTGAGTAGCACTGCGAACATCAGTGTAGCAAGGGTGGACAACTCACTCTCAAAATTGATGCATAAACTTTTCAGGGATGCTCTGTGTACTCACGTGAGTGTGGATGGGTACTTTTGGTCAGGGTTCAACAGTGCTGAGCTATCCACCGTAGCTACACTCATTGCTCCCTATGGTGGTATTTTGCAAGTGGGATTGAAGAAAGCTGATAACAACATTTGGTTTTGTAATGGTTGGCAGGATTTCGTTGAATACCATTCTATCTGTTATGGTTATTTTTTAGTCTTCAGATATGAAGGAAATTCAAGCTTCCATGTTATTATATTTGATAAGACTGCCACTGAGATTCAATATCCACCCAGGAAGAACTGTAAATTGGAAGATCATCAAGTAGAAATAATAGACTTAGATGAAGATAATACAAACATATGTTCCTCAATGTACAGACCCACAAAACATGAAGTCAGAGAAAATTTTGTTTTGAATAAATGTTCTAGCATGTCCAGAGGAAGAGAAAGAGTAATCCAAGCAGCCGAAAAGTTCAAGCCTAAAAATCCTTCTTTCATGGGTATCTCGCGGCCGCATAATATGGTGAGCCTTTATACATAATGTGATCATGATGTTCTCTTAAATATGGCCTTGAAACATATATGGGAAGCAAGTATATTATTGGGAAGCAATTTGTCAGACTTCAATGTCTTATGCTATTACCCTCCATCAAAACATATTCAACAATGAGATTCGAGAAGGGATGGGTTGCATTTTCGAAAGACAATAATTTAGAAGAAGGAGATGTCTGTGTCTTCGAGGTGATCGAGAGAAAGCCTGTTGTGATTAGTGTCTCAATATTTCACGTGGTTGACCATCAGAGTTTGGATTAGGATAACCTGTTTAAATTTTAAACTAGTGATGTTTATGCTTATATTTAATTAGGGACTTTGATCACTAGTATGGTTTATATCTTATGGATGTGGTTTTAAGACTTTTCTCTGACCAGTTTGGTATGTTTTGTTGAAGACTATTCAGCATTCTTGTGCTTCATCTGACATGACTTGACGAGACAATGCCAAGTTGTGTTAAATGTATCATAAACTTTTCAAGGATGCTCTGCATCCTTGAAAACGGTGCATTGCAAAAGGATGCATAGCTGTGTATTGACGTGCGTGTAGGTGATATGACTGGACAGGGTTCAACAGTGCGAAGCTGTTGAGCAGCACTGCGAACATCAATGTAGCAAGGGTGGACAGCTCACCCTCAAGATTGATGCATAAACTTTTCAGGGATGCTCTGTCTCCTCGAAAATGGTGCATTGTAAAGGGTTGCACATCTGTGTATTCACGTGAGTGTGGATGGGTACTTATGGTCAGGGTTCAACAGTGCCGAGCTATTGAGCATCACATGCAGAACTGCATCAATCAAGTGTAGCATTGGTGGACAACTCACCCCCAAAATTTTGCTTACACTTTTGAGGGATCTTCTGCATCCTTGAAAACAGTGCATTGCAAAATGTTGCATATCTGTTTATTCACGTGAGCATGGATGATATCACTAAACAGGGTTCAACAGTGTCGAGCTGTTGAGCAGCACATGCAGAACTGCGAACATGACTTGGCTGAACAGTGCTAAGCTGTGTTAGCATTCTCTAACCTCACTTGCCAAATGCTAGTATTACGAGCAGCGAGTGTAGCAACACTGGAGATTTTTATCCCTATATTCCCTTACAAAATTTTCAGGGAGTCTTTGCGGGTACAAAATATAGTTACATTTTCTCAACATCAATGTAAAATTACATGAAGAAAACTATGCTTCCAAGGTTTACATCAATGGCTTCCGATCATCATAATTGCAACATTAGGGAGCTTTGGAGAAATGCTACAACAAACCAATAACTTGAATGAAACATTTTAGAGTCTGATCAGGCTTTTAGGCCTTTACCCTATTTCTAAGCAAACCAAATATCGTTGTGACAGTGTGTTGTGCGAGCCATATGGATTTTCAGTGAGTGAGTGGTTAGTCTGGTTTGGATACTATAAGAACTAAGATACACAGATAAGTGTATATGATACTGTGACTCAAACAACTCATATAAATGAATTATTCATATTATTGAATCATATGTGTGGTTGGTTTGTGTGGTTTGGATGAGTCTGTATGTATTGAATCTATTAAATTTTCCTACAAGTAATGTGCAATAAATATAATTTGGAGGTATTTCACTTTCTAAGGTTTTTCCTACATTACAAAGCAAAGGACATTGTCCAACCAAAGCACATTACTTGAATGTAGCAACGAAGAACAACAAGGAAAAAATGAGAAACTGATTTCATATAAACTTAGCCAAAACTAATGAACAGTTAATCTTTAAAGTTGCAAAATTTGAACGTACATAATCATCATTTGTCACACATTAACAACAACATTATGTATTGCACAGAATGTGTAGACATTAACAACAATGTCTAATGTTCGTAGGTAGAAATTTTTGGAAATCATCATTGCTTGAATCTGAGAAGTTTGAAATATCTCTTTCATCATCTAACGCAGCTATTTCATTAATAGACTTGATGGCTCGCTTTTGCGCCTTCCCCTTTAGATGCTTCCTAGCTTTTTGGATTGCGTGAAAACGGTCTAGTCGCCTTTGCATTTGATTGTTCTCTTGTTCAAGACGAGCAAGTATGTTGGTAGGTTCATCTCTAGGTAACTCGGCTGAGCGTGCCTTAGGAACTCGTAACCCATGCCATCAACAATACACCTCTAACTCAAGACAAACTAAAGACACTCAGTTTTTTTTTTCTTTTTGATAACCAAGGCACTCGCATGTTGGGGAAAGAATAATGATTTCAATTGATAAAAACAGATTATTTCCTTATGTCCTCATATATAAAGATTCAAGAATTCTACGCACTCTGTTGCATAAGAAAATCAACATTTCCCCTCCCTATAGAGTGTAGACACATCATCACAAATCAAGATTGTGAATCACAATTTCCCCTTCTGTAGACACATCAACATTCAAAACTTCTAACTAACAAATAGCAAGACATAAATAAAAGTATAAAACTCCAGTTGCCGGCTGACAGAAAATGATATCAATGATGATATAGACAACAAATAGCTAGACTTCAATTAACAAAAACGAAGTTGCAGGCTGACTAAGAAAAAACACACAAGCTGAAACATTATTATTCAACTATTATGAAGAAAATAAATAAATCAATTGATAAAGAAAGATTATTCCTTAGTTCCTCATCAAACACCATCCCAATTAGACATACTTTACTTAAACATATTAAACAGATTGATTTAGGGGTAAAAAAATTCATAAAAACCCTCGTATCCCAGAGCATGACCCAAAAATACAAGAGTGCAAATAAGGAAGCACAGACCTAAACTTCTGTATTTAGAGAAAAACCATGTATGAAGCATGCCAATCATAACAATAAATCACCATCGACTAATGCAAAATATCATATGAGGCTGTAGAGCAAATGACAAATTCATCTTTGCAAATCTTAAGTTCTAAAAACTTGTGATGAGTGCAAATGGATAACAGTAGAAAAAGAAACTAGGGAAACATGTTGAGTGTTGGAATGAGTTAGAACCGCACAAATGGAGCCTGAAATATGCACAATAGAAGCACCCATTTTCATTTACTTACACAAAGATTTTAAATTTCTTAATCCATAGTAACCAGCCAGCTCAAAATAAAAGGGGGCAAAAAAAAATTCACATATTTGTGCTCCTATAGAAGAGTACCAAATTGATTTAGAGAAACCTTAAAAAGCAGCCAATCTCCAAATTCTATAAATAAAAAATTAGAGTAAAGAATATAATAACATTTCAGGGATCAAACAAGAATCTCAAATTCACCAAAGGGTGCAGGACCATTGAATGTTCAATTATTCCTCTCCCCCTCCATATGGTCAATTTTAAACAAAGAGGAGTTGTATTGCAAGCAAAAGAACTTCTATGCTTGCTATATCAGCTTCTCCAGCCATACATTTGCACATATAAGCTGAGGGTACCAGGGAACTGGTCAATTTTTTTAGTAAAGTTACTTAAAATTTTCTAGATTGGACTGATATGCAAAACAAAAGTAGTGTCAATTCCAAGAAATAATGAAATTTATAAAAACCTAGATATACCAAAAACAATGAGTACTAAAACTTTTAAGGAATATGAAAGAACTTAATTTGTTTGTTGCTGAACTAAACGCTACTATTTCATCACTCTTACCGGTTTTTAACTGGACTTACAGTAACTGACTTTCTGTTTCATGTGAATGTGTATTGTATTTCATAGATTTATGTATATAGGATGTCATTATAGGCAGAACATCTTGGATTTACGGAAGACTGCTTCAAACAACCAGAGTCTCAAAGTTTTCATCATTTTTTCCTTAACCTGTGTACCCAATAAAACCAATCTTTGTCCAAACCAATCTTTACGAGATGGGTTCTGCTTCAGAGCTATAACAGTTGCTGCTAGAGGCATGAGACACATTTTACACCATTTACAACAACGATTTACCCTCAAACATAATTAATTCGACACCATTTACAACAACTATAACAAAATCATGCCTACAATCGGATAAGACACATTTTACACAAACTCAGAGACATCACTGAAACACCACCACTCGATTTGCCAAAACCCCCCATCAAAACCCCAAGCACATTTAAACTCATTAATGAGAAAATAATCATTGCAGCATGTAAAAGACAACAAAATTCTCATTAATGAGAAAATCACACAGACATAACCATATAGCAAGAAATACTTTAGATCATTATCATTGCAGCATATAAAAGGGGGCAAAATTATCATCTTCATTAGTAAATTTACTACTTTTTAAGTAAGTTTCAACAAAATAATCAAAATCCCACATAAAACACAACCTAGTATTAACCAAGATCAGAAAAGATATCAGAGGAGAGGACCGTACCTGTAATTAATGGCGGCGGGAAGCAACGACGACTGATGGAGACTGGATAGGGAGAGTGAGATTGATGGAGAGTGACGAAGAGTGGGGAAGCCTGATCACAGAGCGAGCGAGGGAAAATGTAGAGAGAGAGTGATGGCAGAGAGCGAGGGAAAGAGAGTGTACAGGGAGAGAGTGAGGGAATAGGCGTTGTGAGACGTTAGGGTCCTATTGATTCAAACCGCTGAAGAAAACTCGATTTTACACTTCTCGAGTTATGAATGACTACACAAGCATTTTTTTATTGGGAAAACCCCACGTCTACTGCGCCAGCGTGGCACAACAGTCAGACTAACTCGATCATAGGAATATCGAGTTCTTCATACAAACTCGACTTTCATATTATCGAGTTACAAAAGAAGGGCATTTCCCTATTTAGTTTGGGAAGGGGGCAAAATGCTGTTTAATTTGGCCGAAAAGGGCAAAGGGCAATTTTGTCCGAGAATCATGACTTTAAATATAGTAAATAATAAGTTGAAAAAAAAATTGTGTTTATTTATGATTTAATGCTTGAAAGGTATAATATTTTAGAACATCTGAATTTATATAATAATATAAAATAATAATTGACTATTTGTTCACTTAAAAAAAAGGCAATAGTAATTTTGTTTATTCAATATTGTGAGGATAAATAGGCTGAGTAAGTGTGTCGGGCCATGGGCCATGCCCGAGAATATATATAAGTCCGAGGATGGTCAAAAGGTTAGTTAAGATTTGGGGACAGTAGGCTGAGGACTAGAGAAGATGATAACGGATTGGCGATAGTCCTCGAGGAGCTGAGTCTCCTCGGAAAAGCATTGTGGAAGGTTGGAACCCAACCATCTTGGGAATGCTATACGAAAGGCAATCATTCTTTTGAGGATAAGCATCAAGGAATGTAACAGAGCTAAGCCTCCAATAAAGGAAGAAATATCTGGGGAAAAGGTTGTCACCACCACATTAAATACTCTACACCAAACCAACTGGCCGCATTTATGGGGAAATGACACATGAATAGTGTTATCTCAGCTTACAGCTATTCACAGAGCTTCCAGGAGGTTTTGATGGGACAAGCATCCAAGAGATTACCTACAAGATCAACAAGTGGAAGGCTAGGATGGAGGTTTGAAGGACTATATAAGATAGTGGTCACCATAAAAAATGGGGATGAAATCTGAGAAAAAAAAAAAGGAAAGAAGAAAGACATTATATTAATAAAGCTTGAGTTAATATAAGAACACCTTATTCTCGGACTTGACCGAGGAGCGCTATTTCTCTCAATTTGTGTTTTCAATCTTATTGGCATGAATCCTATTATCTGTGGTCCATATTCAATGTGCTGAGACGTTTTCTTGTAACACCCATTCTCTAACAAATATCTTGTTTTGGGCTTGCTGGGCCGACATCCATTGTTCTTAGTGGGTTGTGGTGGTTCAAATTCAAGTCCTTACAAATATCATAAGTAACAACGGAAAGAAGAAAGGAATGCCACTGTTTGAGCAAAAAAAAGTATCCTCGTACTCTTTGGAAGTAATACCAAGAGAGTTAAAGCAACTCTAATACATCTCATAAAAATACTAGAAAAAGTAGTACTAAAACTATAAGAAATAATAGAATATCCTTTAGTATTACATCAAGCTTCTAAAAACTTACATTTTTAATATCACATTCTAATAGTGTGTGTATATATATGTAGTGGGCAAAAAAAAAAAATGGACAACTGAAAAGAAACCACGTGGACGCTGACGTGTTATTTTTGCACACACAATATATTTCTAGAGGTGGAAAGTGAGATCCCCCTTTTTAGTACCCGGAATCAACACAAGTAATGAACAAATCAATTTATAGTATGTGGATTTCAAGCTAAAGAGAGAAATAAAAACTCTATTTTTATTAAGTGTTTGTCCTCGGGGTAGTCCGAGGAAGAGTTCTGAAGTTGGTCAATTCACCTATCCTTGCGCTCTCCCTTTCTCCCTCCTCTCTCTCTCTGATTCAGACGTTTCTTGGCTTTATATAGTTAGCCAGAATGCATTTGGACTTTACATTTGGAGGGTTAGGATTTCACTTCCTTGATACTTATCCCATCAAGGCCTCACTTAGCAAGCCTACTGAAGTTTTTAGCTGTGTGGCCACTATTCATGGTCATTTCGCCATTAATGTGGCCAGGCTAGTGGTTGCAATGTATTTAATGCGAAGGAGATGACTGCCTTGTCCTTCCTTTTTCTTTTCCTCCTTGTTCAGAACCTATTTACCTTCATCTCCTCGAGGATTGCACCAGGTTTCCTTCATTCTGGATTCTCGGCCTTCCTGAGGTCATGTAGGAACCCTTGGCATAGTCATCAACGACATCATCCCTAACCCCTTACTAGTAAAACGAGTCCTCTCCTCGGACTTACTCTTACCGCCTCCATTAACCACTTTTGATCCTTGTCCCCCCACAATAACCCCCCAAAACCTCATTCTCTATTCCCGAGTTAGGAGAAAGAGGTTTTGTCTTCTTAGGACCAATTGTTCTGATACCACGCTTCTAGGATATCCCATGTGAGAACGTCCTTTCAACTGACTGAAGCACACTCATGATGCTTCGGAAACCACAATGTCTCAATAAATGTTGTAGGTGGCTCGCAGTCCCCCACGTTCTACGATGAGATCAACATCGTACAGTCCTAATTCCTCCACCAAAGAAGCAGGAAAACTGCCGCCACCTTTTCACTATCTATATATACAGGAAGGTAGAGGACTCTGGTCTCCATTTCTTCCTTTTAAGAACAAACAAACACTCCTCACTCCAGATAACCTGCCCGAGAAGCCATTCTCTTCCGAATTTTGTAAGTGCACATCATTACTATTTTTTCTAAAACAAATTCTTCCTTCGTAGTCGCATATTTTTCTCCTCTTTTATCTTTTATCCTTCCCACATAGGTAGATTCTTTAGTTTGGTTGACACTCTCGAACGCAGAGAAGAATTAAGAGATACTATAGGATCCCTAGTAATGTATCAATACAATACTGTAACATAGGTGAATGGCATGAGAAAAGGCCCACTGAAGCCGTTGTGATTCCGATGATAGCCTTTATTAAGGGAGGAATGAGGATTCCTATGGTTAGAGTCATTAGGGACTTTTTAACTCTATTTAGACTTTGTCCTACTCAATGTGGCCCAAACATGTTTAGGGTTTTAAGTAGCGTGGACGCAATGAATGAAAAAATGGGTATAAACCTCACCCATCACGACATCAATTGGATCTGTAGTTGCCAAAAGAATAATGAGGCCAACTATTACCTAAAAACTAGGGTTCCTACTGTTAGACTGATTTCTTGCCTCCCCGACACGAATAAGGGCATGGACGAGGACTTCCTCATCGTTTCCGGGGAATGGCATGACGAACTTCATTGCCCAATCATGGATGGCATTCCAGGTGGGACAGTTTAGGGGAGTCCTAAGACCTTGCGTTATTTAGGAAAACTACATTATTTATTTATTTTTATTTTTTTTTAATATTTTGTTACCCCTTAGTTTGATTCTGCTTAATTTGATGAGTAACAAAGATTCCTTTTCTTTCTTCAGATTAAAAAGCTACTGTCAAAAGACAAGGTTTGGTAAATTTTGATTTACTGAACCAAGTTCTGAGGTCCGAGATTTTCCTACACCGGGACGAGTAGCTTTGGGCAATACATGTCATTCTCGGTTTCAAACCTATTTCCAACCGGTTCCAAGTGTCGAAGCACGTGATCAAAGTCAGGGACTCGCGCCTTGCCTTGGTCGACGCCGCCGTTGAGGGCTTTATTCAGAAACCTCCACCTGTTGGCAGGAAAACTGTAGACCTCCCCACTTTCAAAGATCCTTAGCTAGTATTAAGGAACTCTTATCCTCGAACGACAAAGCTGACACCAAAACCGAGGATAACGAAGAAGATATTTCGGAGAATCGGAGGAAAGCACTGAAAACCTTGTCCACGACGAGGATTTCGAGGTCTTTTACCATTTAGACGAGACCGAGGATATACCATCCAGTTCAAGGTTAACCACAGCTCTCGTTAGTGAAGACTAAGAGGTATCCGAGGTGCCCAAAGCAATGGTGTTAGAAAAAAGGATGCTCGACTTGCTGTCTTTGCTGGAATCCCATGCTGGGACTACCACTCCTAAGGTTCCCATAGTTCCCAGACCTCCTACTCCGATTCCTCCCCAAAATGAACCAGCTGACAAGAAGCGAAAAAAGGATAAGAAAGGTGGAAGGAGCTCAGCCGAAGAGGGAGAGATCCAAGAGGAAACGCCTCCCGAGCAGACAAAGGTAACGAAGACGAGCCGAACCCAACAAAGGAAGGGAGGAGAAGATTCTGAGATACTACCTGAACGCCAATCTCACGTTCCGAGCTGGAACCCTCCGCTCGTGCTGGATGGTGCCCCCCTTCCTACAGACTCCTCTATTCGTGACTTTGATCACAGGAGGGCAGGTTACATGGCCAACTCTGTTGAGCAAGCGCTTTTTCTTCCGAGAGACATGGCTGAACTTCGGAATTTAAAGAAGCACGAGATGTTTCTGTCCTTGAAGAGGGATCTAGCCCTGGTACACTTTCTTCTTTCCTCATTTACTAACACTACTTTACCACTAGCACACACTTTATCAATTTCTAGACACGCCTAACTTATTTTATTTTTATTTTTTTGCATGCATTTAGGCCATTTAGGTAGCATATGTGGCCGAAGAGTGGGTTGATCAGGCTCTCCATGAAAAGAAGGAGGAGGAGTCGAAACGTTACGCTACTCAGAGACAGATAAAAAATTAAAGGAAACACTCTCCAAGTTGTATGAGTGCGATTAGGCCAAAAAGAGTGTCGAGGCTTCAATAGACAGGCCCGAGAGCAACTCCACCACTTGAGAGAGGTAGAGAGTCAGCTCGCTATTGCTCGGGCAAAAATTTCTGAGTTGAACAAGGAATTGGAGCAAAAAGTCGAGGAGGTGGGTAGGGTTAAGCAAGCTGCATTTGATCTGGGACAAAAAGAAACTGAAGCCCACCTTAAGTCCCAGATCCCAGTGGTGTGCCGAAGTTTCTGTCTTCGGACTTGGATTGATGCCTTAAATGCTGCTGGCGTTGACCCTTCTTCAGAGCTAAGAAATCCAAAAAAGGTGTTTTACCTTCCAGCCATCAGGGCACACACTTCTGCTCACTCTCCCCCTAGCACTACTGCCACTGCACAGCCTTCCCCAGCCGAGAACCCACCTCTGAAATCTAGCACAACTACCCCTCCTACCTCCACCATGGCAACTGAGACTCGTCCCTCAGAAGAGAATCCAACTTCAGCTGCAGCAGCTCCCCCGACATCTCAGCCTATTGCAGAAGGGCAAACCTCAGAGGAAACCGAGAAGCAGAAGACACCAAAGGCCTTAGGGGCATAGTAGAGGCCGGGTTGAAACACCCTTTTGTAATTTTTCCTTCTTTTTTTTTTTTTTTTAAATATATATGGCTTTAAGCACTGTGTTCTTTTTCAAACATTTTTGTGTATTGAACTTTTTATCTTGTCAATGAAAGGACTTTAATTCATGCTTTGTCATACATACTCCTCGCAGGCTTCAATTCCTCTGCCTCCAATTAGTCCCAAGCAGATAACTTACCATCTCCAATACGCACTAACTTATTCAAGGAATCTGAGGAATGGGAAGGCTTGACTAACTTAATCTGTAATCATATACTCAGATGTTAATTTACCTAAGGCAGGTGATCTGAGGAATCGAACTTGGCCGAGGTTCTGTTTAACCCGTGGTGAATGAAATTAGGTGTTAATTTACCCAAGACAGGTGATCAAAGGAATCAAACTTGGCCGAGGTTCTGTTTAACCCGCGGTCAACAAAATTATGTGTTAATTTACCCAAGGCAGGTGATTCGAGAAATCGAACCTGCCCGAGGTTTTGTTTAACCCGTAGTGAATGAAATTAGGTGTTAATTTACCCAAGGCAGATGATCCGAGGAATCAAACCTGCCCGAGGTTTTGTTTAACCCGTGGTGAATGAAATTAGGACAGTTTTAATCAATGGAATGACAATATAGCTGGTCAAAACACATGTTTGCGTATACGTAGGCAACTATTTACAGGACTCCAGACTAGAAGTAATACTTTCGTAAATTATTTACATTTCACGGTCGAGGCACTACAACTTCGTCTAAGTCTTCTAACCGATAAGCACCTGTTCCTACCACTGAGGTCACCCGATAAGGCCCTTCCTAGTTTGGACCAAGCTTTCCCCACGAAGGATTCTTCATGCTTCTAACCACCTTTTGCAAAACGAGGTCCCCCAAAAAAAGACGTCCTCACTTTAATGCTTTTCTCAAAACCTTGTCTAAGTCTCTGTTGGTACTGCGCTAGTCTTACTACGGCTACTTCCCTTTGTTCTTCGGCCAGGTCGAGGTTGATGGACAAGAGATGTTCATTGTTACTGTTGAGGAACTGCTCAGTCCTTAATGTCAGAAAGCCAATTTCTGTTGGGATGACTGCCTTAGTCCCGTACGTCATAGAAAATGAGGTTTCTCCAGTTGACCTTCTAGGAGTAGTGCGATACGTCCACAAAATGTGGGGCATCTCATCCACCCATTTTCCTTTTGCTTCCTCCAGTCTCTTCTTTAAGCCATCCATGATGAATTTATTTGTGGCCTCTGTTTGGCTATTGCTTTGGGGGTATGATGGGGTGGAATACCTATTTTTTATTCCCAACTTACAACAGTATCTTCGAAAGGTCTTAATATCAAATTGGAGCCCATTATCTGAGATGAGAGTGTTCGGAACCGTAAATCTTGTTACAATATTTCGCCACACAAATCTCTTCACATCCTGATCTCGGATGTTTGCTAGGGGCTCGGCCTCTACCCATTTGGAGAAATAGTCGGTAGCAATAAGTAGATACTTTTGGTTCCCAGACGCCCTCAGGAATGGCCTAATAATGTCCAGCCCCCATTGCGCAAAAGGCCAAGGGCTACTCAGTGGATTCAAAACCCCTCTTGGCTGATGGATATTGAGAGCATATCTCTGACACTGATCACATTTCTTCACATAGTCCTGGGATGACTTTTGCATGCTTAGCCACCAATAGCCTTGCATCAAGGCTCTATGGGCAAGCGACTTACCCCCGTTGTGGCTTCCACAAATTCCTTCATGCAACTCTTTGAGCAGGGTTTCCACTGCCTCAGGATGAAGGCATAATAAGTACAGACCCAAATACGAGCGCTTGTATAATTTTTGATCCTTGGATAGCTAGAACCTCGGGGTCTTTCTTCGAATCTTATCTGTCTCGTCCCTATCCTCTGGCAAGGCTCCATCCGTGAGAAATGCAACTACTGTGTCCATCCAACTAGGACCCACCCGTGTGGAGTGTACTTGAATCGGAGTTTGTGTGTCGTATGCAGGGGACACAAGATCTTCCACTAGTATAATCCTGGGGAGTTTCTCCCTACTCGTGGTTGCTAGGGTTGTTAAAGAGTCAGCATAAGAGTTTTTACTCTGAGGTACATGTTCTAGAGAAAAAGTGTGGAGACCCCCGATCAAAACCTTTATTTGGTTCAAATACCAGAGTATCCGCGGGTCCTTGGCTTCATAGTCACCTCAAACTTGCCTAGCTACGAGTCTCGAGTTGCAGTATGCCTTGACAGATTTGCCTCCGAGCTTTTGGACAGAAGCTAATCCTGCTTGTAGGGCCTTGTATTCTGCCTCATTGTTTGTCGCTGAGAAGCCTAGCCTTAAAGATTTTTCCAAGATAATGCCGTCTGGCGAGATTATCCAACTCCTGAACCTCTCTGATTGGCCGCGCCGTCGACGAATAACTGCCATGGCTGTTGAGTTAGTATTGAACCAACACCCACTACTTCCTCTGGTACCTTCACTTCTTTAAAGTCGGTTGCCCTTTCAGTGAACTCCGCAACCAAGTCAGCTAAAATTTGCCCCTTTATGGCCATTCGGGGCAAATATTTAATGTCAAATGCACCCAGCATAGTACCCCACTTTGCCACCCTTCTGATGTAATCTGATATTCGAAGCAACGCCTGTAAGGGCAATTGGGTCAAGACCACCACTGTGTGGGCCTAAAAGTAATGCGGCAGCCTTTTGGTGGCATGGATGATAGCCAGGATTGGCTTTTTGAGGTGTAGATACCTAACCTTAGCCTCTTGAAGGGACTTGCTGATATAGTACACCAGTTTTTGAATTCCTTCGTTAACCCATATTAGGACCAAGCTCACAGCATGCTGTGCTACAGCAATATAGGCATACAGGACCTCCTCCCTCTTTGGTTAGGATAAAATCGGTGGGTGGGCCAGATACGCTTTCAGATCCTTAAAGGCCCTATCACACTCTTCGGTCCACGTAAAATCCTTCCACTTATGCAACAGCCGAAAAAACAGTCTACACTAATCCGCAGACCTTGATATGAACTTGTTCAGAGCTGCTGTCATCCCAATAAGTCGTTGCACCTCCTTTGGATTCTGAAGAAGGTGCAGATTACGAATAGCCTCAATTTGGTCAGGATTAACCTTAATCCCCCTGTGGGTGATCATGTAGCCCAAAAACTTTCCAGACCCCACCCCAAAAGAACATTTAGCAGCATTTAGGCGTAGCTTATCCTTTCTCAAGATCGTAAATACCTCCTCAAGATTTGTCAAATGCTTGGACTCTATTTTACTTTTTACCACCATGTCATCAATGTACGCCTCCACGTTCTTCCCAAACTGACTCTCGAACATTCTCATCACCATTCTTTGGTACGTAGATCCAGCATTCCTTAGGCCAAACGACATTACTCGGTAATGGTAGTTCCTCGTTGGGGTGAGAAAGTCCGTTTTTTTTTTTAGATCTGACAACGCCAAGGGGATTTGATGGTACCCCTGAAAGGCATCTAAGAAGCTCATCATCGAGTGTCCAAATGTTGTGTCCACCAACTGATTTATCCTCGAGATATGAATAGGTCCTTTGGGAAGGCTTTATTGAGGTTCATAAAGTCCACGCAAACTCTCCATTTCCCTGACTTTTTCTTCACAACCACGGTGTTGGCCAACCATTCGAGGTAAAAAAACCTCTTTAATTGCCCTAGCTTACTGAAGTTTCCGAACTTCGTCCTTCACGGCCTCGGCATGCTCCTTAGACGAACGCCGAGGTACTCGCTTCTTTGGAGTGGCCCTAGGGTTGACATTTAAGTGATGGCAGATGAACTCGGGGTCAAT
The DNA here is from genome assembly GCA_019022515.1 of Quercus aquifolioides. Classification (NCBI taxonomy): domain Eukaryota; kingdom Viridiplantae; phylum Streptophyta; class Magnoliopsida; order Fagales; family Fagaceae; genus Quercus; species Quercus aquifolioides. The sequence continues at coordinate 41,334,070 of CM032336.1, read as the reverse complement.
CCCAGGTGCCTCATACGTGCTCAAAGCGAAATCGTCTAGATTTCTCTTCAAAAAGTCTACGAACTACTTTTTATCCTCCACTGGAAGCTATGTCCCAACCTGAAAGTATCTTTCCCTATCCCCTTTAATGATGACCTGCTCCAACTCCTTGCACGACATTGAACGATCTGAGGAACGTGGGTAGCCGAGCTGTGATTGCTACAAGACGGGACCCGTCTTCGGAGGACTTGCTTCGGGAGCACGATAGTTAACCACTGCCACCAAACACTGCTTGGCCATCGCTTGGCATCCTGCTAGCTCGGCTGCCCCCTCGCTAGTGGGATATTTTAACTTCACATGCAAAGTCGAGGAGACCGCCCCCATAGCGTGTAGCCATGGTCTCGCGAGAATAGCAATATATGGTGAGAAAGCGTCGACTACTATGAAGTTTACACTCACCACCTTTTCCCCCGTCTGCACAGGTAACCAGATCATACCCTTCGGAATAGTGACTTTCCCATCAAACCCAACCAAGGGGACGTTGTAGCTACTCAAATCTTTCAATTTAAGCCCCAAACCCCTAAATAGATCTAGGTACATAATTTCGGCCCCACTACCTTGGTCAACCATTACTCTTTTTACGTCAAACCCCGCTATTTGTAAAGTTACCACCAACGCATCGTTGTGTGGCTGAATTGTCCATTCCTTATCCTCCTCCGAAAATCCCAAGATTGGGTGTGCCGAAATCTTGGATCTCTTGCACGGCGCTTCTTCCTCATATCCATCCAACTGCGAAGATATCGCCATCACCCTACCGAGTGAATGAGAGTATTCCCTTGGGGCTGCAAAAATAACGTTTATCGTCCCCAGGGCTGGCCGGGGAGCTTCATTTCTTTGCGGCCTTATGGCGAGCTAACCCCTTTAACTATCTGGCTGTTGTAGGAATTTCTCCAGCTTTCCAGCTTTGATTAACTGGTTAAGGAAGGCTTGCAAGGTCTTGCAATCCTCGGTTGTATGACCTCGGTCCTGGTGATACTGGCAATATAGACTCTGGTTTCTTTTAGTGGGGTCTCCTCCCATTTTGTTCGACCATTTAAAGTAAGGCTCACTTTTGATCTTCTCTAGCACTCGATATATCGGCTCTTTGAACACCGAGTTTACTGCTTGAGGGACAACAAGGCTACGGGATGATTGACTGAAAAAATCCCTCCTCGGTCGGGCGGATGTGAACTGACCCGATGAGTTATCCCTCTGATCAGGATTGAAGACCTTGGTTTTACCCTTGTTAGAGCTCTGATTATCCTCAACCATTTTGTGCTCCTCAATCCGATCCATCAGTTGATGCATACTCCGAGGTGGTTTCATAGTTAGTGATTTCCACAAGTCAGAATGCGTAGGGAGGCCTACCTTGAAGGTTCGCACAGCAACATCTTCGAAGTCTCCATCAATCTCGTTGTAAACTTCCCAATACCTATCCGAATAGCTCTTCAAAGTCTCCCCCTCTTTCATGGACATAGATAGTAGAGAGTCTAGGGGTCTCGGAACCTAGCTACATGTTACAAACCTTGCCCCAAAGGCCCTGGTTAGCTCTTCAAAGGAGTATATCAACCCTTCCTCGAGGCTATCAAACCACCTCTTGGCAACCGGGCTAAGGCTTGAGGGGAAGACCTTACACATGAAGGCTTTGTTCTTGGAGTGGATAGCCATTCTTTGATTAAAGTGGCTCACACGTTCAACAGGATCGGTCCTTCCATTATAAATGGTGAAGGTAGGCTGGTTGAAACGACAAGGTAGGTCAACCTGTTCAATATGCTGAGAAAAAAGGGAACGGGATATCTGAAGGAGGGCCCTTCCCATGGCGTCATGCCCTTGGCTCCTTCTTGGCGGAGTTCTGGACCTTCTGCAATATTGCTTTTGCCCAAAAGTTCGACGGGTTGATGACGTAAATGATTTGCTGGGCAGAGTTCTACTTTGAGGACGGTAAATTTGTCGCTTCCTGTAATTGAATATTGATCTGGGAAGGGAGTTCTATCCTTCCTTATTCGAGCTCTGCGATGAAGGCGTCGACGTAATCGCTTCACCTTCTTTTCCAGGTTATGCATTTCCTCATCACGCAAATAGTGATTGGCTTCGTGTTGGCCTGTTCGCTCAGAGGGCCCCCTTTCGCTTGGAGTATGAGCCACATGATGGTCCCTCCGTCACTCGAGATTATCAAAATGGTCTCTGCGCTGGGATCCCACGGATTCCAACGACACGCTGCGCCTGGGACCATTCATCATAGTAAGATTTTGCAGAGGTACCTTGGGAGAACTTCCCACAAATGGCACCAATTGTAGCGGGCAAAAAAAAAAAAAAAAAGGACAACTAAAAAGAAACCACATGGACGCTGGAGTGTTATTTTTGCACACACAATATATTTCTAGAGGTGGAAAGCGAGATTCCCGTTTTTAGTACCCGGAGGCAACACAACAAGTAATGAACAGATCAGTTTATAGTATGTGGATTTCAAGCTGAAGAGAGAAAGAAAAACTCTATTTTTATTAAGTGTTTGTCCTCGGGGTAGTCCAAGGAAGAGTTCTAAAGTTGGTCAGTTCACCTATCCTTGCGCTCTCCCTTTCTCCCTCCTCTCTCTCTTTGATTCAGACGTTTCCTGGCTTTATATAGTTAGCTAGAATGCATCTGGACTTTACATTTGGAGGGTTAGGATTTCACTTCCTTGATACTTGTCTCATCAAGGCCTCACTTAGCTGTTTTGGATTTCACTTCCTTAGAAGTTTTTAGCTGTGTGGCCACTATTCATGGTCATTTCACCATTAATGCGGCCAGGCTAGTGGTTGCAATGCATTTAATGCGGTGGGGATGGATGCCTTGTCCTTCCTTTTTCTTCTCCTCCTTGTTCAGAACCTAGTTACCTTCGTTTCCTCGGGGATTGCACCAAGTTTCCTTCATTCCGGATTCTCGACCTTCCCGAGGTCAAGTAGGAACCCTTGGCATAGTCATCAGCGACATCATCTCGAAGCCTTTACTAGTAAAACGAGTCCTCTCCTCGGGCTTACTCTTACTTCTCCCATTAACCACTTTTGATCCTCGTCCCCCCACTATATATATATATATATATATATATATATATATATATATATATATATATATATATATATATATATATATATATATATATATATATATATATATTACATTACCCAATAACTTATTATTGAATTCATATTTTAAAAATTTCACCGTTGGATTATACGTTTTATATGTTCTTAACATGCATACCAATATTCATGCAAATCATTTGTTATTTACTGTTCGATTCATAAACTCAAATTTTATTCATTATTTTAAACTAAAAAAAATTGAATTTAAACAATTGATTGATGACATGACTATTGATATTTAATCATCTCAAAATTTTGCAAGTATGGAGAATACACAGAGATAATGTAATCTAACTGTGGATTTGTTAAAATTCGCATTCAATTAAAAAAAATATTGAGTGGTGTAACATTGTTTAAAGTTACACTGAACCCAACCATATATATATATATATATATATAATTTCAATTTGGTGTTTAGAGTTATGAATAAAATTAATTAAAATATGTTAGATTAGGTTTAATCTTATAAAAAAACTATATTAGCTTAAACTGATTAAAACTTATCACCTTTTTCAAGGAAATCAAAATTAAACAAATTTTGATTATATGTCAACAAACTATAATTAAATTAGATATGTTATTTTTAATAAATAATTTATTTAATTTATTTGTTACTCTTATTTTTTAAATCTCAACTACTCCTATTTTTAATTAAATGTGTATCAAATACAAATATTTATCCGTCTTCTATCAGTTATTTTGTAAATGACAATAAGTCTATTGTTGGTTATATTTAAAATCATTCATTCCCTCATATTAGGAGGCAAGACAATGATTAGCTCATGCGTTTGCAAAAAGAGAACTAGATTATTTTTTTCCTTTGCTATTCTGTATGGAATCTATTTCCTTAGACATTCATAGTATTTTTGTTTTTGATTTTGTAGTTGGTGAATAAAACCTTGCTGATTTGATCCTTAAAAAAAATACAAATATTTATTTATGAAACTTTATTCTACCACATTATTGACTATTAGTTTTGAACTTTCAACATAGTACAAAAGACTAATAACACATTGTATAAATTTTTTTTGATACAAGATAGAATTTCTACTCTAACCTAATCTAAGTGTATATGTGTATGAAGCTCCCTCCTGGAGACTTGAACTTCGGCCCTTACCCCCCACATCTCATAAGTATTTATATTTGCGGAGTGACTACCGCACCAAGTATACGCGGTGATATAACACATTGTATAATTAATAGTACAAAAGGCTAATAATACATTTTATTAGATTAAAAATGATTAATAAAATAACCAAGCCAAGAGTTTGATAGCTCAACTAATATTTGTTATTATTTTCGAACTCCAATAAAATTTTATAAAATCTTATAATAGTTTAAATCTCCCTCCATAAACTATAGAATATTTTTATTAAAAAAAAGGGAAAAAAAGGGGAAAAAAAAAACAAGTAACATGGGAGTATCTAAAGTGGGAAAAAGAGAGAGTAGGGGTCGGCTTTTGTGTTGTGCCTAGTAGGATGGTTTGTTCGCTTGATCCAGGCCTTGGCAATTGGCATGATTACCGCGTAGTAATTAAGGTTGAAAATCTGTCTTACTCTTAGATCCTCTGCCCTTTTGAATCCAAAAGCCACAACATTTCGTCTCCACGACACCACACACCACCGACAGAGAAAATCATATAAAAGTGTTTTACTTTTATAAGTTGGTTGCTACACACAGATTTTGGGCTAATTAGAGACAAAGGGTTACCTTTAAAAAAAAAAAAAAAAAAAAGGAAAATTTGGGTTTTTTAATTGAGTAACGATAGGTCACAAAATTTCATAGATTTTTTTTATAAGTTAATATTACAGCAATATATAATTATATGAACTACATCAATAAATACGGCAAAATAGTTGTGAAAATTCTTAGTATTTATCAATTAGTATTTGTTATTTTGTTACCACCAATGTGCGAGTGCCGTGGAAGTATTAAATGACCCACCGCGAGCTAGTTAATGCGTAATGAGTAATGGACAAGGAATGTGTGAAATGTGGAAAGAGAACTAACTGTAAATAAAATATTTAATACACCAAAATAAATAAAGAAACAGGGTCACAATCCGTCAAATTAGGCGCAAGTCAAATGTGATCCAAATACCAATCTTTTAAAGACTTTTACTATTATATATGATTTTATTAATAAGTGTCACACTCTTTCTCTCTCTCTCAATTCAGATCTACCATTTTAACACTATCACTCACATACATACAAACGTCCATCACGCTAGCTAGCCAGCAAGGAAAAACAATTCCCATCGTTTTTTTTCCCTACAGAAACAGCAAACAGGTCGGTCACTTTGGTTGTACCTCATCCCAAAACAGGGTCAATGATAAGTCTCGCATTAAAACAAAAATGCTACAATTATAACATTTTTATAATAAGTTCGTAATAAATCCTGAGTACTAATGGTGTGTTTGGATACCGCTTATTTATTAAAAATTTATTACTGAAAATACTATAGCAAAATAATTTTTAGGCAAAAATGCAAAACTGACCCTTTAACTTTCACGTTTTTTTCATTTTAGTCCTCTAACTTTCGGTTTTGTCAATTCAGTCCTCTAACTTTCAATTTTTGTCAATTCAAGGCTCCGTTACAAATTTGTTACTGTTGTCGTTACTGCTGCCAAAACGTCGCCGTTTTCATGGTTTTTTTTTTTTTAAATTCGGAATTAAAAAAAAAATCTGAAAAAAGAAAAAGAAAAAGAAAAACGAAAAACGAAAAAAAGGGAGCTATATTGTAAAACCGAAATATATTATTTTATGCTCAATGGTTCTCATTTCCTCTCTCTCTCTCTCTCTCACAGAGCTCATCCCTTAGTCCTCACTATTTCTCTCATCTCACATCTCTCTTTATCGTTCAAGACGCATCGGAGCTGGGTTGGGTTCGTGGTTTGATCTAGGCATGGTGGTGGGCTGGGATCGGCGCGAATCGGTGAGCTGGGTTTGCAGGTGATGGCTCTGGTGGGTTGATCGTTGAATGGGTTGATCGTTGGGTTGATTGACGGGCTGGGTTTGCTGGTGATGGCTCCGATGGATTTTTTGAATGGGTTGATCGTTGGGTTTGATGGGTTTACTAATCGGTTTTGGCCATGGATTCCACTTCCACTTTCAATTACTCCCAATCTGACCTTAACCTCGCTGTGCTCAACCAGATTTCATTGAACAAACAAATTCAACAAATTCTCTTATCCCCACACCGCACCGGAAACTTCTCTCAGGGCTCCGAACCCATCAATGTTTCCGATCCTCGTTTCGGGTTCGACACGTGTGCCAAGGTGGGTCAGAAGAACAAGAACGAGCGAAGAACCATTGAATGGAAACCCAAACCGAATAAATACTTGTTTGCGATTTGCTTATCGGGGCAAATGTCCAACCATTTGATTTGCTTGGAGAAGCACATGTTCTTCGCTGCTTTGCTTAACCGGGTCACTCTCTCTCTCTCGGACTCAAAGCTAGGAATTTGATACTTGAATCCATTTTTTTCGTTTTGATTCAGTGAAGGGGAACGAATCCCTTAATGTTTTCTTTTTTTTTTTCTTTTTTTTTTTTCATATTTTTCTTTTAATTTCGAATTTTAAAAAAAAAAAAAAACCATGAAACGGTGTCGTTTTGGCAGCAGTAACGGCAGTAGTAACAAATTTGTAACGGAGCCTTGAATTGACAAAAATTGAAAGTTAGAGGACTGAATTGACAAAACTGAAAGTTAGAGGACTGAAATGAAAAAACGTGAAAGTTAGAGGGTCAGTTTTACATTTTTACCTAATTTTTAATTGTATGAATAGAACTGTAAAATTCAAATTTACCTAAAAATCTATATTTTACTGAATTTAGTAAAAAAGTAAATAGTATTAATAAAACCCACTAAAAAACGCAAAATACGCGGATTGGGCGTTTTGCCCAGTCTAAACCCACGCTAAAGTTGTTGTTTTTAAACATTTATCAGAATTAAATTGTTCTAAGAGAAAGAGACGTGACTAACGAAAAATGGGTCGGAGTCTATTTCGTTGGGCCTTCCTTTTCTAACTCTAACTCTCTCTCTTTCTCTCTCTAGGAAATGAGATTTGGGTCTGAGTTTCATAACTCATAAATAAAGAGAGAATTTACAGTTGGGTTAGAACTTGAGACCTCAACTGGTGAGAGAGATCGCGTGTTTAATAAGAGACTCGTAGAGTGTACATTAGTAATTAACGTAATGGTTATAAATTATACCACTACTGCACTAAAAAAGTGCAATTATTTCGATCTTTCACATTTATTATATACTGTGATACGCAATTTTAATAGTTATCATAATTAAAAAAAATAAAATAAAATATTAGATATTAGATAATCATAAAAAATAAAATAAAAATAGTTTCCAGTATTCACGAGCCCTGTTGTGATTGGATCAGTACAAAATCTCTTTGCTCTCACACTGTGTTCGCTCTCTCTTTGCTAACTGCTAAGCATTGAGCACAGTGGAAGAGAGAGTGAGAGAATATAGAGAAGCAATTGGATTAGGACTGATAGCTAAATAAAAGAAAAGAAATCTACAGAAGTGTGTTTTTTTTTTTTTTTTCGGTTCAGCAATTTTCACACTGGTTTTAAAGGGCTTTTCTTTGCTCTATCACAGCTTTGCCACTCATTCAACAAGGTAGTGTTCGCTTTTCAAAAACTTTGCTTGATTTGATTTTCAAAAGATGCATTGCTAGTTTCTGATACCCATTGAATTGATCTAAATGGGATTTTGTTCGTTTATGAATAGTGAACCAAAGTTAACTTTTTTTTTTTTTGAAGAAAAATAAAAGTGGAGTTGATTTGGCCTTTAGTGGTCACTTGGGGTTACAGAACTCACTGAGCTGATTTTGGTGTTTTGTTGAATGGAAATGTATCTGCTTTACTTTCCCTTCGTTTTCTCTGAATCCCAATTACGCTTTTGTTTCCATTTTTGGGTTCTGTGAGTCTTTTACTTTATTATTAGGAAAGTTTTCTTCTTGTTTTTTGATTCGGGTTTGTGGGTTTAGTATTGTAAATTGGATGGGCAGGGCTTTATCCAAGACTAAAATTTTCCTTAAATTCTATGTTTTTGACTTTTTGAGTTTTACCTCAGTTGATTAGAAACCAGTTCTGGGTTTGCATGTTTTTTTTTATGATTTAACTCGTTTGAGTGAAAAAAAACATATCTGGGCATCTTTGTTTCATAGGTTTAACTGGTTTTTCATTAATTTTGAGCGTGGGCTTTCTCTGTTCCTTTTCATTCTGTGAACTGTGTTTGAGTGAAAGACTTTTCTGGATTTTGTTTTCTTCATAGGTTTTATTTTGTTGCAATTTTATTGTGGTGGGGTTTTCAGGTCAGAGGATGTCCAGGCCTCTGCATAGAGGTGTATCTGGAGGAGTACGACTCTCTGGGAGCAACAATGATTTGTGGGACTCTCAAATGAAAGATAGAACAGAAAAGGAAGACTTAGATAGAAGGGTTTCTGATCAAAGTATTGTATCTGCGAAGTTTCCTTATCATCTACATCTCTCAGATAATTCTACTCTCAAAAATGGTATCAACGAGAATGGTTTTGCATCTGATTCATTGATCAGTGGAACTCCGAGAAGTCGGCACAAATTAGCAATGCTGCTTTTGAAGTTCAGTCTAATATCGATTGTAATTCTTGCTCTCACTGGATCTTTTTGGTGGACGATTTCTATTTCTGCATCCTCGAGGGGTCACATATTCCACGGTTATAGGCGACTCCAAGAGCAACTTGTTGTAGATTTGTGGGATATTGGGGAGCTTTCTCTTGGGTCCTCAAGGTTGAAAGAGTTGGAATTCTGTCCTGAGGAGTTTGAGCATCATGTTCCTTGCTTCAATGTCTCTGAGAATATCGCTTTGGGTTATACGGATGGCAATGAATATGACCGATTTTGTGGGCATGGATCGAGGGAAAACTGTTTGGTTCTTCCACCTGTGAAATACAAAATTCCTCTCAGGTGGCCTACTGGAAAAGATGTCATCTGGTTTGCAAATGTTAAATACAACCCACAGGAGATAATGTCCTCAACAGTGACCAGGAGGTAAGCAGAGTCTGTTATTAGCAACTCTCTTTTATATGAGCTTTAAATTCTCCTTGATCTTTATTTGATTTATCCATTTCATGTATATGCAGGATGATGATGCTGGAGGAAGAGCAGATCGCGTTCCGTTCAGACTCTCCCACGTTTGATGGAATTGAAGACTACTCGCATCAAATTGCAGAAATGATTGGGCTGAGAAATGAATCTAGCTTTATACATATTGGGGTAGGTGGTCATTTACTTTTTGTTAGAATCTACACGTTAAACATATTTTTTGTTTAATTATTTTGGTTGTCCTTCTCCATCATCTGGTGAGTGTTCATATCATTTCTACTATATCCCTTTAGCCTCATCATGTATGTAATTATAATAAACTGGTGAGTTCCAAGCCAAACTACCACCACCCTGGATGTTAGGATACGCCTTTGGAAAAGAAAAGAAAAGAAAGAACCCCTCTTACAATCAAATAGTGCAGCTTGTTTATGCATGTATCAAATGTCGCCTTTGTCCTGAAAATGCAACTCAAGAGATGTGAAGTCTGAAAAAATGTTTCAAGCATATTATAACTTCATGGTACCCAATCCCAACACGATTAGAAATTCCGTAGCAATTGCATGACATCATTGACTGCTTTTATCAGTTTCTTTGGTGTTATGAAGCTTTTTATCTAGGTTGTTGTCTATTGTTTGATTTATTATGGCTATCAAATCATCTTAGGGTTGCTTTATTACAATTTTGACACAGAAGCTAGCTTCACAGAGTTACATAAAGATCTTTCTCCGGTATATTTATTGAAGCATTACATTTTTGACATCTTGATGTATATTACATATATATGCAATTCATTTGTTAATAACCTTCTGAATTCTGATGTGCGCTTGTGGTCTGATTCAACCTACACCAATTTTCAGAGACTTGACTTGGACATTGCCTTCCTTGTCTGAAATGGTGACAGAACATGATGAGCTCCTAAATTTTGCAGGTTAGAACCATCCTGGATATAGGATGTGGATATGGTAGCTTTGGAGCACATCTCTCTTCCAGTCAGCTCTTAACTATGTGTGTTGCAAACTATGAGGCTTCGCGCAGTCAAGTTCAACTGACTAGTGAAAGGGGTCTTCCTGCAATGATTGGTTCCTTTACTTCAAAACAGTTGCCATATCCGTCTCTCTCTTTTGATATGTTGCATTGTGCATGGTGTGGCATTGATTGGGCCCAAAAAGGTATCGGTACTTAAAAATTAAACGTCGAAGTGATGTTAAATTAAGGACATAATTGAGCAAACATATATATATATTTTCTACAAAAAATGGAGTAAATATGTTTACCTTTATCCACAAAGGCAAAGATGCTTCTTCCATATTTTGCCTTTTTGTTTTCACCTGTGTCTTTTCCTTCTGTATATTTCAGTCTGTTCCAAATAGGATTCTAGATTACTAGTGCCCAAGTTACTATGAAATTAATTTGAAAAAGAAAGGGATCTTTTTTTATTGTTTCACCTTTTCAATAAAATATATTATGTAATGTTTGCCTTCATATTCTTTTCTGCAAGTAATTAGTAGGTGATTTAAGGCATGCCAGGTGGATTTTTTCGTTTTTTTATGTTATTGAAGTGGTGAACATACTAAGGCATGTCATAATGCTTAGAATTCCCAAATGATTAAGTCACCAAATGCCTAACATAATGAAAGATTTGTGATCTTGTGAATAATTTGTATTCCATGCAATGCTACTATCTGTCTGTTTTGAATATCATGTAGTAAAGATTTTACAGGTTTGAGATGTTTTAACATTTTTGCATTAAGGCTTATTTAAATATTACTTTTGAGAACCAGTCATTTTGATATGCCAAAAACTAATTTGAATTAATCTTCGAATGATGACTAGTACTCTAGTTCTCTATTCACTTGTGTAAACTGTTGGGTCTTAGGTTGGTCTTATTAACTGCATATTCATTTGATGTGGTACAGATGGTATTTACTTGATTGAAGTTGATAGATTATTAAAGCCTGGTGGATACTTTGTCTGGACATCACAGGAGAACAAAGTTCAAAGAGTAACTCGTACCAAAGAGAAACAAAAAATTACGGCAAATTTTGTCCATAGTTTTGCAGAGAATCTTTGCTGGAAGATGTTATCAACGCAAGAAGGAACTATTATTTGGAAAAAGACAAGTAAAAGGAATTGTTATAGTTCACGGTATGGCTGCCAACATAAGACACACACCTCTATATATGTATTAGATCTGTATGTAGGTGAATATAGATATAACGAGATTTATATATCATAGAGTATGGGTAGTTCTGTGCATAAGTAAGAATAGTCCTGAGTCATAGTATTACCTGCTTGTTTTTATAGGAAGTCCTCATTGGGCCCTTCGATATGTAGCAAAAGCCAAGATGTTGAAACTCCATTTTATCGACCACTCCAAGCCTGCATTGGGGGGACACAAAGTCGCCGATGGATTCCTATTGAAGAGAGGACAACCTGGCCATCAAGGACCAACTTGAACAAGAATGAACTTGCATTATTTGGTATTTTTTATATTCTTGCACACAGTTTGGAACAGCATGCAAATGGCAAAATAGAAACCATGTAGGATAAAAAAAAATTTGTCTGTTAATATGTTAATATTTAAATGTTTGGTCAGGTTTGCACCCCGAAGAATTTGCCGAGGATACTGACAACTGGCAAGTGATAGTCCGTAATTATTGGTCTCTTCTGTCACCATTGATATTCTCTGACCATCCAAAGAGACCTGGTGATGAGGATCCTTCACCACCTTATAACATGCTTAGAAATGTACTAGACATGAATGCTAATTTTGGTGGTTTCAATGCTGCGTTATTGGGAGCCAGGAAGTCTGTGTGGGTCATGAATGTGGTCCCTACAAATGGACCAAACTACCTTCCCTTGATCATGGACAGGGGTTTTGTTGGTGTATTGCATGATTGGTAATGTAACCTTCTTCCTACCATTTTTCTTTCAGCATAAATGATAGATCTTGGTATTCTTGCTTGACCTGGAATCTCAACTAAATGTTATTCTATTGCTCCAGTCCTTCATATACATGCAAGGATAGTATATCAGGTTAGTTAGTTTAGTCAGTGAACCCTGGAGATAAATTGATCCAAGTTACATGTTTGCTGTCCCCTTCCAGATATCTTTTCAATTGGCTGTCTTGTTCCAGGAACTTTTATTTAAAAATTTATTTGGTGGGTCATCTTAAACAGAATGGATAAGTACTAACCTTTTTGAAGGGGGCTTGTCTTTCCAATCCTTCTGTTGAACTTGGCATTACATGTCTACTAGTGAAAGTGTTGATTGGAAAAAATTTACAGTTACTTTAATTTGTAGGTGGTTACCTGCCAATTCTATAATTCAGATACGTTTGGTGAGAATTTTAAGGGTACTTAGTAATAGTATCAGTATAGGGGATTTGATTTTTAGCATTCAAATAATTTGGAGCTTGGAGTTAGTTGGGAGTTTTGGTGAACCAAGTTACCGAAAATTATAAAGTAACTCTGAAAGAAGTTATGCATTCTAAGGATATGCCATAATAACAGAATACGATTCAAGGATCCCTTGAAAACTCAGCACTGTTGCAGAATGATCTTTTTGAGTAATATAGAATTATAAGGAACTAACTTGGTATCATTTGCTTCACAAAGAAGTTAGCCACTGTATTGTACTTTTATCTGGTTATTGTAAATAATTTATGCTTTGACCTTGTATATATAATAATTCTATTTTCCTTTCAGGTGTGAAGCCTTTCCAACATATCCTAGAACATATGACTTGGTGCATGCAGCCGGACTGCTATCCCTTGAAAGTGTCCAGCAGCGCCGTTGCACCACACTTGATCTGTTCACTGAGATTGATCGAATACTTCGTCCAGAGGTACCAAACCATATAATTCTCTCTTTTAGTTCTATATATAATCATTATCCATCGATCGCCTTATTCTTGAAATAAACCTTTAATGGCCAAGGGTGGAGCAGAAAAATCATTAGACATGCGCGAAGCAATTAGTGCCCATAGATATATGAGAGATTGCATAATAAAAACATTTTTTTCCTCATGGAGTCCCCCATAAATCTACAATACCATTTTTGTGTGCCTAAATTTATTTAATTTGCACTTTGATGTCATTTTATTAACCTCTTCTATGAAATGTGTCAAAATCATTTGAATGGTGTGATATACATGGACTTGAGTCTCTGTTGTCTTATTTCATATTACATCTTCTGCAACATTACATGTTACTTATGGTAAGAATAAGAGGTAGGCTGGCCACTAATAGGAAAGATACATCATACTGACTGATCAGAAACGGACATATATGCTGGCTGCTTGTTGCAGTAATTTTTTTTTTTTTTTTTTTTTAACGAATGCACTTAATTATATAACAAACAGCTTTAAAAAAAAGGTACAAACATATGAATAGCAATTTTACATTTTCATACTTGATTAGCAAATATCTGTTTGTTTATAATCAGTCATGAGTTATATGATTCCTAAAGTCTCACAAATCTATATTGGGGTATAGCATGGAAAAAAAGGAGATCCCAGACAAATTCAATATCTAGCTTTTTTCAAGGCTGTGTTTGAAAACCTCATGAAATTGAATAATTCAATTTTTTTTTAACTTAAAAACAAACCCCCCCCCCCCCCCCCCCCCCCACCTCCTCAATTCTAGAGTAATGCAGCTAGAGAAAATCAAAACCCTGAAATATGGTTAATAAATGATTGTCCAGAGTAAAAGAAACCCCAGAAGGTTTGAAAGGATTGGTGTTAATTATTATAAATGCCACAAAAAGACATTATGCACGTAATGGTTGCTGTGTTAAATTTCTTTTCATTTGCTCTATCATGTTAAATATGCTGATATAATGGTTGCTGCAGGGTTGGGTGATAATCCGCGACACAGCTCCCCTCATTGAATCAGCAAGAACTACAATAACACGGCTGAAGTGGGATGCACGGGTTGTAGAAGTTGAAAGTAATAGTGATGAGAGACTTCTTATCTGCCAGAAACCTTTCTTTAAGAGACAAGCTAAGTAATTATGAGATATCAATGGGAGCCCAAGAAATTAGATCATAGTATCCATATTCATTTTCTGGACGTTAATTAATCATCATAAAGCTCCACCATGAAAGGTGGATTGAGAATTTTTGAACAGAAAACAGAGAGAGAAAGAGAAGAGTCTTGGTGGAATTAACCACAACTCCTATGGAGCCGTAAGGCTTGCATAGGGCCATGTAATTACGCAATTGAGGTGCAGAGCAAGTCAGAAATATAGGATGAGATGTAATTTTCGATTTGATGTTTCATTATAACTATACAACCACATGATTAAGATTGTGAAGATAATTACAGAATAAGCAGATGTTTGCTGTAGTATATAAGCTACTTGGTAGTGTATTATTTTTGTGAAGGAATTAGTTTTTCATGTTCTGCCTTTTTCTTCTTTAGCAAAGATCAATTACGTTCACTGACATACTAATTCATGCCATTCTATTATACTTCACCTTCTTAGCCTGTCTTCATAATGCTTTCTACTTCAGAAGTATAGTTGTCTCGACTGGCGATTAAATGCGGTTCCCTCACTCTGTAGTTGGATTGGATAAGATAGAAAAACTTCAAGTTGAAGCAAAACTGTGTTCTTTGATCACGTAAGTAAGTGTTCAAAGTCGATGCCATGAGCTTTATACTAGTTTGATTTGAAGAATGTAAGAATGTCCAAAAGCTCACGTGCCTTACCTCTAATACAATGGAGCAGACAATGTGGATTTATAATTGAACTGTGATGAGGATGAGTGGTAGATGAATTTACCAGCAAAACCGAGCGAACACTGAAACCAATACACAAATTTAAACCTTCCTAGTTTCACGCGGTTACTACGGCACCTACTTCCAATTTGCTTCCAGCAATTTATGTCTCTCCATCGTAACTCCTCGTCGTTACTAAAAACAACAATCACACACAGCCTTATGGATTCAATTAGGTCTCTCCTCCTCTAATCTTGCCGAGACAAGAAATAGAGCTCTAAATCGGAGATGCTTTTTGATGTGACTACTACTGCTTTCGTTCAATTATCCATGTAGGTAAAGGCATGTTCGTGAGACTGTAGACAAAGTTTGATTGAATTTGTAGCGTATTTATAATACAGTGGATCATTTTGTAATTTGGTCGGGTGTAATTTTTAATGTACATTTTTTATGGAAGGGTGAGTTATCACTTATTAATTACAAGAGTTAGTCCACCACGCACAGCTGTTACTTTTTGTATCTTAAAATCAAGTATATACATATTGAGTGTATAACTATTTATAACGAAAGTTGTCTTATAAAGACAAAATAAAAGATAAGAATGAAGTTCAACATGTCATTGTTTACAAAATGGTCATCTACCAATGATACAACATATAAACAAATGTCTTTATAGTAAAATAATACAAAAAATATAACAATAATGGCTATTGATTACTTACAGTGCTTATCTTGCACTTGTTGATTACCGTTCTATAGAGGCCTAATTGTAATAGCTGAGGAAAAATCCATTTAGGATCAAACCGAGGTCACTAATTGAGGAAGGCAGGAAGAAATTGAGAAGAAAGGCTCGGTTAGGCAAGGATGAAACACCTATGAAAGAAACAACAGTCATCTTCGCATTAATTATCCTCACCTACCAGCACCCACTCAGCATTAAATGTTGAATGACCCATTTGAATAATAGAGTAGTCTATTACAGGCCTACTACTTTAGTACTTCCCCTTAACATGGGCAAAAGGAGGTGTTGGGACAACAGCCCATTACCCCCATCATCCATTAATAGGAAGCTAGTATAAATACTCACCCCATACCTCAACAAAAGGGAGATGGTGAAAAAGAAAAAAGAAGTAGAACAAGCCTCAAGAAGGGGAGTGATGAAATAGGAGTTAAAGAACTAGGGCTTGAGTATACAAGGAAAGGGAAGAGAGGGATTGTAGTCTTGTAGAGAGTTTTCAGAAGAGGGAGAGAACATTTTTATCATAATTAGGAAAATTTATTCAAGTTCCTTATTGTAAATTCTTCTCAATTATAAAAATAAAAAAATGCTGTATTGTTTTTCTTCTCAATTTTACCAACTACAATTTTGATTATCTAAATATCATTTAATTTAGAGCTATATTATATTACAATTATATCATTGGATAACTTTTAAGAGCCAATTCGCCAGCGTTATATATTAACCATGCTAGATCACTCTCAACAATCCGACCTTAGCTCAGTTGGTAGAGCGGAGGACTGTAGTGGGACTAAAACCCGACTGGTATCCTTAGGTCACTGGTTCGAATCCGGTAGGTCGGATTTTTTTAAAAGTTTCAGTTTTAATTTTTTGCCAAATCTCAATCCCACCTGTGCCTTTTCGCTAAAACAAAACACATACATAAAAGACTCTCTCTAAGTTTCTAACACACTCTCAGTCGAATCCAAAATTCAATGGCTTGGCGCCTGGTCCTGGCCAGAACCAACACCAAAACCCAAACTCTAAACCCCAACTCAAACCCATTCCTCTCACTCTTCTTCACCTCCCCATTCTCCACTTCCTTTCTCGTCACCAAAACCCCCAAAAAGTTCAAGAAAAAACACAAGCGAAACAAAGAGTCCCCACGCACAAAACTCGTCCAATCCAACCCAAACCTAATCCCCCACTTCGAGCGCATCGTCGAGCGCGACTCCTACTTCCGATTCGCCACCAAATCCAAGACCTTCCTCTCCTCCCAACCCGAACACGTCCTCCGCCTCGACGACGCCGGCAAGCTCCACCGCGAGCTCGGCTTCCCTCGCGGCCGCAAGGTCGCCCGCTCCATCCTCCGCCACCCCCTGCTCTTCCAAACCTACCGCCACACCGACTCCAAGATGTGGTTCGGCTTCACCGACTTAATGGAAGACCTGCTCTTAGAAGAGCAAGCCATTTTCAATTCCATGGAGTCCCAGCGCGTCGCCACGGTTCGGAAATTGCTCATGATGTCCGTTAATAAGCGCATTGCTTTGAGCAAAATTCACCATTGTAGGCAGATTTTCGGGATTCCTGAAGATTTTCGTGACCGGGTTTTGAAGTACCCGGATTTTTTTCGGGTTGTGGTCGAGGGAGATGGGAGGAGAGTGCTTGAATTGGTGAATTGGGATCCTTCTTTAGCTGTGAGTGCATTGGAGATGGAGTTTATGGTTGACGAGGATAAGGCTAAGAGGGCATTTAAGTTTCCAGTGAAGCACGGGAAGGATTTGGATTTGGATTTCGACGATTCCCGGAAGCTTAACTTGTTGAACACGCTTCCGTTGGTTTCGCCTTATTCGGGGGATGGTTCGAAGTTGGATGTTTGGACATTGGAGGCGGAGAAGTATAGGGTCGGGGTTTTGCACGAGTTCTTGAGCTTGACATTGGAGAAGAGGGCGTCCATACATCACATTGTGGAGTTTAAGGAGGAGTTTAGTTTGACTAGACATACTTATCAGATGCTTTTGAAGCAGCCCAGAACGTTTTATTTGGCGGGGACCGAGATGAACTGGGTTGTTTTCTTGAAAGATGCTTATGATGAAAATGGGGTTTTGATCAACAAGGATCCCCAGGTGGTTTTCAATGAGAAGCTGTGTAGATTAGCTGAAATGCAGGAAATGGAGCCAGGTTTTTTGCCTCTAGAAGAAATGAATTATAGATAAAGAGTTTAAGCTATACGAGTGCACTTGGATTTTGTATCAATCAGTCTATTTTAGGTGCTTTGCTTTTACTAATAAAGTAGCACGCCAAGGAAACTCAATGCGTTTTAGTATTGTAGAAATGTAAGGTATAAAGGATTGGTCCTTGAAAATCTTTGTTTCCTGTTTTTGTATCAATCTTCTGGAAAATTTATGTCATTTCTTAGTTATATGACTTATATCAATTAATGGAATGCAGTAACTTATTGTTGCTTGCAGCTGAGTTTAATTCTCCTTTTCCTGATGTGAAACTTTTTTATTCTCTATTTTAAAGGCTTTCTCAAATTTGAGTTCCATTTTGTTGGTTTTGAGTTGGGGCATCACATTATGGCTGGAAACAGTTTATGTATAATTTTTTACTCTGTATCTTCTGCTAAATCATGTATAGTTCAATGTTGTTTTAGTGCCAGTAATGTCTTATGTCATTATGGCATTTTATGGCAATTAGGATGAACCTATGGCT
This sequence comes from Quercus aquifolioides, assembly GCA_019022515.1. Classification (NCBI taxonomy): domain Eukaryota; kingdom Viridiplantae; phylum Streptophyta; class Magnoliopsida; order Fagales; family Fagaceae; genus Quercus; species Quercus aquifolioides. The sequence goes on along the minus strand of CM032336.1, from coordinate 41,315,676 downwards.
GTAAACTTGTAATGCCTTTGACTATTTGTGCTTGAAAATCACCCCCAAGTTCCAAAGAAAAATTCATATAGCATTGATCAAGTTATTTTTATTGATGATTGACAGTTAACACACAACAGTTGACAGAATTAAACTAAAGCAAATGAAAAAATCTACTAGGAAGTAGGATCCATGTATGGGCAAGGACACAGTGTCAGTGAAGGTGTTTACAGGCTAGGCATTCACCCTACGAGGACTACATGTGTATGGTTTGTTTTTCTAGCACTGTGGTTTTATAGTTCATTTGTTTTACTCAAACCTTTCATTGATTATGAAAATCCTTCATTCATGGTCCATTGTCCTTTGATTTTAAGCTTTGAGTTTGTTTGACAACTTTTAAAGTTTAAACCTTTAGCGATAAGTTAGTACTAGAGAACTGGTCTTTAATGGGAAAGAATATGTACCAGTCATATGTTCTGTAACAGCCAGTGCATTCTGAAAGAAAATTTTTTATGGTGCACTAGTAGATGACTAGACCTTGCATGAAATGCCTTCATACCTCTCAAATTGAGTTAATATTTTTTTTAAAGCATAAGGTTAGAAAATGTGTTAATAATAAGGGGAGGAATAGTTTCTTCTTTCATATGAAAATTTAGTTGTGGCAATCTTGACAAAACATGGACCAAAAGATTAACCCCTTAATCCTCCTCTATTTGAACTTTGTTAGAATGGCTTGAATTATCAAAATTCGGTGGCTTGACATTAGCCAACAAGCCATTAAATGTTTGCATGCGCTTGTCAAAAAGTGTGGCTTGATATTCAACCAAGCCTAAGTTGGCAATCCAACAAGAAGCATGAGTGAAGAAATATTATACACCTACATCACACTCGCATTAAACGTTGTAGAGTTATTGAATGGATTCTTGGCTGAAATTGTTTACTTCTATTGGCAATAGAAGTCTTGCCATTATTTTCATGTGATGAACCTGTTTCAACTCTGGCTGAACCTCTAGATATAAATAGAGTTGGAGCAAGAGAGATAGGCGTGAGCAACTAAGTGAGATAGCTTCTTCTGTGTGTGCACACCAGAGATAGGAAGCTAGAGTGTTTTGCAATTCTTGTCTAAATACAATAGAGTGTTCTCTATTTATTTGAGAGAGAACCAAGGGTGTATTTGGGGTTTGGCTTTGTGAGAGTGCCTTGAAGCTATTGTTGTAATCTCCAAAATTATAGTGAAACTTTATTCTGTTGCCTCCTGTGGACTACGCATCTTGCCAAACTATGTAAAATTTCTTGTGTCATATTTTCTCCTCTCTCTACTTTGACCTCAATGTAAACAGATTTTTTTTTTTCTTCTAAAAAAAAAAAACTGGAAAGAGCTGATTCTTGGGGACTGGTCTATTGCTCTTTCCTTGTGCTTATTTCACCTTATAAAGTGTTGGTCTACAAACTTCATGGTAGTACCTACTGCTTTACAAGTAATGCAACTCTTTAAATCATTTATCTTGCTTGAAGGATCATATGTAGACTGGTCTTTTATGCAGGTAAATCATGTAGCAGCAGTGCACAAGCTAGGATATTCATTTAATTCTCCATTGCTTTGGACATCTGATGTAGAAGGTAAGGGTTGTGAGGTCGCTCCTTAATTTCTCTTGATTGGTATTTCTGATGACTTTCATTTTTGCCAAAGAAAGTACTTAACATGTTTTGCAACAAAATCCTATTGGCTTATGTTTTTTCCATAAATCTATTGGCTTATGTTTTGGAGTTACCTTTTACTATTTGGCTGTTCATAGACTAGTTTTTCCTTACTTCATGTCTTTTTCTTCTTTTTTGAAGTTCCTTTTTATCCTCGTACAAGTTTTCTTTTCTCAATCAGAGACTAGCTAAAATATGGTGCTTGCAAACTGCTCTCTTTTTAGATTTCATTACAATAATGGAGGAATCTATGACTGGGTTCACATTGAAATGAATGATATATTATTATTATGATAGAAAAGAATTGAAGTAAAATATCATTTCGTTAGGTTATAAATTCTCTATGACTTCTAGTCCAATATGGTTTACGCTCTCATATCATGTCCTGGTCAAATTCATAAATGGCTTATAGTAGAACCGGAATTTTCATGCTCTACTAGAGTCATTAGTTACCTTGAGTTCTCAACAAAGTTTTATTAAGTCAAATTAACATGGACGAGACTGCATATGCTAGTTCACAACTATCCAATTTAATGTGAAACATAATACTTTGTCCAAATTGGATGCTCATGATGAATCAGAGCAAACCAAAACGTAAAGACCTCAACACTGCATTCCAATTACATTGCATTTGCATTTTTATGAAACTCTCATCAAACAACCAAAGACAGAAGATGCCTAGCCTGCAAACTGTCTTCCAAGAGAAAGAAGCACAAGAAAGAAAAACTGAAATATGGAAATAGATTTCGGGAGAATGGGACACAATCTAATGGGATGTAGAAGCCTCTGCAGCTGGTGCTTTCGTTAGGGACATTTGCCGATGAGCTTGGGTTTTTGACCTGTTCTTGCTTTTCTGCACAACACTCGTGCTGCTCTTATGCCCAGAGGCAGAAATTGATCTGGACTGGCTCACTCTCTTCCCTGCTTTTTTACGAGAGCTCCTGTTCCCAAGTGCTGCTTTGGCAACACTATCTGTCAGTAGCTCCCTTGCCCGCTGAGGTTTAATTGGCTGTTTGTTCAGGTACGCTATCTTTGGAAGAAGATCACAAACTGCTTTGCGAAGCTGGTCATCACTGATATTGCTCTGGATTGGATTCCCTAACAGATTAAGAGCCTGCAGAGTGTGGTAGTTGGCTACAAGCTGGCCCAGTGCTTTTGTTGTTGTTATTTTGTTGAAGCTCAGGTCCAGGACTGTTAACTTCAATAGCCTATGTAGTCCCTCAACATCACTAATCTTGTTCCCAGCAACATACAGCTCCTTTATTAGTGTACAGTTGGACAACCCTATTACAATCGAGAGTAAAAATTTAGATTTATATGAATTAAGAGAGAAACCAACTAAGCTATCTAAACTTCATATCCAAAGTAACAGGCACAATTAGGATAAGTACCATGTCCAATTCTAGAAATGCGGTTGTAACTGATATCAAGCACCCGTAATCGCGTTAGTTCTCTGAGTCCTTCAACGGTGTTGATTTTGTTTCTTGACAAATTGAGTGTGTGAAGGCCTTTTGGGAGAGATCCTGGAGTGATTTGGACTGCAATTTGAGGAAGAAAAATAACCAATCAGCTCAATTAGGACTTAAAGATAAGTGTAACCAATGAATATTTTATTTATGCTAGGATCATTACCTATGAAGTTATTTGACAAGTTGACAGATCGAAGACTTAAGAAGCTTGAAATGATGGGGATAGCTTTTAAGCCAATACCCGAGATGTGAGCCACTGTTGAGGAGGAATTCAGAGACTCTATGACACTATTGGCATGCAAAATCTCCTCTGTAAAATTGATATCATGCTGCCGGGTCAAGTGCGTTGGACTTCTTGCTGGTGATTTACCAGTCTCAGGAGAAGGTGGGAAGGTAATGCCCTCATCATTTTCATAGTTATCAATCACTGGAAGTGGATATTGCGTTTCGAGACCTTTTACCCACTCATCTACTCTTGCAAAGGGGGATGAATCGGAAGAGAAAGCAACCCATTGGTTCTGGGGCCACAAACCAGAAGCTCCATTCTGAAAAGCATTCCAGCTTTTGTTACCATTATTGTTGTTGTTGTCTTCTTTGTTCAAGGACTCTCCAGTAAATGATCCAGGTGATGCCATCTTGCCCAATTCCATAGTTTGGTTTGGTTCAAGTGTATCTGAAGAATAACCACCTTGTGGATTCAACACAGCTCTAGTCGGAAGTGAGTGTGATTTCACGGCCCATGATGCATTGTGCAAGTTTCTATGGCTCCAGAGGAACAATTTCCACCACAATCTTCTACTTCTAGAGGGGAGAACTTGGCTTGAAGAATGCTTCTTCAACATCACCCTGTCTGCACTGCAGGTGGGTCATTACAGACTTGGGGCTGCCAGGATCAATATTCTGCCTCACTTTTTCAGATAATTCCTGCAACTGTTCAAAAGACTGTGACTTGGAAGGAGGCAAATGAAGATCAGCTATCTTCCTAAGCACATCTCTTGTTTCCACATTGGAGCATGAACGCTTAAGCTTTGGGGAACTCCAGAACTCAGCCTTCCCAACTCCAGGATCACTAATATGTCCGGTTTGAATCATATCAACACCCTTTTCACTATCTTTGTCATCAAATTTTTCTTTCACCAAAGTATCACTTGGATAGGAGAAATCTGCGTTTGCATTTCTCAAACCTGAGTCTTTATCACCAGAAAGATCCTCATGAGCAGAGAGATCAAAGTCAGAGTAGTTCTTCTTCATTGAGGAGTTCTCTTCATGTTCATCTTCCCCTTCATAAGCTACCTCTACTGCTTCATCCCCAACAGGACTCTTATGGCTCATAATCTTGACGCTGCACTGAGAGTTGTTTGGGATGCTATAAGGTACCTCAACGGTGAAAGTCGTCAAAGCTAACTCTTCACTCTTGGACGAGTTCACAGGGTGTTCAATCTTGACTTGCAGGGTTTTCTGGCCCTTGTGTTCATCATTTCCCAAAGATTCCTTATTCCCCTGAAGTAAACACAGCAAAGATAATGAAGTTAGAAAATCACAAGGTACATAAGTCCCAAATAATAAAATCGTATATATACTTCACAATTCAACTGATTCTTACCTTATCTTTCTTCTTCTTTCCAACAAGTAAGGCAAAGCAATTGAGTTTTGCCATTTTAGAAGATGGGTTTGCTCACAATCCTCAAGAAAACCAAAGTATGCACTTCTTCTTCTTCTTCTTCTTCTTTATGCAATTGCTGCTCACATCTCTAATGAATAATAATTGAACTATGGCAGAAAGGTTCTCACTTCTTCTTCTTCTTCTTCTTCTTCTTCTTCTTCTTCTTCTTCTTTATGCAATTGCTGCTCACATCTCTAATGAATAATAATTGAACTATGGCAGAAAGGTTCTCAATAAACGTAGATCACATTGGAAATCTCTTCTTCTTGTCGAGTCAAAAGTTAGCCGTAATCAATGGGAAGGCGTGAAACTAATGACAAAGTCCAGCCCAAACACAAACCGAAATTGGAAAAGAAAATATCATTGCTTGCTCTGGATTGTGAAGATATGTTTAGAGTGTCGGCCAGAGTTGAACTCGAATCAGCTTCTCTCCAGAAGCCTCACCAAACAATAACGTTTCTTCAAAAACTCTCCTATTTTACATACCAAAAAATACCAAGCAAGCATCATATTAGAAACTTTCATTATGCCCCGTGTCAAACAAGCGAACCCCATATCAAGAAAATTCCAAATTCAGATCAAACCAAAATATATGATCCTTATCAAGTAAAGCAAGAAAGAAAAAAAAAAAAAAAAAAAACCCCCATATTAAGAGAATTCCAAAACCGACAGTATTCCATACCACCTTTATTAGTAATTTGGAACAAGTGCGTGATTGTTTGTGTAAAACAGATTGAATGGAAACTCATTTTGAGTAAAAATGATTTGACACAAAACTGAATCCTTTGCTTTTTAAGAATTTTGATACATGTTGGTCCAAACAATATTGAATCTTGCACAACATACTCCATGTGGGTTATTAATGAAGGAGGAAAGAAACATATGTAAAAGCTAAAAACAAGAAGAAGGAAAAAAAAAAAAAAACGTACGTAGGTTTGAAAGTATAGTACCTTTTGAAACTGAACTCCGCCAGATTGTCAAATCGAACCGTACACCGAAATAATTTCTTCTTTCTCTAGCAGTATAAACTCACTTAAAAAAAAAACCTGTTTAGATCAAAGAAGAAAAACCCACCAAAAGAGAGAGTGAGAGAGAGAGATCTCTGAGGTTAGTTGACTGGTTGTTTTAGTTTGGACATGGATGATTGGCTGAAATAAGGAAATAGGTAGGGCCTTAGAGTTGAGACTCCTTTTTATAATGGAGTAACAAACATACGCGCATGTAACGCGGTAATTCTCAACGTAACCTACCTTGTGTGTAATCTACCATATAAATATTTTTATATGCGAATAATAAATAAACTACTATTATTATTTTGTTCTGTGATTCTCTGTTGCTTTCTGTATATTTTGCTGATTATATGGTACAAGATTATTACCGAAGCTTTATAGGTTACAGGCTATATAGCACCTTTCATGCTTTACTGTAAAATCTGGATTCTGGACACCCTTTTTTTTTTTTTTGTGTAACAAGGGGACCTATCAAGCTGGCTCAGCTGGGTTGCTATTGGTTTGTCTACATTCCCAAAGTTTCACCCAGCCCATAGATTGATTTCAAGCTTTTTTCTTGTAGGGAATAAATAGTCAACATCAAATGAGGTTATACATGAGAAGAGAGAGAAGAGAAGGGATCTGTTCCGAATAGTTCTAGAAAGTGATGATTTAAGAAATCAAGATCAGGTTCAGGCCGGGTGTGTACAACCTCTGGTAGTTACTAGGCATGACAAACATGATATCCTTGTCCTATGTCTTATTTGGATTCGGTTAATGCGTGTTTTAAGAATTCATTTTAGGAAAAATTTTATCAAAAATTGAAAAAAAGTTGTCAAAAAAGTTCAACAGTTTTTTCAATTTTTGATAAAATTTTTTTTTTAAATGGATAATATGTTAGTTGAATTCTTTTTATTTTATAGTGAGCCTCCAATTGTGTTTAACACCATGTTTGGTTGTTGAGGGAAGAAAAGAGAAAAATAAAAATAAAAAATCATTTAGCGTGTTTGAATATAGGAAGGTAAGGGAAAATAGGAAATAAGAAAAATAAGAATATTCTTTTGTTGAGTTTTCACGTATGTGCTCCTTGAAAAATATTAATGTTTAAAATACTTTTGACTTAAGAGGGGTATATTAGTAATTTCAGTATATAAAGTCAAAAGTCATCAAATATTTCTCTCCATTCCCCTCAAAAGTTCGGCTTCATGGAGATTATTTTACTCCAAATCAACCATTTTTATCCTCTCTCATCCAACCAAACGCAATTTGGGTGGTCACTGGACAGGTTTGAGTATGATCAAGAGTGTCTTGTCTCGTCTTACTCTTTGAAGTAGAGATTCTAGAGAAAACCCATGCAAAATGGAAGCGAGGCAGGTCGGAACTATTTTTCCATCCTTTAATTAGTTAGCTTCGATTATATATATATATATATATATATATATAGAGGCTTCGATTATATATATATATATATATAGAGAGATGGGTTTAAGTTACACATGGTATAACTTTTTAAAGTTACACATTTTTTAAACCATTGGATTTAAATAAATCTAATGGTCAAAAAAATATCCTCATTAATACTAATATCCTAATTGATATCATTTATTATCTCTTATTTAATACATTCTATACTTATTTCTAACTCCAAAAAATGTATACTGCTGACTCTTTCTCTCTCCACTGCACGTCTCTCTCTCTCTTTCTCTTTGCACGTTTTTTCTCTCTATCTCCTCCACTACTCTTCTAACTCCACGGTTAGGTCCCCGGTAGTAAAAAAAAAGACACAGATGGTGCAGATTCAATCTATTGCTTGAATCTGCACAATCTATTGCAGACACAAAAATATTAAAAAATAACAACTCTTGTTTAGTCATTTTTTAACATTAAAATAAAATATTAATTGGGAACTCTAACAATCATTGACCACTTAATTTTCCAGATTAATTGTATAAGGATTTGAAAGTTTTCCAAACACAAATACAATACCACATGTGGCTTCCGTTTTACATGCTTTTGCTTTTTTCCTCTTTCATGGATCTGTCTGCCACTTTGATATGATAATTAATCAAAAGAAAAGAAAGCAAGCTATGGACAAAGTTCAAAACTAGATCTATTAACCACGTCAAAGTTCAAAACTCGTCCATTTGGCTTTTTAAGAACAAGAGCTATAGACAACACTACTGACAACAACGGCCTGCCATAGTACTCCTCGAAATGCCTTGATGATTCATCACCTTTTTGCATGTTAACCCAACTATCAATGGACACATTGTTTGTTTATTTGAGTTGTCAATAATTCTACAATCTACTGCTTGTTTAATATTTTTGTGTCTGCAATAGATTGTGCCGATTCAAGCAATAGATTGAATCTGCACCATCTGTGGGTTTTTTTTTTTTTTTTTTTGGGCTGCCTGGACCTGACCGTGGAGGTAGAACTTAGAAGAGCTTTGGAGGAGATAGAGAGAAAAAACGTGCAGAGAGAGAGAGAGAGAGACGTGCAGTGGAGAGAGAAAGAGTCAGCTGTATAAATTTTTTGGGCTTAAAAATAAGTATAGAATGTATTAAATAAGATATAATAAATTAGATCAATTAGGATATTAGCATTAATAAAGATCTTTTTTTGACCGTTGGATTTACTTAAATTCAATGGTTTAAAAAATGTGTAACTCTAAAGAGTTACACTAGGTGTAACTTGAACTCATCTCATATATATATATATATATATATATATATATAAGGTGAAGCATGTAAAACCTGTCTATATTCTATCACCTTTTTATGGTGAGAAAATTTTGCATGGAGCAAGACCGGCCATATAAGACGGAGAATTTTTGCTATACTTATTTTGTTGTATCATATATATATTATGTGGGATTTCATGAACTAAAAATTCATAAAAATAATAAAGTATATCTATGTAATAAATAATAACCAAAATTATTGTTTTTTTTTTTTCTTGAAGTTTACATGAAGTTTGTTTTCTTAAAAAAAAAAAGCATGAAATTTGGTTTTCATCTATAAACTATTAAAAACTTCTTCTCTTTTGTTGATTATTGAAAACATTCTATTTTATGTCCTTGTGTTCACTTCCATTAATTTTCTATCCTACTTGTCTAATATAATGCTTAGGTGACATTGTTTAATATGACATGGACCAAAACATTAAGCCTATGTTTGGTTGGCTGAAAAGGAGAGAAGGGAAAAGGGAGAAGGGAAATGAAGGGGAAAATTGGAGTTTTTACAATTTGATTAAGGAAAGAAAATGAAAAGGAAGGAAAATGGGATGGGTGATTTTCCACCCAGTCCTTCACAACCAAATACAAATTACACAAAAAATAATAATAATAAAATCAAATTTTCATAAACTTTACTTACGTTGAGGATAACATACTTCTTATATACTCATAAAAAAAATATATAGTTTTTATAGGCAATATAGTAAATTTAGACAAGTTGTCTTTTGCATCCTCTCAATTTTCTTCCCAATCAAAGTATCAAACAAGTAAATTTTATATTTATTTGTCATCATTATATTTTTCTATCCTTGAACCAAACACACATAATAGAAAACTAAATTTTTTCTATCTTTCAACTTTTTCATCATCTCAAATTTTTTCATTATTTCAACCAAACAAAATCTAAAAATCATTAAAACCAATTGCCTTCTTTTCATTTCCCACATATATGTGGTTCTAGCTACTTTAAAAATGCACTATTTAAAACTACTTTTTTTTTTTTTTGACAATCGACAATATAGCCCCACCCCTCACTGGAACCACTCAAACTTGGGTTCATGAACCCCTCAAGCCTTTAAGGCTTAGGTACCAACTCGCTTAACGTGGTTGGTGGTTATTTAAGACTACTTATATCATATAATAAGTCGGTAATTAAGTTCTATGTAAAATTCAAAACTATAAATAATTTATATCTTTGCTTGGAACCAGCATCTAAAAATATATATATAGAAAAATGAACATTGAGGGTAAGATTATTATTCAATTACCTTTCAACTTTCAAGATCTTGTACACTGAATATGACATTTTAAAATTATTTATATTTTTTACCTCTACATTATAAGGGGTTTTATATTCTCATATCAGTATCAACTTGGTCATCAATAGAAATAGTCTCTTTGATCATAGTATTGACTATTGACTCGATGTGTATAAAAATATTTTATGTAAATCCCGTATAAAGTTTGTATCTTTAAATTTAAAGTTTATACCTTTATGATGAATAATTGCATATTATAATTAATTATAAGGGGGCATATGATCCCGATTCTTTTCTTTAATGGTTTCCAGAATTATCAACGAAATTTATTGTCCAGTCATACATATGCTTGATCATTATTATATATTCTTTTTCTTGTGTTGGCCAGTTGAGGATATATACATCATGGGGTACACCGGTCAAGAGTGTAGACTACCACGCTTCTTTTCACCATTTAATCACTTGCAAATCAGGGGATGCATACCTTGTAAGCTGGTTCAACCACACATATAGTATTTGAGAGAATCCTTTGAACCTTTTTATTCTCTTTCTTAGCTAGATTTAGAAATAATGCTTCCTTTATATGAGCTAGTTTCAATGTTTCATTCACTTATTTCTTTGGTTCACTTGTATTGAAAAAGAAAAAGTAAATATATTCTTTTTCTTGTGTTGGCCATGATGGAAATATGCATATACACAGCGGAAGAAATAAAATTAAACGGATCTACTTCATTCACAATTGTTAACATGTGTCATATAAGTTTTAGAATTAGAGAATAAGAAAGTGTACCTTGAAGCAATGAAATTCAAAAATTCAATCCAGAAGTTCTTGAGAAGACTTTCAATCTTCACTCTAATTTCACTAATGCCCAAGATGTTTGGTCTCTCAATCAATTATATGAATTTTTTCTAGAGAGAATGAGAGTGTCCAACCCTCACGTACATCTCCATTCATGCACTTGTGATTATTACAAAATTCTGTATGTTTCTCTCTTATAACTTATTATCTAATTGGGCTAGCCTTTTGGGCCTTTCCAATTTGACTTTAATATGTGGCTTGGAGTGGGACTAAAAGGGAACAAATAAGACACTAGCTCCAATGGGCCTTGGGCTTTTCTGTTAACTATTGACAAGTCCAAAGTTACCATTAATTATATTTAATATCACTATATAAATATAATTGCACTCTATACCTTATTAATAAATTATATCCCAAGACTTTATTGTATATGCAACCCTTTCATAAAATATTCGTAGTAACACAAAGTCATGAATGAAGACTGCCACTTTGTGAATTACTACATTTTAATCCTTGAGTACCCGGTTTAATCCTTTAAGTTATTCATCAAGAAATCCAATTTCATAAATATATACTTTAGCAACTATTTACTAAAGTAGTTAGGCCTAACATTCTGAATAACAAAACCATTAAACTTATCTCAAGAAAATATTTTATATCTCCGTTAAGAGACTATGAATTCCATCTTGAGAATATATGTTCCATCAACACTAAATGTGGCTACCCAACATACTGAGGTTTTGACCGTTACTTTAGATCTCACTCCTGATATATCAAAGCAACATACACTTCATGATCAGGTCCATTATTCTCTCAGGATTAAGAGTTCATGTAAATATAAGTCGTGAAATTTATTATTCAATTGACAGTCGTTAGGAGAATAATAAATCTCACAGCGGTCCAATTCAATATGTCTTAACTCTTAAAACATATCAACATATTAACTAGAAGTCACCACTTCCATGATCAAGACAAATCATCTTAGTTAATATGTTATAGTATTCGCAGATGAAACGTCCAATTTCATCACCGACTACGAACTAAATTCTGAGTTTACAAAGAACCTGTGATTTATATCTTGTGTGACTTGTCATATAAATCACATACTATGCATCTCATGGACTATATGATAATGTCCAAATATTCATGTTACCATTATTTTAGATAATAATAAAATAACTTTATTAATTACAATTTTAAGTCATACATCATGTCATACATAATGTAATACATAGTATCATACAATAGGATTTAAGGGCACAAATGCATAAATCCTAACAGGCCAGTTGAGGATATATACATCATGGGGTACATCGGTCAAGAGTGTAGACTAGCTACCACGCTTCTTTTCACCATTTAATCACTTGCAAACAGGGCCGGCTCATCAACTTTGGAGGCTTTAAGCGAAAATTTTAAGTGGGGTCTTTTTTATATTTAAATATTAATTAAATAATATGTATTGAATTTTTTTATTTAAAATCTATTTTTCTTACTTTTTGAGATGCAAAATTACTAGAAATAAAATTTAAAGTATAGAATAATAGAACCTAGTTATTGCAATTTTTCTAAAGTCGTGACCACTTTAGAGTCTAAACTTGCACAAATAAAAATTAATTTATTACATGGTTCAATAAATTAGTATCACTATAAAACAAATGAGTTAATATGATACACATCAAATTATTAATTAGTATGATAATTTATAATAATTGATAAAATAAGAGTATGCATTAAAAAAAAATGATAAATTATTAATTAGTATGTGGTGGGACCAACTGTGACGTGCTGTAGGCTTTGGGCAAACTGAGCAGTGTTGTGTGCACTGTGCAGTCTTGTTTGCATAGCCCATATCCTATGTGCAGTCTTGTCTTAACTATTTTTGTTTTTTCTCTTTTAATCTTTTGCATTTTATGATACAATGAGGCCTTTTTAATGTATTTTATTGACCAATAAAAGTACATAAATTTTTTTAATTAAAATATATAGATAAATATTATATATATATATATATATAATTTTTTTTAATAAGTGGGGGCCTTCTTTTATTTGGGGGCCTTAGACAATTGCATCATCTGTTGAGCCGGTCCTGCTTGCAAATCAGGTGATGCATACCTTGTAAGCTAGTTCAACCACACATATAGTATTTGAGAGAATCCTTTGAACCTTTTTATTCTCTTTCTTAGCTAGGTTTAGAAATAATGCTTCCTTTATATGAGCTAGTTTAAATGTTTCATTCACATATTTCTTTGGTTCACTTGTATTGAAAAAGAAAAAGTAAAAAAAACTTTTTAGTCAAGTGGACTAGGTCTCAGAGATGTCACATCAATAAGAAGTGAGTAGAATTGATGTTGGGTTAAACAAAAGTATTTCTTTTAAGTTAAGGTTTAAGACTAAGGCCTTGTAACTTTCATCCTCTCATCATGTTCTGGGGGAAAAAAATTAGCTAGGTTGTGTTCTTTCACATGCATACGACATATCATGTCTTATATTATATATATACTATTGTGCATTATTCACTGCAAGTTGATGCCTTTTATCTTGCTCGATGAAGTCACCCCTTACGCGATCAAACTCTTTAGACAAATCTCTTTCTATAATGTTTCCTTGTCGGCTATCAAGTGAGTGAGTTTTGAAAGTATAGGTTCATCTACTCATTACCTTTATTTACTTGAGTAAAACCTATAAATAGTAAAAATTTATAAAGGGAAAGTTACAGTGAACTTCTTTGAGGTTATTATTATTGGATGAGGCTTAGGTCCAGTGCACTGGACCTGTTTAGATGGTGACGCGTATCTAAAAATGGACATGTGTTATTATCTCAACAGTCCAATGCAACTAGGCATTGGACCCAAACCTCACCTTTTATTATTTCACTCACATGCATCCTCTTTATTTTAAAATAATCACTCACCTTCCTTAAATAAAAACTATTTGCACTAATTTCTCTTAGATTACTAAAAAAAATTATAAAAAATCATGAATTTTCTATTTTTTTGTCATTGACTTAAATATCCACATCACCTCTAATATGAAATTCAGGATTTGTAAAAGCCCTTTTTAAGGATTTTTTTTTTAAAGTTTTTTTTTCCAATCATTTATGGGAAAAGTTAGTGTAAATAGTTTGCATTTTAGTAGAGATGAGTGTTTTATTCCAAATTAGAAAGGAGGTGAGTGTATTGACAAAAATATGGGTCCGTTTGGATGGAGGAGTGGAAAAGTGAGAGGATAGAAAATGATGGAAGGATAGAAAAGTGGGAGGATAGAAAAGATTTTAATTTTCCTCATTTTTTTTTGGTTGGGAGTGAAAAAGTGGAGGAATGGAAAAAATGAGTTTGTATAAATTTAATTATATACCCTTGTTAAAAAATGATGCCCAATTAAAAAAAATGAAAAAAAAAATACAATCACCCAAATTTATTAAAAAATAAAAATCATGTCTAAACAAAAGAAAAAGAAAAAGAAAAAGAAAAGAATGAGAACAAAAGAAACACTTAACAAGGTTACTGAAGGCCAGGAAAGCAAATGAAAAAAAAAAAAAAAAGAATGAGAACAAAAATCATATAGTTATTAAAACTGGAATTAAAAAAAAAACACACACACACACAAAACACAAAACACAAAACAAATCAACACGTACTGAAGCCCATGTGTAACTTGCACATGGGCATTTTTGTCCTTCACCCATCAGATTTTCTCCCACCAAGTTTTCTCCCCATTTTGGGAAAAAAACTTTTTCTTGGGCCCCACCATCTTTTTCTCCTCCCCCTTCTCGACCAAACACCCTCCAAAAAGTTTTCTCTCCTCATTTTCTCTATTTTTTTTTTCCATCGTCTCTAAAATCCACTCTACTAAACACACCCTAAAAGGGAAGTCACCCCTTGCGTGATCAAATTTTTTCCATATTTTTCTTCCTACATTGTTCCCTTACTTATGACTATTAATTGTGCATTTGGGGAAGTGAGGATTTGAACCATAGATATCTTCCTTGGAAAAACAAGATGCCAACTGGTTAAGACAAGACTTTTAGTAGTTAAAATGTTATTAATTGAGATAATTTGATGGCTTACATGCACAACCAAATTCATTAAGTATTATATGTTTATAATGAATCATTAAAATAATAGTGTAGTACGCTAAGCCCTAAACTAACCTAAATATTAGAATTAAGGCTATAAATTCAAGCAAAAAAAGAAAAAGAAAAAGAAAAAATAAATATGATTGTAAATGAACCAAACCGTTCATAAACATCTCAAGTTTGGCTCAATAAAAATCTCATTCATGTTTGATTGTTTATAAATAAGCAAAGTTTGAGTCTTAGTTTTAGGCTTGTTAGTTAAGCAAGCACAACCCAAGCCCAAAAAAAAAAATGTTCAAGAACAGACTCATGACTATTATGACTTGATAATTAAAAAACAAACAAAAAACAATTTGAGCATTAAAGGCTTGGTAATAAGCTTAATTGAGCTTGACAAATATTCCCGTATCTTTCTAAGACCTTAATTAAATAAGAGTTGAGACCCCTTATCTAAAACAATTGGACTTGATATGTGGTTGATAATGAACTTGTGTTGAATATCAAGCTCAAAAGCTTAGTATGGACCTGAGCTTGACTTGAATAATGAATTAAGTTGAGCCAAGTTAAGCTCAAGTTTTTAGAATTTTTGACGAGCTTGAGTTTAAATATTATTTGTAGGCTTTATTTGAGTTTGAGCCAAGTTTAAATAATTTACTTCTATTGTCAAGCCAAACTCCAACATTTCACTATTTAACAAAACTCGACTTGTTTATAACCTTGAATAGGATAATAATTATTTCTACTTATAACTAACAAAACTCGACTTGTTTGTTTACAACCCTGAAGAGAAGGATAATATCTCTCACATTCCTATTATTTTATCCTCTAGGATAAAAGTGTGGCACTAAGGATTGGCCAAATAATAATTAAAGACTGCCTAGTACACCTTCTCCGGGAAGGGGGGAAAAAAGCAAAAACACTTTTTTCTTTTCAAAACTGTGACCACACATTCTATCACATCTAAATCTAATGCTCTTTTTCCTCCCTGACATTAATGGTCGCCAGGAGTTATCAGGGGATTTAAAGTAAGTAAGCAACTAATTAGTGCACCATTTAACCCAAAAAAAAAAACTAATTAGTGCACCACGAGGTTTGCCTTTTTTGCTTCACTTTCCACCATGCTATAATTACATTGCTTGTTAAGATAAGGAAAATAATTCTTTATGTGCAGGAATTGGATAAATTGTTCCAAACTCAGTTGGGGGATTAAAAAAAAAAAGAAAAAAAAAATGCATGGCTGCAGTAGCATGACAAAAGTATGTGGTGGGAATTAATTGCTAGTAGTGCTGATTTATAATTTATATATATTTAATTTAAAAAATTAAATCCATTGGGATTTAACCTATTTGCAACTTGCAACTTGCAACTTGCAACCTGATAAATCTATGAAAAGATTTACAGAATAGTAACTTCTCTTGTCCCAGCGAAATAGACAGAGAGAAGAAAAAAAATATAGACAACATACACCATACAATACAACAAAAGTAGTGGTAGCCACGTACTTACATTTTAAGCCATGTACTTGATCGTTAATAATGACATTAGATACATTAAGGATTTGCTGAGGCAGACAGGCAACTACTTTGTCACCTTATTGCCGATGAATATGGCGTTTTTGTGATTTGTATATTTATGCTATGCGTGTGGTGGTTTGGTTATGCATAGGTTGCGTATCTCGCATACTTGGATTTTTTTTTGGTAAAGCTTGACTTACTGTTGCGTTGCGTTTGCCGTTTGGATTTTTAAATGAATGGAGTTTTACACTTTTACCGCCCTTAGATTTTGGCGTGAATGGCGGCGTTAGGCTTGCCTGCCGCCATGGAGATCTTGGTTTGGGGAAGGGAAATGAAAATCTAGAATCACAACTTTCTTTTTTTTACCACAATTTTTTTTTAATTTTGATATAACAAATCATATGTGATGAAGAAAAATAATGAATTTATGTAAATTTAATAGGCAGTCATTCTACATTGAACAATGGTTGAGTCCATTGCTCTTGTGCACTGGACTCATCAAGATGTGCACACATGATAATTATTTGATATGTGTCTAAATCTCAATAGATCCGGTGCTTTGGAGTACTACGCTTAAACCGATCCCCTACATATAAGAAGTGTGGTAAAGTTATAGTAAAAAATAGTTGTAGTATGCAACAACTATGTGGAATTTTTTTTTTTTTAAAGAATCATTTATTACACCAGATTAATTGAAATCACCTCAATATTTCCTTAGTCACGGAGGCCAAAAAAAAAACTTAACTAGGAAATTGATAACAGGGATAAATATGTTATCATTTAAAAACTTGGGGACTAACATTGAATTTTTTTAAATTTCATAGGCCAAAATCAAACTTACCCCAAATTTTAGGGATAAAAAATCAACAAATTATGATAAATATATTCTAGCTGACTCTTCTCCCCTTCCTTTTAATTTATCCTTTTTCATCCATACATACGTTATATAATCAACTACCCAAGTACTACTATTTTTATAATTTTTTTTCAAACATCTTATAATTATATTAAAATTATAAGTATAATAATGCAAAATGTCCAAGAAGAAAAAGATATTTTACTAATGGAGATTTGAATATGTGGTTTCTCTACATCAATTGGTTCCACCAACCTTCTTATTGAACTTTAGTCCTAAGTGATGTATTATCTATGGCTAAATCACTCAATATTAATATCTCAAATTTAATTGTCAATGGGGATGCTACTAAAGTCATTGCTCTTGTACCTGCTACCAATGTTACCAATAGACTAACCCAGCTAATTGTGGATGGTTGCAGGGTCATTTTTCAAGCTTTCTAGGAAGTTAAACTTCAACACTGTTAGAATTAGCTATATGCAGCCAAAATATTAACTCGATCTTGGGCTATTTCTAATCTTTTACCACCAAAAAAAAAAAAAATGGCCCTCAAAAGGGCCGAAACAAAAGGTGCAATGAAACTTTGTTAGTGATTGGGCTGGATTGAGGTAATTGGGCCTTTGTATATGCCCAAGCTGCGGATTCTCTACTGGGCCGAGTCAATTTACAAACTAATCTCCAGATTCTCCACAAAATCCTCTAGTTTTTATTAATCCAATCCAATTCTAATCCAGCGGTTCTCATAATCAGGAAGCAAATCAAAAAACCCCACGTGCGGCCACCCCGCGTCAATCTCACAAAACCAACACAAACCACGCAATAACTCACAAACCCTCGTTTCCCTAAATTAACGTCACTCACACTTTAACTCCACCCACCCACTAACTTTGTTTCTTTCTTCCCTATCCTATTCATTCCCAGAAACCAAAACAGTTGCTCTCACTCGTGCAACCGCAATCGCAATCGCAATTCTATGTCATGGCCTCCGCCTCCGTCGTTGACAACCTCCACGACAGCCACCGCCACAACCTCCGCGTCGAAACCCTGCCTCTAATCGACCTCCGCCTCCTCTCTCAGTCCGAACTCTTCTCTCTCTCACTCTGCTCTTCCTCCTCTTCCAATGCCTCCTCCCTTTCCTCCTCCAACGACAACGACGACGTTTTGATCCCCAAAATCGACCGCTCCGTTTTCAACGAATCCGCCGGCAGTCGCAAACAAACCTACTCTCGTCTCCGCCTCGCTCCTCGCAAACCCCAGTCTCCTTCCTCAACTTCCTCCTCCCCTTTTTTCCTTCCTCGCCAAATCGACGAAGAGAATTCTCAAATTATTTCCCTCCTTAAACAACTCTTCGCCTCCGAAACTCACAATCATGACCTAGTGCCATTTCGGGTCGAATACGAACCGTCCTTACCCGATCCATCTACCGACGGCTTGCAAAATGTTCGAATCGAATACGAACCGTCGCTGCTGCCTGATTCCTCGAATGCCGGCTTCCAGAGTGTTCCGATTGATGTTATTGGCGGCATCGGCGGCGGCGGAGAGAAGAAAAGGAAGCGAGGGCGGCCGCGGAAGAATGAGGTTATGATGATTGAGCGGAAGGTGGAGGTTCTTCCAATTGTGCCGGTTAATGTTGGTGTTAGCAGCGATGGGAGTAAGAAGCGGAAGCGAGGGCGGCCGCGAAAGGACGATGAGAGTCGAAAAGATGAGAGGAAAAAAGTGAGAGATGTGAATGTGGTGGAAGAGACGGTGATGGTGAATGAGAAAGGGGATGTGGTGGACGTGGCTGCATTGGGGAATGTGGAGGATTTGTATGGTGAAGAGTTGAAGAGGAGGACCGAAGGGTTGCAGACCAAGGATGAGTTGTTAGGGTTTTTGAGTGGGTTGAATGGAGAGTGGATGAGCTGGAGGAAGAACAGGAGGATTGTGCCCGCTAGTGTTATCGGCGACGTGTTGCCCAGAGGGTGGAAGCTTATGCTCTCTATCAAGAAGAAAGCCGGATATGTATGGTTGCATTGCCGCCGATATATAAGGTTGTCAATTTCTCTTTGGTTTTTTATGTTATGTTTCAGTAATCTTGTGTGTGTGTGTGTAGTTACTTGTTTGTGAAGTTTGACATTTGAGTATGATTTAGTAAGTATTACTAAGGAAGAATAAGAAAAAGAAGATTTATGGAAGTAGGAAACTAAAGTGAATTTTTAACTTACAAGATGTCTCAGTTGTGCGCTTCTGCTACTTGTGGATATGAGGCTTCTATTGTTGAACTGTAAAGCTATGGTCAGGGAATATCAAAATGTTTATATCCTGTTAATATCTGGTGCCTGGAGTGTGAAGAGAACTCATGATTTTAAGGATAACCCAATGAAGTTTTTGAGCTGTATATCATGAATTTGATAAAATTTATCGATTTTAATTTCTAGGAAATATTTCAAGAGCCTTGTAGCCCAATTGGCACCTCCTAGTATTTCCAATGGAGAAAGATATCCAGGGTTCAATTCCCTCCTCCCCCATTGTGACTATCAAATATATATATATAGAAGATTTTTTTTTTTGTATTTATTACTACAGCTCACTATGAAGACAATTTGGTGAGGGATTCTTCTGTAGAAGATGGAATTTTTCTTCTAATGCTTGCTGATTCCAAGTAAGCCCAACTGCTCGTGTCTAGTTCTATTGATTTTATCACTTGATGTTTAACTCAAACTCTAGGTGTCAATTTTTAGATCCAATCCCTTTGTTTCCCAAACAAAGTTCCTCTCTTAGAGTGCATCAATTTTGGTATTAGAGCAAACATCAATCCATCGATCAGCCTCCTCCACCACTAATGACCAAAATGCCATCAACACCAATATTACCCAACGGATTGTTTGCAATCAACAAAGCCCACACCCAATTCTAAACAACCGTCCAACAATCACCAATTTGACACGGTCACACAAAATTAATCCCAACAACCCATACGCCACCCGTTTGGCACCACAATCCACCCATTACAATGAATATAAAAGCACAAGCTTAGCCACAACCCGAATCCATGTTTCAGCCATAATAGCCACCAACAATAAAACAACATTTGACTCAAGGCCCAAAGCCGAATCAAAATTCCATAAATAAAATTTATAAAAAAAAAAAAAAAAAAAAAAAAAAAAAACCAAACTATTCACACCATTGATAGAAAAGCCTAGCTAGCTGTCCCATAGCTATTGTCTTCGAGCCAAACAGTCCCAATTGCTGCTGATTACTCATCACAGATTGTGACCTTGCAAGCACCAAGCTGCCCCCATCTTTAATCACTGCCAAACAGACAATATTGAGTCATCCTTGTGCTGATGAACCTGTTTTTTAAATCCCCGTGCTTTGTCGACATCATTTCGTCGAAGACAACCTTACAGCGGTTGTCACCACTGAGATCCCCTAGGCAAATCTAACCCTGATTCCGAGAACCGAAATGTCTGTTTCACTGTGTTACCTCAAAGCACGATAGCTTCTATCACTAACTGCAAACCATCATTTGCCGTTGACAGTCAACCACTGACTGAGCACTGTGTTTGACATCAATCGCAATACAGTGGAACTGATGGAAGTTTTATGATGAACACAAAATGAACCATACCCAGCCTAATTAGACTTGCCCTGATCCATTAGGGGGGAAAACTATACTTGCATTTGACCCAAACCTTTAAAAGCCAAAGTTTGCAACCGACCCAATCTAGTCTACCTAAACCCAAGACTTCACCTGAGCCGACCTATATGTGGGGAGAGAAAATTCAATCAAAGCCATAGCTTTACAATACCCAAAGAAGAGAATAATCCTTTCGCCTGACCCAACCCATCAAACCAATTTTTTTTTACCCAACCTGACCCATTATGCTAAAACAAAGCTTGAGAATTGATCTGACACATTTAAGAGATCCAAGCCTGAGCCATCCCCCACCCAATCCTCAGTTACCTTCACTAAAGCCTCAAACACTTGTTTCTCAATCACCACCATTTTATTTTCTCTCAATTGGAAAGGTTTGACTTACTTTAATACAGTTGCCAAATGTAGTCAATAAAACTTACTAGAACCTGAACTGGCCTTGTTTTATGTATTTGGGTTGTTTGTCATGGCCTTTTGGATTTTCTGTCTTTGACCTGAACGACTTTGACTCATGCTGATTTTGCCAAAGCCATCTCAACTGCCATCACATTTATGTTCTTGTTAAGAGCATAAATTTATATAGTCTATGAAAGGATTGTTCTCAAACTTCTTAGATTTATCAATTATTTGATTTCTTCCTCATGGGAATGGATCTTTTATGTGTAACAAACTAATTAGATTTTACTTGCTGAACTTTTGGGTCGAAATTAACTTATTCAGGTTGGATTTTTGGGATCAATCTTGCCTTTAAATGTTAAATATTTTTTGGTTTTCTTTAATGTATGTTGTTTCATTATGTTGGAAAGTATGGTAATTATAATGACTTTGAACTGTGCCTGTCTTACGTCAGTTATATCATGGAACTGTTGGATTTTACCTTTTTTTCCTTTTCTTTTCTTCTTTTGCCTTATGTATGACTAGAAGGGTGTACAGCTACTTTCATTGATTTTGGTGCTTATTCTTAATTCTTTTTAATGTCGTGTGGTTCTTACTCAATTTGCCGTAATTCGGAACCATCCAGCCCTAATGGACAGCAGTTTGTGTCGTGCAAGGAAGTTTCATCACACTTACTTTCCTTTTCTGGACTCCAAGACGCAAGCCAACCCAGATCTGGTTATACTGATGAAGATTTTCAGTTGGCCAGCAAAATGGATTTTGGAGATGTAAGTGTCTGGGATCTTCATATTACCCATTTAATTTGATTTATATTTATATTTACAAGGTTTGCAACAGGATGCAGATCCTAAACTTGAAGATGCGAAGAATGCTGATGACCTTGTTAGTTGTTCACAGCTCCCCATGACTTCTATATTAACTGATGAGAAGCAGGACACCTTGAACACACAGGATTCAGGGATTCAAACAGGGGAAGTTTTGAAATGCCACAAATGCACCATGACATTTGATGGGAAGAATGATTTAGTTCACCATCTGATATCATCTCACCAGAGTACGGCAAATAGGTGTAAACAAGGTACGTCTATTGCTGATGGTGTAATAATTAAAGATGGAAAATATGAATGCCAGTTCTGCCATAAAATATTTGATGAGAGGCATCGTTACAATGGCCATATTGGGGTCCATGTGAGGGACTATGCAAAGAGTGTTGAGGGTTTGGGAGGATTAAAAGGCATGCAGAAGGGCATTGACCCTGCACCAACCAGAGTTCTGCCATCAACCTCAAAGATGCATGAATCTATTGGAATTGGCAGCGAAAAAACTTCCACTGCTGGCGTCCTCAATGAATTAAGTTCTGGTTTTTCTCATGGTATAATAAAAGTAGATAATGTTACTGAAACTTGTGGTGACACAGATGGTCATTTGCTTCTTTTGTCTCAAGACAATCAAAATGTAAAGGCTGACAAAGATGACTATACTTTAGTTGAGGAATATAGTGATAAGCAGGATAAAATTTGCAACATGAATATGGATGACTTGGTGAAGGTAGATGTGGCTACAGTTTTTGCCAATAGATGTAATGCTTGTCCAGTCGATGAAAATTCTCTTAAAAATGAGAATAAAATTATTTGTGAATCTTCTGATGAAACAAATGCCCACAAATGCCTTCCCAGTGGAATTGATAATTGTGTTGCAGAAAGTAAAAGTTTTGGAAGCTGTTCACTTGCTCCACCAGGAAATGAGAGAGCTTTTGTTGTTGAAAACAATGTGATTGAAGCATCTGTCCACTCAGTGAAGGAGCCACAGCTGGAGATTGGTTCTGAAAGCGGTTTTCTTACTTTGAATGGTAAGGATAAATGTAGTGGTGAGGATTTGCAGGACAAATGTCTTACTAGCACAGTTGAAGATATGAAAGTTGACAATGGTTGTACATTTGAGAATAAGTCAGTATCTGGTTTTGGCAATCATCTCAGTGAGCTCAAGGATGTTTGTACTAATGTTAAGCAGCAATGCAGTTCTGAAGTCTGTTCGCTTTTACCATTTGGGAATGAACAAAGATCCAGTTTAATGAATAATGAGAACGACATTGTGAGTTCCTTCACGTTGGCGTCTCTGCAGGAAGGGAGCTCTGGAAGCAGTTTATGTGGCTTGTCTACTGATAAAAGAACATGTTCTGCCAGCAATATTGTGAACAACGTTTCTACTAGCACAGGGGACAAGCCTAGATTTGATGAAGTCAATATCTCTGGGAACAATGTAATTGCAATTGGTTTTGGGAGCAATCATGCTTCACAGAGCAACGAAGCTGTGATTAGCATTAAGAAAGATGGGAGTTCTGGAAGCTCTTTACACATTTCATCTTTGGATGAGGAATGCATTGTTGATAATAATGTAAATAAGAATCCCCGTTGCACAATGGAGGAGCCCTTTCAAGGAGAGGCTTCTAAAAGCCATGTATTTGCCCCATCTGCTGATGAGCAAAGATCTGATGTTGACAATATGAATAAAGTTTCTACTGACACATTAGAGGGGCTCAAGCTTGATGAAGTCGAAAGCTGTAAGAATAATCGGTTAAGTATTGCTTTTGATAGGAATGAAACTGGAGTAGGTGTGGATACTACTGCTTGCAGTGAGCAGGAAAAATGTTTTAAAGGCTCTTTACTTGTTTCATCTGCAGATGAGCATGGATGTGACATCTGGAATGGTACAACGAAGGAACTTAAACAGACAAGAGGTCCATCTGAAAGTGGCTTACTTAGCCAATCTGGTTATGAACAATACCAGGTTAATATGAATGATGTGAATAAGGTTTCCTGTAGCTCAATAGAGGAGGCCGGAAATAAGAAAGTGAAGAGCCCTTGGAGCACTGAACTATTACCTGCTTTTGACACCCAGGCAGGTCTAGATGTGGATGTGACAAGCACTATGCAGGGACAAAGTTCTGAAGGTTGTTCCTCTGTTCCTTCTGGAGCTGAGCAAACATTCTCCGCTGATAATGACGTAACTGGCGTTTATAGTAGTGCAGTGGGGGAGCTTAAGCATGAAAGAGGCTCTAAAAATGGCTGTGAACAAGTTGAAAATAAG
Source organism: Quercus aquifolioides (assembly GCA_019022515.1). Classification (NCBI taxonomy): domain Eukaryota; kingdom Viridiplantae; phylum Streptophyta; class Magnoliopsida; order Fagales; family Fagaceae; genus Quercus; species Quercus aquifolioides. The sequence continues at coordinate 41,291,520 of CM032336.1, read as the reverse complement.
TTGAATAGGTTCTATACAAGCACAGTGTGGGAGCAGCCCAGATTCGAAGACATGGGGAAGCCGAGGGATGCTGATTTAATGATGGGCTTTGGAAATCATGCCCAATCAAATGAGGATGTCATGGAAGAGCTTATGTGGAGAACTAATGAACAAAATGTACAGCAGAGCGGTTTAGCCAATAGTTCATCTCCACTGATGCCATTGTCTGAATGTTTACCAAACTTTGATGTAATGACAAGCAAGGTATGAAGCATAACTATTTTTGCAGCAACAGTATGTTGCTGAGGATAAATACAGAAATGTTCATGCTTGATGAAATTAAACTACTAAATGTTTTTCTTCAATAAGTTTCGTTTCATTTTTTTTAGTCCTGGATTATTTTTTAATATGTCATAGGATTACTCATTTGCCATCAATTTATTTCTGAAATTCACATTTTATCTGTCAGACAGCAAGAATATGATGGATCCCTTGATTTGTTTGTGTTGCACGTGGCTAGATATATTCCTTTGCCCCACCCCTTTTGTGTAAAAAAATGTTAAATTGCTTGCTTAGAGAGGATTATGAATTCCTTGAGTTGTACATAGAACCAATTTGGGCTGGCTTGGGTGATGCCCAAATCAGTGCTTGAACTGTTAGAATGTTGGAAGGTCAGTTTCAGTGCCGCAGAGGAGCCAAGGTGTGGCAAGCCTTGATCGTGTGTGTCATGTGAATTCTGTGTTACGAAAGAAACAGGGGGTCTTCTATGGAATCAAACGTCATGCTTTTGTAATCAAAGAGCATATTTTACAGTCATATTTTGCTCTAGGAGGCACCCCCTCCATGTTTTTGTTGATTTTAATTGATTGTCTTTTTTATTTGTATCCTTTGAAAGGTGATTGTACAATTATTATGGTGTCTTTCCCTTTTTCTTTTCTAATTAAAATTTTCATTTATCAGGAAAAAAAAAAAAAAGAAAAAAAAAAAAAAAAAAAAACATAGAACCAATTCAGACTGCCCCCTTTATTGGTCATTAAATTTTTTTTCTTCATTTATTTACATTTGTTTTACTATAAAGGCTGAAAAGGTTACGCTATGTGTTATTGGAATTTTTCAGCAGCATTAAACACATGCTACCTTTGTATTTTAATAAACAGGGTGGAGACAAAAGTTTCAGCCCTAATGAGAGATTTGACAGCACATCAGGTTTAGAAGGGCTTGGATCAAGTAGCATAGCACATTTGGAATACAATTTCCTGACAATGCAGCCAAGCCCTAATCCAGAGGAATCAAATGTTTTGTCTTATGATGCAGAGATGGAGCAAGGGTTTGATTCCTCTATTTGGCTTAAAAAGGAAGCTTTGCCTTTGTTGCCGAAGTTAGCAAGCAGGCATCAGGTCAGGACTGCGTGTGTCTGGTGTGGATTTGAGTTTCATATAGAATCTGCCAACTCTGGAATGCAACCAGGTTCAGTGGGTTTTATGTGTGGAACCTGCAAGGCTAAGTTCTCTGGGCAATTCAATGTATTGTAATTGTCCAACTGTCCTCACACCTTGTAAGGATTTCTTCTCATATAACCCACTTCCTGTCAAGAATAAGATTTTGAGATATGAGGTAATTACTAAATCTAATTGCATGAATGCATTTGTTCTGTGTTTTAAAGGATAGGTTGATCCTTTTATTAGCTTTCTATATTTTTAAGATGGCTAATTACTACAGCTTTCTTATTCCTTTTTTCTAATTAAAAATTGCAAATGTTACAATCAAAGTTAACAATAACTTACAATTATGATGACATTAGAATAAAAGTTTATGAAAACAACTTGAGTTTGTTTGCTCTAAGTTCATTTGTCTTTTTTCCTTATTCCAATGCAGTATCTATAAACTCTCACCTCCTTTTAAGGAGGCTTATAATGTTTCTGTTAGTGTGTAAAATGTCTGATCCCCAAGGAAGGATAATGATCATGCATAGACATCTCCTCTCCTCCTCCCCCCCCCCCCCCCCCCCCCGGCCCCCCGCCTCCCCCAAATATATATTGGTAAAAGTCAAAAGATAATATGAATATATATGTCACTGATGATTTACATTGATAGCTTTTATATTTTCCAGGTAATGGTAGACACCAGTTGGACAAAATGATCACCTGCTGATAGACTCGTACAGCTGCACAGGTTGGTCCTATGCAAGAGCCTGATTTTATAAATCTGGTATGGCGCCCTCTTTTGTTTCATTTTGGAGATCAGTTAGCGCATTATTCATTTTTCCCTTTAGGTCCAAATGATTGTTTATCAGAATACTGACAACAGATTTGTGGGGTTCCTTTATTTTGAGGACCCATCTTTTCCACCCTTGACAAGAAAGAAATAGGATTGCCAACTGTAATGGTTTTATGGGCTGACTTGGGGAACGGTATTGGCATAACCTTGTTGCCCCCTTAACTTGCGCTCTCCAAATATCTACTTACCTTCTTTTTTCCCCCAATTTTTCTGCCTATATAGTTCCTGCTTCTGTTTGTAGTATTTGACTAAGATTGCATTTTACCAACTCACTATTACCTCTATGGCTCTATATACTTTAAGATCATACATGGTTCTCGTAGTGTTAAGAAGGAAAAAATAGGGGGGAATTTGACCTGGATAACTTCTGGTTTCCCACGAAAAAATGGGATTTTTTTTTCTAGAGATGCTGCAGGATCATCTTTAAACCTTGTTTGCTAATAATTTGGTCTTTAGAAAAGGGTTTTTTTTTTTTTTTTTAATTAAAAATTAAAAAGAGGGCATTGTTTCCTGGCCTTGGGTGCAATTCAATTTGGGGTAAGAAAATTATTTAAATTGCGACAATTGTAAAGCATTGTTTGCGTCTTGAAAAGTCATTTCACTAAAGTCAATTTACAACAAGAGAGATATCAGACATTATGGTTTGGATTACGCTGCAACAGTCAAAGAGGCAGTTTAGAGGTGAGATGCCAGGAAACTTAGGGTCATTTGGTAATATTGTTCTAGTAACGTTGTTTGTATTTTTTGAAAATATGTGTAGGTGAAAAAGTGTGAAAATACGTGTGATATTGTTTAAACACTGAAAACTGTTACTCAAAACACCCTAGCAAACAACATTTATTTCATGTGGTTAGTTTACCTGTAGTTGGCAGTGGAGGCACATCTAGGACTTAAGAGTACACTTTTGAGTTTTCATTGTATCCTTTGAGGTCAACAATTTTCTTATTAAAATAAAAAAGCTTATATACAAAAAGCAATATTTGTCTATTTGCTAGGGGAAAAAGTATGATTTTGCTACTTTGTTTTTGTTTTTGTTAAAGAGAGAGTATAACATGGTCTTCGGCTTTGTAAAAAATCTGTGCTCAAGTTATGTATGGGACGTCGATGCTAATGTGGTATCTTGACGATTCTATTATATGTAACTAAGTTCGAGAGCCAGACGATTTGCCAAGGAAGACTTGCTTGTTACTGATCTCCGAAATTTTTATATTCCTTTTAAAATAAAATAAAAAATTTATCTTAACTCGGTAGGTGGTGTGAGTAATACTGGCGTTGTCACAACCCAAAACGCTTATTCCATTACTGAATACTCTTAAAACAAATACTGCCCATGCATGTTTACTGGTTTTGGGTTTCCAAGCTTGGTATGTTGACTCGCATACACCAATTTATTTAAGAAAAATCCCCTTACACTCAGTTTCCATCTGCTGCTATTTTATGTTAATATCTACTATTGATATTAGAATATCTATATTTTAAAACATGAAAGTGGATGTTAAAAAATGAGTGTTATCCTTCTATTTGATTCTCTCATATTAATCTATTTATTCAATAATGATCGCAAATTTTGCTATGCAATTCCCTTTCCTCACTTCAAAATGTCTTCCCCACGGATGGAAAATGAAAATAATCACTTCAAGTGCAATGACATTTTAACATATATGGTTGTTTGAGGTCAGCCCAAGCCCACTTCACGGGCCACTTAAACAACAAAATTTGATCTATGGCTACCCTTGATCAGTGGCAACGGAGATTGCTGAATATTGTGCAACCTTTTCTCTTTTCTTTTTTTGGGGGTTAAAAAATGAGTCTTAATAAAACTACCCCGAAAGAGAGCGGGAATCAGTTACATGGATTACATTAGGGGCGCTTCCAATAGCGCTATAAAAAGTTATTGAAATTAATGAATGATTTAGAGCATTCACATTAGTGGAGTTATATTTTTTAGCTTTTAGTCACTTAAAAAGTTATTTTATCTTTTTTAAATTTTTAACACCACACTTATCAATACATTCAGCATTAATGGTTTTATTTTAGCAATACTTTATTTAAATATTCTTTCTTTATTCATTGTTTTCTAAAGGTCTTATTTTTAAATAATGGTCTAGTGCAACAAGAATATTTTTTTAATCCTAATGTTTCTTAAAATTAAAGTTTTTTTTTTTTTTTAATTTCATCAAAGGATTGTTATAATGTATTTCCTTCATATTTGTTCAAAGAAGGAACAAGTGATTTTGCCTTCAACAAGTTTTAGCTTTGGGTTCAGGGATGAGCCTATTGATATATGTATGATTAGGATCCGTTTGGTTGGAGGAGTGAAAAAGTGAGAGAATGAAAAAATTAATGGGAGGATGGAAAAGTGAGAGGATAAAAAAGATTGGGTTTTTCCTTATGTGTGTTTGGTTGGAGGGGTAGAAAAGTGAGAGGGTGGAAAACCTTTTTGTTTGATTGGAGAGAAAAATAGGAGGATGGAAAATGTAGTTTATATAAATTGACTATTATGTGCTTATTATATAATATATAAAAAATAGATATATTTACACTCATTAAATAATATAAAAATTAACACAAATACATATACATTTATATTACTTTTCTTTTTTTTATATATATTTTAAAATTTATGGGCAACAAAAATTGATTATGCATTAATTGGGAAGACATTTTCAAAAAAAAAAAAAATTATCCACATGACCATTGTTACATAGACTAGAAAGATATATATATATATATATATATATGTATGTATGTATTTTTAAAAAAACTTTATTCACATGGGCAACTGGGCAAACTTGGCAAAACATCCTTCACCTAGCAGTAATTCAACTAGTTTTTAACACATCCTTCACCTAGCCAAAACATCATTCAACAAATATTTAAATTTTCTTCATCTGGGCAACAAAACTCACTATTCAATAAATTTTTATAAATTTTTTACCTGTTTCAAACTAAATTTATCAACACACTATATATATACATTCCTCCATTTCGTGGTCAAAGCAATCATGTTGAACATGAAATGATATTAATTTCATTCATCCATAGCATAGTGCAAGTTACAATATTACATTATCTTCTAGTTTCTTAACCGAAATACAAAGTCATCAAATATTGCTAATTATGTAATATACTACATTCAACCCACAAAAGTTAGCAAATCAAAAGTCGGCAAAATGTTAAGTTGCATTTGTTTAGTATTATGCAACTTAGCTACTACCAAAAGTCAATTGACAATTATCCAACCACTAAGGGGTTGTTTGGGTGGAAAAAAATGGTCACTTATCACTCAAATATCACCACTCATCACTCTATAACTCATTTTCTATCACTCAATAATCTTCAAATATCTCCAAAACCCGGTTTGGCACCTAACTTAGATCTGTTTTTCAACTTCAAAAACTTAAAAATGTGGGACCCATTTTTAAAACTTAAAAGTCAAAAGTTGCGGCTGGACCCATTCCAAAACATAAAAAAATCAGTTCGGTTTGTCAATAGTTGCGACTGGACCTAAGAAGTGCTTTGACCGTGGGTCCCTCAATGTGTGTGTATTTACAAAAATGCCATCATAACTCAGTTTTCATAACTCAAAAACACCCAAAACTTGTTTTTAGTTTTGCTAACTCATTACTCAAAAATCAGAGAATTGAGTGATGGAAACAAAACTTGAAAACAAATCCAAACAGCCTTTCTCTGCATGGGTCTCGCCATTTTTGAGTGATGAGTGATGAAAACAGAGTGATGGGCGATGGAAACACCAAAATCCAAACTGCCCCTAAGGTTCCTTAGCATACATCATTTTCAATAATATTTGTCGGCGTAACTCACTAGTTGGAACACCAAAAAATGCTCTCATTTTGGATGGATCCTTAATTAGGAAGAGCATAGCATCAAGTTGCACGTCCGTCGGTATTCCTATATTCACCAATTCAAAAAATACTTCCTCCTCAAAGTAACAACATGAACGTCCTCTCTCCATGATAGCAAGTCCCTCCTTAGCAATCTCATTTCCTTGCATCATAATAGCAAGTCCTCCTTAGCAATCTCATTTCCTTGCCTTATACTTGCTGCCACATTATCAATTCCGGATTGAAAATTTTCCATTTGCTTTTCAAGCATTTCAACCATTTGAGGTGTTTTCTTCGCCTTCTTGGATGATGTCTCACATGAGTAGGAAGGGGAGACCATTGGAGAATATGATTCTACATTTGGCATGCTAAGCTCATCAAAGCAATCAATATTTTCTTCCAAATTTACACTATCCTCTCTTTCCTTTTCCCATTGACGGACTTTCTCTTTTTCACTTATACAACCTTCACCATTTGACCTATCCTTGGAAAACAAATCAAACAATTTCTCATAATGTTGAATTGGAGTTCTTTTCCTTTTTTAGCATTTGGGTTTGCCTATAAGAATACAATACACACTTATTAGTATTATTATTATTACAACAAAGTACCAACAAAATGTATCAACTTGATCTAAAAAAAGTAAAAAACATTTCACAATATCAAAATAAATATAACTGGCCTCTATTAAAGGTTCCCACACTTCATCTTCAGCCTCAAAAAGTCCAATAATTAGATTCCATGCAAATCCACTCATGTTCTTGAAAAGGTCATGACATGAATGGAAAGTAACTTTCAATGTTTTAATGCGATTCTTGATGTTACCTTTCTCGACTGCATAACCGAACAATGCTTAACACTTTTTATACATATTTGAGTAAGCATGAGAACTTCATATTCCATTGGGCCTATTTCCATTGTTTTGTTCCTCCAACATGACGTTAAGTAAAAAGTCATCCATATCATCAGTCCATCTTATGTTAATCGCTTTAGACTCACTATCAATTGTCTTAGACATTTTAAACACTGTATGTTAAACATATTATTCTTTACAAGATTACATACAACTACTACAAAGAAACCAACAAGTTTTACATACAAATACTACAAACAAACCAACAAAACAAAATATGACATAACATAATGTTACTATAAATAAACTAGTAATTGAAAATTCTTCTAAAGCATTAATAAGGTACACATAATAGTTGTACAAAAGCAATTACTGTTAAATGTTCAACAACAATCATTCCAAAATAACTATTCTATAGAGAAAGATACACATAAGCAAGTCAAATCTCATAACATAATAACTAAAATTATTGATCATGCGATACATAGTCATTCCACATTCTAGTTGTTGTACTAGTTCATAATATTGCTCATCTTCAAGCATTTGCATCACTATCATTTGTACTGTTTCTAGCTTCATTATGTACGTCACAATTCGAAATCTCTTGATCAACTTCTGCAATCAACCTTTCATCCGAATCAAATAAGATAGTTGTGCAATATACAACAAGCCAAAATAATCTCAGTAACTGTATCAACTGAAAAAAAAGGTTATGTCATTCTAGATATAATAGAAAATCGTTTCTTTAACACACCAAATGTCTTTTCAATGACATTGCGCAAAGAGGAATGTCGATGATTAAATATTTTCTCAGCATTTTTTGGGCCACGTGTTGAATACTCTTTTCAATGATAATGTACACCCCTATATGGCGCCATAAGTCCACTTCTCAGCATAAAGCCCGCATCTACCAGATAATATTTGTTTATTAAGAAAATAATTTATATAAGTAATTCACTATATATATATAAGTAATTCTCTATAATTTTTTTATAAATATACTTTGTATTTATAACTTAACATTACCTCTAGGGATTATAAGTTTGTCTTCACTACTTAAAGCGTTTTTAATTATCCTTGAGTTAGAGGCAGTCCCTTCCCATCTAGGTAAAACATATGTAAACCTCATGTCAAAATCACATGCTGCCAATACATTTTGAGTTGTGTACTATTTCCTCCCTCGATATCTAGGCGCATTTGTTGATGAAACTTTTACACGAATATGTGTCCCATCAATAGCCCCTACACAATCTTGGAATTAAAGCAATCCATTAAATCAATAATTTTTTATTCATATTAAAGCAATCCATATAGTTGCTTGAAAATATGTTTACCTTAAAGTATGTGTAAAATCTATGACTATTTCGTATTTGTTGGGGAACCTCTGCCCCATTAGGCTGTAGAAGGAACTGATATTCTAAGTAGATGACTACTCTAAACATATTGTGAAAATGACAGCTTATGGTCTCATTAGAACGATGGAAGAAAAAGGAAACCGTACGAATTCTCTCATTATGTGCTAAAATGTAAAGAAACTTGGCTACTTGCTCTTCAACAGAAGCATTACTAGTGTCTTTAAGACGGCTAGTTTCTCGAAGAATTTCACACAACTTGGCAAAGGCATAAGGCCTCATTCGAATTATGTCTCGACATTTCTTACTGCATCTAAGTTCGCTTAGTAGTTCTTGTCGAACGTTTTCTCTTTCCCCACTACTTTTGGTTAGTACTCTATCCACATAACGTGGACTACAATATATGCCCATCATCCATATTGCATGCACCACATGTACAAGAAGTTGCAAAATTGCTACATCTCATCTTTTGTGCCAATCAGTCAAAAGTTGCAAACCAAATTGGTTCAATTCATGAATGTGGGCCCAAAGGGATTATTTTCCACCCCATTTTCTATCTCTCTTGTTTTCTCTCCTGAACTAAACAAGAGAAAATTATATTTTCCACCCTATTTTCATCTCCTTCTTTTCCATCCTCCCTGTTTTCACTCCAACCAAACATACCCTAAAGGTGAGGATATTTGTGTAATTTACTACCCACCTCATCTTTTCTCCTTAGTTTTCCTCTCAAATTGGGAGGAAAAAAAAATGTGAGTCTGGAAGGATTATTTTCCACCCCATTTTCTGTCTCTCTTGTTTTATCTCCTAAACCAAATAACAGAAAATTCTATTTTCTACCTTATTTTCCTCTCATTCTTTTCCATCCTCTCTATTTTCATCCCAACCAAACATACCCTAAATAAATATGAAATGGAGGAATAATAATCAACAACCATATGGTTGCTTGCACGGGAAGGGGAAAAAAATATTATTTTAATTGGAGGGAGAATAAAATATATTATTTGCTTTAACATTTGAGCTATAGTGCACAACTATAGATGGCTATGTACTGTAGCTGAGTAGTTAAATTTTTTACATATATGATATACCATCACCAATGTAGCACACTTTTTACATATTGTGGTGCTAAAAATAACATTTTAGCATTTTGAAACCACCAATGTGGATGTTCTTAGGGAGGAATATAACCGTATCTAAATTTTTAAGGATTTGATATCCATGAATCTTAAATGTTTAGGAATATAACTCTACCTAGGTCTTGTTTGATTATAAATCTAATAGCATTTCCAAGAATGTGATTTCCATGGTTGGTTTATTGTTAGAAAATTTATTGGAATTATTTATTCTTCTTAATATATCTTTAGATTTATATACATAATGATAAGTTTGTTTCCATATAATTCTTTTTTAAATCTTCCTACAAATAAATAATAAGAAAAGTATAATAAGTTCTAAATCAAGTATTATTCTGTTGTCGTCTACCTCTCTTTATAGCTTTTATTTTTCTCACATTTGTAGGTAAGGTAATGCTTTAGCTGACGCCTTTACCAAGAGAGTAAAGTTTTCTTTTCCATTGCTAGTTTGGATGGAGTCTGTTCCACCAAATGTTTATAATTGTTATTTGTCAGATTTTTCAACTATTGAATAAAGTGGCCTTTTTGGCCTGTTTCTCAAAAAAAAAAAAAAAAAATCAATTTTAAAAAATGGTAGTCTAATATTTTCGAATGACACCTATAATACCCAATATATATATATATATATATATATAAATTGAAATCATTGTCTTCCCACGCTCAATTCCATCCCCATCGCTAAACAAGTGCTGCTAGACAAATCTCACAAATGGCTCGCGGGCTTCAAACCAAACTTCTTCTCATGTATCATAAGACTTACCACTAAAACATACTTTCTCAATGAAAAGCTGAAAAAAAAACATTTTAAAAATTCTAGTGGTAATAAACATACTTGATTTATAGATAGGGTCCTAGTTGTTGCATAAGATTTCAATTTGACAATCTCAACATCACTTGGCATTTAATGTTAATTGCATTTGTGCAATAAAGGTTGTCATATGCTTGTTATAATCTTGTATGTGTAAAAGTATATGGTTGTCAGTATGAATCAGACTTATTAATCCAAATGGTAACTCTTCATGCACCGAGTGCACTGGGTCCATGAGGTCAGGTCGAGCTGCAAGGGGCAGTGTATAAGTTTAGGATTTTCAACCATTTCAAAAAAAAGTTTTGTGATATCACCCTCATTCCCTTTCCAACCAAATTATTATTAATTTTCTAACATCTACCCTTGTAATCAAATTGCAAGGACTTGAACCACGTAATTTGGTTTCATCCATTTTGTGTCTCGTGAACATTTTGCTGGCCCATTATCATTCAGGCAAAAAAAGAGCTTTATAAGTTGCCCTCTTGAGAATTGGTGAAGGCTCATGGGCCATTGTCCGTGCGATCATAGGCTGGGCTCAAGACCAAAAAAGGGCATGGGCTCATCCGAGGCCTTCACAGCCCAAAGAGCCACGCCCAAGACAAAAAACCATTATCAATTCCTTAAAAAAAAAAAAAAAAATACTATAACACGTGCACTGTTCCGCTTGCATCACTGCTGGCATGATCATCATGATCCATTAATTATCTATAAATGTCATTTTCCTTTTGTCGTCTAAAACCAACCACCTGATGATCTTGAGCACCCACAAAAAAAAAAATATATATATATATATATATATATATATCCTGATCTTTCTCAGCTTGTCCAATATAATATACAAATTGCAAAGTACAAAACAAGTTGCTAAAAACCAAGTTAACACCAAAACACACACAGGTCTGACCAGCACCACCGTTTTGCACCCAAACCCCTAACCAATTTTCCTCTCATCCTCCGCCTCCTCCTCCTTAGGCTCAGCTCCTCTGAATCTGAATCTGATTCCCTAATTAAATTTGATACTCAATCAACATCCTCTAACCATATCATAAAACCTCTTTTTTATTTATTTATTAATAATTTAATATTTAATATAAAAAGTAAAAACACCAACCCCACCACCTATTTTCATTTTCTCAAAAAAAAAAAAAAAAAATTATATATTTATTTTTAATAATAGAAAAGATGCCTTGATTCTCTTTCTTTCAGACCCTCACAAGGCCACAACTTTAAAATGCTTTTCTCTTCTCTCTCTCTTGCTCCAGAACTTGACTTTAAAGTTCTCTCTCTCTCTTTTTTAAAAATAGAGATTGATTTTTAAATAAAAATTTCCCTGTGGGTCCGTACGATTTGATTGACAATATCTATCATTAGGGTTATCATAATAAAATCATCGTCAATGGAGATGAGGAAATTGGGTTTGTGTTTGGGAACGAGGATCCTGGTGGTTTTGGCGGTGTGGGTAAGGCTATTGTGCGCCGCCGATGAATTTTCTAGTTCCAGTACTAGTTCTAGTTCTAGTTCTAGGGCTTTGCTATTTTGTGCTAAGGAGTCCGTTGCCGATTCGATCCTAGGGTTTCGGGATTCCAATTGCCCCTTGTACGCTGATGTTCGATCCCTTGGTTCCGTTGCTGTTACCGAGGTACGTGTTTCTGCAATTTTTCCATTTTATTTTCTCCTAGGTTAATTTTGTTTGGGGGAGGAAATGAAATGTTTGGTGAATTTTTAGCATCTGATGTGTTTATTTTTGTGTTATTTAGGATTTTTTGTTGTTGTTGGTAATATTGATGAAATTCATGATTAGATTATAGCTTTGTTAGGATGTGGATTTGGAATGATTAGATGTAAGATGTTATTTTCAAATTCGTAACATCACAATTCTTCAAAACTTAAATCTTTTTGTGTGTTGTTAAATTCATATGTTACAATTTATACTAGGAATTGAATTTTAAACAATTTATAGAGTTTGGGATTTTAAAGTCAACAACTCAGCCAGGAGTGTTGGAAAATTCTGGGAATTTTATGGTGCTATTGGGAGTTGAAGAATTGTAATATTTGATCTTGCACTTTGTAGACATTGCTTCAGAAAGAATAAATTTACCAGCTCTTCAGTGGTTATTGTTGAATATAGTTTCATAAGGCTTAAATATTATTGCAACTTAAATAAATTGGATGGGTGACTGAGTAGGTATTGGCTTGTGTCATGTAACAACTTTATTGCCGGTAATAGAAGGGATAACAATTGTTGCATTGTAAGTTTGCTCATGCTCTTTGGAGTGAAGTTTTTCTGATGTTTGGGGTTCAATGGGTGATGCCGAACACAGTTGCTTCTCTTCTATTTGCTTGGAGCAATTATTTGGGGAATTTTTCTTCAAATGTTTGGAATATTATACCGGTTTGTCTTATGTGGTTAATCTGGAGGGAACGTAATTTGCGTACGTTTGAAGATATTGAGAGACTGGTGGATCTTGTGAAGTCTTTGCTTGTTGGGACTCTTTTTTAGTGATCTCGTATTTGGGGTTTTACACATTGTACTTCCATGTCTGACTTCTTAATTTCTGTTAGCTATTTGCCTTGATTTGTTTGTATTCATTTCAAGCGCAGTGTGTTTACAAAAAAAGTGTTTACTATCATAAACACAATGTACTTTTCTAATCAATAAAATTTCTATTACCTATAAAAAAAAAGGATAAACAATGATTAATCGATTATTACTTTAAATGTGGCAACATGCCCGATAGGGATAATGCTTATTGTTGTTATGTTTTTTTATATGTCACCGCAGACATGGTAAATATATGGATCCTAAAAACAGTACATGATCTTTTCTTTCTTTTATATATTTGTTTATAAGATTAACAACAGTGCATGATCAAATTGATAAGTTGCTTTGCTTTTGTAAGTCTTTTAGTATAATTCTAAAGGATATTTTATACTTTGCTATTGTGAAGGGAGATGAGGTTTCGCTTCAAAGGGCACTAAATATAGTTCACATGAACAGTCATGAATATGTAGCCGTGCTGTTCTATGCATCATGGTGCCCTTTCTCCAGGACTTTTAGACCAAGCTTTTCTATCCTGTCTTCTTTGTACCCCTCCATCCCCCATTTCGCAATCGAAGAATCAGCCGTCAGGCCAAGGTTTGTATATCACTAATTTTCCTTAAGGTTTGCTTATTGTGATCTTATCATATTGAAAGTTGACAATGACATTGGTTGAGTTCCTGCAGCATACTTTCAAAGTATGGAGTTCATGGGTTTCCTACCCTTTTTCTTTTGAACTCCACAATGCGTGTTCGTTATCATGGCTCCCGAACATTCGGTTCTCTAGTTGCTTTCTATAGTGACGTGACTGGTAAGGCATTTACTTTTGCTTATTTGCTGTGGCCTTCTGTTTTGAATTCCCATCTCAAACAGTCTCTGTCTACAATGAATTAATACAGCTAGTTGTAGATTAGAACCCTCTATAATGTTGTTAAAATTGTGCTTAGACATGCTTAAAATGTGATGTTTTAAGCTTTCTATGAGTAAAATTATTATCATATTTCCATTAATTATTGTTTCCAAATTTACTATATAAAAATTTTAAGAAATTCAAATAATTGATGTTACATTCGAATTTACAAGCTTCTTACAAATGTAGTGCTATTGCACTATCCATTTGAGTTGATAGAAAAAATATATTACAACTTTGAGTTTATTTACTTTTTTCAACTGTTTGTCATGAATCTTTTTATGAGAAGTCATTATACATCATATTTGAAAAACATGCTTTCACTTCAATCAGGCATGCACTTGCGTTTTATGCCTAGGCTCCAAATTCCAAAGGCCTTTATGCTTAAGTGCGATTGATGCTTTTACCTACACTGGGTCCAAGCAAAAAATAGGTCTATTCAAATTTTAGTAAAAAACTGGCACGAGAACTAGAACCAGTTTTGATCAGTTTTCTTTAAAATTTTGATTACTTCCACACAAAACAAAAAGGTGCATTACATGCATTTTTTCAACTAATAACAAATGGAATAAGCTATTTATTTAACTTAAGAATATTAGGCCCATTAAAAGTTAGCCCGTGGCCCCATGCATTCAATGCTCAAATACTTAAAGGAGTTTGCCATTTATAAAGGAAAAGGTATGACAGCTTGTGTTATTTGCCTCTGTGTGACTTATAATACTTTTTGTTAAACCTCTCCATTGAGCCAAAAAAAAAAAAAAATCCCCCGTATTGATAGAGAAAGAATCATGGCATCTTCTTCATTCTTTCAATATAGGAGTTGCAATACTTCTTTTTAAAACATTTTCTATTCATGTTTTTCAACGTGGGACTTGCATATCATTTAATTACTTATGATGTCATCTGGTTTAACTCCAATTCAATCTTAAGACCTTGAACCTTTCCCTTTTCTGGTCCTTTTAACAGTCCAAGTTTGTTTTTTAAATTCCTCATTTGCAAATTAATTATTACTTATATGTCATTGAACTTAATTAGGGATTTTTGAATTGTTAGTTGTGGATATATATATATATATATATATATATATATTTTTTTTCAGTTTTAGTTAGTGAAATCATGGGTTATTTCTTTGTGTAGGCCAATAGTTGAAATGTCTCCCCTTATTTATTTCCCCACTTGCTTTATTGAAAATTGTATGTGTATACATGCATGGGAGATGGAGAGAGAGTTGGCAGGGGAGGGGGGTTTTTAAGATTTCATGTGGTATCAACCATGCCATTGATCTGCATTAGCATGCAGAATGCATCCTTTTTCCTCTGCTATTATTTTTTAATAAACATCTACCAGTCTCTCCGTGCATCTGTTCTTTTTTACATAATCTTATTTAAGTGTATTCTGTGCGATTTTTATTGAATTTAATGCATGGTTTTAGGCATTAAGACTGTATCATTGGATCAAGTATCCCTTGACAAAGTTGGGCGTCCATCAAACAATGAGACGCATGATAACAGTGAGCAGGAAAGCTGTCCATTCTCATGGGCAAGGTCTCCAGAGAAACTGTTTCGGCAGGAGACATATTTGGCTTTGGCAACCGCATTTGTTCTTCTGAGATTGCTATATTTCATTTTTCCAACTCTACTTTTCTGTGCTCAATATACTTGGAAAAAACACGTTCGAAATGTGAGATTAGGGAGTTTATGGGAGCATCCTTCAGCCTATCTGAAGCGTGCAATACATTTATTCAATTCTCTAAAAGAGCCTTGCAAGAGAAGCAATTTGCAGGAGGGAGCAATGAATGCCAGGGCTTGGGCTTCCAAGTCCCTTGCCACAGTTTCTATCGGTGATGCGAGCACCAGCCGGGATTTGCCTGGAAGTTAATGTAGATGACCTTTCATTATTACCAGATTGGAGACTTGAATTTTCTTTTGAAAGCGTTTGGCTTCAAATTCTATTTGCCAGTTCTTTTATTTCAGATAATCATCGCGACACCCATGATTCTCAGTTGGGTTGGATGTCTTTGTGATGAAGCTGAAATATGTTACTGTATCTTGTTGTTGTAGTTGTCTGTTTCTCATTTGTTTATATGATTAGAGTACACTTTATCCTTGAAAAGGTTAAAATTTTAGACCGCAATTTGTGAATAGTTCATTATTAATAGACTCAATTTCCAATTTTGTATCAGTTATTGGTGAGTCCATCTGTCTTTATAATTACTGAGTTGTATCGTTCATAATTATTTACAATATGGAATTGGAATGTTGCAACCAATGTTTATGGCTGGATCACATCAGAGTATGAAGGTGGATATTAGGAAAAATTAGCTATGGCGTTTTGGGGTTCAATCCTTTAAAATGGGGATGTTATAACTTTTATCATTCCATTGCTGGTCTTTCTTTTGTGTTTTTGTACTTTATTTTCTTGGGGAGGTGGGGATGGATCTAAACTTGTTTTATAGTGGAATTCATAATTAGATAAATACATCAAACGTTTCCATTAAAATTCTCCCTTAAGAACAAAATTATAATAAATAGCTACTCCAACCAAATTCAGATTTTTGGAGGAATTATCTGGGTACAGTAGCAAGCATATCACTTTCTAGGTTCAACTAATGACCTGGAGCAAATTGCAAAAAGCTATGGGCAAGCAACACGCATTGTGGCCGACATCCATCACAGGAATTGGCCAAGCGAGATTACTCAAGCCAGCTGTTACCCTAATCTCCTGCGCAAAATATACATCAAGCAGGTACTCCTTACTCCACTATATTTCTATTTTACAGTCAACTCATCAAAACCGCGAACTCGTGTCTGCATAGACAAGGCAAAGGACATTTCATGAGCATCAAGCTTTCCTTCAGAAACTAGTGTCAAAAGTAATTTAAAAAAGAATGCACAATTAGATACTACCTCAATTGGGTTAGCTAAGAGAGTCAGACACTAGTCAACATCCCCAGTGGCAGCATCTTTCTTCACAATCTGCCAAACATATTTAGAATACCTTCAGAAAGCCATAGTTCAGAAAAACATAAAACATATCAAAAAAATTTCCCCTCCAAAAAGGAGCATCTATTATTCTTCTTGTCAGTGACCAAGGAATAATCAATTTGTCATGTGTCAGCTTCACAAACATAACTCCTAACATTTCATCAGCTCTTACCAAGTTTAAACAAGTAAATTATAACATAATTGTCATAAAATTACAAACCATATCACCAATAAATTACATGACTTTTTTGGTTGACAATCCAATCAAAGTCTTCCAAAGCATCAGAAAAATCCTTGGCTCTATGTACTGTATAAAACATTTATTAGTCCCCATGCATTATATCCACTTCAACCTCAAGCCATACAAATTGCAAATATGCAGCAACAAGCCCATTAAATGGGTTCAAGAGGAGATATTCTACACACAGATACTTCTGATGAGCATGGGCAGTAAGAACCTTGTCCTATTAAAGAGTTGACCATGGAATACCAATGACATGGAAAACCTCACTGACAGTTACATTCATCCGCTTACCAACAAATGTAGGTAATCCAAGTTCTCGTAGACTGATTAAAAAATAGGAATTTTACGCATTTCAAACAGAACTGATTCTATTATATAAACATGACTTCATTGAACAATCTTGATTGCTAATCAATACCTGTGATATGTATTCTTTAATCCTGTCATTAACTGGTGCATCTAAAGCTCTCTCAGCAAGTTCATAGAATAAAGTACTACCTTCAGGTCCATTAACTTTGTCCTTCTGCAAATATCTGCAAAGAGAAACAAGAATGGGGATAAAAACTACTGTATGTCTGTTGTCATTTAAGAGCACCATAAATGACCAGTCAAAGAAACATTATAACTAAAAACTCTACCCTATCAGACAATTCTAACCTTTGCTGGACAAGTGCCTCCAATGCCTGTTTGACGTTTCCGAGAACCGGATGGATTTCATCACTATCAGAAAATCCCATCCGTCTCAAATGATGCCAAAGATTCTCTGCAATGTTTCACAAATAGTGAGCTTCCATTATGTTAGGAAATCATGAGAAAAAAGATAAATTTAGAAGGAATTTTTTCCCTCATAATTTTTAAGTGAGAATCATAAGCCACCAACAGCCTCTTGAGGTGATGTTTACAATCTGATCTGTCGTAATTAGACAAGCATCCCACTTAATTCCTCTAAAGTGAGAGTCCACCAAGCAGATGGTCTGGATCCTCAAAAAGATGAAAGTTTTAACCATGAATTTTCCTGAAAGATAGGCTGTTTCCAACAGAAATATTCTTCCTTCTTGGTGTGCTTTCTAAAGTTTATTATCTTAAAACAATTTAAGCAGAGACCATACCTTCTGGAATTTTGCCACCTGCTAGATGTACAACACCAAGTATGACAAAAGTGAAACCAGTGAGATGTGTTGTATTTACATCCTCAACATATTTGCTATACACATCAGCGGGTAATTGACTTATAAGGATATAGGATTTTGCATCTGCAACACCTGGAACAAGGAATTAATGTAACTACATTAGAGCCCATATAGATAGAAAATATTTAAAAACAATAAAAAAATAACCAAGGGACTAGGTCTCTTGGCACTGCACACCATCTCAGATGGTTGGGAAAAACATGTCGAGATAACTGCAAGATTCTTTGTTCTTCCTCATTGAAACATATGAACAAGTTATTTAGAGTTAGAGGTTCAATTGGTGAATATGTTTTTAGTGCCTCTTGCAAATATTTTCTCCACTTTCACAATATTATAATTTCAACTATACGGGTAAGGAGACAGCAGTCAAAGGTTACCTCAGTGGTTGCAGCTTCTGGCTGCAAGGTGGTGATCATAGTGACTGAATGAACAACATTACTGTAACTAGAGAAGAAAGTGAGATTTGTGAAAATAAACAAACTGGTTTTACTAAGTTGACTATCCAACAGATAATGAATCTACTCTGGGTAGCTGCTCAAGTAGTGGTGAGAGAAGGGAGAAAGGTAAAGCAGAAATGAGGAGTTATAGGAGATGGATTAGAGGGAAGGGGGGAGTATTCAACCTCTCCAGATATTAAATGAATTGGTTAATCTGGAACTAAGGGGGGACAGAATGACCCCTTTAAATGAAGGGAGTTGAAGGCTAAATTGAGTACTTTGCATATTCCTATTGTTTGCCTGGTGGAAATAAGAGTTAAAGAGGAGAATGTATCTAGAGTCAAAGATATTATTACTCCAAGAAGTTGGAGAGTTTAAAGCTCAGATTGTAAATGGGGCATGGTTCTAGCGAGTGATTTTCATGTGGCAAGGAATAATGAGGAAAGAATGGGTAGTAAAGAGCTTTCATTACATGATCATCAATTTGGGCAGTGTTTGTATAATATTGAAGTCATGGATCGTCCTTTTATTGGGTGCTTTTACAAAAG
The DNA here is from genome assembly GCA_019022515.1 of Quercus aquifolioides. Taxonomy (NCBI): domain Eukaryota; kingdom Viridiplantae; phylum Streptophyta; class Magnoliopsida; order Fagales; family Fagaceae; genus Quercus; species Quercus aquifolioides. Next base: position 41,272,421 of record CM032336.1, on the reverse strand, counting down.
GTGCAATAAAAGAGAATAATAATTTTTTTGGAACAAAGTCTCTCCAAACTACCTTGGAGAGACTCTTCAAGCTTCTCATATATTTCTTTTTTGGATATGAATTTTAAAAATCTAACCATTGAATTTCATGTTCCTTATGTTCTTAACATGCATATCATATTTACTATTCGATCAATACACTTATTTTTTATACACAATTTTAGATCACAAAAACTTAAAATTTTAACATTTGTTTGATGACAAAGCAATTGATTTTTTATTTTCTTGAAATTTTGTAAGCATAAAGGATATAATAAGAACATACAATCCAATGGTTAGATTTTCAAAATTCACACTCAATATAAAGATAAATGAGGAGTTTCTTCAAACTAGTTTGGAGAGAAACTTTGTTCATTTTTTTGCGAGGAATCTGGATCAGGCTATGGGCAGTGAGCACTGCTTTTCTGAATTTGGGCAGGCAGTGGAGGTAATTTTAGCGCCAAGGATCTCAGATCACTCTCCTGCTTTAATTTCCATTGGGAAGAACAGGAATTATCGGTCTAAACCTTTCAAGTTCTTCAATTTCTTGGCTTATAACAATAAATTTTTAGATTGGGTGAAACAAGAATGGGCTATTGAGGTTCAATGGCTCTCAATGTTCAGGTTGTATTGTAACTAAAATAAGTGAAGCAAGCTCTAAAGAGGATCAGTAAGGAAGCTTATGGAGGCATTACACAGAGTTGCTTGTGCAAGAATAAGGCTTGAAAGAGTTCAAAAATGTTAATTTCCTAGGCAGAATGAGCTAGTTGTTAGAGAAAGGGAATGCATGCATGAGTATGTGTCTATAAGGGGGGCTGAGGAGGCTTTTATGAACCAAAAATAAAGAATTAGTTGGTTAAATTTGGGAGACAATAATACAGCTTTCTTTCATAGAGCTGTGAAAATCAGAAGCTTTAGAAACTCTATTCTGTGTTTGTATGATAATGAAGGCGAAAAGACAGTGGATCCTCAGCAAGTAAAAAAGATGGCAGTAGAATTCTATCAAAACCTACTTGGTGTTTCTAAAGGACAGCAGCCACAAGAGGTAATTAGTAAAAACCAGATAGTGATGGACTTCCAGATTGTATCTAGGCGTGAGGAGAATTTGCTAAAGGATGATTCAGATATGGAAATTCAGCAGACCTTGTTTTCTATGGATAATGAGAAGGATCCAGCCCTGATGACTTCAAAACCTAGTTTTTCAAGGCATGGTCTATTATTCAAGTTGATGTGGTGAAAGCTATCCACCCCTTCTTTGCTTCAGGTAAGTTGCTTGGAGAAATGAATGCCACTATCCTTATCTTAGTAACCTAAGTATGTAATCCATCAAATATGGGTGATTTTAGGCCTAATTCATGCATCACAAAAATATTAGCAAATAACTTAAGGCGTGCTAGAATTAATTAATCAGCCCTAACCAAACTGCATTTGTACCAGGTAGAAGCATAGTTGAGAATGTGTTGTTAGCACAAGAAATAGTCAAGACTTACCATAGAAAGGGTCTTGGCAAGTGTACTATTAAGGTAGATCTGAAAAAATGACTGACTCAGTAGAGTGGAAGTTTAGTTTGCTTTGTCATTGTGCTGTTGGCTTTCCCAAGAGATATGCTGCATCAGTTAAAAAATGTATTACAACACCTAAATTTTCTGTGGCTATTATTGGAGGCTTGGGTGGCTACTTCAAAGGAAGTAAAGGTCTTAAACGAGGGAATCCTTTGTCTCCTTACTTGTTTGTGCTAGCAATGGAGGCATTTACTAGACCACCATGGATAAGAGAGTTGAAATCTCAAAGCTTCAAGCTTCACCCTTAATGTGGCAGGCTACAGCTTATCAATCTTTGCTTTGCTGACAACCTAATGAATTTACATTTGCTTATTTGTCATGTCCAATTGGTCAGAAAAGTGCCGGATGAATTTAAGGCTGTCTGAGTCATAAGCTAATGAATAGCGTTTAACAGCAAATTTTTAGTTCTCACCACTTCAATGAAGGTACCTCTTTATCAAGATTTTCGACCTCTAATTGATAGAATTACAGCTAGAATGAGCTCCTGGATGTCAAAAAAGTTGTCCTTTGCAGGAAGATTACAGCTTCTTCAGTCGGTTTTGTACAACATACAAATTTTTTGGGTTGGGATGTTCACACCACCTAAAAAGGTCATTACGACTGCTGAACAAAAGTTCAACAAATTTTTGAGGAATGGTCCTGATAAAGCAGCAAATAATGCCAATATTCCTTGGAAAAAATATTTATGTTCTTAAGGAGGGTGGGTTCGGCTTGAAGGAGATTAGGAGATTGAGAAGTGGAATAAGGTGGCTTGTTTGAAACAAATCTAGAACTTTTTGCTCAAACAGGTTCAATTTGGGTGGCATGGGTCATAACATATTGAAGGATTCGGTGTGTCAAAGCATCCCAAGATGGTACCTGGGGATGGAGAAGATTAATTAAGTTAAGGGGCTTGGCAGTTGGCACCACAATATCTGAAATTTGTTGTTGGAGATGGTTCCCAACTTCCTATATCTTCCTTTGGCATGTGATTGGTGGCACCCAGATGGGATTCTATATGAAAAATATGGCTGTAGAGTCATTTACAATGATGCTACTAGTATGGATGCAAAGCTGTCTAATGAGATGAGGAATAATGCCATTCAAAACAAACTCCGCTTGGTTGAGATTGGTGGTGAAAATCAACCCATGTGGCTGCTCTCAAAGACAGGTAAATTCAATTTTGCCATGACCTGGTGTGAAGTTAGATTGAAAAAGCCAGAAATTTCATGGAGAAAACTGACTTGGTTTCCTATAACTACATCAAAGCATGATTTCATTGGATGGGTTGTGTTTAAAAAAATACTTCCCCCTCATGATAGGCTCCTTCAATGGGGCTACTTGAAAATTCAGATTGTGTTTTCTGTAGAAAGGTCTTGGAAAGTCGAGATCATTTGTTTTTTGAATGCTTGCTGATATGGAGAGAGTTGATGAGATGCTACCTTCTTAGAAATCCTTAGTGTTATTGGGATGCTGTAATCAACTGGGGATTGCAGAATTCGAAGCACAATAATCTTAAGACAATGTTATGCAAGCTAGGCTGGGAGGCAGTCACATATCATGTTTGGATCCAGTGTAATGCCAGAATCCATGCTGAGAATCTCAAGACTGGAAAGTCCATTATCCAGGCAGTAAAATGGGAAGTTAGGGCTCAGGTCCAATCTAAAGGAGGCTTCAAAAAAACTATATGTAGCAAGATCCTATGCTGTAAATAGGGAATATCTTCCTCAGTTCTTAAAGTAGTTTAGGATTCTCTTAGTAGAGGTTGGGCTTTGGTGCGATGACAAGTGCCTTTCACCAAAAGCAATAGGTTGCAAGTTCAAGTCCTAGAACCAGTGATGCAGGACAACCTAGGCTTCCCACCTAGATTAGTCCTACCGAAGAACCTTAGGCTTCCCACCTAAGATGTTTGGAATCACCACCAAACAAATTAATGAAAATAATCTCAATAATAATAATAATCTGTAATGTACAAAAGAAACCATCTGGAGCTTTATATACAGCTTCCAGGAATCACAAAGATAAAGATAAACTCTCCTAAACAAATCCTAAACAATCTCAAATACTAATATGATAATCCTAACAATCTCAAATACTAATCCAATACTAAAGATAAACTCAAATAAAGATAACATAAATGATAAAGATAATCTCCATAGACGTGCTATCATGTGGTGTCCGCACCAACTCCCCTGGGGTGGGAGAAACTCAACCCCGTCGAGTAAAGCTCATAAGGATCAAGTGACATCAGAATAGACTCCATCAAGCCACAAGCTCACTGGGTCAGCATGGCGCCTCCGTCGACGCTCATATGTGCGGGTGATAGGAGGTAGAGATGAAGTGGTAGCAAGGGAATCCAAGTAAGCCTCCAAAAGAGCGGGATCAAGCTGCTGCAACTCCTCTCTGGTGATCCATGTACAATCAGAATCAGGCCGGTCCTCGCCAGCGAACCAAGAAGCGCTGAACTGTTCCATCCCTAGTGAAAAGAGACTGCTCATCCAAAATAACATCAATAATATCTTTATGTGCCTTTTGGAAACAAGATGGTGTAGGGTTAGGGACATGGTTAGCCAAAGAAGAAGAGGAAGGATCATCAAAAGGGTCATAGGGAATAACTGCTGGACCTTTAAAAGCAATTAAATCAGCAATATTAAAAGTAGAACTAATACCATAATCTGAAGGTATATCAATCACATAAGCATTAGGTCCAAGTTTCTTTAATACCTTGAATGGGCCAGCACTGCGGGCCTGCAGTTTCTTAACGGTTCCTGAAGGGTACCGTTCAGGCCTGATACGAATCATAACATAATCCCCTACATCAAAGTCTAAATGACGTCGATGTAAATCAGCTTGAGTTTTATACTTAAGATTACTAGCATGAATTCGTTTGTTGATCTCTTTATGCAGCTCATGCATGTGACTAGCAAACTCTACTGCAAACACAGAAACCCTATCATGTGAGGACATTGGGAGAAGGTCTAAAGGTCTCCTAGGTGTATAACCATGAACAACTTCAAATGGGCTCATACCTATGGACCTATTGACTGAGTTATTGTATGCAAATTGGGCTACAGGGAGTATAGATTCCCAAGTCTTACCATTCTCACCTATGAGACACCTCAGAAGATTTCCTAGACTCCTATTGACAACCTCAGTTTGAGGATGGTATGCTGTGGAGAATTTTAACTTTGTTCCCATCATGTGCCAAAGGGTCTTCCAAAAATAGCTCATGAATTTAACATCTCTATCTGACACAATTGTTTTAGGTAACCCATACAACTTAACAATCTCATCAAAGAAAATCTTGGCTACCTTGGATGCGTCGGAAGTCTTAGAGCATGGAAGAAAATGAGCCATCTTAGAGAACCGGTCTACCACTACAAGGATGGAATCAAACTTCCTAAGGGTACGAGGAAGACCTAGTATAAAGTCCATGCTAATATCCTCCCAAGGACGGTGTGGAACTGGTAGAGGAGTGTAAAGGCCAGTATTTTGCCTGCAATGCTTAGCTAATTGACATTGACGACATTGACGACATTGACCAATTATCTTAGCAACATCCCTCTTAAGATTTGGCCAATAGAACTGCCTCTCTACCTCTTCAATTGTCTTATCACGTCCAAAATGTCCTGAAAGTCCTCCCGCGTGCACTTCCCAAACCAAAAAGTCTCTAACTGATGTGCGGGGGATACAAAGCTTATCGGCTTTAAACAAGTAGCCATCTCGGAGGATAAAATCATCAATAACCTGAAGATGCTCAGTCCTAAGTGTAGTGTACACTTCTCCAAAATCTGGGCAAGACTCATACTCCTCTTGCAACTTTTCAAACCCTATGACTTTTGTGCTCATCACAGAAAGTAAGGTGACTCGACGACTCAAAGCGTCAGCTACCTTATTCTCAACACCGGATTTATGTCTCAAAACAAAAGAGAATCTTTGCAAAAACTCAACCCAAGGAACATGTCGAGCATTTAATTTCTTTTGGGAATTGATGTGGCGGAGAGCATCATGATCAGAATAAATGACAAACTCATGGGGTGTCAAATAATGGCTCCAATATCTTAAAGCTTGTACCACAGCATAGAGTTCTTTGTCATATGTTGAATACTTCTTCTTAGCCTCATTTAATTTCTCACTAAAGTAAGCTATAGGGTGACAATCTTGGCTAAGAACTCCTCCTATGCCTACACCAAACGCATCACATTCCACTTCAAAGACCTTATCAAAGTCTGGTAGGCGCATCACTGGTGCTTCTGTCATCTTCTTCTTGATTTCTTTAAATGCTTTACCAGCAGCATTTGACCATTGGAATTCACCTTGCTTCATACAATCAGTGATTGGTGCCATGATTGTACTAAATCCACGTATGAAGCGGCGATAGAAAGTTGCAAGCCCATGAAAACTGCGAACCTCATGAATGTTCTTGGGTTCGGGCCAATCCACTATGGCCTTGACCTTTTGTGGGTCAGCAGAAACTCCTTTGGATGAGATCACAAAACCTAAGAAAATGACACTATCAGTGAAGAAAGAGCATTTCTTTAGGTTGGCATACAAGTGTTCTCTCCTCAAAGTGGAACAAACTTGTTTAAGATGGTCCAAATGTTGCTCCTTTGATTTACTATAAATGAGGATGTCATCAAAGTACACTACCACAAATTTGCCCATGAAAGGCCTTAGTACTTGTGTCATCATTCTCATAAAAGTACTAGGAGCATTTGATAACCCAAAGGGCATTACAAGCCACTCATATAGACCATCCTTTGTCTTAAAAGCAGTCTTCCATTCATCACCTGGGCGGATCCTAATCTGATGGTATCCACTTTTCAAATCAATCTTCGAAAAGATTGTGGCTCCTGACATCATATCAAACATATCATCTAACCTAGGGATAGGAAAACGATACTTTACAGTAATCTTATTGATTGTGCGACTATCCATGCACATTCTCCAAGATCCATCTTTCTTTGGGGTCAAAAGTGCAGGAACTGCACATGGGCTTAAACTTTCACGCACAAATCCTTTGTGCAAGAGCTCATCCACTTGCCTAACCATCTCATCATGTTGAGGAGGGCTCATTCGATAGTGGGGCAAGTTTGGGAGTGCTGCTCCCGGGACAAGATCTATGGCGTGTTGAATATCACGCATAGGAGGCAATTGATTTGGAAGCTCCTTAGGGAAAACATCTTGGAACTCTTGAAGCACTGACCGTACTTCTTTTCTTGGTTCTTCAAAGGTATCTAGTGCAACTTCCATAACAACCAAAGCAAAGATGGTGGAGTCTTGATTGACAACTCTTTCAAGTTCTTTTGGGCTAATGAGATTCATACTTTGCATTTCGGGCTCTTCTCTAGCCTTACTTGCACTAACAAACTTAGTTTTGACTGGGTTAAGCTTAATCCTTTGTCCATTGTGTATAAAGGAACAAGAGTTCGAGCGACCATAAAGAGTGACATCTAAATCATAGAGCCATGGTTGTTCCAAAATTATGTGTCCTACATCCATTGGAATTACATCACATGAAATCTGAGCCTTGTATGAGAGGATATGGATAGGAACAAGACACCTATCCTTGATGGTGATAGATGAATCATCTACCCAAGAAACCTTATAGGGCTTAGGATGGGCAACTAACTTCAAACCTAAGAGGGAGACAAGTTTAGAAGAAACTGCATTAATGCAACTTCCACTATCAATGATAACCTTGCAATTTGTGGTTCCACACTTGACAAAGGTTTGGAAGATAGTATTTCTTTTCTAATCATCACTTTCTTTGGATTGTGCTAGAGTACACCTAACAACACTTATTACAGGAGTACCCTCTTTGAGATTATCAAAAGATGGTAGAGCTCTAATGCAAGCTAAATGGGTGGAATCATCCTCTCCTATTTCTACAATGTCTTCAATGTTAGGCTCATAGACTACTTCTTCTACCTCTTCCTCTCCATCCAATTCTTCAATCAACAAAGTCTTATTAGGACATTGGGCAGCCATATGACCAAAGCCTTGACACTTAAAGCACTGGATTCTAGAATTGGGCCTAAATGTCTCTCTAACTACACTCTTCCCTTTGTCTTCTGGGCGCAAGGGCCTATTGTTGGGATTGGGTCTAGTTTGAGGACCTTGTTGGTATCTACCCTGAGGATTCTCTTCTATGTGCAAGGGTCTATTGTTGGGATAAGGCCTATTTTGGGTACCTTGGAGGTATCTAACTTGGGGACCATCAAAATTGTTGTGAGGCAACATGTGATTGTCAAATCTCCTTCCACCTTGGGGCCTAGGGATCAGCTCTAAATCTTGCACTAAGGTATAAGCATCATCAAGAGTTGAGATCTGTCGGGCCACCAATTCTCTTTGAAGATCATAATTGAGACCTTTCCTAAATCTACTCAAGGTAATTGGCTCATCTTCAGTGGCATTGCTACGTATCCTGTACTCTTCAAATTGTTCTACGTACTCAGTAGCAGACCTATTGTCTTGTCTCAAATCATGCCATTGATCCAACAAGTTACCTAGATGAGAGACTGGGAAGTACTTTTCATTGAGCTTGGCCTTCATTTCTTCCCAAAGAGTTATGGGTGGTTGGCGGGTCTTACGGAGGTGGTTGACAACACTATCCCAATGGAGTTTGGCTCTTCCTACAAGTTTCATTTTGGCAAACCTAACCTTTCTATCCTCAGACAGGTCATACCACTCAAAGAAATGCTCCATCTCTCGTACCCAATCATTGTAGACCTGGGGGTTCCTAACACCATCAAAGGTAGGGGCCTCTACTTTGATATGCTTAGCTGAGTTGTCTTCATTGTCTCTATGGTCTTGCCTAGGGTGAGGGCCATGTCTATTATTATTTCTTCCATTAGGTGCATTATCCACGTCATACCTAGCCTCTAAGTGGCCTAGACGGGCAGTAAGCTCTGCAATGGCTTGTCTTAATTCATCTTGGGGAGGAGGATCCATGTTTAGATGGGATTGGGGACTAGACTGGGATTCAGAATTAGACTCTGATTTGGAATTAGACTGTTCTTCAGAACTAGTTACTAGACGACCACTACGCAAATGCATGCAAAGAGATCAACAAACTAATTCTAGCAAGTGAATAGTAAGGATAAAATTCAAGTTAAATTATATGTGAAGAGAAGTCATGAATTCCACAGGTTGTTGCATTCAAGCAGTACTAACTTCAACAAGAATTAAATTAAAAGGACCTAATTGTTGCAATGTGATTAGGCTAGTTCAACTACTAATACTGAGAATTAATTACTTTGAAGGATTTTTTTTTTTTTTTTTTTTTTGGCTAAAATAAAATGCGGAAAGAAAATAAACCAGTAGCTAAAATAATAAATTCATGTGAAAGGTCAAGCAGAACAAAGGGCAAAGGCAGTAGCATGTAACTGAGGTGAAAGTTGAGGCACATAGTAGATATATTGATATTAAATCTGAAAATGCATTTCAATTCATTAAGTTAGGAAAGTCCACACCTTGGTTGGGCTGACTTAACAACCTGGGCCTCTGAACAATGGGTCAGCTACTAACAATGGGAAATTGGACCTCACGTGTAGTGCAGTGGGAGTGGAAAGTTAGCTTGGTGGTACTCACGTGTGGTGCACTGCAGCCTTCCTGAAGCTTCTGTTTTGACCTGAGTTTTTTTTTTTTTTTGAAATACAATAAAGAAAGATCTAGACTATAAAACAAAAAGCTTATCTGCCAAAGTTCAAAACTTAACACCGAAACTAGAGAAACACAGGAAAACTAAAGAGAAGGAACGGCGGAGCAAGTGTGAAACATCTTTGGAGTTGACGGCGAAGAGGCGGCTGGGCTCGGCGGCGATGACTGTCCGCGGCACTTCGAAGGTGGAGATCGGAACTGGTGAGTCAGATCTCGGAACCCGTGAAGCGGCAGGGTGGCAGTGATGGTGACGGCGTGTCGGCAGCGGTTGTTGGAGATGATTTCAGCGGCGGTTGTGCGATGGCATCATTCCGTTGGTGGGATCGGCGGCTGGGTGGTGGCTTTTAACTCTCTTCTATCTCTGTCTCTGATCTGGTGGATTGAAGTTGTGAATCTGAAATTTTTTTTTTTTTTTTTTTTTTTTTTTTTTTTACGGTGGTGGTCCTAAAGTCGGGCACGAATGGGGGTTACAGGTTTGGAGGGAGTAGTGGGTTTCTCTGTTGGTTTTGGGATGAAGAATTTGTGTGGATAAGCAGGGTATATGGTACGGATTGGTTCAGGTTTGGGTTTGCAGATCTCGTGAGGTAAGAAATTGGGTTGCTTTGGTTTGCAAATCTCGTGGTATTAGTATTTGAGTAATGGCATGTCTGGTGGTTGATTTGTTTTCTGATGGTGAGTATGGCTGTGGGTTGTCAGTCGTGAATTTGGGTTGCTGAAAGGGTTGATCGGGTTGAGCTCTGATACCAAGTTGATGCAGGACAACCTAGGCTTCCCACCTAGATTAGTCCTACCGAAGAACCTTAGGCTTCCCACCTAAGGTGTTTGGAATCACCACCAAACAATTTAATGGAAATAATCTCAATAATAATAATAATCTGTAACGTACAAAAGAAACCATCTGGAGCTTTATATACAGCTTCCAGGAATCACAAAGATAAAGATAAACTCTCCTAAACAAATCCTAAACAATCTCAAATACTAATATGATAATCCTAACAATCTCAAATACTAATCCAATACTAAAGATAAACTCAAATAAAGATAACATAAATGATAAAGATAATCTCCATAGACGTGCTATCATGTGGTGTCCGCACCAACCAGCCTCTCCAAAACAAATTGAGGGTAAGGCTACCTACCATGACCTCTCTTAAACCCCGCAAAAAGTGGGAGCTTTGTGCACTAGGTATGAGAGAACATTGCAATAACTAAATTTCACTATCACTCCCTCTAAATGCTTGGTTTCCATTTCGGTTGTAGACAGGTCGCTCAAGGTGTTGGAAATAAACATGGGGGTGGAAAGGAAATTGAAACCTCTTATGGCAAATGCCTATTAAAGGGTAGCCAAAGGTGGCAGTTCTTAAAACGATTAATAAATAAGAAATAGAAATGACAGACCAGTGTATTGTCAGCCAAACAACTTCTTGGTGAAATCTACAATAGAACAAATTATGATCTGATAATCTAACTTTGTGTAACTTGGCTTAAAATAATGGATCAAACTGTACTTCCTCTTTTAACTCAAATCCCGCTATACGTCCATATATACGGGCAGGTATATCAGTATATGTGTGTTTGTTAATATATAAATTAAGTTCAAATTACAACTAGTGTAACAATTTCACAATGTTACATCACTTAGTAACTTCTCTGGGATCAATATTTCAATAAACCAATCATTGGATTATATGACCTTCGCATGTATATCATGCTTGCCAAATACCAACATAATCAAAGAATAAGAACATCTAAAAATTGTTTAGAATTATGGGTTTTTTATATTTTAAAAACATACTGAATAAATAAATTTTACATTAGCATATAACATCATATTGACATAAAATTCAGCATGCATGAATTTGTATCAAGTCAGGAGCATAAAATCCAGTGTTAGTCTTGACAAAATATTAATTTTTTATTGATAGGTGTCTTGACAAAAAATTAATACTTCTATTAAAAAGTTAAGTGATGTAACATCACAAAGTATAACCTGGCCAGCAAGCTCTAGTTTAACTGGCACCTCCTTCCCTAGCAAGTACTAGGTGGAGGGTGAGGTTATAAATTCAAGACCAACTAAGTGCATGTGTAACTTAACTATCCTCCATCCCCCACCCACCCCCCCAAAAAAAAGGTGCCTCTGTAACAGGTAACCACGGGCTTGTACTCATAGCAAAACATGGCAAACATGTGATTGCTAATTCTGTTATAGAAATTAGTAAGTCAAGTGACTTGTGATCAATGTGAAACAAACATGTATATCTAGTGCAAACTGGAGCCTTACACCTTGTGCACACTCCAGAAAATAATACGCTTTATCATAAATTTTAAGGTGATAGTTTCTCACTTTGCTGGGAAGAGCGCCCTTGGTTTGTTGATGAAGGACGAGATCTTTGTAGCTCCCTCATCTCATAGCCAAAAATGCTTGAGAGCCTTTCTTTAGCCTCATTAATCACAACAGCAGGAAGAGCACGCTGACGATAGTTTTTAGTAACGAGTTGAGTAAGCTCATCCCTCTTAATTGGGCACCCAGAATTTTGGTGGGTTTTGAAAAGGACATAGCGGATTACTTCTGCAACAAGTTTGTCCTTTTCCTGGGAAGAATATTGTTTACACATTAGAACAAATATATTTTCTAATTCAAAGACATGACAATCATTAAATGGAAGTGAAATACAAAACTACACCTCTTTTGAAATATCAAATTGAGAGAAATCTTCTCTAGCACTGGCCATCCTACAGAAAGAAAAACAAGTAGGCAAGAATTACATCAAAGCACCAAAACAAGTACACAAGAAGAAATGCCATTTTGGAGTATAAATGGGGTAAAAACCAATACCCTATTTGAAAATTTTTTGCCATTATGAATTTTCAGAGCAAATGCCATGACAAATCCACGATTGGTTTCAAATCCAGCTCATGTTTTATACATGCACAATCTAAAACATAACAAACTAAACAAGCAGACCAACTGATAAGCACTGCCCAACTGCAAATAGGATTAAGAAACACAACAATTCAATGTAGGCCTCAAATTTTAAACCATAGTCCTTTTCGTGCTGCATCGAAGGAAAAACTAATTAAGTAGGATCCAGGTTGAGATCCCCAATCCTCATGTCTAGGCCATTGTAAAAAGGATATGCCTAGCTTGAGATGCTTGCTATTACTCGAAGAAAAAAGTTGTAAAGCGAGTCTTATGACCAGTTATTCGTTTTGGTCTGAGAAGGTAGAAAAGCACAAGAGCACACCACCAATTTGGTTTCAGATGTAACTTTCTACCTTGAAGTAAGGTGCCATCATTAACTTTATCAAGAAGTTATCGTGATACTTCGACAGGGAGGGTTGCTGTTGATGAGCTTAATATGCAGGATGCTAAAAGTTCATTTGATGAGAATAGTATTGACAGGAATACTACGATTGTAGCAAATGAATCAACTGGTGAAATCCCAGTGTGAGAATCAAGATTCTGATTGTGCGATCAGTGCTTTTATACAATATCAATTATTATAACATCAAATTCAACAGGAATTGCAAAACAATTCAACGGCGTGAACCTTATCAGTATTTCCTTATTGAGAACTTCCCAAAGATCAGTTTCTTATGAAGCCACCAGCATTTGATTAACATGTATTTTAATAGCTTCCACAAAGAATGTTAAATATTTATAAAATACAAACACATACTTATCAAAAAAATTTATAAAAAATATAAACACACACATCGAAGCACAAATTTAACAGACCCTCCTCCTAATCTATTAGCATTGTGTTTTTTTTTTTTTTTTTTTTGATAATCAAGAATCTTTATTGAAAGAGCTGGAGAACCAGCAACAATACAGACAAGGCTCTTAAAAGGGAGACCAACAACAACAAACCAAAAGGAACCTCAAATAAGCCCCAGCCAGACAAAGCAACACAACCTTCAAACCTGCAGAACCATAACAGAACTACAACACCCAAAAAAAAAAAAAAAAACCAACTAACAAAAGCACTAGCAAAAAAATAAAATAAAATTTACCTTTCTCTATAGTCTCTGCTCTCCGCCTCTCTCTAGTCTCCAGTCTCCACTGTTCAGCCTCAGCCGCTCTCTGATTCTCTGCTCTCCGCCTCTCTCAAGTCTCAACTGCTCACCTCAGGAATCAGGTATATTTATTTGGGCCCTCCCTGGCTGGTTTTGTAACTTTGTTTATCACTTATCAGTTTATCATTATGGCTGCCTGGACCTCCCTGTCCCTGGACTGGGCGTTAAGTTTGGGCCTTCAAGTTTTTTTTTTTTTTTTTTTTAAAAGCCTGCATTTTTTTTTTTGGTTATAGATAGGATTTGCTTTGTGTTTATTTTTTTGGTGAGTGGGTCTTATTAATAAGTCTTGTGTTAGTGTTATGGGTGTGCTTAAATTTTCGTTATGCTTGTGCTTAATTTTTTTTTTTAATTTATACAGGTTAAGATTGCTAAAAACTTGTTATTGTTTAGTGAAATTACAACAATATTTTTTATATAAATCAGGTTCTATTTCTCATTTGCTCTACACTTGAAAGTTATTTTTTATTTTAGTCTTTATAAATATATTGTTTGATTAGAAATGTCTACTAGAAAATATGCATCTGGATATGAAAAACTTAAAAAAAGAAAAAAAGAAGAAAAATTAATTGAGTCTCAAAAAGGATCAATGGATAAATTTGTTATTAGTAATAAACAAAATATAACACAAAATTTAGATGAAAATATCACAAATGAGCAAGAAATTCACCAAAATAATTTAGAAGAAAATGATGTTCAATTTTGCAATACAACAAATCTTGATAATGAACTTCAAAATAATTTAGAAGAAAATGAAAATAATGATGAAAAATATAATATAAAAATATTAAATAAACATTAATTTAATCAATATATAAGTATAAAAAACGCCACATTTTTAGTTCTCGCCTTAAGCGCCAAAATGTCTAGGGTCGCCCCTGTTTCCCTCTCATCCTCTCTCTGTCTCAACCCACGTCACATCGTGCTCCGTGGCTAACCACCAAGCTTTCCTTCTAAACCTCCATGGCCGGAGCTTTTCAAGCTCATCACCTCCAACCACGCACCACTGCCGAAACCCAGCCAAAATCAAATCACAACCACCACCACAGCCAAAACCCAGCCAAAATCAATTCGCAACAAAAACCTAGAAGCCCACCAAATAACAAATCAAATCACACCCACCAAAATCAAAGTACAAAACCCACAAAACAACCAAAATCACAAAATGAAAACACTGAAAGTGAACCCACTATTAAAAAAACATATATTGGTTTTGTTATTATATTTTAGAAGAAAAATTATCTTGTTGAACTAATTTTAGATTCAATTAATCAAACACATACCACAAGCAAGAATGATAGACTGAAAGCAAAGCAAAAAAAATGGTATTTCCCAAAAAAGTGTTTTCAGAAAATAGAAAGGATAAGCAAAATATAAAAACTATTTGCTTCATAATCTCAAATAAATAAATAAATAACCAAAAATCACACACCATAATCCAGTGAAGCCTCGTGAGCCACAATTTCACTTAAGAGGATCGTCTGAGTTGAGAGGAAGAGATTTTCATAGTCTTTGGCTTGGCAGCACAATATTCGATTTCCTTTCTTGACGTGGCTTTCGCTCGCTCCTCTCCTGTCAGCCTAGGCGACGTATAAAGAAAAATAAAACAAAGAAAAACAAAGCACCGCGTAAAAAAGAAGAAAAGAAAAATGGTGAGAGAAGAAAGACGGACTGAGATCAGGTGCACTGTCATATGTATTTTTTTACATTTTTTACTTTTTTTTTTTAACTTTTTAACTCTCCTTTAATATATTTTATTTAATGGTTGAGATTGAAAGTTATTTTTTCAACTTTTAATCTCAGCAATTAATTACAATTGCATCAAGGTATTGCACCTGAATCTGAAAAAGACAAAGAGACCTACACATACACATACACGTACATAAGTACGCATAAACACATACACATACACATAAACATACATAAATATAAGCACGCATAAATACATACACATACACATACATAAGCACACATACACACACATACATAAACATACACATACACATACAAATACACATAAACATATATACACATACACATAAATATACATATACATAAACATAAACACACATACACATAAACACGTATAAACTCACATAAACGTAAACATACACATACATAAACTTCAATATAAACACAAACACACATAAAAGCTCGATTTAGCACACCAAAGTAACTAATGAAATTGTTTGAGGATTGATGTTAGTTTGCAATTTTTTCCAGTCTATATGAGGGTTTAATTTTTCTCAGTCTGTATGTGTGTTTATGTCTATGTATATTTATGTTTATGTGTGTGTTTATGTGTATGTGTGTTTATGTTTGTTTGTTTTTGTTAATATTTGTTTATGCGTGTTTATGTGTATGTGTATTTGTGTTTGTTTGTTTTTGTGTATGTTTGTTTGTGTTTGTGTTCATGTATGTTTATGTGTATATGTGTTTATGTTTATATTTATGTTTATAAATATAAACATACATAAACATACACACATACATAAATATGCATAAATATAAATGAACATAAACATCATAAACATAAACATACACATACATACACATACACATAAACACTCATACACATACACATACATAAACATAAACATACACATATACATAAACATAAACACACATGCACATACACATAAACATAAATATACACACACATAAATATACACATACACACTCATACACATACACATACATAGACACACATACACATACACATACACATACACATACATGTCTAGGGCTGCCCCGGGATACAGGTATTTGAGCAAAAACAGAGTATCAGTGTATCATAGCCTCTATTTTCCATACTTCACAACAACAACAACAATAACAAAAAATACTACATTATGGGGCTTTTGTGTTTATAAGGAAATGGTACTCACTCAAATATTTTTATTATACTTCATCATTCCTTCATGAATATAAATAAAAATTTAAGATTAAAACACTTCAAATAAACAATCTTGATCATAGTGGCTAGCCTTATCATTGAAGAACCCCAACAACAGTATCAGTAATACACGACACAAAAAATATAAAACTTCAATATTTACAAGAATGCTATCTATACGGAAAATTCATCAAATATTGGAAATACGCAGATTAATTTAACTAAATTGATAACAAAATATTTGTGAATACATCATGATATATATATTAATTTTTTGATGTAGAAAGTTGTGAGAGTGCCTTTTTCTTCAGCACTATGGCCCAAGGATCCTGGGCCGTGTAAGATGTTCTTGATGGACTGGGATCGATTATCCGCAGCTAAAGGGCTGTTTTAAGAATCGATTGGTGCACAGAACAAACTTCCTACAATACAAACAGCTAACAAAAAAGAGTATTCGTATTGAACGACATTTTAACAGTAAAGGAAATGCATAATAAGTGAAATATAATGTAAGAACAAGTTAGGGATCCTCTAATTAGTGAGGTGTATTTCATTAATTCTCCTTAGTTGTGATTACAATGCTCACTAAGACGTGGTGCAAGGTTCAACTGAGTTCAAAAGTTACAGACTTTGATAGCCATTCAAGCTTCAAAGACTTGCAAAGTTTGAACTTATTGAATCCGAGCGTGTACTGTAGTGGCTGTCTCTGGGATACCGGGAACAAGTTCATCTGTTTTCTCTTAAGTTTACAGAGTCTCTTCTACAATTTTTATGAGACTTCAGAAAAGTAATTGTGAATGCCTTAAAAATGATCTAATCGTAAATGAATTCTCTATCCTTCCTCTCAATTCGGATCCCCCTGTAGCATGGATCCCTCCCTCCTTTTATAGCACAGCTTCGGGCTCCCGGGGTACTAACGATTTCTCCCTTTTGCCCCTTAAAGTCTGTGTCGTGCCTGGTTGCTTCAGGATCATGTCGTTTCCTTTTCTTTATAGTCTCTTTCTTTTTGTTGCGACCAGACGAAAGTCCCTCAGCTAGCTTTCTATTTCCAGATTTTTCCGTTGGCTGACTTGAGGCCTTTTGGCTTTTGCTCCAGCTTTTCCAGTTGTACTCTTCCTTGTCTCTTTCTCCAAATGGTTGGAACCAAGCTCCTACGTTTTGCTTTGTACTTCCACTGCGTGTCTGGGGCATAAGGTCCGCGTGCCTTTTGTCTCTTTTGTCTCTTCAAATCTGCTTCAATTTCACTTCGCGCGTCTAGGGATCCCCTGCCTCTGGGGGGCTTCTGGGATCCCGACCCAATTCTTCTTTCTGAGCTTTCTTTGGTTCGCTGATTTTGTCTGTTTCTTGGGCCTTTTTCGTGGACCTCTGGATCAAATCCTCTGGGCTTCTTCCCCTTTCTTTCTTTCTCCTCTCTTTTCTTTATTGTGAGAGCTCAGCCTTTCTAGTTTCATTACTCATTTATTTTTGTGTGAAATGGGCCCAACATCTTTTTTTACTTCTTTGGGCCTATTTGTGGCCATTTAATTTTTGAACCTTAACAAAAGTAAATACAAACAATTATCAAAAGCCTTAGAAACATATCTGAAAACATGTTAAGAAAAAATAACTTGCAAAATCAGAGAGAGAGAGAGATCCACCGATAGGGTTTTTTGGCGACTGAAACGAGCTCCGGCGTCCGACTGTGGTGTTGTTTCTTCTTTTCTTTTGCTCAAATTTGTTCCGCCTAAAACTCTTTCTTGAATGTTCTTTTCGTTTTGAAGTTAGCTTTTATAATTTGGATAAATTGTAAAATACACCCTTATGATTTTGGAAAGTTTTGGGGTAAACACGTATAAACTCACATAAACGTAAACATACACACACATAAACTTAAATATAAACATAAACACACATAAAAGCTCGATTTAGCACATCAAAGTAACTAACAAAATTGTTTGAGGATTGGTGTTAGTTTGCAATTTTTTCCAGTCTATATGAGAGTTTAATTTTTCTCAGTCTGTGTGTGTGTGTTTATGTCTATGTATGTTTATGTTTGTGTGTGTGTGTTTATGTGTATGTGTGTTTATGTTTGTTTGTTTTTGTGTATGTTTGTTTGTGTTTGTGTTTGTGTTTGTGTTCATATATTTATATGTATGTGTGTTTCTATTTATATTTATGTTTATAAATATAAACATACATAAACATACACACGTACATAAACATGCATAAACATAAATGAACATAAACATAAACACATACACATAAACATAAACATACACATACACACACATAAACATACACATACACACTCATACACATACACATACATAAACATACACACATACATAAACATAAATGAACATAAACATAAACATACACATACACACACACATAAACATACACATACACATACATATACACACTCATACACATATACATACATAAACACACATATACACACACATACATTTTTAGTTCTCGCCTTAGGCCCCAAAATGTCTAGGGCCGCCCTTGCCTACACAGCAGAGTTTCTGATTAAAATCGGTACTAGGGAACACGCTACCCCCTTCAACTCGAATCTTTGACTTGCTTTCTAATAAGCCCCACAGTCTGATCTTCTTTTTAAATCAATCCTTGAAAAACGATTGCATTTCTATGACTCCAAATGTGATAAACAGCTGCACTAAGCCCCAATTTACTACATACAGATTTCAAGGATTTTCCTTTTCACTGTTTCTCTGCCCAGTCAACAACATCATCATCCCAATCATCCCCTATGGATTCTTGGTAGCACCAATACTTAACCCTCTTCTAAATTCTACTAACGCAAAGTAAATCAACTGCTAGTCCTCTGCTCACTAATCTCTCTTTTGTAAACAATCTGTTCTTTGTTGCCAACCAAGATATAAAAACACAATGTTCTTTATTAACATTGTGTTTGGATGTAGTAATTGATTTTCTTCATAGGAAAATCTAAAATGAAGGGGTTTACCATAATCCATCATTTAAAATCCAAACAATTGCAAATTTCATTGTTTGGCATAGATAAAGAAATTACACTCATCTAAACTAACAATGAAAAGATAAATCAAACAAAACAACAATAATTAATTGCTTTATAATCGTTATAAAGCAAATATAACGATTGAGACTAGAGATTTTACCTGATCGTTAGACAAACCAGAGAGAGTTGGCAGAACCTTTTAGCCTGAGCAAATGAAGCCCTGTAGTTTTTGCGTATTTTGGTTTTGATAAGTGAAATGAATAAAGAAGGAATTCAAATTATCTGAGTTCTCTGTCTGAAACCCTAATCTCCGGCGCGGATCATATGGCGGGAAAAATAAGCATATGTTTACATCCTTCTAATCATTTTATGCCACGTCAGATATTTTTAAAGTTCAGCAATAATAGACCTCTTCACACACAATGACACAATTCCATCCTACGAAACAAAAATTAAAATTAGAAAATTAAAAATTAACTACAGTCCTTCGAGTTTCGACCCACCAAACACACCGACAAGTCCAATTTTGAAATTGATGCTACACAGGATTAGTAGGCTGAACAATCCGGCTTCGATGGGCTGATAGTTGTAAGGCCTGCAAGGATGAACATGCTATCAAAGGAGACCGGGGTAAACCGGCCAAATACCCTCCGATGGCTAAGTTAGTTTCTCACAATAATGGAGTTCCGACTTTTTAGGAGTAAAATATCAGAATGCACTTACCTTTGTTTAATTCAGACCGGTCCTTATACAGAGAACCTTGGAGCGGTTATTGGTTTAGTAACTTCCCCAAGATTTGTGGAAATCAGGGATTCCGAACATAACTTCCTCAACGGCTATAGAAGTTGCAACCGCTAGTGGAAGTTAAATACTTAGGAGAAATTGGTGGCGATGGACACGGGTTAATTAACCGCTCTAAGACTTTGTGGTTCGAATCCTCTACACATGTGAGGTAATTTATACTTAAGGATTTCCCAAGTGTTATGTGGTCATCCATGTGCTTTGCCCATGGACGATTCTTTGTTCATAAACTGATGCAGTGTAGTCGTCCATGTGCTTAGCACACGGATAACTCTTTCGTCCAGACGGTCTGTGGTTATTTGGCTAACTGATGCTCATGGATGATTCCTCTGGACGAACCAGAGATGGTAATTTTTGCTATCCCATCAGAAACCTCGAACTTTAACTTCACTTTTAACACCAAATTCAACATTCACCGCACTCTCACCAGTTTGCACCCTAATTTTGGGTCTTTTCAATTTGGTGGTATGGAGAAGGTCAAAGAATGAGCGAAGTGGTGGTGGTAGGTGATTAGATCAAGAGGCTTGTCCTTTTTTTTCTTTTCTTTTTCTAATGTAAATTTTTTTTTAATACCATTGTTTTGTTTGATATAATTGTGTGTGAAGATGTATATTAGTAAAATTTAAAATATTTGATGTGGCGTAATATAATTGGAGAATATAAATGAATGGTTTTACACTTCGTGCTTATTAAATTAAATTTGTCCATTTAATTTTGAGAAATGATATGTCTACAACATATTTACAACAAATTTTAAATGACAGGTTGTTATTGGTTATTATTGTTGGGGTAAAAAAATAATCTTAGTGTTAGTTTCAAATTTGAACCAATAATAACTAACCACCTGTGATTTGTTGTAAAATTGTTGTAGACGTAGCATCTCTCTTTAATTTTATTTCGACTACTAGTTGAGTCTAAATTCATTAGCAAGCTATAATATATGATTCAGTTTTGTTTATTTTCTTATTAACAAATTTAAACAAAAAATTTTGTTTAGCCCAAAAATATCAGTCTTTGTCATTGACTGGCAAGCTTAATTAATTAATAAATCTACCATTTAACCAATGAACCATTGGTTCAATTAATGAACTAGTGAACCAATTCTTTAACCAAGTTAACTTTCAGTGCAGTTTTGATAATTATGGAAGAGAGTGAATCGTGATTGTTGTGTGTAAAGAAAGATAAACAATTTTTAAAAAATCAAGAAAATTTAGAATTTTAATGAAATATAGTGTAAACTTTATAATTTAATGTAAAGTGTTTTAAAAAGTAAATGTAGGTTCTTATACTTAAATATACAATATTTTATACCGGAGCCGATGTGAATGCTAACAGAGAAAGCAAAAGTAGCATTATTAGCATAAACTAAAAATGGACCTCAAGTTTGTAATTGGTGGCAGAGTGTCTATTTGAAAATTACTTATTTTTTTATGGTTTAATTATATAATGTGAGATACATAAAGCTAAATACCATCTTCTTCTTCTTCTTTTTTTAAACCTTAAAGTTAAAGTATTTGAAATAAAGCTGGAATAAAGTTAGATTATTTATTAAAAAGTTGGTAGAACCCGCAAACAGCACATTAAAAAAATGGAAAAACTAGCTTATAATCCAATATCAAACACACACCGAATGTCGCCACCCCCTCTCAAAAAGCACTAACTTTTCCTAATTATCTATATAAAATATCATCGACATAACTATACTAAATTTTAAATTTATTAACTGAATGGTCTATAAATAACACTTTTAAGGAATACGATTTTGGATTTCAATTTTATCATTGAGAAGGGTATATCATATGGTCCAAAAATGAGTTTTTATAAGCTTAAAAAAAACACTCGCATCAATGCTTGTATAATAAAATAAGGATCACATTTTAGTCAATTAAACTCAAAATTCACCCACATTATATCATGCAAACTTAAGTAAAAATACATAATTGTTACAATAACTATGGATATATATGAGCATTGTTCACATTTTATTTCAATATTTTAATTTATTTTATCTCTCCTTTTGCTTTCATGTCTCCTCTCTCTCTCTCTCTCTCTCTCTCTCTCTCTCTCTCTCTATGAAAACAATAAAAAAAATGAAAATTGGCTATTTAAATAAAATATTGTAGGGTCAGGATTTGTAACTCAAGCCCAAAACAATGAATTTGTAGAGAGTGGGTAAAAGAGCTGGGTTAATTGTGAATTTAGCGACTTTTAACTATGATAATCAGGAATGAACCAACGTAAAAACACACTTAAAAGCTAAACAAATTGATGTCCGAAGAGGTATATTATTGATTGAACAGTGAATACAGTTCTTAGAGCTACATTAAAATCTTTCTCCTCCTCTTATTATCTTTGTTCCGATCCCCCTTTTTCAGAGACTTCTCCCATTTATATAGCCTTGTTATCAACCATCTTCATCGTACACTTGTTCTTCGTCCAAGCATTCACTTGAGTATATGTCACATCAAGTATCTTCTTTAATTCTCCAGGAGTGTTGGTAGTTGAAGTTGCACTGTTCAGGGGTCTTCTCCACATAAATGCGGCCAGAAAAGTTGCTGCAGTGCATTAAACACGGCGGTAGCAGCTTTTCCCTTTAGATATTTCTTCGTTCTTATCATCTTCAGATATGCCCAGAGTTTATCCTTATCATTGGAATTGCTAGGAAGATCACTTGAACCTCTCAGGTGCTTGTTTGATCGAGACTCTCTATATTCGAGGAGAATACGCTCTTCGGCCTGGTGGTGATCTCTTCGGATTATACTCCTCAATCATTCCCAGGTATATCTCTCCCACGTGGAATCCTTTCCAATCATTTTCTTCTTTTCGGACATACCTTAACCCAAAAATGGGGCTCCAGGCCCAATACACAATGTTGGGCTTTTACCCCCACAAATATAATATAAAATAAATAATCTGATGTGATTATTTTTTTTAAATGGTTAGGTAATATATATATATATATATATATAAGGATTTGTTATACTAAAATAAATATAATTTTTTGCATAAGTTAATGGAAATGAGTTGGTTGTGCTCGTGGGGAGTACATGTGTCATTCTAATACGTTGCCATGTCACCATTATGCATGATTTGCAGCATGGATAAGTTATTGAGATAAAGATATTGCCTCACGTAGTAGTTATCATTAGAATTTTATAATTCAGTTGTGTTGTTAGGATAATTTGATTGTTATTGGAATTAAGTTGTATTGGGATAGAGTCTATCTAGTGGTAGAACTCTAGCTGATAGGATTAGGAGTTATCTCATTTAATTTGAATTCCAATTCAATGTATTTAAGCATCGATATGAATAATACGAGGCAAGCTGAATTTAATCCCAAATATCCTTATCTCCGTTTATTTCTAGGAGGGTAGTCGCCTCGAATACGACTAAGTTATCTAACAAATTGTAGTTCACTGCATTTAGATTCTCCACCTTATGCACATATAGCATATCTCAATGTACCATGTGTACATATTTCTGTTAGTTCTTGTCGTACGTGTCTTGATAGAGTGCTGATGTGTTATATGATTTGGACTAATTTATTTTATTTTAAAAAATATGTACACGTGGCAAAAACTTATTGGCTCACGTGGAAAAAAAAATCACCTTTCACTCCCTGGACCTTCACTCCTTCCATTTGTGAAACCTTATTCACTCTGAAACCCCCACAACAACAGCCCAACCAGCAACCAAAATCAGCAAAATAGCTTCAATGTCCTAGACGTTTAATCACTCCCTTATAAGGTAAAATTTGTTTATTTGTTGCTTTATAGCTTTATTGAATGTATGTATACCGTTTCTATAGCTTGATGGGTATGGGTTTATTGGGGTGGTTGTGTTATTGTGAAGACTCCATCAGACATTGTTCTTGAAGACTCCACTGGGTATCGTATATAAACCGATTTAGTGGTCCCTAGTGTCTATTGTTGAAGACTCCATCACACATTGGCGAACAACGTGTTGTATCTGAGTGGCTTTAATAAATTTGGTTGGTTTGCCACACATGATAAGCACTAAGCACTATGTAACTTCGACAGCAGTAGAAACTAACGGCGGTTAGGGATGCCGGTTTGAGGTTTTCAATGAGTAAGGGTGGTGGGTTTTCATGGTTTAAGGATTCTAGGTTAACGCCGACATGCCTAAGACTGCGTTTTGGTGGGGTGATTTTGGTCTTTAAAAAAAAAAAAAGTGAGCCAATAATAAGTCTTTGCCACATGTCCATATTTTTCAAATAAAATAAATTAGTCCAAATCAGATACCATATCAGCACTATGTCAAGACACATCAGACAATAAACTAATAGAAATAAACAGAAGGACGAAAATCAAAAAGTTTTGCAAAGTTTAGGGATGAAAATAGAACTTTTGAAAGTTTTAGGACGAAAAACAAACTTTTGTGATAGTTTAAGGATGAAAATGATATTTTATCCTTATTACAATAACTATGGATATATATATACAAACATTGTTCACATTTTATTTTCAATATTTTATTTTCTCTCTCCTTTTGCTCTCATGTCTCCTCTCTCTCTCTCTCTCTCTCTCTCTATGAAGATAATAAAAAAACAATGAAAATTGACTATTAAATAAAATATAATATAGAATAGATAATCTGATATGATTATTATTTTTAAATGATTAGGTAAAATATATATATATATATATATATATATATAAAAGGATTTGTTATACTAAAATAAATATAATTTTTTGCATAAGTTAATAGAAATGGGTTGGTTGTGCTCGTGGAAAGTACATGTGTCATTCTAATACGCTGCCATGTCACCATTATGCATGATTTGCTGCAACCAAATTTACAGCAAATCCTTGCCCTTTGGTAAACATCGAATCTTCAAGAATCACATTTTATTCTCCCATGTTTTGATTTGTCATTTGTGTCCAAAATGGGACTTTGGTTTTCAAAGGCCTACCTTAACCTTTTCACTGTCCCAAAGCAAAAGCCAATGTATTTTGTTTAATTCACGTGTCCAAACAATTCGTAAGCTAGAGTGGTAAACCACAAGGTTATTGCCACGTTAGAGCACTCACAGCACTGTAGCTATAATACTATATTGCTAAAATTTAGCTCCACAAACACAAAAAAACCCTTGCAGCAGTAGAGGCAAAGTTAAAAATTATAGATGAATTGCTACAGTGCACATCTATCTATAGATGTGCACTGTAGCTTGGAGCAAAAAAAAAAAAAATAAAAATATTTTAATCACAGCCGTATTAACTTCTCATTTTTTTTTTCATTTCACCCTCTTTCTGCACAGAACACTCATTCACTCTCTCTCTCTCATTCCTGTCATCTCTTCTCTCATTCGCCGGCCCATCCACCCACGCCACCGGCTCACGCTACAGGCCCACGCTGTCGATCCACGCCGCCAACCCGTCGATCCACACCATCAATCCACGCTACCAACCCGTCGATTCACCGGCTCACGATGTTTGATTTTTTTTTTCTTCTGTGGGTTTGATGGCTGTGGTGGTGGCGATGGTGGTTGTTGTGGCTATGGTTTGGTGGTACGGTGTTTGATTTTTTTTTTTCCTGTGGGTTTGGTGGCTATGGTGGTGGATTTGTGACTATGATGGTGGTTTGGTTTTTTATTTTGTTTGTGGGTTTGGTTGTGTCTGTGTTGGTGGTGGTAGTGGTGGTTGTGGCTGTGGCTGTGGCTGACGGTAGAGGTGGTTGTGGTCGGTGCTGGGATGTTTTTTTTTGGGTTGTGGGATATATTATTTTATTGTAGGGGTATATTATTTTATTGTGATGTTTATATTATTTTATTGCATTGATAGCTAAAATAGATCCACTGCTGTAGCATGTGTGTAGGTATAATAGATAAAGTAATTTTTGGTGGAGCTAAAAGCTAAATTTTTAGCTCCACTGCTGTGAATGCTCCAAGACGGAGACATCATGTAAAACATCGAAATAAAACCACATGGGCAGACCCAAAGGTAAGACCATAAATAGGAGTGGTGTGTTGTCATTGGCTGCAGTTACCATCACACTTTGGCTTTGTCCTAACACAATCATCTGGTGCTCTTATATGCATAGCGACTTTACAAAAACGTGGCAACCAAGCATTGCAAGATGATAAAGAATTTTCCTATTTCAAATTTCTTATTCCTCGACTTTAAAAAAATAATAAAGTAATTTGAAAAACGTGTACCTAAAAAATAAAAATTTTGAAAGTCTAGACTTCGAAAACTTTCTTGCAAAACCAACAAATTACAATGACTCATTAAATAAGTTATAAGTTATGTGAAAAAAAAAAATACATACATAAATAGTTTTATCAAACCGATTTGGGGGTAAACTTTTTTTTCTTTAAAAAAGAAATATTTATTAACAAAAAATTTCACTAACCACTAAATGACAACTATAAAAGTGGCATGTTATAATTAATTTAAATGAAAATGTTATTAATAGCATATAAAAGTGACGTTGTTTTAATTAATTATAACTTCTCACGTCAATAATTGCGGCAAAATATATATATTTTTAAATGAAAATTTTGTATCCTGTACCATGCTTGTAAATGAAGTGTACTCGCTGCGTCTATGTATGGAATTCCATGAACCTTACTAGATACAGAGAACATGGAAGTGGAAAGGGACATCCTAACCCCTTTTACTTGACAAGCGTCCGGATGGAACAGCTAGTGGGATGTTTCTTTTTAGCAGTATATTAAAAAAATGCTCCTATCAAGACCAGCCTCAGGCCCACACTTCAGATATTCTTTTCACCACTACCCTCACTACATTTCTTTCAGTTCACACTCCTACAAGCAAAGTCTCAAATCTATTGCTACACGTTTACAACTAGTAAATTTTGGCTAAAGAAAAAGTGTGCATTATTATCACAAAAGAAAAAGTATGCATTATTATCACAAAAAAAAAGGTGTGCATTGATAGCAATAGAAAGTTCACACACTATGGCAAGTAAGAGGAAGAACAAGAACATGCAAAGATTCAACGATGAACAAATCAAGTTGCTGGAAATTATGTTCGAGGAAGAGTCAAGGCCAGAGTCTCGGAAAAAACAGAAGCTAGCTAATGAGCTTGGACTACACCCTCGGCAGGTTGCTACTTGGTTCCAAAATAGAAGGGCCAGATTGAAGACTAAGCAGATTGAACGAGAGTACAGCTTATTAAAAGCTAGTTATGACACTCTATCTTCCAAGTTCGAGTCACTAAATAGAGAGAATCAGTTATTACTCCTTCAGGTACCATTATTTTAGTTGCTAACAATTATTAAGAACAGTTTTTTATTAAAATAAGTGGGGGTGGGGAATTTGAATCCAGGTTCTCCCTATAGAGAGAATTTGATGTTATCATTGAGTTACAAGGTTTTTAACATGTTAAAAACAGTTAACTACAAGCAGTTCTGATAAGTATTCTGTGGTACACTAACAGTTGCAGAAACTGAAAGATATGCTGGATAAGCAACATGGAAAAAATGGAATGAGTAGTGACAGCAACTCAGTGAAAGGAGATTCTACTTCTGAATCAAAAGAGAAGCCCAGCATTCTATCAGAAAGTGTCAACCATAACATCAACATGTTTATAGGTGATGCTAATTGTGAAGATGCTGAGTGTACTGAGGAAGAAACTGGCATGCTGAACATAGCAGAACCAATGGATGATTCCTCAACATCATCAGAAGATTGGTGCAGTTTTCTTGACCAGTCAAGTGGTAATTCACAATGGTGGGAGTAATAGTTTTGAACAATTGCACAACCCCTACAATTACAGTAGCAACAATATGTATGAAAATAATTTTCCTAGAGTAAGGTAATATGATCAGCATTGCATTAACACACTGTTCACTTTTGTACAAGCACGCCCACCCATTGGTCACTTCACTCACTTTCGAGTTGGTTAACAAATATGGAAGAAGTCGTCTACTCAAATATAAGAGTTCCAAAGACCTTCTCAAATAACTAATAAGGATTTAACGGACTCCAGATTCCACAAAGTGCATTCACAACTAAAAAATGGCCATCAAAAGAATAACTAAATCCAGGACCTCTATAGTCGTCAGTTCTATAAGTTTAGATTCTCCACCTTATGCACATGTAGCATATCTCAGTGTACCACAGGTTAAAGAGAAGGGAAATGTTAGGAACACAGCTATTTTCACTTCTTCTTTTTTTCTCACAACTTATTTGGATGGTAAATTATGATTAGAAATTGGAGTGACATCACTTTCATATCAACCCACTGTTGACACTACTTTATTATACCCTAATCACAACATGCCATATCAACAACTTTGCACAATTTGCCTCCCAAGACTTATTGTAAAGAGAATTTCTTACTCAGCAAATAGAATTACTTCAGCCAGCTAGCTTCTATTCATGCAAGTGCACACAAATACACCCATACGTATATATAAAATCAAATTGTTACGCAAAGATAGCATTAGGAAGAAACAGGAATATCAGCAGATATTCAGCCCCCAAAAAACAAAGGAATATCAGCAGATGTGCGCTTCCATGCACATGTTTTGATTTATTTATTTCCTGAACATGCATTAGTCTTTAATAGTACTGAAGCTGAAACAAACACAAATTCATTAGAATCTGGTGGAAAGTTCAAATTATCAAATAATCTCAGAAATATATGCAATAAAATTCAGGTCCCATGAAGAACAACTGAATTTGACTGATAATGAGGAAGTTAAGAGCCTTGAAGAACAAAATTTTTATAATGGCCACACTAAATTGCAATCAGTATTTCTTTAAAGGCTAAATTGCATATTTGGTCCTCAACCTTTGACCTTTGTTTCAAAATCGTCCTTATATTTTAGAATATTTCAAAAAGGCCCTTACCATCATCTAAAAGATGGAAAGTACAACAAACGAAATTAATAAAACTGAGGTCACTTTAATGACATTGCATGAATTCTGTTGGCCACATCAACATTTTTCATCCAACAAATGACAATTAGAATATTTTTCACACAATTATGAAAGTATAGGGACTAAAGTGAAACATTTTAAAGTATAAGGACGATTTTGAAATAACAGTCGAAAGTTGAGGACCAAATATGCAATCTAACCTTCTTTAAATTAGATATGGCTTTATGAAAGGATTTAAGAATGGCCATGCAAGAGTCTGCATATGGACTCTCTCACCTTGCATATATTACACTGGAACTGTCTATATCCCCCGAATTAGGATTCCCTTGCTGTGTAACCAGGTTAATAACTAATGTCATACCACTTAATTTTTCACTCTAACAAAAACACCAAAGATTCTGAAATCATGCATTCTATAACTTTTGTCCAAAAAATACACATATTCATTACTAATTACATTCACTCTCAAATAGTAGGCATGAGAGAGAGAGAGAGAGAGAGAGAGAGAGAACAAAAATCTAGGAAATCCAAGTTTATATTACTTGAGTAAGAAAACCCCTAACTGCAGTTCATAATTTTTCATCAAACATTGGTTGAAGATTAGAATAGTAAATACACTCGTCCACAGAGGATATTATACAAGCTAAAAAGCCAATGCATGTCCCATACCTTTTTTTTTTTTCTTTTTTTTCTTTTTTATAGAGGAAGACAAAAGTCCCATACCTAAACACTTAGATAGTGCTGACACGATCACCACAAATTTCTCTATTAATGACCTTGAATATTTTCAGCCTCATTCAACATTCTTGGTAGCCTTTTACGTTTAAGACTTTAAGGCAACAACATAGCATATTCTCAATAAAGAAAGTTAAGTATGACTTAAAATAGATACCCTATCCTATTATCTCAGCTTTGTAGGTGAAAATTAATCCCATAACATGCTTTACAACTTCCACTCTACTGATCCTACTAATATTGAAAACTAAATTCCCATATTAGTATATCCCATAACAACATACTTGGTCCCATAGTTCCTTAGTGTAATGTATCTGAAACAAACCATTAAAATAAAATAAAGGCCAAGCAGACACAATTGGATGAGATGTATACCTTTGTAAAATACATTGAAGTGAAAGGAAAAGTTTCAAGGTATACAAATACAACGAATGGTCTATTTTAAAATTTCCCCCACAAAGATCATTAGAAAAAATTAAAAGTATGCACATGTCCAAATTTTTTATCAGCATGTATTGAAAAGGAAGTAAAGAAAAATAACTCTGCTATAATAAATCGATGTATCCATTTAGAATTTTAACAACAATCACAAAATTACAGATATGCTGAGAGATGGATATTAACAACCAAAGCAATACTTACATAAACACCTAAAGCTCGGATTTGACCTTCATATCTCCATTTGGTAACATGCTTTGTGCTTGTGCAAGCCGCTTTGATTCCTGCATTAGATATAAAAGGCAAAAAAGCTTAATATGGTAAACACAAAACATTAAAAAGAAGATACACTAGACTTTTCTCTCAGATAGGCTCCAGCTTGGTTTACTTTTAAAGGAAAAGCTGATTAATTACTTGAATCAAGAATTGACTTCAACGTTGGGTGTTTGAAATTCCCATGCCATACATTCAGTTACCAATCTCCATTCAAGATAATGCACATAACTGTTTTTAGCATTTCATTCTTCATTGAGTAACATAACTCAAGTAACACAATTGCTTGAGGAATGAGATGCACATCCAGAATCTTCTAAGACAAATTCTTCACATTTTATGCAACAGCAGAAATAATAATACAGAACTAACAAATAAAGAGGTACCCTTCACAATTTTTTTTTCTTGATTAGTAAGTTACACAAGCACTCGGTGGGTTTTGAACCCATGACCTCACCCTCCATCTCAATATTATTGTAGGAGGAAGTGCCAGTTGAACTATAGCTCATGGGCAAGAGGTAACCTTTTACAAATGGAGTGGTTTTGATCTTATACATGGCATTAAAGGGAATTGGGGGAGAGCAGGTTCGAAGGAGGTTCTTCACGTAATAATGGCAAAAATAATAATAAATGTTGAATTTAAGAAAATTTATGGAGTGACGTATACAGAGAACCATTCTATGAAATTAGTGCATCAACGCAAACATAACTTACAGCAGCAGAGGCTGCACGTATCTCTCTATAAGATTCAACTTCATCAGGAAATGTTTGTTCAAGTTCTTCCATAAGATGCTTGCGTAAACCCTGAAAAAATATGTAAGGTCAAAATAAAACCACAAATAAACACAAAATCCAAATTAAATCTCAAATTTACCTGAAGAAATAGAAGTGAAAATAAATAATTATATAAATATGTCATATCAGGAGCAAAAGCAACCTTAAAGGCATCAGTTTTGCCTTTGGTGATCTGATTCTTGGCAATACAGCTGTTTATGACATCCCTTGTGAATTCGTCTGGATTCTTTCCATCATCAATCAAACTAAAAGAGAAAATAAAATATCAGCAATCACAAGTAAAGAAAACCTGAATTAGGTTCTAAAAGACCATTTGTAGTTGAAAAAAAAAGGCTAATCATGGGAAAAGACTCACTTTAGCACTTCCATAGGAATTTGAATGTTGCACTTCTCAGCCAATTTAACCATGTTGTCAAGCTCCGTGACAAGAGAATTGCTGCAAAACCAAACCCACAGTGGTTTATGTCTTAGAAAAGGAAGTAAAAAATAAAAAGAACTAATTGCAATAGATAAGACAAAAGAAACATACAGGCGATGGAGAAGAGGAAGCTGAGAGGCAGCATTGAAGGAAGAGACAGTAAGGTAGAGCTGGTGAAGAAGGCCCAAAGTTTTCTGAATAGAGTTGATGACATGGTTCAGGTTCTGCTTTGGATCGTACACAGCAGGTGTAGCTGCCATATCATTGGTTTGAGAGATCATCATCCCATTGCCACCACCACCAGTCCCTGCTGTTACGGCACTCTGTGATGAATCCATTGTTGTATTTTACTTCAAAAACCTCACTAACACTTTTGAAAATATATCTGTTGCAAAGAAATAAAGAATGTACAATATAAATATAAAGAAATTAAAAGTAGACAATTAATTGTCAAACGATATCTTTCTGTAGATATCAAAAGTTTTACGGAACCACAAAAATAATTCAATCAATAAAATAATGAACATGCCTGAATATATGCGCAAAAGAAAAGAAAAAAGAAAAAAGAAAAAAGAAAAAAGAAAAAAAAAGAAGAAGAAGCTGTCTTAAAGGTATATTCAAATGGATTTTTATCCAGTCCTCTCATTCAATTTTCCATTATTTAGGAAGCAAAAGATTTTTTTTTTTTTTCCCATAGGTAAAAAAATTTATACTTAGAGGAAATTAGTCCATGGAAGAAATGAAGTAGGCAAAGAAAATATGTACAACAGAATGGATTCCCTAGAAGTAAATCGCCACGCAATATGACCAATCAAACAAAGTTCCAGTAAACACAGCTAGGAGCTTGTACCTGGGAAGCAAAAGAATTTTAAGAGAACAAAGTTGACTCAATTAGTGATTTAATAATTATTTTAAAATACCATCATTTATTAAAGGGAAAATTACAGCACCCTCCCTTGAGGTTTTACGAATACACTACCGGGGAACGTTTCATGAAATGAAACTCCCCCCTCCTTTAAGGTTTGTATAATTGCAACAGTTAAGTTCATAACCTCACAAACTGTTATTTTTATTAACAGGATATTCCATTTTTAAAACAGATTCTTACCCAGACAATGCACAAAATGACACTCCCCTCCCTTGAAGTTTGTGGATGACCGATACTCCCCCTTAGGGATGTATAAATTAATAGGAATCTTTTTAAAAAATAGAAATATTCCATTAATGAAACTAAACTTTTACATTTATATAAAGTAAACCATGAGTGGCAGGAGTGGCATGTTATAGAAACATTCCATTAAAGCTCATGTCACGACCCAAACCCGAATTCCGGATTTGAAACCATGAGTGGCATGTTAATATCAAGCCTAAACTTGATACACTAAACTTGTATGCATTTTTTTTTTTACTTCTTACTGCTTGCTAGTCAGAGCATCTAACCTTAACCTTTTTTCTCCAATGGATAACAAAGCCATTAATTATTTAAAATATCACATGTTCACAACATAAAATCTCCAATCACATCAAAGGTTCCAACTCTAAACAATTGATTTTGATTCTAAGGTACAAAATCTCTACAGAAATAAGCATAAAAATACCTAAAATAGAAAGCAAGTACTACATAAACCTAAAACGGACACATGCAAAACACAACTAAGGCTCTTGCTGCTCCTCCATTGCATAGAAAATGCTTGGGCTGAGTGCTAAAAGACTTAGTAAGGGGGGTTAGGAAGCATGAAAATTTAGAAAGAAAACATGAATGCATGTATATCAAAGGCTTTTCTTAATATGTGGATATGCTTCAAGATAAAATTCTTTGAACATGCACAAATAATTTTTCAGAAAATTTATAAAAAAATCTTTTACATAATTTTGAAAAATAACTTGCATACTTTCTTTAAAAAATAAATCTCTTCACATGAAGAAAATACTTTTCTTAGAAAATTATATCTTATTATATAAAGCAACCATTTTTCCTTAGAAGATTTTTTTTTTTTTTTGGATAAGTAATTTCTCATGAGAAAACTTTTTAAGACCTGATGAGGAAAACTCTTACTTCAAAAGAATCAAAACTTATTAACATCACAATCATATTTCATGATTTAACATCATATAAGACGTTTCCTGATCACTTTGAAACATAATTGTTGATAAGTAGATAATTAATAATTTCCTTTACCATAACATAAAACATAATTACTTATAATGCAACTTTGGTAAATCTGTTGAGTAAGCATGTAAAGCATGAAGCATCCAACCCTCTTGGGCCAGGCATCCAATATTTCCCACCATGTCAGGTATTCCCAAGTACATACATGCTCATATCATCAATCACAAATGGCCTTGGCCACTCATAATGATCCTTCATCAATCATAGAGATGATCAGCATCCACCCAAGTTGGTCTTGACCAAATAAAGGTAGGCTACTTCATTCATCTCACAATTTGGCCTAGGTCACATTCCATGGAAAGCCCGTACCGTTATTCCTACCGGAGAAGTTCAGAACATACCATATAACTTGACCATAAAACAATCCTTGCTTCTCAAACTTATCGTTTTCATAACATTTAAATGTGACATCACATATCCACTAACTTAATCGTATAATACATAATTATGTACATAATGTTCTTATTAAAATTAAAATAATTTAATGAAATATCAGCTTCTCAAATCATGTCATGACCTTCCAAATATTTAAAAACATATTCCCTTACCTCAGAGCAGAAGAAATGCAGGCCTAAACTTGAAGGAGCACAATCCTGCGTACTAGGAACACCTAATCCAAAGATTAAAGCTCAATATTCTTAGTTCATTAATTTAAGGAAAATTAACATATAACTCTTAACCTAAAACACTCATGCAACTCAAGAAAATCCTAACCCACCTAAAGGAGGTTCCCCAAAAAGCAACTTACATACATCAAACATTTTAATGCCCTACTTCAAAACATGCAGTTAACAAAGCAATATCACACATCATTCAATAAATCGAGAATTATAAAAATAGAGGTAGTAAAGCTTGTGCCTTTCCTTTGGGAACTAAAAATAAACAAGACAAAGGAATAATAAAATTCAACCAAGTAGTAACTGAATCACATAAGGTAAATACAAACAAGAAACTACAAGTCTTTTAAATTACATCTGAGGCATAAGATTATACAATCTGGGAGGCTTTATCAATAGCTCACATTACAATAACAACAGCTCCAACGACGGAAAGAAAAGAATACTCCGGCAACTTTTACCTCAGCAACTCGGTCTTCTTTGTTGCACTTCTTAAATTCAAACCAAATTTGTAAGTCAAATCGATTTTCTGTTCCTTTCTCGAATTTTCCTATGTATGTACATATATAACCTTACACTAAACTGTCTAACCCTCCCCCATTGTTTCTCTCTCTAGCTAAATCTCTCAGTTGGAGCCTCTCTCTCTTGCTCGCTCAGGTGAGTCCTCCCAAAGATCTGAGAAAACAACAAACACAACTTCAATTTGTACTCCTAGTTTTCTTATTTCTAGGCAATTTATCTCTGAATTTTCTTATTTCTTTATATATATAGATTTCTTTATTGGTCTCCAATAATCTTGATATTTTGCAAGTATAGTACAACGGTATAATCCACTGATTGATTTGTCAAATTACTTGTTTAGCATCGCAAAGAGTTACACTAGGTGTAATTTGAACATGACTTATATATGGGTTTCTTGTACCTATTGTTGGGTTCTACTCTTGTTAGGTTGGTTTATTATTATTCTTTTTCTCAATAAAACACTTACAACAGTAATGAAATAATCCCATTAACACTTACAATTCAGGAGCACAGCTAACAGAATCCTAAACTACATTTAAGAATTGAGGAAGATATTTCCCATTTACAGCATAGGAATTTGTTGCAGATAGTGTTTTTGAAGCCTCATTCAGATTGGACAAGAGTCTTTAACTTCCCATTTTATGTCCTAGATAATGGACTCTTCACTCTTTAGATTCCCAACATGGATTCTGGCATTACGCCGGATCCAAAGATGATACATGACTACCTCCCAGCTCAGCTTGCATAACACTTCCTTAAGATTATTGCCCTTCAAATTATGCAATCCCCAATTGACCACAGCATCCCAACAACATGCAGGATTTCCACAAGGCAGCGTACCATCACTTCACTCCATATGCTTTTAGAAAATGATCATGTAATCAAAGAATAAAGGTATAATTACACTTTACCCACCTGTGGTTTGTCTCTAATTCGATATGCCTACCCATGGTTTCAATTTTGACACTTTGCCCAATTGTGATTTTCACCGTTATTGTGCCGTAACCCACCTCTCTACTTTCCGTTACTCTAACACAGAAAATGTAAAAAACAAAACCCCAAATGGATCAAAACACTCTCACTCAAATCTTGAACATGAAAAACATGAAGAACATACCCAAAAATCTGACAATCACATTCTTACACGCTCCCCGTAATCACGGGAAAACGAATCTTTCAATAGCACCCTATATAAAACCAACGAAACCACAAATCCACACACCCAGTCCAAACCCATCACTATCAGTCACCGAGTGAGTGAGTGAGTGAGAGAGAGAAAATGAAGAAGATAGGGAAGAGCTACAAGCCCAATGGAAAATCATAGGAGAGAAAAGATCGGAAATCAAGGACGGGCATGAATGGATTGCCGAAGAAGAGGGGTCACGAAGGCAAGTTCACTTGGGTTGGTGATGGCTACTCTCAGCTTGAGATTGGGTTCGAATTTGGAGGAGTTTTTTATGTCAAGGACCCCAACTTTGAAGACCCGGATGAGACCTTCATTGTTTGATGATTATGATAATCACGTGTTTGTCTGTCTTTTATTTTTACTAGATCATGAGACTTATGAGATGTAAATATTTCGTTTGAATAAAAATATTTCCAAGCATTTTGTACAGTTCTAGTGTACTTTTA
Organism: Quercus aquifolioides; assembly: GCA_019022515.1. NCBI lineage: Eukaryota > Viridiplantae > Streptophyta > Magnoliopsida > Fagales > Fagaceae > Quercus > Quercus aquifolioides. The sequence goes on along the minus strand of CM032336.1, from coordinate 41,235,977 downwards.
AAAAAGAAATAAGAATTGATGAAGCTATAACATAATCATATGATGCTTGGACTGTTCTGATAGGTTATTCCGTCAACACAGATTTATACTGGTTTAGATCACATGATTGCACAACATAGTTTGCTAAAATAAAATTGAAACTGTGGTAACACTGCTATGGCCCCTTTGTATCAAAATTGAAAAAATCTATAATTTTTCAGATTTTTGGGAATGTTCTTTATGTTCAAGATTTGAGTGAGAGTGTTTTGATCCGTTTGGGGTTTTGTTTTTTACATTTTCTGTGTTAGAGTAACGGAAAGTAGAAAGGTGGGTTACGACACAGTAACGGCGAGAATCACAGGTGGGCAAAGTGTCAAAATTGAAACCATAGGTAGGCACATCAAATTAGAGGCAAACCACAGGTGGGTAAAGTGTAATTATCCCAAGAATAAATGATCTCTACTCTCCAAGACCCTTCTAAAAAAAACCCACTGTTGCCCCATTGAAGGAACCTATCATATGAGTGTGAAGTCTACTTTTAAACACAAGCCATCCATGAAAGCATGCTTCAATATAGCTCTGAGAAACCAAATTAATTTCCACCATGGAATTGTTGCCTTTTCACTCTAACTGCACACCAAGTCATGGCACAATTGAATTAACCTTTCTTTGGGGTTAGCCACATAGGCTAGTCTTTATCTCCATTCTCAACCAAGCAAAATTTTCTTTGAATGGCTACAAACTCATATGATCTCTCAGGTTTTCATCTCCAATTCCCATCCCTCGACATGCTAGCCAGCTTTGTATCCATACTACTAGCAGCATCATAAATGACCCTAGGTAAAAAAAAAATTCATATAAAATTCCATCTGGGTGCCACGAATCATGCCAAAGGAAATTTGGGATCATCTCCAATAGAAAATTTCAGATATTTCTGCCAATCCTCTTAACTTCAGTAATTTTCTCCAACCCCATGTACTGTCTTGGGTGCCTTGACACACCAAAAGTCTTCCCCTTCAATATGTTTTCTATGAACCCATGCCACCCAAATTGAACTTGTTTGAGCAAAGAGGTTCCAGATGTGTTTCAAACAAGCCAGCTTATTCCACTCCTCAAGCCCCTTCAAGCCTAACTCACCCTCCTTAGAAACACAAATGCCTTCCCAAGCAACTTTGGCATTACCTGCTGCTTCATCAGGACCATTCTACAAAAATTAGTAAAGCTTTTGTTCAACAATCTTAATGGCGATGTGGAATAATCTTAATTAGTAAAGCAAACTTGGTTGCAGCAAATCCTGCATAATGGTGATGTGGCAGCGTATTAGAATGACACCTGTCAAGACTATTTTAATCACTTCCAAGTTCTAACGAGACCTTTCACCTCAATCACTTTATCACAAAAAGACCATGACTCTCTAGCGATCAAGCAATGAATTAAATAGCAATCATGCATGAAAGCTTATTTCAAGTTGCAACCATGATCCTGATGTCTACCAAACTTACATTAGGCATTCAAATCAGTCATGTGTTTTCCTATGACACTTCACGTAGATTTCATACTTTGAAACAACAAAAGTTTGACAAACTTTGATATAAAATTGATCAGACCCATAAGCTGTAAGCAATCAAATTTTACTCAACACAAAAGATTAAGAGTTACGCCCATAAAGCCACAACCAGCAGATGCCATAAATAAAATAAAATAAAATAATAATAATAATCTTCAACCCAGAAACATTTTAGCAACGCAAGCTACAACTAAACAAACAAACTAAATCCCGATACAACAAATCAGCTACTAAACACAACCAAACTAGTACAACAAATCAACAGCCACCACCAGTAATCACTACCCAACAAAAACCATCGGCTATTAAACACAATTCCAGCAGCACTCTACGCTACACAACTCAACTAAGATCAGGCCAAACTCAATTATCCAAGCTTTAAAAATAAAAATAACAAAATCAAAATTCTAAAAACAAATGTAAGGAAATGTGTTAGTTACCCACACAAAAAGTTATAATGAATTATATCAATTTTCGATGAGTTGTCAGTGTAAGCAAAAGTTTTAATTTACCGAATCTCCCAAAATAGAAGAAATTGTACGATTTACCCACAGCAAACCCTAAAATCCTCAAAAATAGTAGACGGATTTGGAGGTCTGTTAGGTAACAAACCTAGAAAAATTCTGAGTTGTAGTCTTCATCTTCGCCACAGAGGTTTCTATCAAAAAAAGGGGTTGGAGCGGTGGTTCTTGGCGGCTAAAAGGTGGTCGTGATTTTTCTTTTTGATTTGGTTCTTCTGCCCCTGCTGCGTGTGAGAGAAAGAGACAGGAGAGAGAAACAGTAGCGTTAGGTTAACGGAACGGAAAATTTGATTAAGATGGTCTTGACAGGTGTCATTTTAATACGCTGCCACGTCACCATTGTGCGGGATTTGTGTAACGTCCCCATATCCTCTGTTCTGAACTTTTGTCATGGGTATTTGAAGTTTAGATGGAGATGGTCTTTATGTCTTAAAAAGAAAAAAAAAAAGAAAAACGCCACTGTCCTAAACTTTTGTCTTGGGTATTTGAAGTTTGGATGGAGATGGTCTTATGTCTTAAAAAGAAAAAGCAAAAACGAGATGGAGATGGAGATGGAGATGGTCAAAGACTCTTTTTTATTTTTTTTATTTTTTTTGAGAAAGGTTCAAAGACTCTTTTAGTTCCACAAAGTTGTAGTTTATTTGTTGTTCTCTTGTTCTTCTTTAATGTTAATTTTTAGTCCAAAAAAAAATCAAAAATCAAAAAACACAAAGCTTATGTACAATTTACAAATACATACCTATGGTAAGGTCCATTAGTTCCCTGCTAAATCCAAAGAGGCAGTTAAATTAACCAATGAACCCCAAACCTTATTTTCTCTCTTAAGGACAGCTAATTTCAATGCAACTATATTTTTAATTTAATTAATAATTTTAATTTAGTGCACCTAAAGTACTTTAAAAAAGAGTAAAATATTAAAACTACCATTGAGATTTTGGTTAATATCAAACACCCAAGGTATTTAAAAATGTTCGTAATCCTCTTAAGTATATTTCAACAACATTTTCTAACTTAGTTTCAATTGCATTCTATATTTCTAGTTGTTATATCTACTATTTACCACCAGGACACTTCATTCAGTCATTGTGCATTAATTCCCATAATATTATCATTGTAGATATGCACTGTGGTTAAATTGAATTTGATTGGGGGAAAATACAAGGTTTTCAGATCCGGACCGTTCATTAAACCGTAAAAGGGAGAGGTTCAAGGTTTTTGAGGTCGAACCGTAATGACATCATAATTAATTTAATAATTAATTAAGGCCTAAGTATAGATATTAAATTTATAAAACTAGCAAAATTGACTAATATATCTATATATGTAAGGAAAATTTAATGATTTTCAAGCATATATTTAATAATTAAATAAGAAAGTTAATAAAATAAAATAATAACCATGAAAACATTAATATTTATGATTAATTTTTGAAGTAAAGTTGAATATTTTTGAAGGATTTTAATTATAATTTTTTTTATTCATTGTAAGAGATGAATAATTTAATTAAGTAGAATAAAATTGTGTTAGTTGTTTTTATAAAATAAAAAATAAAAAATTTGCTAAGGGGTTGGACCGCACGGTTCTCACCGGTTCGTGCGGTCCAACCCCGGTTTTAGGGGTTCACGAAATTAACAAAAAATCCGATTCTTTAGGCTTAAAAAATCAGTTTTCATCCCGGTTCCCAGTTTTCACGGTTTGACCTCTCGATCTAGTCCGGTTTTGAGAACTATGGGAAAATAAGCACAAATAGTGTCAAGGCTAGATAGTGTATGATGTGGATGCAATAAATTAACCAGTGTTTAATTACTTGTTTAAGAACACAATTAATTTCGATTATGTGCTAAAATCAATTCGCAATGGGAAATTTAAACAATAAACTAAAGACTGGTTCACTCTTGTAAAAGTATGTAAAAAAACTTTTATTCATATGATCTTTTTTTGTTACACTTATCACTTTATGTGTTTCTCTCTTTGTATTTTGTGTGTCCCCTTTCTCTTTCTTCTTTCTTCATTTTTATATGAGTCATCTCATTCTTTTTCATGTTTTGCCATTGTCCACCTGGATAACTTCTGATCTTATTGTGCTCTTCTTTCTTGGTTTTTCATCATGGGTGGAGCTTTCTAGAGCTTCTTCTTACTATTTAGGCGTCCACTTGGATAACTTCTGATTTTATCGGACTTTCATTTTTTTGTTATTTATCATGAATGAAGACATTTGGGGTCTTTTTTAGTGTTCAGACTTTTCCCTCTTCATTAAATGCGGTGATGTCTGGTAGGTGACCTTTATTAATGCGAGGGTTGTTGTGGAATCATATGGAAATCTCAGACAGCTTCCTCGGTGAAGCTGATCTTCTATGGGACTTACCTTGGTAGTTCATACACTACCTCAGAACTAGGCTAGGAAGGAGACTAGGCTTGATCAATAGTCTAAGGTTCTGTACTTGTTATTAGAATGGCCCGGTCTATGTTGGATTTGTTTTCCGTGTGTTAGGCCAATGCTTGAAATGGGCCAAACATTTATCCCGTTATAATAATGCCCAATGTTTACCCCACTACATATGACATTATGCAAAACATTAAGATAATTTTTGTATTATATATTAAAAAATGGTAAATTATGTACTTTGTTCATATCTTTTACATTATATTTCAATTTGGTTTATAATTTTTATAATTGTGTTAATTTGGTCATTAACCTTTCAATATTGTGATAATTTAGTTCCTGCCGTTATATATTAGATGAAAATTGCTAATATGACAAATGAAAAAAAATAAAAAAAGGTTTATGTTGATGTGGCAATAAACTAATTTAAAAAAGATAACAAAAAAAACTAAATAAGTTTTTTTTTTTTGAGACATTAATAAGTTTTTGGTGTAGGTGGGGATTGAGCTAACTGGAACCCATAGAGGAGAAAGTATTAAATAAACTTGTAATGGTGTATATCCAAAATGACCTAACTCTTGAATACACAGACTTCAAGCCAAATTAAATACGGTGTAAAGAATATGAACCAAATACGTAATTTACCAAAAAGAAAAAGAAAAAAATGATGAGATACTCCAAATTTAATTATTGAGAGATGCTACGTCTACAACAATTTTACAACATTTTTACAACAAATCACAGGTGGTTAGTTGTTATTGATTCAAATTTGAAACTAACACTAAGATTACTTTTTTGCCCTAATAATAACAACCAGTAACAACTTACCACTTAGGATTTGTTGTAAAAATATTGTAAAAATGTTATAGACATATCATTTCTCTTAATTATTTCAATAAAAACCACCACCTTTCCTTACTTATAAAAAACCACTACTCTTAAAAAAAAAAAAAAAAACCACTACCTTCCTTAAGAAAAAATAAAGAAGTTAAAAAAAGAAATATTTTGAATACTAGGTTCTTCTGGGTAAAACTAAAAAAAATAAAGAAGTTAAAAAAAGAAATATTTTGAATACTAGGTTCTTCCGGTAAAACTAAAATATGTATTTTTGTTTGAAATCGGAACCTACGCATGGTAAAAAAGGAAATGTGGGCGAAGGCAGTTGCCGCGAAGTTCGCTAGAAATTCCTCCCTTGGGAAATTGGGGTTGGGACGGTTGGAGCGATAAATACATAACCGTACATCGCTATCTTTCCGTCTATATAACAATAAAAGAGGATACTTTTCAAAAATACAATAAAGTTGACAAATTAGACAAAAAGTGGAGCCCACCGCATAACCAATCACCACAGAGACACACAAAGCACACAGATTTTATCAATCTTCTTCTTTTTTTACGACTATCACACAGCCGTCAGTGCTCGTCCCAGTCAACATCACCACACCATGTGACTATCACTAACACCTAATTCTCATCCAACGGCCCATATCTCCTACAAATCATATCATCAAACGGCTGAGATCTCACCTCTCGAGGATCCAAAAGGGTTTCGCAAAATCCAAACCAAAGCCCCCATTTCCAACGGCGATTCCTTTTCTATACACTATTGACTATACAGTAGTCCAATATATCACATCCAACGGCCCGATCGCCTCGTACCGCATATCACAGAAAGCAGTTGGTGAAATCATAACATAAAGCTTCCAAAAGAGAAAGAAAGAGAGAGAGAGAGAGAAACAGAGAGCAGAGAAACGAAGCTATGGAGAAAGAGAGAGAACATCTGGTTTACTTGGCTAGACTTGCTGAGCAAGCTGAGCGATACGATGGTATCTTTTTTATTTCTATGGATCTTTTTTATTTTCTTTCTATTGCAGCAAAATTTTGATTATATATATTATTCGTTTTTTTTTTTTTTTTTTGTTGCTGTATTGATTTGTAGGTGTATAATATTCTATTCATTTTGATCATTACGGTTTGTTTGATTTGTGTTGTTTACTTGTTTTTACTCATGTAAAGAGTGCTGATTTGTTTCGCCTATTGGATTTTTTTTACTACAAAAGGGAGCATTACTAAATTTAAAACAAAGTTATTTGGTGAAATCTGATAAAATTTTTAAGCAAGTGTTATTGCAAAACAACGAGTTAGAGATTAGAGAAAAGAAAAAACTCTTTGGTAAAGTGAACTTAACGATTTCATCTAGGTTTTAATTAATTAATTAATGTTGAAAAAAATGCCTAATTGAGATATTGTTCATCAGTGAGTGTTTTCCTTGCCTTATACTTTTCCAGAACCAAAAAAAGCCTTAATGATCATGATTTGGGGTTTACTTATCATTTGACATCAGTAAAGAGTTGATGCGGGTGTTCACAATTAAATGAGTTCGTTCTACCAAAATTTGTTTAGAGTGATTTTATGAAAATTAGGCATGATGCTGTGCAAATTTAGCGAATTTTCCGTGCTGATTATTTATTTATTTTTCCTGCGATTACATCTACGGAAATGAATTCAGATCCAAAGGTGTAGTTTGCCTTTCATTATCCTTGCAGAGCAATAGTGGACTTTTAGTAATTATTTGACTTTTTAATTCATTATTTTGTCACATTTTCTTGTTCCAGAGATGGTTGAAGCGATGAAGAAAGTTGCTAAACTGGATGTGGAGTTGACAGTGGAGGAGAGGAATCTGGTGTCTGTTGGGTATAAGAATGTTATTGGGGCAAGAAGGGCATCGTGGCGGATCTTGTCTTCCATTGAACAGAAGGAGGAGGCCAAAGGGAATGAACAAAATGTGAAGCGGATTAAGGAGTACAGGCAGAGGGTTGAAGACGAGCTCGCTAAGATCTGCAATGACATTTTGTCAGTCATTGATAATCATCTCCTTCCATCTTCCTCATCTGGGGAATCAACTGTTTTTTACTATAAGATGTGAGACTTCTTTTACTGTTTTTCTTCTACTAGACTTAACGTACTTTGAAATTATGAACTTGTGTATGAAAATTGCAGTTTTGGCTGTGGGTTTAATTGGGTTGGGTTGAACCATTTGACATTAATTCATGTAGCCAAATTAAAAAAAAAAAAACAAAACCGGTTTGATTCTTGGCCAATGATGAGTGAACTTTACTTAATCTATATTGGAGGGGATTTTAACCACCAGTCTTCTCGGTCCCTTGTTTTGTGTGCTACAATCAGCTATCAAGTGTCTTATTTCTTACTGATCTTTTCTCTATATTTGTTTGGGGGGTGCTTTCTCCAGATTGTGTATATTCATTTCTTTCACAGATTATTTGAGTATGTAGTGTTGGTTTTCTTATGGTACATTTATGTGTGTGTGTTGATTATATTTGGACTGTGATCCATATTTCTGTGTCACAGGAAAGGAGATTACTATCGATATTTAGCTGAGTTCAAATCCGCTGAAGACCGTAAAGAAGCTGCCGATCAGTCACTTAAGGCCTATGAGGTATGTTTTACTTGGTTTCTCCTGCTGAATCTCCTTTTGCCTCTGTTACTTCCTTCCCCTGCCCCCTTTTATGTTTCCCTTATACTATTATACACTGAATCAAATTGCTATCTGGGTTTCCTCTTATGCTGCAGGCTGCTACTAGTACTGCTGCTTCTGATTTGGCCCCAACTCATCCAATCAGACTTGGCCTTGCTCTGAACTTCTCTGTTTTTTACTATGAGATCTTGAACTCCCCTGAGAGGTTGATATGCATCTCTCTCTCTCCAAGTCTCTATTCTTTAACTAGAAGTAGTAGCACTGCCACTTTGTAGTTTGTTTAACCATGTCTGCATTGTGCAGGGCCTGCCACCTCGCTAAGCAAGCTTTTGATGAAGCTATTGCTGAACTTGATAGTCTTAATGAAGAATCCTACAAGGACAGTACCCTTATCATGCAGCTACTTAGGGATAATCTCACATTATGGACCTCAGATCTGCCAGAAGAGGGAGGTAATAATTGTCACTAATCTCTATCTCTGGCTTGCTCCGGGGATTTTGAGACTTCTGTTGACTTATTTATGCTTTCAAATTATATCGATTCTTCTAGTTGTAGTTTCTGTTGCTGAGGAGTTTTAGGTTTGGTGCATATAAGTTTCAGAGAACAAAAGGTTTCTAGCATTTTTTGTTGAAATAAATATAGGCCATTGCTTATGTTGGTTGCACTTGTCTAATTTACTTACATTTGGTGGTAATCTTCTTTGGATCCCCTTGCAATGAGTTATACATTTGTTTTTCTGATAGATTGATTAACATGAAATCTTGTTTATTTCGGGCTAATGCTAATGAGGTTGCAATTACATCCTGAAAACTGATGGTTTAAAGTGAAAATGATTCTTTTAGGTTATGAAGTGCTCAAAATTGTGTGCATGAAGTAATCTATTTTATTAATAATTTTCGTTGCTTATCTAAAATAGAAAAAAAGAATCTGAAAGAAATTTACATTAGTTGCAAAAAGGTCTTTTTGAAGTTGTGACTACGACTTCAGAGTGTCCTGATTTGATTTCAAATTGTTTGAGCAAGCTTTACTTGTAAGAATCAGGTTATAACTGTTGGATGAGAGTTCTTTGGAATAAATTTTCAGCTAGGTTTAGCTATTGGACCTTTTTTCAGGGGTGGAGAGGTGAAGCAGATATGTAGATCTCAATGCCCTTGTCCTTTGACTTGCGTAATATAGTGTTTCTATCATTGCTGCAACCAGTTAAAGTTGGTCTGTAAATTCTAGGCTCACAGGATAGAGAGATTTCCCAAGTTTGTAACGCAACATTTTCTCTTTTTATATTGAGTTCAAATTTCAAGCCCTAGTGAATAGTTTTGATGTACATGGCCTTATCATTTATGATTAAATCTGGTAAAGGAGAAACTAAACTTAGAATAAATTTCTGCTTTCAATTAAACTTGGATTGTGTTAGAGAATATGGTGTCAAGGAGAATGGATGCATACTGATTTGGGTGAATGTGATGTTTTTGAATTCATATTGTCTTGTTGTGAGAAATGAAATATAGTCCAAGTGGGATCTTAATGCATTTCGTTGAGGTTAATCTTTGCAATGAACAGTCACATGATTTATAGGGTTGGTTTTCATTGCATAATATGTGACAATTCCTATATGATCAAATTTGTACTGTTTTTGTCATAGCTATATGGGATGTGAGGCATATATTTGATATCAGCCTTGAAACCATTTCCAACCTTGCACCTTGGTTTGCAGCCCATAGGACTGGATTTCATGATATATGCTTTTTGTATGAGTGGCATCTACTTCTTATCCTGAAGTTCCTAACAAAGAAGAGGGGACCAGTATCAAATAATTGACAGTTTGATACATCTAAAATGTCAATGTAGTTTCATTATTTTTTTAATTGTTGTGGAAAATTGGTTTGATGACCTTACAACATGTTCAGATGCAAGTTGTTTGCAACTCAATTGTTACTAGAATTTGTTTATGTGTAACTAAATTTAATCATGTAAATTGTCTTCTCTTTTAATAGCCACACAGCCAGTGTTTGTTGGACCAAATGGCAACTCTCACCTTATAAACAAGGCATGGATGACTGGGTTCAACCCCATACGGGTTTGAGTACCTATAAAAAAAATAAAAAAAGGGGTGGGGGGGTTTGTATGTTAAATGTGTCCAGTATACAAAAGTTGATATGACATTTCATTGGACCAATGAATCTTTTTGCTTGTCGTTTTATTTGTAAATGGAGCAATGTATGTTGTGTTGACCTATGTATAAGTTGTGCACCTTGAATTGTTATTACATGTCTATCTTTGAATTCACGCTTTTGGTTATCAGTATGCACGTTTAATTTTGTGGGGAGAATATGATAATGCCACAGGAAAGGAGGGGGAGGGGCAAACTTAATTAAAAGATGCACTTGAAGCTTTATTTAAAGATAAACGTTTGAAAAGGACATTTCAATGACTTCATTTACTGCACCTTGATTTTATAAAACTCAGTGATTGGTCAGCTTTGAGTGTTTCAGATAAGGGACAGATGACTTGTCATAAAGTTTGAAATCTATAATTGTTATTCTGCCAACCATGGTACCTAGGACAAATCTTCAGATAATCAGCTATTAGTATATTTATGTGTTTGGCATTTGCTTATAGAGATGGGCGCATGCGCCCGCGCGTGTGGGACCCACATGTCAGTGAGACAATGGGCGCATGCGCCCGTCTCTCCCAATATTTTTTCTTGATTATAATAAGCTAGCTTTTTGCTTATTTTATGTACTGTTTGTGGTCCCTTGGGAAATACAATTTCTCAGTCTTATGTTTTTTACTATGTTTTTGTGCTATAAGAATATTGTGTGGCCACCTTGGAAATACAATTTCTTGGACTTATGCTGTAGACTTATGCTGAAGTAGGAATTTTACATTCAACAGTTGATTAGTCGTTTATTTTGATTTATTTAACTCGCAGGTGAGCAATCTAAAGCTGATGAAGCTCCAGCAGAGGTAAGTTTTTTTAATTTTTAATTTTTATGCAGTGAAATAGAAAATGCAAATGTTTACCTTTGGGTTGAATGTGAATTTTGACTAGTCTAAAACATCCATTAGCTCTTGTTAGATCCTCTTTCAGTTTGATTTTGTTTACATTACATTTATTTCCCCTTCACTTTCCTTGTTCCTTTTGGATAAATTACTCACTAGTGTTTGATTTTGCAGAGTTAATTGGGATAGGAAAGAGTTATTCTTTGAACCTTGGTTCGTTGAGGGAGGAATGGTAGTGAGTGCGCAGGGCTTATTTGCTTACTAGTAGTAGAACAAGGATTTGTGACTATTTGCTTGTACTGTTATCTGCTACTTTAAACTTTACCTTATCTGCTACATTTATGATTGTGATGGACATATATCATGGATGTCAATGTGATCTACCTTGTTTAAGTTGCCTGTTTTTAATTTTATTTGCAGGCTGTTGGTTTGATCACTTAGCCTTATCATCTATCAGTTGCAACCTAATATGAAACATCTGTCCTGAACTTATACTTGGTAAAGAGAGATGAATGATATTATTTTCTGGAAAAAATATACAACCTCATTGTGGAATATCAATAAAACACAGAACCCTCATGAAGTTTTGAATGTAACACTTGAATCCCTCGTGGTATTGCTTTACATGTAAGCTGTTACAGATGTTTCATATGTAACAGATGTTTTGTATACTAGGGAAAAGTATACAAATGGAGCTGACGTAGGCTGTATAAACTTGATGCAGTCACATTATAACGAGGCCCCCTGATATTTCATTGTCATATCTTATAAAACTGATTTATTTTATTTTTTTTTATTTTTAAGTGCAAGCACGCAGATATACAGGATGGTAGATAGAGCTTTATTTAGCAACAAAAAGAAGAAAAAAGAAAGAAGCATACTGGTAGAAACTAAGTAATGACTAATATTTGTGGAACTATAAATTCTTATATTAATACTGCTGAAAATGGGGTAGAAGTCGGTGAAAAAGTTACATTATTTCCCTGGTAAAAGACATGTTAAAGTGAAAAAATGACATGTTGAGCAGCTCAGTGACGTTACTTAGTTGTTCCTACGTGGCACTGCTTCTACACTGGCTGTATGGGGGGAAAAAAGAAAAAAAAGAAAAGAAAAATACTTGTTAAGAATTGTAAAGTGAAATAAAAGGGTTAAAAAGTATTCTTGTTCTAGGCCCCATCTTAACACGTTTTTTTATTTTGATCCTCGGGAGGTGGACTCGTTGGACTTGGTGGGAATTGCAAATCAACCAGAAAGGATTTCAAGTGCTTGTAGAACTCTTTGGGCTTCTCTACACTGAAGGCGTGCCCTACATCCTTGATGACTACTAGTTGAGCATTATCCCCCAAATGCCTGTATTTCAACAAGTCCCCAGTACATAAAAAAAGTTAATAATACACTGCATCAAGCACTCAAACTGATCAATATTAGTACTAAATAGTGAAGGGTAAAAAGTCAGGGTTTATACTTTTTTAATCTGTGACCCAGTTCCAATGGGAATATTTGATCATGATCTCCCCATATTATCAGCGTAGGCTGCATGAGAAGATGTGAAAGAAAATTGAATTATCTTCCACTTTTGCATTCAACTCATTAGCTGTGTGGGAGAAATAAGAGAAAAACAAGAAAAAGAAAAACAGTTCTGAACCTGAGATATTTTAGGAAGGTTTTCAAGTTTCCGGTCCTTGGGAATAGCTCGGATCAAGTCCCTCTTCTCCTCTACATATTCGGCGCACATTGCCTGCCCATACAGCCAACGAATATGTACATTTATTAAAAAAGAAAAAAAACCTACATACTTTTTTTTTTTGGGTATAACACCTACCCTTTCAGGCTTTCACCATCTTCGCATTAATTAATACATACATATATATATATCTATATATATATATATATATATATATAATAGTTGGGCCCTCAATTCATTTTGTTAATCAAATTAAATCGGTATAACCATGTGCTATCAAATTTTTTGTGTTTTTTTGAAGGGAAGATAGAGCATGTGCTATCAATTATTGGTTGCTAGTGAGTAGTAGTTACGAGCAGTTACTACAAGTGTCTGCAATTGTATGTCTGTATGTGAGGGTGAATGGGTGGACAAGATAAGAGTGCTAGTCTGAGTCTGAGAGAGCTAATTACTTACATCAATGAAATCAGTGAGCAAGCAAGAGGGCAAGAATCCAAAAGGATGAGGCCTGAACAGAGCGTAGCCCATCAACTCCTTGAGCTTCTCAGGCGTCTGAGGCACCAATATCCTAGCCGCCTCTTCCAAATCCGACACCCTGAAAACGCCATTCCTCAGGTCCTTCTCTTCCATGCACACCCCGGCGCAGCATAGCACCACCCTCTCCACCGCCTCCTTAAACTGCGCCGCCATGCTGTACCCGACAAACCCGCCGTAACTGAGGCCCACCAGGCTCAGCTTCCTCACCGAGTTGGCCTCCATGACTCGCATCACGCACTCGGCCTGGAACGACTCGCTCCGCTCAGGCCGAGTCGTGAACGAGTCGCCAAAGAACAAGAGGTCGGGGACGTACACGTTGAAGTAAGGGGTGACGTGTCGGATGACGTCAGCCCATTGCCACAATGCGTTGGCTCCTAGGCCGTGGATGAGCAGCAGGTTGGGCTTGGGCTCGGACTCTTTGTGGGTCTTTGGGACCCAGCAGTGCATTACGGTGCCGTCTTTGAGGTCGGTGATGGTGGATCGGAGCCCCGATTTGGTGAAAGAGGATCGATAGCACCAGTTCTTTGATTCGGTGAAGCTGAAGCACTTAGACATTTTTGCTTTGGAACCAACTGGAAGTACCTTAGAGGGTAGAATAGTTTGAAATATAAATGTTGAATAGTAGAGACTAGAGACCGAAAAGAAAGCGCGGGTGGGTCAAATGGGTGAGTGGGAATCTATGTACCTAATAAGAATAAGAAGGCGTTGATTGGTTGACTGGGAGAATTTCTCGTGGCTGTGTTTTTTTTGCTTGGTAAGTGTTTGTGCAGGGGATAGGACCCCTGAGCTGTTAGGTCACCAGAAGACCGGCTATCACTCGGCCAGAAGGCCCGGTGGTTCTTGTGGCTGTGTTGGTTAAACGCTGATGTTTTATTTTTATAATGGTTTCGGTCAATGTAAAGGACATATATTAATTATTTATTTTAAAAAATATTTTATGAGAATTTGAAAGAATTGTTAAAAAATTTTATCACTTTTTTTTATTTTTTTCATAATTTTTTTTTCAAATAGTTTACTAATGTATGTTTTAAGGGCATACGTTAGTATAATCCTTCTATAATTAGTGAAGAGTTAAAATGATTGTCAATCAGTTAATTCAATAATCAGAATAATCAGATATGAAAAATGTGGATGTAAGTTTTCTAGTTTTTAGAAACAATGAGAACAAGTTTGGAGAGAAACTTTTCAAACTTATTTTATATTTTTTTTATTAGATGTGAATTTTGAAAATATAATTGTTGAATTGTATGTTCTAACACGCATGTCAAATTTCGTTCAAATCGAATGTATTTACAATTAGATCAATGAACTTATTTTTTATGCATAATTTTAAACCATAAAACATGAAATTTGAACATTTGATTAAAAACATAGCTATTAATCTTTGATTTTCTTAAAATTTTGCAAGCATGGAGGATATAATAATAATATGTAATCCAACTGTTAGATTTACAAAATTCACATCCAATTAAAAGATATATATAAAGAGTTTGAGTAGGGTTCTCTCCACTCCAAACTATTTTAAGAGAAACATTTTACATACACAATAAAATTTACTCTTTTTTAATTATTATTTTTAATCTCTTTTGTAGAGGAAAATTATTGACATAATTTTTTATTATATATTAACAACAATCTAACGGTTAGATTTTTAAAATTCACATTCAATTAAAAGATATATAAAAAGTTTGAGGAGTTTTGTTGGGTTACACGCGTGTGAGTGAAGTTCTACATTGAAAAATAATGAGAATAGTGAGTAGTTAATATAACATAATTGAGCACATATCTATTGAGCTTAAGCTTTTTGGATTAAATTGTGTTTCTATATGTTATATTAATTATTCAAGAAAGCTTTCCAAGGTCTGTTTATCTCGTCAGTAGAGTTTCTCTTCAAACTAGTTTTGAGATAAACATTTTCCATACACAATAAATTTACTTTTTTTAATCTCTTTTATATAGGACAATTATTGACATTATTTTTTTTATTATATATTAACAACAATCTATTTATGTTAATAATTATGAAAAAAAATTGTAAAATTTGATACCATTATATGTAGTTATTGTTTTGAATAAGGAGCAAAGGCTGTCTATGATTGCATATGCTGATATATATTCAGCAAAAAGAAAAATGATGATATATAAGATAAATAGGGACTATTTGGCCTTTTGCCCTTAATTTTTTAAAAAATTAGCAATATGCCCCTATTTCGAAACTATATAGGGATATGCCCCTGTTTTGATACTTGATTACCTTAAAATCGAGTTTCTATGAAATACTCGATTTGTAGAAGATCGAGTTATGCCCGATCAAACTTAAAAAAAGAAAAAAAAAAGAGGAACTCGAGTTTATGGAAATCGAGTTCAAAAACGCCACTATAGGGCTCCCTGATGAGGTGATCACACTTAAAAAAAAAAATTTGCAGAAAAACACCACTATAGAGCTTTAAAACGTCACTATATGGCTCCTTAAACCTGGGATCACACTTACAATTTTTTTTTTTTTTAAGGAAAACGCCGCTATAAGGTTTAAAAACGCCACTATAGGGCTCCCTGAACCTGGTATGGGGTGATCACACTTGAATTTTTTTTTTTTTTTTTTCAGAAAAATGCCACTATAGGGCTTTAAAACATCACTATAGGGCATAAAACGCCACTATAGGGCTCCCACTTATAAATTTTTTTTTGCATGGAACTCGATTTTCTGAATTTCGAGTTCCATGCAAATTTTTTTTTTTTATTATTTATTTATTTTTAAGTTTGATCGGGCATAACTCGATTTTCTACGAATCGAGTATTTCATTGAACTCGATTTTAAGGTAATCGAGTATCGAAACAGGGGCACGCCCCTATTTAGTTTGCAAACAGAGACAAATTGATTAAAAAAAAAAAGGGATAATTACACTTTACCCACTTGTGGTTTGCCTCTAATTCTATGTGCCCACCTGTGGTTTAAATTTTGACACTTTACCCACCTGTGATTCTCACCATTACCCAGCCGTAACCCACCTCTCCCATTTCCGTTACTCTAACACAGAAAAGCTAAAAAAACAGAACCACACACAGATCAAAACTCACTCTCTCCCAAAACTCACTCACTCTCATCCAACCCAATGAAGATCCTACACAATGCAATGCAATGCTAGTACGTGTCAAGTGCTTCTTCAAACAAATTAGTAAATCTGAAGCAACAAAACCAAATTAAATCCAAGAAAAAAAAAAAAAAAAAAAAAAAGACCCAATAACCAGCAAGTGAGAATCAGACCCATAAATGAAAAAACATCCAAATTTCTGAATTTCAAATTGATTTTCTAATTTAAGCAATACCCACAAAAAATAAAAAAAGAAACTTCAGGTTATTAATCCTCCTGCACAATTTACAAATCATTTGAAGTGGTTTTTAATTTAAGCCAAAAATTATAAACTTCACAATCAAAGCCACCTTGTGCGTCGAATCACAACTAAAAATGCAAAATGTTACTAACTGATCAGACCAACAAAACCCAACCTCTGTGCTTCTATAAATTCTAGCCAAAATCATCAAACTACAGATTCTCAACAAACCCCGAAGATAACCCAATCTAAGTGACCATCTGTGCTTCTCTCTCTTTCAGATTTGGACCGATCAGACCACCCAATCACTACCGATCTGGGTTTTCAACCATGGGTTTAAAGACAGAGATAAAGATGATGAGTTAGAGAGAGAGAGGAGAGAGGACTAGACATCAAGAGCTTGAACTGAGAAATCTGGGTTTATTAGAGAGAGAAAGAGCTTGAACCAAGACATCAAGAATGGATCTGGGTTTGCCTTCAAACTGTTCATGGATTTGAGAAAGAGCTTGAACCGAGACATTAAGAGCTTGAACCGAGAAATCTGAGTTAGAGAGAGAGGAGAGAGGACCAGACATCAAGAGCTTGAACCGAGAAATCTGGGTTTATTAGAGAGAGAAAGAGCTTGAACCGAGACATCAAGAGTGGATCTGGGTTTGCCTTCAAACTGTTCGTGGATCTGAGAAAGAGCTTGAACTAGAAATCTGAGCTTGAACCGAGACATCAAGAGCTTGAACCGAGAAATCTGAGTTAGAGAGAGAGAGAGGAGAGAGGACCAGACATCAAGAGAGGATCTGGGTTTGCCTTTCTACTGTTCGTGGATCTAGTTATAGTTGTGCTTCTACCTTTATGTCTAACTCATCTTCCCCTTCTAAGTTTTCTTCGATTATTTTGAAATTTTTGGTTCAAAATTATTTATCAGTTAACAAAAATCATCTTATCAAACAACTTTCCCAACTCTTTGGACATTTTCTTTGCTATTAAAATGTTGCTTCCTATTGTGTAATTGTCTCTCAATGTCGTGGTGTCTTCTTCAGTTGCTATAGAGCTTGTTTGGGCAAATTAGAATCCTTTACCCGTTTTCTCTTTTCACTTTGATGTGGTTTTCCATGCCTTAACACGGAAACTATAGATGCTCTGTACATGGTATATATTATTATTTGGAGTCCTTACTATGCTCTCATTAGTAGGCTCTGGGAGCAAAAATTGTCTGATTTTGTTGCATGGTTTTTACTGGGTTTTTGTTATTTGTTGGTATGAATGGCTGGGTTTACTTTGAATATTTCTATTTCAGGGGGCTAGATAGATTGAATTGGCTTTTTGGCTCAAGGGGCAAGTCGATTTAATGGTTTGTCTGTATGATGGGTTTCTTAGTTTGAGGAAATCTGGGTTTCTTTCTTAGTTTGATCTTGTTTTCTTTTGCTTTTTTTTGTTTTTCTTGTTTTTGGATGAGAGAGACATAAAATGAGAGTAAAAAGACATATTTACCCATCTTTTTTAACGGAGGTGTGTAACAGAGATTAAACGGAGGGAATCACAGGTGTGTAAAGTGTCAAAAATGAAACTACAGGTGAACATATAGAATTAGAGGCAAACCACAAGTGGGTAAAGTGTAATTATCTAATGAAAAAATTAAGAACAAAAGGCCAGATAGTCCAGATAAATAGTAACTACTAGCTAGCAGTCCTATGTGGCTATGGACTATGGGGCCAGAAGGTAAGCTACGTACGGCCAAAATATAAAAGCCACCTACTAGATTACAAAAAGTAAAAGGGAGATGGCGGAATTTGGATCACATGTTCAATTGATGATGTGTGATGAATAGATTATTCAATGTTTTTAACATAATAATATGCGTGAACAATTAGGGTGGGCCTGTATTTTTTTTAAATTTTTTTTTTGGCAATTAAGGATAAAGAAAGACTACAGTACTGTGCTAGTTTTTTTTGGCTAATTACATGTATCAAAATCAATTAGACTTTGTAACAAAGGGAAGAGGCTTTGAGAATAACTGAATAAGTTAATATCGTATTACTATGTTGATAGTTTTAAGACATTAATGATTTAGACTCGACAAATCCTCCAAGAATTTTAACCCTTTAAAATTCTTAGATTTAAAATTATATATAAAATTAATGAATTTAAAATGAAGGCAATTAAAATTTATTGATTTGAAACAAATTTAAATCAAAATTTAAATTTTCAAATATAACCATGACTGTGGATCTGTAAGTACATGAGATTCTTAATTTATGTGTAAATCGCTCTACCGCCTCCATTAGAACATAACAAAGTTTTTACCATGGGTACACCGTAAATTAGCTAAAACATTAGCACACTCCCTAAACACATGTTTTATCTCTTTTCTCTGAATCTGTTGGACGAGAAACTTCAGTAAGCAACAAGAGCTTTTAACCTTGGGTGAATTTTATCTAGATTATGCATGTTAGAAACAAGGAATGCATCCAATTTTGTAACCAAAGCCGAAAATCACATGTAAATAAAGTAAATATTTGCAACCCATCCTTTAAATCCCATGTAACTTTCCATTTTATGATTTATTTTTTTGGGATCTAATAGTGTAAATGCAACAATATACATATAAAATTTTAAAATCTATTCTAAGCCATGAAATAGATGGACAAATTTTGAAATAGAAAGGATCCTTCTCCCACATCTCACCAATTTTACTTGCACACCCACATACCCTCCAGCTAACCCTGGGTTTCCTTTAGATGCACTATCCTTGTTCACTTTAGTCATCCCATGTTTTGGGGTTTGTCATTTAACTAGCAATTGTTCAACTCGCTCTTTCGTTGTGTAGGATTAGCTAATTTACAAGCAGATTTTGTGATAAAAGTCCCTATTCGTTGAAAAGAAATCCTACCAAAACCCACATGAGCATTACCCATGAGAAATTCTCTCACAACAAGAGAAGTTTCATGGGGAAGTAGGGTTCTCTCAAGTCTCAACCAAGCTTCTTGGAAAAGAAGTTCCTACCCAAAAATTTAGGTCCCTCCTTATTCTCCAACCAGTTCTCTTTTTAGAACAAGTCCCAACCCTTTTTTAGGCATGCCCAAAAACTTGAACCTTTTTGAGTCTCTACAAATCGCCTTGGAATATTTTTGTTTCTAGGCTGGGTCATGGGTGTTCACGACTCTGCCAATGCGCGACATAAGTGTATATCAAGGTAACTAGTTTGATATGGTATCAAGGATTTGATGAAATGGAAATTCTGGAATTGCATTAATTATAAAAAGAGTACAAAGCTTATATATACAATCTGTACAAAAGGAAGCAAAACTGTAACTGCGGACATAGAACTAACCACCTACACATGTGCCTATCACTAGCTATAACTAACTGTTACATGTACTGCAATTTACAGAGGCTTAATCACTTAGCTATACTACAAGCTGTACATACATTGTGTTACTAAAACTATTGTCATTTATTCTCCAACCAAATTTGCAACTTTTGCTCTATTCCTGGCCAAGTCTGTCAAGTCCTGCTGCTCTTGTTGCTTGGTGCTGCCTTCATTCTGATACTCTCCCTCAAGAGCAGCTGCTGTATGTATGTTTATCATACCCATTTTGCAGACAAGATTAGAAAATTGATTAAAACTCAATGCCTTAGTGAGCATATCTGCTCATTGACAGTGAGTTCTAACATGGTTTAGCTTAATGACCTTCTCCAAAACCTTATCCCTGATCACATGACAATCAATCTTGATATGTTTTGTCCTCTCATGAAAAACTGGGTTAAAACCAATGTGTAATGCTGCTTGGCTGTCACAAAATAGTGAAGCCTCTCTATTGTGCTCTATCCCAATGTCTCTAAGGAAGTACAAAATCCACACTATTTCACATGTTGCCATAGCCATGGACCTGTATTCAGCTTCTGTTGAAGACCTTGAGACTGGGGATTGCTTCTTTGACTTCCATGACACCAAGGAATCTCCAATGAAGATGTTATACCCTGTCACAGACCTTCTAGTATCAGGGCATGAGGCCCAATCAACATCTGCAAATCCCTTTAAGTGAATCTCTATATTGGAAGAAAACAGAAGTCCCTTTCCTGGTTCATTCTTCAGATACTACAGGACTTTATATCCTGCATTTAGGTATGGTTTCCTTGGCTTAGACATGTATTGACTGAGTTTATGAACAACAAATGTGATGTCTGGTCTGGTGATTGTCAAATACAATAACCTACCAATCAGTCTTCTATAACTACTTGGATCCTTGAGCTCTTCACTCTCAAACTTGCTCAATTTGAGATTTTGTTCCGTTGGTGTTTTTGTAGGTTTATAGCCAAGTAATCCAGCATCATTTAGGATTTCAAGTGTATATTTTCTTTGGCAAAATGCTATTCCTTTGTATGATCTAGCAACCTCCAAACCAAAAAAATATTTCAAATCACCTAAAGTCCTTCAATTTAAATTTTTGATCCAACATAACCTTGAACTTGTCTATCTCATCTTTGTCATTGCAAGCCACTAAAACATCATCCACATATACTAAAAGAATCATAAATGTATGTCCCTACTGCCTTGTGAAAAGAGAATAGTCTACCTTGGATTGAGTGAATCCAAGTTGAATCAAAGTGGTAGAAAACTTAGCAAACCACTATCTAGAGGCATGTTTAAGCCCATAAAGAGACTTATTGAGCTTACAAACCATCTCCCCTTGGCTATGAAAAGAGCCATATACACCTCTTCATGGAGATCACCATGCAAAAAAACATTGTTCACATCCAATTGGTTTAAAAACCAGCCCTTGACTGTTGGCACAGAAAGAAGAACCTTAACAAACACCATTTTTGCAATTGGTGAAAAAGTCTCAATGTAGTCTATTCCATCTTTTTGGGTAAACCCCTTAGCTACTAACCTTGCCTTTTATCTTTCAATTGAACTATCAACTTTATATTTAATTGTGTAAACCCATTTACACCCTATAGGTTTCTTACCAGTAGGTAATGGGGTTAATGTCCATGTGTTGTTGGGCTCAAGTGCTACTAATTCAGCAGCCATAACCTCTTGCCATTTGGGGTCAGAAACAACTTGATAATAAAAAGAAGGCTCAACAGTAGAGGAAATGGAACAACATAAAGATTTGTAAAAAGGGAAAGATGCTGATAAGAAACATGGGAAGACAAGGGATGAGAGGTACCTGATTGGAGAGGTTTGGCAGTGAAAAAGGATGATACTTGATTGCAATGATATGTTTGGAGGTATGATGGTTGTTTAATAGTTTTAGAAGACCTTCTAAGAGGAACAGGATCAACAAGAGGCTTACGGGGTTCTTCTGGTACATCACCAAGAAATTCATCATCAAGTTCATGATGAACTTGAATGATGGAGTCTTGACAAGTAATAGAAGAATGAGAACTTGACAAAAGAGTATCATCAAAGATGGAAGGAATAGCAGGAACACAAGGTAAAGACAATGAAGAATTAGATTCAGAATTAGATGTCATTGAAGCATAAGGAAACACAGATTCATGAAAAACAACGTCCCTTGAAATGAAAACAGTATGGGATTCAAGATCAAAAGGCTTATATCCTTTTACATTGAATGGATAACCAATGAAAACACACCTTCTAGCTCTTGGAGAGAACTTATTTATGGTTTGAGCAATGGTGAAAGCAAAACACAAACAAACAAACACCTTGAGATGACTATAATTTGGTGACCTTTTAAAAAGAAGATCAAAAGGAGTTTTGTTATTCAACAAAGGAGAAGGTAATCTATTGATTAAGTAAGTTGCTTTTAAAACACATTCACCCCATAACTGGACTGGGAGATGAGATTGATTTTGTAAAGCTCTAGGAATAGAAAAGAGGTGTTGGGCAGCAGAATTTTATTGTGTAGAGTAAACACAACTATGTTGATAAATGATACCATTGGAACTAAGAAAATCTGGCATGTCAAATTCTTTGGCATTATCAATTCTTATAGCTTTGATTTTTAGTGCAAACTGAGTGTGAACCATAATGTAAAAGGATTGAACTAACTGCCTAACTTCAGATTTGGCATTAAAAAAGTCTTATAGTATTGCATTAAAAAAAAAAAAAAAAGTAAGAAGTAAGGCATCTCACTTAAAAAGGGTGAAAAAAAACACATCTTTGTCTTCTGTTTCACGTTAAAAATTTTAATTAAGGCCAAAAAATTTAATAAATAAAACTTAATTTTAAAATATTATATTCTTTTCGAATGTTCAGCATTTTATTAACATATTTTACTATGTTTACGGTAGTTTAGGAGGGTAAAATTTTTTAATATTCCAAAATTTTTACTCTTCCTTTTTCTCTTTGTCAAAATTAAAATTAGAATTAATAGTTTTCAAGACAAATACATTAGTGAAAATTCATTGTTCAATAACTATAGTCCAAAATTGCAAAGAGAGACAACGACCATTTAAAATAAGGTATTTATTCTCACATTGATTGTTTCAAAGTTTTTAGAATTAAAAGTTTTAAAATGCATTTAATAAATGTGGGTACCTAGGATGTACGGATCTTCGGGCCAAGGGCTATTTACCTTGTAGCCTTTTACACCGCATCCTCGGCATGTCCTTCAACGTCCTAGGCCATCCTCAGACGGCTTTGCAACGTCCTAGGCATGCATGGCAACGTCCTAGGCATGCTTGGCTACGTCCTCGGACGGTGTCCTAGGAGTCCCACATCGAAGGAAAACCCCCCCACTTGCTGCCTTATAAGCTGTGAAGCGAAGGGAGTAGTGTACCATCAGTTTAGTTATTCGAATAACTATAAACTGATGGTACACTACTCCCTTCGCTTCACAGCTTATAAGGTAGCAAGTGGGGGGGTTTTCCTTCGATGTGGGACTCCTAGGACACCGTCCGAGGACTTAGCCAAGCATGCCTAGGACGTTGCCATGCATGCCTAGGACGTTGCAAAGCCGTCCGAGGACGGCCTAGGACGTTGAAGGACATGCCGAGGATGCGGTGTAAAAGGCTACAAGGTAAATAGCCCTTGGCCCGAAGATCCGTACATCCTAGGTACCCACAATAAATATATGAAAATAGTCCAATTAATGTATTAAATTATATAAAAATGTTGGATTCTTTTTTCTAAATCATGTATTGCTTATAAAATATTAGGTCACAATACATTTTATTTTTGCTTATATTGAGTATGCTTGAGACTAAGCCCTATTTTTGCAGATGGTGAATTTGAGCAAGGTATAAAAAAAAAAAAAAAAAAAAAAATTTATATATATATATATATATATATATCTCTCTATTTGTGTGGGGCCGGTTATCCAAAAAGGCGATGTTGAAATCATAGGAAATGGGCTTATGGCCCAACGGCCCAGTCTGAGGACGTTCATCTGTCCGAGGATGGTTAAAGAAAGATATTGTGGGAATAGTACAAGAAGAAGAGCTGGAAATCATATGTAATGGCCCAAAACGCATCCGAGGATGAGACCCATCTCGGATACCATGATCCGAGGTAGATGTAACTATCTTACTATTCAGGGTACTCCGCAAAGTTATATTAGAACTGAAAACTGAATACAGAGCAAAGGAGGAGCAGGGAGAGATAACAAATATCTTCTAAAGCTGCTACCTCCACATTAAATGCTTCCTAGCTAACTCTCTAGCCGCATTAATGTGGAGGTGATACCTGAACAGTAATCAAGCAGCCTTATGGTTGCTGATTGAAGGTTCTGGGAGGTGTTGGATGGGACAGGAAGGAGTTCCTTGAAGTTAACTTACACGTGTATGGTGAAAAGGAGATTAGGGTTGTGGTATATAACGGGGGGAAGTGGCTTAAAGGAGAGAGGTCAAAAAAAAGAGAAAGGAAAAGAAAAGAAAGTTCAAAACATTAGAACCCTAAGGAATAAAAGAGAAATCATGGAAACTCCTAAAAGAAGAGGCCGAGGATAATATTTTCTCGGTTGGTTGACCTTGAATCTTCTAGGCTCCGTTACTATGATACTTTTTCCTACGTAGTAGAACTAGTTCTTACACCTACGCTCTACAAATTTATTGTTTGGGCTTGTTGGGTTAGAAACCCATCCCTATTCTGGGTCCAATCCAATTTGAGTCCCTATAGTTTGAAATTGAATTGAAGTATTTAATAGGAACGACCCTGTTTATAATTTACAAGTTTTTTAAATATTTTATTTTAAGTTTAAAATACTCTATGCATATGAAATTTATTTTATAGAAATATGGTCATATTGCATGAAAGACATTTAACATGCCAATAACATGGCAAATATTGCATAATTTTGGCATTATCATAGTGATATTAATACAAAGAAACCAATTTAATCAAGGCTAAAGTAATTAACAAAAATATATCAAATTGATGATTTTTTTTAAAGAAGTGTTCAATGAGTACTACCATTAGGATATTGGAATAAACTAATAATTTTTCGTAAAATGATTCACTTTACATTATCATAGAAATTCTAGGTCAATGCTAGTTTTGTTGATGATACATTCTTTTGGTAAGCTTTCTTGAAACAACTTCAGGTTGGACCTCTGAATGGCATTCAACTTTAACGAGGACTGCACAATATTCACCATTATTTGAGCTTGATGTGCTAGGAGAGAGTTTGATGTGCAAGGAGAGAGTGAAGCCAAGTCATTGATATCTTTCTTAATGTTTCAACCATTAAATGACGTGGTTGCCCTTTTCTCTCTCGTTCTTCAAAATCAACGGTGCACTCAATATAATTTGTACCAATCATTGCTAGAGCTTCAATAGAAGCCGACATTTTCTCTATAGAAACCTTTCAGTCAATAGCTATAAATAAATAGAAACCAATTTATAGAAGAAATAAAATTGAGTTCAACTATTCTTTGAATCTTAATTATAAAAAAAAAAATTTGAATCTTAAATTTTTGTCTTTATTTCATTTAAATTAAAATTTAAAATTATTATCTTATAAACCGCTTTAGCTTATCCAAAATCCTGGCATACCTTTTATCTTTTTGATTTAGGTGATCCTAGCCTTAGCACAAGGATTTTAGTCCATGCAAAATCATCTTCTATGCAATACGACAAACAAAGTGTCACTAGATTCTAGACATCCAGTTTGATAGAAAATGTGTTTATATATTGTTTAATAAAATGCTTGCAAAATGTTTCATCCAATGTTTAAGAACATGTGTTGATGGTTGCTCAATAAAAGTAAATAAGCATAAAATTACGTTTCTCAAAAAAAAAAAATTAAAAAAAAAAAAAAAAACACACACACACACAAATAGCTCTCAACCCAGCCAATCAAGTGCCCTACAAAATGAGGACCTTTTTCTTTCACATAAACTATACTTAAAAAACAAAAAGGCATAACGAGTAACACAAGTTTGGTTCTTAATGAAATATTACACAAATACACGAAACAATGGAAGTAAAAATACGAAAAAAGATATACAAACATGGGATATTAAAGAAAACAATATGAAAACAAATGAATTTATGAAAGAGAAATTCATGTAAAAGATACCTTGATGCTTAAAAACAAAGGGTTGATTCTCAAAAAAAAAAAAAAAAAAAAAAAAAACAAAGGGTTTGTAGAAACAAATGAGCGAAAAAGCTTTTGTACCCTTGAAGTTGCCGTGCAAATAGTTTACCTCCTCATCCTCACTGTTGTGCACGCAAGGGTAAAGTGTTACCAGCAGTGGTGGCAACGAAATAACTATAGCAATGAGGTTTAATGGTGCTATATTAATATAGAATTAGGTAAAGTAATAGTGGGTTAAAACTCCTTAGATTGCTGATGTACCCTTGAAGTTGCCGTGCAAATAGTTTACCTCCTCATCCTCACTGTTGTGCACGCAAGGGTAAAGTGTTACCAGCAGTGGTGGCAACGAAATAACTATAGCAATGAGGTTTAATGGGGCTATATTAATATAGAATTAGGTAAAGTAATAGTGGGTTAAAACTCCTTAGATTGCTGAGTAGTAAATATTCAAATGTTTTCAGTTTGGTTTAAAACTCTTCATTTAGTTGAATAGTAGTTGGTTTAAAACTCTGTAGTTTGTTGTATAATAGTCGGTTTAAAACTCTTATTTTGACATAATAAATAAATTAATAAAAAAACAATGTGTAAAATTGAGCAACTAGCTTACATGGCAAAATATTCAACTAATAGTCAAATATCTTTGACTACCCGTGTAATGCACGAAAAACTATCAAAAATAAGATTTAAAGAAATCTTAGTTATTTTTTATATTCATTTTAGATGCTATTAGATGGAGATTACGTTAATAATATCTTATAATTGTAACAATTTTGCAAAATAGCAATTACAAATTTTTAAAAAAAAATTTGAACACTCATAATAAATTTTAAAAACAAAACAAAATACCATCCAACAAATATTGAAAATATGCTAAATGTGTAGCAATTTTATGAATGATTCATTTTGTTTTTTATAGCTGCAGATGTGAGCTGGAAATCGCCTCTATCATCATGAACATTTGTGTAAGTTTAGTTGCATTGACAATTTGTAAAATAGAGTCAGAAACCTTCTTTATGAATTACCTAATTCCTACATTGGATTCAATGCTTACAGTTCAAAGAAAACTAGCAACAAAACATATTTTTGGCTAAAAGATCAAGTAGTGTACATTATCCAAGAGCACTAGCAATAATGGTGCTAAATAGCTATATAGCTATTTTTAGCACCACTAAAACTCAAAATAAATCCTGCAATAGTGGAGCTAAAGTAATATTTTTTGGTTCCATGGCTACAGTGCACAGTTATTTTTGGCTGTGCATGGTAGCTGAAAGGTAAAAAAAAAAAAAAAAAAATTATTTTGCGTTCACATTACTTTTCTTATTTTTTATTCTTTTTTTTGCATTTCATTTTGCGTTCACACTACTTTTTCCCTCTAAAATAGATAAAGTGGCTTTTTGTATTACTAAAAGCTAAAAATTTGGCTCCACTGCTATTGATGCTAACGTAAATGTATTATTAGATTTCCTAAAAGCCTCCCTAGTGCACAACTATTTTTGGTTGTGCACTGTAGTTGAAAGGTGTAAAAAAAAAAACTTGCGTTCACACTACTTTTCCTCTCTCCGTGTCTCTGTGCAGTAATTTCTATGCATTTCATTTTGCATTTTCCTCTCTCCGTGTCTTTGTCTTTGTGCAATGATTTCTATGACTTTGATGGTGGTTTTGGTGGTTGAATGAAATATTATTTTATTGTACTGTTTATATTATTTTATTGTGTTAAAAGTTAAAATAAAACTGTAGGGTCAGATTTTGCAGCCCAAGCCCAAGAAGGTGTGGATTTGGAGCCCACTGAACCCAAAACAATAAATTTGTAGAGAGTGGGTGAAAGAGCTAGGCTAATAATGAAAATAACAGTATTAAACGGCAATGCTAATGAGAGAATTTGTATTGATGTGTGCTCGGACGGATGTAAGTGTCTCGTCCGAAGATGTGCTTTTCATTGATGAACTTAGGTTACAATTGTTGGAGCTACAGTAATGTGATACACTCTTTTCTCTTTTTGATTTTTCGATCCCCTTCTATCAGAGACATCCTTCCCTTATATAGTACTGCCTTCCTACATCTTCACCGTCCACTTGTTCATCATCTAGACGCCTACTTGAGTGCATGTCCCATCATACTCCCCCTTTAGCTCTGTGTGAGTGGCGGTAGCTGAGAATTCACTGTTCAGGGGTCTTCTCCACATAAATGCGGCCAGAGGGGTAGGTGCAGTGCATTCAATGCGGTGGTTGAAGTCTGTCTCCTTGATATTTCTCTGTTCCTGTTATCTTCATGCGTGTCCGAGGCTCCTTTCCCTTATAACACTTTGTCAAAAATATCACTTGAACTTCCCATACACGTGTCGGGCAAAACTTCGTCGGATCCGAGGACATCGGACTCCTCGGACATATGAACATCTCCTCGGATAGTACACGTGTTCGACCACAGACATTCTCCCTTTACATGGGCCTCTGACTGAGTGTCTTCATCTCCTCGGACGAACAGTGCTCCTCATATAGGGCCTTGGGCCCAATACGTTGGGTTGGGCTTTTTCTCCCCCCACAAAAACCATTACGGTTAGATGTGAGAAGGTAAAATAGATAAAGTGACTTTTTATAGTGCTAAATACTTTTCCTCTCTTCGAGTCTCTGTGCAGTGATTTCTATGGCTTTGGTTGTGGTTGTGTTTTGGTGGTTGAATGAAATATTATTTTATTGTAATGTTTATATTATTTTATTGTGTTAAAAGCTAAAATAAAACCACTGCTATTGGATATGAGAAGGTAAAATAGATAAAGTGACTTTTTATCGTACTAAAAAGCTAAAAATTTAGCTCCACTGCTGCGTAAGTGTATTATTAGATTTCCAAAAAGCCTCCCTAGTACAAAAAAGCAACTAATAGTTCAAAGAAATAGAGCTTCAAACTAAACTTTTCCTGAAGTTGAAGTGGACAAAAGAGTTTTTTGACTGTTAAGTTATAGCACTATTGAGCAACGTAAACAACTTCTTTTATATTTGAAAAGACAATCAGGCAATCTCTCAAACTCATTAAGGGTCCGTTTGGTTGGGAGGATGGAAAAGTGGGAGGATAGAAAATTGTGGAATGATGGAAAAGTGGGAGGATAGAAAAGATTTAGTTTTCCCTCATTTGTGTTTGGTTGGAAGGGTGTAAAAGTGGAGGGATGAAAAACTTTTTTGTTTGATTAAGTTAAAAAATGAGAGGATAAAAAATAAAGTTGATATAAATTTACCATTATGTCTTTACTAAATATATAAACAAAAAGTAACACATTTATTATTAAAAAAAAAATTGCATGGACACTTTAATTTTTTTTATTTATTTATAAAATAATCAAATGCTAAAAGGATATTAAAAAAAAAAAAAGATTAAAAAAAAAAAGAACCAACGTCTACTGTGCAAAATTTTATCCAAAAAAAAAAAAAAAAAAAAAAACCAAAACCAAAACCAAAACCAACGTGAACGTACTACTGTACAAACCTGAAGAGATTTCATCTAGGCAAAAAAAAAAAAAAAAAAAAAAAAACAACGGAAAGACAAAAGTAGAAAAAGACAAAAAGTTGGCCATGGATGGAGAAGGGCATTTTTGTCCAATACACTCTTCCTCCTTTTCTCCCTAATTTTCTCTCCATTTTGGAGAGATTGAGTTGTGGTGGGCCCAGAGAGAAAACAATTGGGCCCCACCACTTTTCTCTCCCCCTCCCCCTCTCATCCAAACACCCTTCTCACTTATTTTCTCTCCTATTTTCCACTCTTTTTTTTCTATCCTCCCTAAAATCCACCCATCCAAACATAGTGTAAGGGCATGCCAAGGATGCTCGTCTAATAAAAGGAAAGGAAAGATCCTAACTGTCCCAAAAGATGAGCTTCAAGTATAGTAGAAACCTTAACTTGTTTTATTCCTTCCAGCCATCACCTTTGTTTTGTGCAAAACTCCTTACACAACACATAATACAGTTATTAACAACGTTTATACTCTCTCTCAAAAAATAAACAACTTTAAAACCCCATATGGATTTCCTATCCACTAATATGAACCCCACGATTGGCCAAGAAAAATAATATTCATAGAAACAAGGGAAAAAATATCCATATTTGAAACAGTCTTATTCATTCATTCAAATACTTATAACCCAGCTTTTCAATATTTCGTACTTCCAACCCAGCTTTTCAATTTTGCCATGAAATATCTTTTTTTCGAAAGTTTCTGCTAAAATTTTCTCTTTTTCTTTTAAATACATATGATAAATAAAATCATATAAATCTCACAAGAAACAAACTTTAGCAATGATTGAGACCAATAGACAATAAACAATAAAGAACTAGGTAAATAGTTGAGACCAAAGCTTTAAGCCCTAAAACCAACAAAATCCAATAGAACCATGTTAAAGCACAATCCCAAGGAAAAAACCAAAACCTAAGTCCAGCAGTCTGACGATGGCAGAATCCATGCCTGACGGTGGGTGGTGGCTCTCTACCAGTCTACCTTATGTGGCGAAACATTAGTAAGTTTATCTATATAGTATTTATAGATAAGCATAAAATTATTCACCCTAGATTTAATAAAAAGGCACACACAAATAGCTCTCAATCCGGCCAATAAAGTACCTTTTCTTTTTTGAATTAAGCCAATCAAGTACCTTGAAGCCTTGAACCACCAAAAAACCAGGACCTTTTTCTTTCACATAAACTACTAGGCATAAGGAGTAAAAACATTGTTTCCTCTCTATTGTGTCAATGTCTGGACTAACACAGGAATATATGTATATATATACACAGTACACACACACACACACACATTCTTTTTTTTAATTTACAAAGTGAAAGGAAAAGAAAAAATTATGATTAACTTCTATGTCCTTAAATAAAACATTTTGAGTGGCAGAAACTTCCACTTTGATTTACTTGAAGAACCGATTAAAAAACACTGAGCACTAAACAACGATTGAATTCTTAATTAAGAGGACAATTTACGATAAACTTCGATTCACTGGCAAGTGTATGAAATTTTGCTGACGCAATTCTGGAGTTCAAAAAACAACACGAAAAACAGACGGCGGAATAGGGGAACATGAATACTGAGTCACAAACGCCTCTTTGTTTTGCTACCATCCCTCTGTGAGTGGTTATGAAGCTATCCTAGCATTTAGGTATGACAAATTATAGGCAATTCGAGATCAAAAAATTTGAAAGGGATTTTGAAGAAAACATTTGGAACAAGATGTAAATAATGCCTGATGCAGCAGTCTCACTGCCCTTATAAGTGTTTTTTAAACTTTTTCATTTTTAACAAAAAAAAAATAAATTCCAAATGCATTGTTTCATCCCTACTCCTCTAGCAAACTGTAATTCTTAGAGCACTTGCTAGTCTTGTTAGTAATTCTTATAACCTAATCACACACCAAGCATCTCATTAACTAATCTGCCTACATACCAACTGCTGCAATCCTTAAAAACATTTAAGTACCATATAAAGCTAACCCTTTTCTCCTAAAACATTTTCCAATCCCAAGTTGAAATCAAAAGTCATGCTCCAATCCCACCCTCTAGACTCCAACAACGCCCCACTACACTTTTAGCACAAAATCAAAAGGCCAACTCCTATAATGGAAAGAGGTGAATGATTTCAAGCCACAAAAGACCTCTTCAATCCAAGACTTCCTCTTAACACACAGTCATAAAGAAAACAAATTAAAATCGTCAATACCACATTAACAAGGAAAGGGAAGGCAAACAAAACATTGAATTGTTATGTAGAATGAAAATGACAGTAGTGAAATGCAAGCCTTTAAGGGAATACTATAAATGCCAACCCATGCCCTTTAACATAAAAGATAGCGCCAAAAACATAATTTTTTTACGCAGAATCTTGAAAAAGTAGATGTATAAGAACCTGTCCTTGATACCACCATTGGTCAGCACTTGTAAATCAACATTTTGCAATCAATAAGTCTAGAGTCAAAACATATTTCACAAAAAATTTCACAACTGCAGAGTAGACAAGTTACTAATAATGAACCAATATAAAAATCAATAATAACCTACTAACTCAACAGTTGTGAAATTTATTGTGAAAAATATTATGTCTATAAAGCATTACTTTATTGCAATGCAAGCCAAAGGTTGAACCATTAATGGACTTCAATGGCAGGCAAAAGAATACAAACTTGCAACATTCAACAAATGATCTCTACTTGTTCTCTATTGATTGTTCCTCATGGTGAAGACCACCATATAAGAGAAAAACCAAAATGCAATAAAAACAATTGACCAACAGACTGCATATTTTGAAGTTTATTACAATTAGTAAAATTTCCAATACAACTTAATTGTTTTCCTTTTATTCATGTCGATCCAGTTCTGCACATTTTAGTTTGAAACACATCTACTCTACACCGCATCTAACTTGCAATTAGTTGCATACACACCACTCTCACATGGGTGAGAATTCCAAATCAAAGAGTGGCTATTGCAAGATGTGCAAATAACATCTTAATGGAACCCACACCCATGTGAGAGAAATGTATAAACACTTTATGTGCAAGTTACACACAACCAATTAGTTTTGAACCCATGACTTTACCCTTCACCCTTTTATGAGGAGGAGGTGCCATTTGGGTTAAAGCTCATTGACTACACAAACTTTAAATTGGCAACAAATGGTCAGAAATGAAAAGGAAAATTCTTCAAAAAAAGACCCCAAGATCTAAGATTGAAACTTTCCTTTTTCTTTTCCTTCCATTCTGATGACCCAACAGAGCAAAAGCAATTCATAATCCAAAAATCAAATCACAAAGAATGATTAGAATGTATCAAAGAAAGGGGAGCCAGATAAACAAAAACGAAATATCTGGATAAAAATAAACCCCCAAGACATTGAAATTCAGTCTATGCCTCAAGAACAAAGCCATCAAGAAACAAATCCTTGCAGCCGAAAGGAGAGGCAAAACACACCCAAACTACCACAATCAATTATATCATCAAAATCATAGTTGACCCCTATACGTTGAAGTTCAAAATACACTTTTAAATCGTATACGCTCCCACCTCGTGCACTAACTCAGTTAACAAAAAACTTGAGAACAACACCCATATGTTGAACAGCCTAGTGGATTTGTTAGGAACAGCTTAGCTAGCTGAATCCATGAATGGATTATTTTGAAAAAATAAAAAAAATCCAAATTTATCAACAACACCCATATGTTGATTATGTTCTTAAAATCTTAGCTAATTCCTTAAATAAATTTAAATTAAAAAAAAAAAAAATTATCTAAACTTGTTGGATGGATTCCTATAAGGCAAACAAGATAATAAAATAACAATAAAGCAGTCTTAGCTAAGACATTAAACTAGAGCATTTCAAATAGAAATTATAGAGAACAAAAATGAAAATGTAGCAAAGGCAAGGGGAGGCCAGAGAAGTAAGAGGCGACTAAACCGGATAAAGTTGAACCCCCAGGCCACTGAGCTAAATTGATTTATGCCCCCAGAACAAAGCCATCAAGAAATTGATCCTTAGATCTTAGCCCTTGTAGCTGAAAGAAGAGGCAATCATTATCACACACTCACTCACTCACTCACTACGCTACCACCTTCACCATTTAACAAAAGCAAAAACCCTACAAAGAGATAGAGATAGAATAGAGAGAGTACGGCTAGAGATGAATTGTGAAGCGGCATATATATAGAGCGGCAGCTAGCAGGGCTTCAAGTTAAACCCTAGAAGGTGATCACATGACATCACATTCTCTTCCTTTATTACTGTCTATAAAGATGCTAATGGGCTTCAAGTTTAGCCCAACCCAAACTGGACCCTCTTTGAAGTAAAAAGCTCTCCGTCCAAAAAAAAAAAAAAAATCTCTTTCTCGTTTCATTACTCGGATTAAATATTGTAAATTAAAGGAATATGCATAATTATTACTTAAAATATTAAAAATTAAATCTTTGGCCTGAAATAAACTTTGGAGATCAGATGATTAGATATTAACAAAACCAATTGGGGCATTGATTTTCACATTCCTTATTGTATATTATCTGCACATGTCACCTATTTTGAGTTGTAAATGTGAACATCACATGTAAAATTATACAAGTTAAATGTACGGTATGTACATCAACAAAATGTAAGAAAACAATTACTGTTAGCAACGTGTTTATCCTTGGAAGTATATCCATTTGATCTTCCCACTTAGATGTATCCATTATCCAAAATTATCGAAATAAACAAAAACAAAACAAAAACAAAAATGGTTGTCACTATCGGGAGGACAAGGATAAAATATTCTAATTTGCTGGGTACAGGTGAAGTATATTCTCATCAAGTTTTAGGATTGAATCGCATCTCCAACCAGAAAGCGTGCAAAAAGTCCAAGAAGGGTTTGGTAGCGAGGGTTTGGTAGTATATTTGATGCATAAATTGGTACGATTCAGGATTCAATTTGAAACTATCGAAAATTATATGGTCTAATTTTTCAACAATGTTAAACTTCAAGGTTTTCTAAGGTCTAAATTATAATTTAAACAAAAGAATATTTGAAACTCAGAAGGCCAAAGCTAAACATGGCCTATTCCAAAAATTTCCAATGATCAGATGATAAAACTAGGAGGTACCAACACCAGAGTATTAAACAAAGGCAATCCTCCAATCACATAAAAGCATATATTCATCTACACAGCCGCAAGGAAATATATCTTGAGAATAAAACAATATGTATCATTTCAAGCTCCTAATTCACTTTTTTTAAAAAGAAATCAAACAATATCAAGCACTGATCGAGAAATTAAATTTACAGTAGGGGAATCCTTCCTTTTCTTCTCCGTTTTTTCCTTTGACGAGTTCATGTTTCTGGAAAATTCAGTGTGGATTACCCCAACATGGTATCTATTTGTTGTCGGTCTAATCATAAATTGGCATACAGTGTAATAACTCTTATTGTAGGTATATACTGCACCTCGAAAGCAACACTGATTTAAAAGGTATCATCCCTTAAATCTAACAACAACACACGATATGTCATCTTTACTGTCTCTTTTCAACGCTTCAGCTGTTAATTGCTTAGCCGCTTTCTGCGGGTCTTTGATCCTTCTTGCAATATCAACTGCTTCTTGATTAGGCATTACCTGAATATAACGTGCAAAAGGGAAAACGATCTCTTAAAGGTTTACAGTTTACACTAATGCAAGGACAATGTAGACAATCATGTGCCATTTTTTGTATGAACTTGTAGATAGTACTACAGATCTTCAGAGTGAAACAATTACCTTCCAAAGACCATCGCTAGCAAGGATTAAAAGTTCGGTATTGGCATCTACAAGAGTCTCTTGTATGTCTGGGTCAGATCGCAAATGTGATTTGAGGCTCTTGTCTCCAAAAGCACGAGAAACTGCCAGCTGCCCGTTGACTCTAGGGACATCCCCTGATAAGATGGCATGACAGAGATCAGGATTATTGCTGTAACATTACCCAACTTCCAAGCTTACTAAATCAAAACACCACAAAGAAAATACCATATCCAAACAGTTATGAATAAACACCATAAGAGTTATTGTTTCATTCATAAAAGCTGCTACATTGTGTCTGTGACATATGCAGATCACACAGATCTTTGGCTTAAATCTATTTTATTGGCACTTAGCAAAGTTACTAATGATAAAGATATTTCACATTATTGGAAAGAAAAACAAGTGAGTAGTTTGAATTCATTAAAATTTGCAAGAGACAAGGATAAAGTGGTAAGCAATAGCCGGTATGGTCAAAGCACCTTGACTAAGAGAAAGAATACACTTGAATTAAAACTCTTAGCATGGTTAAAGCAAACTGAAGAAAAAACGTGTAAAAATCAGTATGGGTGCTCCTTCCTAAGCTTGGACCCACTTTATTCTGCATAAGTCCCCATTGAGCAGGGTGCCAGGGACCATATGTTCTTTGAATGGTCTTTCACACGAATAATTTGGAGGAAGATTACATGCCTGTGTCTGGTTAAAAACTCAAAGTGTCAATGGGATGCTGTGATTGAATTGGGTACTAGAGAGATCCACAAAAAAATTTCTCAAAGCCATGTTATGTAAATTGGGCATGGCTGCCACTGTTTACGATATCTGGCTTCAAAGAAATGCCTGGGTCTACAGAGGGCATATCAAATCTGAAGATTCCATCATCACCTCCATCATGTGAGATGTTAAAGTTTGATTTGAGATTTGCAAGAAGGTGAAGGTGAAGCTGTCACTGCAGTAAAAGTTTCATGTTCAAATTGGAGCATCTCTCATAAAGTTTTTAAGAACTGAGGAGGCTTTGCTGTTCTGGTTTATACTTGCCTTAGTTTTACTGTGTAGTAATTCCTAATAGTGCTGATGTATGTGTTGGTTGTTCTGTGATATTAGGGTACTATTGTCTTGTGCTGCTGTGGGTTTTGGTGTGGTTCTGTGTGGTGCTAGTATGCACTGAGAAGTAGAAATGTTGTGTTCTTTTTTCTTTATTAACGAATTTGTCTCTGTTTCATAAACAAA
The DNA here is from genome assembly GCA_019022515.1 of Quercus aquifolioides. Classification (NCBI taxonomy): domain Eukaryota; kingdom Viridiplantae; phylum Streptophyta; class Magnoliopsida; order Fagales; family Fagaceae; genus Quercus; species Quercus aquifolioides. The sequence goes on along the minus strand of CM032336.1, from coordinate 41,199,477 downwards.
TATATATATATATATATATATATATATGACCAACATGATAATAAGCAGATTGCTGAGCAGCATAGATTTGTCAAAGGAAGCCGAAAAAAATTCAAATGACACCTTAGATATACAGAGTAGCTCGTTAAAAAAAGATATATGCAGCAGGGACCCACCCACTTCCTTATAGAGAATTAGAAGTCCCTATTTCTGACAGAAAGCCCTGAATCTTGACCACCACCCAAACTTTTGGTGTCATCTGATATTTACCTAGTATCAACAACTCTGGAGAAGAACAAAACAGCATCATAGTCATCAAGAGGTATAAGCCACATGCTGAGGTATGATACCAAGTTACAAACTCAAAGGAACACCAAAGCAGAGGGCATCCATTTTCACTAGGAGATCGTTTCCTTAAGAGTCAGTTTGGGAATACCTTAGTCTGGGCATACTATGTATATCACAAACCCAAGACATTGGAGAACTCCCACAAGCCTACAACTATTCCATATGATGACAATAGAGTTATCACCTTCTGCATGGATGCAGTAAATTTTTCTTGTTTTTCTCTTCTTATAGCAAAGAAGGATATCCACTCTGTTTGTGTTATCTCATCCAAGAGGCTCATGATACCCCTAAAAAAAGAAGTCCCTCTCTCCCAATCAACCTGGCTACACTATAGAGCAAAACCCACAATTCAAGGTCATCAGATGTGGGTCTTTCAAAGGGCAGCAGATGCAGTACTATCAGATACTTGTTGACAAAAAATAGTGTAATACCTTTATGATTTTGGATAACACGGATCAGATCGTGAACTCCTTGTATTTTTCTGAAGTGCCCCAGTGGACTATAAAAATAATTAAGTTATTCCTTGGTTTATTTGATACAGTAACACTAGTGACCAATAGACAGTGTAAGCAACTCTTTTTTCTAGGTAGTCTTGCATCCAAAGTGAGGAGCACTAAATCCCACCCAACCTCCCAACATGAGAGACATCTAGATGCCTTAAAGATTCATCACTGAAAGCCTAAAAAGGTGTCAATACAATGAAAATTTCATGCAGCAATCATATGAGAAATTTGGGATAAGGCTTCTTGTTGTTGTTGTTGTGGTAATCATATGAGAAATTTGAATCGAACAACAAAACTTTGGGGGGGAAAAAAAAAAAATCTTCTTCTTAGCACCTAATATATAAGTAGAAAGCTACCAGTTTAGTGGACAGGAGTATGATTTGCATGGTAACAGCACAGCTACAACATAATCTAGTCCTTGCAATGTGGATCAGCAGAGTTTTTTTTTGAGACAAAGGCAACTGATCACTTAAAAACAAAATATCTTAATAATAAACCAGGAGGCAGGATGTTTAAAGGCTTGATCAAGCTATGAAACATGAATTCACTCTTTTACTTTCAAAATTATTTTGGTGCATATCAAAGTAAATGGACAGGCCACCTAACCATTAATGGACTAGTTCCCACAAATGCTACTCTGGCTCCTGACAATCAGATAATCACATAGAGATCTACCAACACTTTTTAAGTTCTTATGAAATAATTTCTTGTAGGTGATGATTGATAGTTTTTTTTTTAAAGTGGGTGATGATTGATAGTTTAAATAAATAAATAAAATGTTTTGGCCCCAAGGGAAGGAGGAAGGGGAGATTCAAACTAGTGACCTCTGCTTCATGAGGCATGGTCCCAGCTGATATTTTCTGAGAACTGGCGATTTGTAAGATGCAATTGCATAAATTAATCCAAAACGATTTTTAAGAAAATAAAAAATGATGCCAGAAATTTGAAGATGAAACTCCATTTAAATGATGATTAACAAATTCTAGCTAGGTAATTATTTCGAATAAAACATCAGCCATGTGTATATTAACTTCAGATGAGTACACATTCAAACAAACTCTTTAAAGAGAGGTGGCTGTGAGAAACCTGGCATGTTTGAGACAAAACCGCCTTTGTTCTCGATGCTGCCTCGCTCGGTGTTGGGCTCATGGTCTATAGACATCTGTATTGCCTGGCCCCCTCTTGAGAGAACTGCTCGTGAATCTCCAACATTGGCTACCCATAATTTTTGGCCATTCATCAAAATTGCAGTTACAGCTGTGGACCCACCCCGCCCCAAGTCAGAACTGTGAGAGAGAATTGCCTGGTCTGTCTTCTCATAGGCTTTTGAGATAGATCTGTTGGGTTCAACCCAAAATTCTTCCTAAAATGATTACATTAGAGTGTAAGAAACTAAGAATACACCCTTAAAAGTCATTACATAACCGAGCAAGACTGAAATTTAAAATTCTGTTAACGTTTAAAAGCTAGACCCCACCTCCTTTAGGATATTGGAAAACAAATGTTTCTGTAGGTAGGAAGGAACAGTATCTCCCAAATGGCCATCATAGATAGCAAATAGTCCTAATTCATGTCCCTCAATCTGCATAAATTTAGCAACATGGTAATCCTCCATGGGATGATTAGCTTTCCCTTTTACTAGGCTGAAACCAAACTTGATTAACCCCTCATGGCTTTTTCCTTTGCCAGAGCTAGATGAGGAACGCCCTCCTACAAGCTACATAACAAAACTATAAATAACAAAAACCTCAATATTAATCTTGCGTGTTTTAGAGGCAGTTATATGGTACAGAAGCAAACAAAAGTAGTTGCAAGTTGCAACTTTGAAAACCATTTGCATGAGGCTGCAAGAAGAAGATTAAACAAAGAAATTACTATATTTAATTAATAACTATCATTCCAAACAAATGAAGCATTGAAAGTTATCAAGATAGGAAATTTTTTTTTTCTTCTTTTCCTTCTTATTTTGGTCTCTATTAGTCTATTTTGCTATGTTTATGATGGTTCTTTTTTGTTTTTCTTTTTTTAGAGGGGGGGAGAGAGAGGATGAAAGAAGAGGGTCACCAAAAGTTAGTTAAATAAACTGCAAGTCAGAAAACATGCAGTTGGTTCAATTCCGATCATCAGTTCTTCCTAAAATATGTGGCCTAACAGTGTAAAAATTTCAAAATCTCTTATACCCAATTTCAGCAACCCTGCAAATATCAGTCCAATTCTGTGCTAAAAGTCCCCCATCAAACTCACTAAAGAAGCAAGAAGATAACTTGAACAGTTGAACCACTCAAACTAACTAGATGTGCCATCATCACCTCCAAAGCCCCCCAATTATCCATTCTATACAAGTGATTATACAACAAAGAATGATCAATAATCTCACTAAGAACCTGCAAAAGTTGAATAATTCAACTGAATAACATCACAAAATTATCATATTCACTCAAGAATCTATACTCCTACTAAGAAAATTGGAGACACAAATCAATCACACAACACAAATAATCCTCTAACAAACAATTAAAGACTACGCCTTTTCAGTTTATTGGTTAACCTTTTCACAACACAGAACATATTGATTGGTATTAGAGACAAACTGATAGACACATAAAGTTAAAAAAAAAAAAAAAATCCTTACCTTAGAGTAGGAACCACTAAAACAGCAGAGCCTATCCATAATAGGAATTCAACAGCCACTTCAACTTCTTCAACTAAAATTTCAACATCCAACCCCTGTAGCCACCTCCAACCCAGATTTCAAACCAAACCCACCTTCCCAATTTCACAAACTGCACAATCGAAAACAATAGTTGATCATTATAATATGAAATGAACAAAAACCCTTCAACTATTAAAACCCTAAAGCCTTAAAGCCCCCCAAGAAAAAGCCACAAAAGCTAAAAACAAGTAACAAGAACAAACCAAAACTGGGTTATTGAGAAATTCTTCTTACCGATCCAACTGAAAGCCAAAAATGGCTGAACTTTGTTGTTTTGGCTGTGATTTTTATGCTTGCTCCTCTTGTTGTTATTAGCTCGCACACAAGCTATTGAATAAAAGAATGATAATTTTTATAAATAAAAAAAATAAGAAAAGAAAAAGGGAGAGAGAATATTTGAAACCTTTTTTCTTAAAAGAAAAAAAAGTTTGTGAGGCGAAGGAATCGAAGGAGAGCTATGTGTTTCTTTATGGAGGTGATGATTTTTTTTTAGAACCGTTTGGAGGAGAATTGGCAATGAGAAAGATATTATTATTTATAAGTAAAAGAGAAAAAAAGGCTGACACTTAGCAGAGCAGACTTCCTTTCCTGTTGACTTTGTTGTATCTATTTCTACTGTTTCTTTCTTTGTTTATTTATTAGTTATGGTTAGGTATTTGTTAAATTAACTATTTTAAGAAATATTTTATATTATTTTTATGGTAAATATAAAATAACGGGCACCACACGGTGCCCGTTAACCCCAAAACTTTTTTACTTTTCCTGACACAATTTTTGTTTTTATTTGGTAATTTATGTCATTTTTTCAGTTTTACCGGTACTATTCAGAATTTTTTTAACTTTTTCTGACAAATTTTTTTTTGTCTTTTTTACACTTGACCTGACAAATTTTTTCTTAACCAGCACCAGGCGGTGCTGGTTAACATTCTCCAATATAAAATGTTGTAAAAAAAAGTAAGTTGTTTTTTCTTTTTCTTTAAACTATTTCTAAAAAAAATTTATAAACTAATATTAGGGTATTTATTAACTTTTTTCCCATTAGTTATTAGCTTTTTGGATGGTACTACAAATTTTTTACATGTATTAACTCAATGCAATTTAGTTCACAATTTTTTTTTACTATAATTTTGACATTGCATATTATGTGTGAGTTTGGGAATTTTAAGCAAAAATAACTTCAAAACTGAGTCATACAACACTATTTACACATTTAAAAATTATTTTGTTATAGTATTTTCAGTTTTCAGTAATAAGCGGTATCCAAACAGACCCTATGAATGATTGCTTACCACTTACATATAGACTCGTAATTTTTTTTATTCCACCACTCACACTCTGCCACATCATATCTGTGGCAAATAAGTTGTGAATTGTTTGTTGCCCTATATTTTTTCTCAAGGTAATTCTATTACTAGGTAAAAAGTAGTTGTATCACAATTATTCTACGTTATAGTGTCTTTAACTTTTACATGAACTCACCATTTTTTATCCATTACTCAAATACTGCAATGTGAACAATTATAGTAAAGATTATAGTTTTTTTATCTTTTCTTTTTTGTGGTCCTATAATATGTGGTTCATGGGCCTCCACTAACCAAAAAAAAAAAATCTAATGGTAAACTATATACGTTGAAAGAATTCTACCTTTTTTTTGGGGGGGGGGGGGGGGGGGGGGGGTGGGGGGGCGGGGGAGAATCCTTTCATACTTGTTTTAAAGACTACAGTACATTCCATCTTACAAACTACTAAATATAGATTTTTGTTTTAGCTAATTTAGAAATTCTAATACCTACACCCCACCCCAAACCCACCCCAAGGTCAAATTAGCAAGCCCATGAAAACACCACAAGCTCTTAAGGCAAGGGAAGGTACCACTTGCTCAACATGAACTGTAATTACTAACTACTAAGTTTAAATAAGAAATTCTTTTTTTGAATTACATCCTCCTTGGTCAACTCTTTGCAATTAGGAAATTTATAAAATACTTTTGAAGTACCGTAGATACATATTTTTTCATCTTAGATGAATAATGAGTCTCATCACGAATGTAATTAGTAAAACATACTATTATGTAAAAGGAAGAAGTACACAATTATTGTACACCTAAAATATTCTATGATTACTCTTCGATCAACCACAATATTTTTTTTTTAATGGAAGTAAAATGATTGTTATTTTTATTCAATCAAAGAGTTTGCATAAGTGACAAGAGGAATCTAGAAAAATCATTTATCCATATTTTTATACTAATGGAAATGTTTGGTATTTAAATCCCCATATCCATTGTTGTAACTTGTAACTATCACATTTAAAAAAAAAATCATATTCAATCGTAATACTACATTTTTATTAGGTTAGAATATGATAAGGTCCAATAAAATAGTATTTACATGAAATGCAATGATAAATTATAGCATGCCACATGATAACATGTCTTTTAATTTTTTTATCCTTACATGATAACCAATTTGAAACCTCTCCTAAAAATTCATGCAACATTAAACAATAACTTTATGGTGAATCATACCCCAAAAAACATTGAAAATATTTTCTTTTTCCTTTTTTGAATAATTATTAGCTGAGCTCAAGTATTTTAAACCATTATTTATAAAAACTTGTGAAGTTAAGTAGATTTTTTTTCTTCTTTTTAATATAGAATAAGAAAATTCATATTGAAATGATTTAAAAAAATTAATTATATTAATTATGATATCATTGGTAGGAATATCGATCAGAATCCAATCGAACCAAATAACCAATAACCCAATCACTTTTTTCGGTTCTTTATCTGGTCATAGTTCAAGAGAGCATAGCAAAAAAGAATGAAAGAAAATACAGAGAAACAGGAATAACCCAAAAAAGTGTTTGATGTGTCATTCTTTTCTTTTTTCACACCAAAAAAAAAGTATCATGCTTTTGCTGACCATGATTGAACAAACTTCATTGACTCAGCGATTGATTTGTCTCGTAATTTGTACATGGAACACAGGAACAGCCGAACAGAGTAGTAGACATATCGAATGCTCTAAAGACTAAAGAGTAAAGACAAACTGGAATTTGTTAAAGTTTTTTGGTTTTCCCATAGTTTAGTCCGTTAAGAGTACGGAGTACCTTATTACATCAGTCAAACAACTTAAACGGTCAAACCTACCCACACTAAACTGTATCATCCTTCTTTTGCTTTTTGTTAACGACTATCCCACAGACAGAAACTAGAATGAATTTACTACTTCATTAAATTTAAAATTTCAAACCGCACACAAATGTCAAGAAAAAAAAAAAAAAAACTCAATCAATCCCTTTAAATTCGGGCATAGGGAACTCTGGTTGAAAACTAAACTGATGCATTTTATATATTAAAATATGACTTTTTTTTAATAAAAAAAATATTACTTAAACTCTATTTTATTGTTTTAGATGCAAAATTATTAATTAACCAAATAATTTTTTTTGAGAAAGTCTATAGATAAAAATTGACAAAACTTTTCACACTTATTGATATGGTAGAATGATAATAGTAAGTAAAAATGTGATGTTAGTAGTGAGTTTAGAAGAGAAATAGTAAAAGTTTGTCAATTCATTTGTTGTGAAAATTTTTATGCATTGCTAGGTGTTAAGTTGGTTACTGGTTCTAATTTAAATCTATTCTAAAATTATTTTTTTGCCCACCAACAATAAGCTGCTACTTAAAATTTGTTGTGAAAAATGTTGTGGATGTAACATTTCTCTCTTTTTCTTGTTTTTCATATGATAAAAAATATTATTTTATTTATTGGCTAATATTTGAGCTTAATTAATACTATTAAATTTGAAGGTATTTTTTCACTTAGAGGCCTTAGGCTATTGCCTCATTTGCCTACATTGTAGAGCCAATCTTGATGCGAACTAATGGATTATTGATAAGATTTGTTTTTAATAGTTTTGTTTTCTTTTGCATTTTAACCTATGATTGAATTAGTTGATACATTATTTTGAGAAATAACATTTGGTACTATGTTAAAATTATGACTAAAAAGGTAATCATGTTGAATGGAATTGTGTTTGGTTATACTATTAGAGAATGTATTTTTTTTCATAATCTTTCGCCACAAATCACTCAACAAAAACCAAAACAATCAATTCCTAACGCTGAATTTTGTAATGAAATTTACAACAACAAAATCTAATTGCTTTCTATCAACCATATACTTCGTACAATCTCTCTTCCTCTGTACAAAATCAAGGGTTAAAAAAAAATCCTCACTTAGAAATTTAGAATCAGTCTTTTTTTTTTTTTTTTTTTTTTTTAAAGGTGGCCGGATGGGTGTAGAAAAGTTGGCACCAATGTCCAAGAAAGGGCAAATCGACGAGATGACGGTGTTTTCAATGTTGCTCTTACATCACTGTCGTCGTCAAAGAAGACTACCAAGAAAAGATGGAAATGATTTTGCCAATAAAGCATACATCTACAAAATCAATGGTTGGCTATTGTTGTTGTAAGCAAATTGATAGTTGCACGTAGCTACAGATAGACCTCACCCTTCTCAGGGTTTATGTCCAGTCAATTTGTGATAGAGATCGAAGAAGTGAGAAGAAAAAAAGAAATGAGAATATATATAAGGAAAACAAAAAGCCATTGGTTGCCTCTGATAGATCCAAAAAATATATGACCGTCCATACCTTGCTTGTGGACGACTAATAAGAACGAGAGTGATTGCCTGAACCTACAAGTTAGTCGTCCATACACCTGTCACGACCATCCGTTACAAAATGAACAATAAATACCAATACCGTTGAAGAAGTATCTGTCAAATTTACTACCCTGCACGGGCGTTACGAAGTCAAGGAATTACACCCTCATTATGGTAGAACCAACGGCTAGAAGGGTACTGAAAACAACCTATATATATCCCCAAACGGGATCCGAAAGAGGTACAAGAAATACTCACTAAAAATTTCATTATTAAAAGGTATTTTATTCTTTCTTGATAGAAGAGGACCTTTCCTAACTTTGGCATCGGAGACTTTGTGGCTGGCGCCACACCGGTGACCACATCCATTTGTATCTAGGAATATTCTTTGCAGGATCTGGAGCGAAGGCTGACGATATCACTCTGGACGAACATCTCTACTGACGATCCTAGCATCATCAGTTTGGCGCCGTCTGTGGGAAACGTATTATTCTTGAGCCTTCGGTTCAAGGGTACTGTTCTATTCTAAGGAGATGGAGTCCAGCTGTATCCCAGACCCCGCTGCGTTGTCCCTACAAATCCAAGCACTTGCAGCCACGGTGGAAGAGCTCACCAAGCAAAATCAAGAAATGAAACAGCGACTGCAACAAGGGGACAACCACACAGAAGTCAATGGGAATGAGGACGGAGACAGTCATGGGAGACGAACCGGCACTCCAGAAGAACCAAACTCAAGTTTCCTCAAGGAGATGAGGAAAGAGATGGACGAGTTGAGAAGCGCAATTAGAGGAAAGACGGAACAAGGGCTGGACCGAATCGTCAGGAAAACTGATTCCCTTTTTACCGCAGCCGTCCAGGAGTGCCCGGTACCCTCCAAGTTCCGTTTACCCCAGCTCGAGCCCTTCGACGGATTGAAAGATCCGTTGGATCACCTGAATACTTTCAAGACGACTTTGGGTCTTCAACAGCCTCCTGACGAGATTCTATGTCGATCCTTTCCCACAACCCTGAAAGGAGCCGCCCGAGAATGGTTCACAAAATTGCCCACATCTTCCATCGATAATTTCGAACAGCTAAGCAGATCGTTTGTTCGTCATTTTGTTGGTGGACAACGTCCAAAAAGAACTGCCGATCACTTGCTCACAATCAAACAAGGAGAGAAAGAAACCTTGAGGTCCTATGTGACACGTTTCACACGAGGAATGCTAGAAGTAGACGAGTCTGACGACAAGGTGCAACTTACGACCTTTAAAGCAGGACTGAAATCCAGGGACTTTGTGGCTTCTGTGGCAAAAAACCCTCCCAAGACGATGGCAGAAGCACTGTTGAAGGCGCAGAAGTATATGAACGCTGAAGATGCCCTGGCAGCTATAGACGAGGCAGAAAAGACAAAAGAAAAGAGGAGTGAGAATGACGATCGAAGGGGGCAGAAGAGAGACCGAGTTGACAGACGTAATGAGGAAGGGAATAGACGAAGGGATGATAAGAATTCTCGGCAAACGAAATTCACGCCATTAGTGATGCCCGTCGATCAAATTTTGGCGGAGATCAAAGACGAACAAAGCCTTAAGTGGCCCAGGCCACTCCAATCACCACCCGGTGTACGTGACAAAAAGAAATATTGCCGTTTTCACAAAGACCACGGACACTACACGGAGGATTGCAGAGACCTGAAGGAGCAGGTAGAAGAACTTATTCAAAAAGGGAAGCTTCAAAGGTACGTGAGAAGAGGGGAAGCCAGCAGATACGGTAAGAGGGATCAGCCTGGAGGTTTCCAAAGAACTGAAGACCAGCCACCTCGTCCGCAAAATGCAAAAGGAGAAATAAAAACCATCACGGGAGGACCGTCCACAGGAGGTTCGTTCAGATCCCTCAAAAAGTCATACCAAAGGCAAATAAACAGTGTTCATAGCTTACCTCCAACAAAGCAGCGACGAACGAACCAGGACATGTATTTTTCAGAGGAAGATGCCAGGGGGATAAGGCAACCTCATGACGACCCGCTCGTCATCATGATCATGATTGAGGGATTCAACACGAGGAGAGTTCTGGTAGATAACGGGAGTTCAGCGGACATTATCTATCTGTCCGCCTTCCAGCAATTGAAGGTAGACCCGAAGAGGCTTCGTCCTTTTAAGTCACCCCTCGTCAGCTTCAGCGGAGACAAGGTGTACCCCCGCGGGATAGTGACGTTGACAGTCACAGCTGGCTCATACCCCCTCCAGGTAACCAACAAACACAATTTCCTGGTTGTAGACTCACCATCGTCTTACAATGTTATCATAGGACGACCAACCCTTAACCGTTGGAAAGCTACCACTTCCACGTACTGCCTGAAGGTAAAATTTCCTACAGAACAGGGAGTCGGAGAAATAAGGGGAGATCAGGTATTGGCAAGAGAGTGCTACCAGGCCGTCCTAGCCTCGAAAGAAAACCATACGTGGGTGATCGAGGATAAAACACCTGAGATCATGGAGAAGCTAGAAACAATAGAACTGGTCGAAGGGGATCCGATAAAGACGACTCAGATAGGAACGGACCTAAACCCGAGGACGAGGGCAGAAATCATTACTTTCCTGAAAAACAATCTCGATGTATTTGCCTGGAGCCACGAAGATATGCCAGGGATCCCAGCAAGCATCATCCAACACCGCCTAAACGTAGATCCGGAAAAGAAGCCCGTCCAGCAAAAAAGAAGGGTTTTCGCCCCTGAACGAAACAAAGCGGTGATGGACGAAGTGAGAAAACTACTTGATGCAAACTTTATTCGAGAAGTTTATTACCCGGAGTGGTTGGCCAATGTCGTCATGGTCAAGAAGGCAAATGGGAAATGGAGAATGTGCGTTAACTTCACAGATCTAAACCAAGCCTGCCCGAAGGACAGCTTCCCCTTACCCAGAATCGACCAACTAGTAGACTCTACTGCCGGGCACAAACTTCTCACTTTCATGGACGCATTCTCGGGGTATAAGCAGATACAAATGGCGGAAGAAGATCAGGAAAAAACTGCATTCATCACTAGCCAAGGGCTCTATTGCTATAGGGTCATGCCCTTCGGTCTAAAGAACGCAGGAGCCACATACCAGAGATTGGTAAATCAAATGTTCAACAAGCAGATTGGGAGAAATGTGGAAGTGTACGTCGACGATATGCTCGTCAAAAGCAAAGAAGAAGAGGATCATATGAACGATCTTAAGGAGACATTCAATACGCTCAGGCAGCACAGCATGAAGCTAAACCCCTCCAAGTGTGCTTTCGGAGTCTCTTCAGGGAAGTTCCTCGGTTTTGTGGTTTCACGAAGGGGAATTGAAGCAAATCCAGAAAAAGTAAAAGCCATCCTGGAAATGTCCTCACCGAGGACGACCAAAGAAGTACAATCGCTCACAGGAAGAGTAGCGGCACTTAACAGGTTCGTCTCGAGAGCAACGGACAAGTGTCTTCCATTCTTTAAGACCCTGAAGAAGGTTTTTGCCTGGACGGAGGAGTGCGAGACGGCATTCCAAGAGTTGAAACGGTACTTGAGCAATCCCCCGCTCTTAAGTCCGTCCAAGGAAGGAGAAGATCTGTTCTTATACTTGGCAGTGTCTGTCACGGCAGTAAGTGCAGCCTTAATCAGGGAGGAGGACAAGGTACAACTCCCTGTGTATTATGTCAGCCAAGCCTTCCAGGGGGCAGAGGCTCGATATCCCCGGATCGAAAAGATTACTTTCGCCCTAATAATGGCCTCCAGGAAGCTACGCCCATACTTCCAGGCTAACCCGATGAAGGTAATGACGGATCAGCCAATCAAGAAGGCGATGAACAAACCCGAGGCAGCTGGACGAATGGTACAGTGGGCGATCGAACTTAGCCAGTTCGATATTGAATACCGATCGAGAACAGCCATAAAAGCTCAGGCCTTGGCAGATTTTATAGCAGAATTCACTACCAACGGGCAGGAAGAAGCGCGGGAAGATATCTGGACGATCAACACAGATGGATCGTCTACACAGAAAGGGGGAGGAGCAGGCGTTGTTATTGTCTCTCCCCAGGACGATGTCCTCAAATACGGGGTCCAGCTGAAATTCCCCATAACAAATAACGAGGCAGAATATGAAGCTCTGCTAACAGGTCTCCGACTAGCTCAGGCATTGGGAGCTGAAATAATTGTGGTCAAAAGTGATTCACAACTCGTCATAGGGCAAGTCAGGGGGGATTTCGAAGCAAAAGAGACGAGGATGCAAAAATATCTAAAGTTAACGAACCAGCTGGTAAGCAATTTCAATCAGGTGGAGTTCTTACAGGTTCCACGGGAACAGAATACAGAAGCCGACGAAGTAGCCCGCAGCGCGTCAGCAGATCTTCAGGACAAGAATTATGACTGGAGACTAGAAGAACAAAGTCTCCCAAGCATTAAAGAGTTGCAAGCCTTCTCTGTGCATACACACCAGGGATGGACGAGTCCGATCCTTGCTTTTCTTAAAGACGGGCAACTGCCATCAGACACCGAAGAGGCCAGGAAGGTCCGTAGAAGAGCTGCCCGGTTCACTATCTTGAATGATCAACTATTTAGAAGAGGTTTCTCTCAGCCGTATTTAAGATGTGTAGAAGACGAAGAGGCCAAGTATGTCCTTGAGGAAGTTCACGGAGGAATCTGTGGAGATCATATGGGGTCAAAGTCACTCGTCAGAAAGATCATGAAGGCAGGTTATTTCTGGCCCACAATGCAGCAAGACGCGGCCGACTTTGTAAAAAAGTGTGACAGCTGTCAAAGATATGGGAACGTTTAACGAGTCCCAGGTGAGATAATGACGAGCATTTCCTCTCCCTGGCCATTCGCACAATGGGGAATCGATATCGTCGGTCCCCTGCCACAGGGAAAAAGACAAATGAAGTTCCTGCTCGTCGCGATTGATTATTTCACGAAGTGGGTCGAAGTAGAGGCACTTGCAACGATCACAGAAGCTAAGGTACAAAATTTTGTGTGGAAAAATATTGTTTGCAGGTTCGGGATTCCTCGGACGATCATATCCGACAATGGTCGTCAGTTCGACTGCCAAGGGTTCAGATCATTCTGCTCAGGCTTAGGCATCAGAAACAAGTATTCTTCACCAGGACATCCTCAAGCCAACGGACAGACGGAAGTAACGAACCGAACCTTGCTCAAGATAATCAAGTCTCGGTTAGTGGGGGCAAAGGGAGCGTGGCCCGAGAAACTACCAGGCGTCCTATGGGCTTACAGGACGACGGCAAGAACACCAACAGGAGAAACCCCCTTCAACCTAACCTATGGCACGGAAGCAGTTATTCCCGTCGAAGTGGGGCTCACTAGCATCAGGAGAAACTTTTTTGACAAAGAAGAAAACAACGACCAGCTAAGATTGAACCTGGACTGCGTGGACGAAGTTAGAGATCAAGCCTCGCAGAGAATGGCCAAATACCAGCAAAAGATGGCAGGATACTACAATCAAAGAGTGAAGCTAAAAAGATTCAACATCGGTGACCTCGTCCTCAGGAAAGTAACTCCTGCGACAAAAGACCCTGCACAAGGCAAACTAGGCCCAACCTGGGAGGGACCCTACAAAGTCGTCCATTATTCACGACAAGGAAGCTATCATTTAGAAGACCAAGAAGGAAATAAGTTACCTCGTCCATGGAATGTCGAGCACCTAAAGAGGTATTACGAGAAAGAACCCATGGCCTAATTGTAAGCAGTTAACAAAATTTGATACCATGCTTTCTGTTTATTCAAATTAATTTTATGTTGTCTACCACAAGTTATGTATTTATGCAAAATTGTATAAGTAATCATTCAGGGCTCCATAAGTGGTTATTCAGCACTCCCCGTGTTCTAAATCGCCTTCTCAAAATTTAAAACGGCTGATAGCCCAGGTCGAAAAGACGATTAAATCCTACGAAAGGATGTACATCGTCCAGATCGAAAAGGCCATAAAACTCACTACAAGAGTTTACGTCGTTTAAATCTAAAGAAACAATAAAACCCTGCGAAAGGATAAAGCATCGTCCATATCTAGCAGGTCCTAAAAAGGCTTGAAGGAGCTACCATCGTCTAGATCGAAAAGATGATGAGATTCCCGCAAGGAATGCTCATTGTCCAGATCAAAATGATGAGGAAATCCTTTAATCGACCGAGAACATTCCGACAAAAATCATCTAAGTCCACAAGACGGACGAAGAGAATGAAGAAGTAATTTCAATTCTTCTAAGGCTGAAGGGGAGAAACGATTAAAATAAGCGTAAGAAACAACAACAAACAGAACTCATATATATATATGCACAAAAATGCAAGTTGTTCAAGGGAAAACCCCAAAACATACGGGGACCTAAAATAGTGTTTGTTCAAAAAACAAAACGAAAAAAAAAGGGGCACTAAGTGTTTATGCTGGAGGAGCCTGGCCGTCACCTTCGTCAGTTGTTGCAGGATCTTCACCCGAAGCTCTAGAAGCTTGAACTGCCAGGGCAGCCTCGTCCACCTCTATCTCTTTATCCACAGCTTCAAAGTCCAGATCATCCGGATTGACTCCTTGCCCATGTTTGATCATGTATCTTCTTAACAGCTCAAACCCCTTGAAGTACCACTGGAATAGCACAGTGTTGTACTCATCCGTCGTCTGGAAGGCAAGGACGGCCTTGGCTACAGCAGCTTTCATCCTTTGACCCGCGGATGCAAGGAGATCGTCATTCTGCTTCACCTTTGCCTTTTCAGCTTCAAGTTTCTCAGTCAGGACTTTGATTTGCTCATTGGAAGTATTATTGGCGTCCATCGCCGCAATCAGATCCTTCCTCAAGCCCGAAGCCTCAGCCTCTAAAGCTTCCACCTTCGAAGTGGCCATAACAGCTTTCTCCTCACTCGCCAAGAATTGTGAAGTAAGGTGCATCGTTTCCCCCAACACCTAAAGATATTAGCTTATGAGTTTTCTGAGAAAACAATAAGATGACGATAAAATGATGGTAAAGTAAAGAGAGCATACCTGCACGAGTTTATGAACGTGCTGGTTCACCATTTCATGAGAAGGAACGAGAGAAATCTCCTTTCTCTCTTCAGGAGTTAAAAAATCATTGGCCCGGGCTACGGCAGCCTCCGCATCGTCCCAAATACTGGAACCCATCTTCTCTTTACCTTTGTGCGATGTCTTTCGCCTTTTTGGTCCAGGGACCTCTTCAATTGAAACTGCAGGAGAAGCTGTCCTTGCCTCGTCCTGAGTAGGGGTAGACGACCCCCTCTCCACCGTCTCTTTCTCTTTCTCCTTTTCTTTCTCTCTGTCAGTAAACTTCAAAGTTTTCTGACCAATGCTTAAAAGGGGTTCGTTCTTCTTCCCCCTGATTTTCGCATACAGATCTTTGTTGAATTTGCTCGTCATTTCTGGAGAAGAAAGCTAAAGAAAGTTAAAAATATATATACATATACACATACGTATCATACACGTCTACTCACGTTTTTTTTGCTCCCGATCAAGAACTTGAAGGACGTAGAGTGAAGGATCAGGTCCCAAACAGTGACGAGCCAGAGTACGCGGATCGATAAGTTCGTTGAAATCTTCGATCGTCCTTGAATATTTAATCGCTTCCTGAACTCTCGCTTCAAATCGGCTATCAAGACCAAGACGCTCCTTCACTGCACAGCAAAAAAGTCATTCAAGATTACACTGACGATCAAAAAGAAACTAACGATGATAAAAAAAAGAGGGAGCATAAAAAGACAAACGCACCAAGACCAGGGATCTCCCACCGACGCAGCAGCCTGGGGACATTTCCCCAAACGTCATCTGACAAGGTCTCCCAACCATCTCCGGACACAAAAAAATATCTTGACTTCCAGTAACGGAAGGACGAAGGGAGATCGGCTACCAAACGTGACCTCCTCTCCCAGGGGACGAGCTCATAATACCCGAATTCCCTAGACTCTTTTAGACGATAGAGATTAGTAAGCTCGTTCACCGTGATCATCTCTCCATCTGCTATGGTCGTCCAGATCACCATACAGCTTATGACAATTCTCCAAGAATTGGGCATAAGTTGCCCAGGAGCAATCTGCAGGTGATCTAGAAGCTCCATGATAAATGGATGAACGGGAAACCTTAGACCACACAGGAAGGCCGCCTCATAAAAGCAAACTTCCCCGTGGGCAAAAGCACAAGCTTTTTCACCCTTCCTGGGGAGACGAACCCTAGTTTCCGCCGGGAATTGAAACCTATCCCTGAACCTACTGAAAACATCGACCTTCAAATTACACTTTTCCTTAAGAGCATGGAAGGGACGAGGGACGACAGCGGAAGACGAAGGAAGAGTTGACAAAGGAAGATTGGACGAAGGAAGCACAGAGGTAGCTGTGTCCAGCACAGCCCCGTCCACGGCCGCGCCAGAAGAAGAACCTCCTTCAGGATCACTCGACCTCACCGCGGAACCCATTTTTTCCCTCTCAAGGACCCCGCGAACAGATTTAAACCAAGAAAAAGACTGCTGCAACAATGGGTGCAGTTCACTCAGCGCTAAGTCTAAACCACTCCCCTCAACCACAAAATCACCAAGGTATAGATACCGGTCGCCGGAAAACTCTAGAGAACCTCCCAGACGCGCGAAAAGAAAAGCAACAGAAGGACAAATTTGCTGAAATGCCGTGTAGTCCACCATTAAAGGAGGGATACACACAAAAGGAAACTAAGCAAATACAAAGCAGAAAAAAGGGAAAAGAGCAGAAAAGAAGGGATACGCACCTGAAGAGAAGGAACAAAATCGGAGGTCGAAAAGGTAAGGCAGCCACGGCAGCAAGATTCAGAATCAAACGCAGAGAAGACAAAAAAAAGGAAGAAACCCAGAAAAACCAAAGAAATATGAAACGAAGGAAATGAAAGGAAAGAGAAAGGTCAAGCTAAAAGGCATGCTTTGGAAAACCGCGGGAAACCGAAAAGACACTCACCGGAAACGATGTCTCCCCACCAGTCAGAACTAGACACGTGGCCACGACGCACGCCACGCCGCCAGAAGGCAATTAATGCGGAGAGCACTTCCCAAAAAAAAAAAAAAAAAAAAAAAAAAAGAGCCCTTTTCGTATTCCTAAGATCGTCCGACTTATGGACGATCTCGGAATAAGGGGGCAGCTGATAGATCCAAAAAATATATGACCGTCCATACCTTGCTTGTGGACGACTAATAAGAACGAGAGTGATTGCCTGAACCTACAAGTTAGTCGTCCATACACCTGTCACGACCATCCGTTACAAAATGAACAATAAATACCAATACCGTTGAAGAAGTATCTGTCAAATTTACTACCCTGCACGGGCGTTACGAAGTCAAGGAATTACACCCTCATTATGGCAGAACCAACGGCTAGAAGGGTACTGAAAACAACCTATATATATCCCCAAACGGGATCCGAAAGAGGTACAAGAAACACTCACTAAAAATTTCATTATTAAAAGGTATTTTATTCTTTCTTGATAGAAGAGGACCTTTCCTAACGTTGGCATCGGAGACTTTGTGGCTGGCGCCACACCGGTGACCACATCCATTTGTATCTAGGAATATTCTTTGCAGGATCTGGAGTGAAGGCTGACGATATCACTCTGGACGAACATCTCTACTGACGATCCTAGCATCATCAGCCTCATTGGGTATAATTTAGAAAAATGAGAATGAGAAGGATTTAGAGGGTTTTCATTCTGAACTATTTGTAGGGGGACTCTAACTATTGATGAGAAAACCAAATACAACAATGTTAGACATCACTTCATTTGAGAGATTGTATCTTAGCCAGGGCACCATTAATTAGAGTGAGCAAAATTGTTATAGTAGATAATTTAGGGTCAAAATGGGCAAATGTCCTTTTCGTGCAAACAAAGTGACATTTTGCCTTCTTTTCCAAACTAATTAGGGAAATGTCATTCTTTTGTAACTCGATTTTCTAAAAATCAAGTTTTAAAAAAAAAAAAATTCTGGAGTCCTTTAGTGGCGTTTTAAGGAGCCTATAATGACGTTTTAAGGACTTATAATCGCGTTTTGTAACTCGAGCTCCATGAACTCGAGTTATAGGTAATTTTTTATATTTTTTTACCTATAACTTGAGTTCATGGAGCTCGAGTTACAAAACGCCACTATAGGTCCTTAAAACGTCATTATAGACTCTTTAAAAACGCCACTATAGAGCTTAACTTAATTTTGAGAAAATCGATTTTCAAAAGAGGGGCATTTCCCTAATTAGTTTGGAAAATGGGGCAAAATGCTACTGTGAGGCCTGTTATTTAAAAAGATACAGGAATCATCAAAAATGGGCTTGGAGTCCAATGGCCCAGTCTGAGGACAGTCACATGTCCGAGGATGAAATTCATTTCGGATATTCTAGTCCGAGGTGGATGTAACTATCATTTTTTTCTAGGTTAACCCGCAAGGTTGTGTTAGAACTAGAGAATGAATATTGGCCTAAGGAGGTGTCGGTAAAGATAACAAATATCTTCCAAAGGCCACTGCCTCCGCATTAAATGCGTTCCAACTAACTCTCTAGCCGCATTAATGTGGAGGTGATACCTGAACAGTAACCAAGCAGCTTTATGGCCACTGAGCAAAGGTTTCGGTAAGTGCTAGATGGGACAGAAAGGAATTCTCAGAATAAGAACTACACGTGTACGGTGGAAATGGAGTAAAGAGTAAGGAACGTAGTATATAACATGGAATCAGATGACATTAGAGGGGACTTTTGGAGGAAAAAGAAAATAGAAAGAGAGAATTCATAGAGAAGCCTACTGAAACCTGGCCGAGGAGAGTCCTGATCATAAAAACGGCTCAAAGTGTCTTTTATTTATGATAACTGTAACCTTTCCTTTCAAGTAGACACAGTTCTTGTACCCACGCTCTAAAAATTTATTGTTTGGGCTTGTTGGGCTGAAAACCCATTCATATTCGGGGTCCAATCCATTTTGAGTCCCTACAATTGGCGCCGTCTGTGGGAAGAATTTGATCTATTCACAAGGAAAGGCAAGAGTAGTGTTCGCGATGGAAGGGGATGCGCCGCAGCAACCATTAGTGGGCCCACAGCAGGCGGATGCTAATCAGCACCAGGCAGAGTCTAGGGGCTCTCAGCACGGTAATCCGTTGATAGTCCACGGACATAGGGGGGATCGTGAGGGAAGTGTACGAACAACCCGCACAGACAGAAGTCACTCCCGGGGGAAAGGCCATGCTTCCCACGCAAAGAACGAAGGGGACAAGCAGCGTGAGATTAACAAGTTGAAGAGGGAATTGCGACATGAGAGACGAAGGCGTAGAGCTCATAACTCTAGACACTCCTCTGAAGAGTCAGATGACACCAGTTATAGACAGAGATCGAGAACTCCACCTAGTGAGTCTTTTTCGCATGAAGAAGAATACCACCATGAGCGAAGGTATAAGAGTCCGCCTCGCCAGGGTCGAGGAAATGACGCCTTGAACAAAGCACTGAGTCAGGTCTCTAAGTCGCCCTTTACGCGACGTATTGAAGACGCTAATCTCCCTCGGCGGTTCAATCAGCCCGTGTTCACTATTTATAATGGCCGAACAGACCCCGTAGAACATGTCAGCCACTACAGTCAGAGAATGGCCATTTATGCTAGAGACGAGGCCTTAATGTGCAAAGTTTTCCCATCTAGCCTGGGCCCGGTGGCGATGAGATGGTTCAACGGCCTAAAAGCTAATACTATTGACTCTTTTAAGAAACTCACCCAGGCTTTTGGTGCCCGCTTTATCACATGTAGGAGGGTTGGTCAACCCTTGGGATTGTTGCTATCCATGTCTATGCGGGAGGGGGAAACCCTGAAGGCCTACTCGGACAGATATTGGGAAATGTTCAATGAGGTGGACGGAGCTCAGGACAATGTGGCCATTAATACCTTTAAGGAAGGTCTTCCAGCCGAGCATGGCCTGAGGAAGTCTTTGACTGGTAAGCCTGTTACCAGCGTGCGTCAGCTTATGGATCGGATAGACAAGTACAGAAGAGTAGAGGAGGATCAGATACAAGGCAGAGGAAAGTCTAAGGCAATCCCTCAGGAGAGGAGGGATTTCAAACCGGACCGGTACAATAACAACTGACCTCGGAGGGACTTTGGGGGGCAATCGGGATCTGCCAACTCCCAGGCGGTTAGTGCCGTGTTCCGAGAACCAGTGCAGCGAGTTCTGGAGAAGATAAAGGATGAGCCATTCTTTAGGTGGCCCAATAGGATGGCAGGGGATCCTATGAGGCGTAATCGAAAGCTTTACTGCCACTACCATCAGGATCATGGTCATATTACTGAAGACTGTAAAAACTTGTGGGACCACTTGGAACAGCTGGTCCAAGAAGGGAAATTGACCCAGCTTCTACATCATTCCAGCGGCCGAGGGGGCCAGGCAGGCTCAGCGTTTCAGGGGAACGCTTCTTCAGGACCCCTTTTGGGAACGATAAACGTTATATTTGCTGCCCCGGGGAGAACTGGGTCTTGCCCTTCCAGGGTGATGTTTGTGTCTCAGTGCTTGGATGAGGGCTCCAGTTCAAGGCCAAAAAGAGCCAGACTGGGCACCTCACTGGTGCTAGGCTTTTCAGAGGAGGATAAAAGAGGAACCATACAACCGCATGAGGATGCTTTGGTGGTTACAATTAGGATTTGAGGGTATGACGTGAAAAGGGTGATGATTGACGAGGGGAGCGCGGCCGAGGTAATGTATTCTGATTTATTCAGGGGGCTGAATTTGAAACTTGAGGATTTGACAACCTACAGTTCCCCGCTAGTGAGCTTCGAGGGTAGATCGGTCGTTCCGGTGGGGATGATTAGATTACCTGTGCAGACTGGTCCAGATGTGGTGGAGGTGGATTTTATTGTGGGGGATGCTTTTTCTCTGTACACGGCTATTTTAGGTAGACCCTGGTTGCATGCCATGGACACCGTTTCTTCCACTCTTCACCAGAAGGTGAAATACCCCTCAGGGGGCGAGGTCTCAGAGATTTTGGGAAATCAGACCATGGCTAGGCAGTGCATGATAATGGCCATACAACATCGGCCAGAGACAAGTACTTCAACCGCAACCGGGCAGGATTTATAGCAATCAAAGAATCATGAAGCCCAAGTTAGCACTTCCGACGAGGAAATGAAGTGCGAGAATTTGGAGAGGGTGAGTGTTGGCGATGATCCGGAAAAGTACTTTCAGGTTGGTGCACAGTTACCTTTGTCGGAGAAGGAACAATTAGTTGAGGTTCTCAGGAAGAACGTTGATGTGTTTGCATGGAGTGCTTATGAAGCCCCAGGGGTGGATCCGGAGTTCATTTGTCATCATTTGAACGTCAATCCCTCTATTATTCCAAAGCAACAGCCACCTCGGTGTCCGTCCAGGGTACATACTGAGGCTATTAAAGAAGAGGTGAATAAGCTCAAGCAGGCAGGGGCTATCAAGGAGGTGTTTTTTCCTCAATGGTTAGCCAATACGGTTGTAGTGAAAAAGAAAAATGGCAAATGGCGAGTGTGTGTTGACTATACGGATCTTAACAGAGCGTGCCCAAAGGATCCTTTTCCCATGCCCCGTATAGATCAGTTGGTGGATGCGACCGTGGGCCATCCTCGGATGAGTTTCCTGGACGCCTTTCAGGGCTATCATCAAATCCCACTGGCTTTGAACGACCAAGAGAAGACCGCTTTTCTCACTCCCACTGGAAATTATCACTATAAGGTAATACCCTTTGGCTTAAAGAACGCAGGGTCCACTTACCAGAGAATGATGACGAAGATGTTTGAACCGCAATTGGGTAAAAGCATTGAGGTCTATATCGACGATATGGTCGTAAAGAGCAAAGTAGTGGCCGAGCATGTGACAGACCTTACCAATATATTTGAGATTTTAAGAAGGCACAAATTGCGTATGAACGCGTGCAAGTGCTCATTTGGGGTAAGTTCAGGGAAGTTCTTGGGTTACATGGTGACTCATCGGGGAATTGAGGTGAACCCTGATCAAATTAGGGCCATAACTAGCTTGCAAGCACCTCGGAATCCAAGGAAGTCCAGAGGTTGACTGGGATGACCGCCGCATTGAACAGATTCATATCCAGATCGGCTGACAGGTGCAGGCCTTTTTTCCTGCTGCTCCACAAGTGGAAGGGATTCGAATGGACTGAGGAGTGCGCCCTAGCATTTCAGCAGCTGAAGGAGTATTTGTCTTGGCTGCCCGTCATGTCTAGCCCTGAGGTGGATGAAGTTCTTTTTTCCTACCTGGCGATCACCACTTATGCGATCAGTTTTGTTCTGATACGAGTGGACAATGGAGTACAGCGGCCAGTCTACTACGTGAGTAAGTCGCTTCATGAGGCCGAAGTACGTTACCTGCCTTTGGAAAAGGCTATTTTGGCAGTGGTGCACGCTACGAGGAAGCTTCCCCATTACTTTCAAGCGCATACTGTGTTCGTCTTAACTCAGTACCCGATCAAAGCAGCACTTCGGAGTGCAGACTATACTGGCAGAGTTGCCAAGTGGAGCACAATTCTAAGGGCCTTTGATGTTAAATACATGCCCCGTACCTCTGTGAAGGGTCAAGTGCTCGCCGATCTGGTGGCCGAATTCACCGAAGGTCCTGAAGAAATAGAGGCAAGCCCAAGTGGCATGGATGAAAAATCAGTTGGTCTTATCTCCGCGCAACCTATTTCATCCTGGAAGGTGTATGTGGATGGGGCGGCAAATCAGCGGGGGTCGGGAATAGGAATTGTACTGATATCCCCTGAGAAGATCATCATAGAGAAATCTCTAAGGTTGGGATTCTCGGCTACTAATAACGAGGCGGAGTATGAAGCTTTGTTAATGGGGATGATAATAGCCCAGAAGCTTGGTGCAAAGACAGTAGAAGTATTCTCGGATTCGGGGCTGGTCGTGGGTCAGGTCAGAGGGGAGCTGGAAGCTCGAGACATAAGAATGCAGGAATACTTGAGCCAGGTTAGGCGTATGCAAGTTAACTTTGAATTTTTTGAGATAACCCATGTCCCTAGGAGCGGAAATGCCCATGCGGACTCCTTGGCCACCCTTGCCACGTCCTCGGCTCAAAACCTACCCCGGATGATAATGGTTGAGGATTTGAACAAACCTACCTCAGTAACGACAGACACGCTTCAGGTCAACCAAATCAGCTCGGCACGTAGCTGGATGGATCCTATAATATTATTCCTTGAGAAGGATATACTGCCCGAAAACAAATCAGAGGCAGAGAAGATAAGGAGAAAGGCTCCTCTTTTTTGGCTGTCCGAGGATAAGAAGTTATACAAACGCTCTTACTCTGGGCCATATCTGCTTTGTGTACGCCCTGAAGCATCGGAGGATCTTTTAGAAGAGCTGCATGAAGGAATTTGTGGTAGTCATACAGGAGGAAGGTCTTTGTCTCACCGGGCGATTACACAGGGGTACTGGTGGCCAAGCATGGGAGCAGGAAGCCAGGCCTCAAGTTCCGAGGACTGAGTAGTTGTCTTGTCGGCCACTCGTTGAGGCCCGTGGCTAACTTTTTGCTGCTTTGCAGCTCTTTGGTCCTCATTTTCGCGGGTCGTACGAGACCGCCCAGCGTCCACCACTTCTTTGTCCTTTGGCTCTCTCCTTTTCTTCGGATCGCTGGGTTCGGTCACAGGTGGCTGAGGTGGCCGAGGATGAGGAGGAGGGGGAGGTGGGAGGATGGGTTGAACTGGCTTCTCCATTACCACCCTGCCAGGCTGGCCTTCAATTACATCCTTCAAGCTCCTCTGGCTTTTCCTTTGGATGCCCATTTCTTCAGAGGTCACCTCGGGAGATTGAGGCTGGTTGAAAACGTCAAACTCGTCTGCAGAATCTGACAGTTCTACAACTCCTCCTGGAGTTTCTTCTTCTTCTTCTTCTGCTTCTTCTTCTTCTTCCTCTTTGTCTTCTTCCTTCACTTCCTGGGGAACAGAGTGTGACGATGAAGCACCTTTAGAGAGAAGGGCCTTAGGCAATGGCTCAGTGAAAGGAACACCCTCAGGAATTGGAACACCTTCAGGAACAATGAATCCCTCAAAGACTACACTGATACGGCGGAGCCGAGGATCTTTTGCTTTTATTACGCACTTGGGAGCTTGAAAGGCTGTAGAGATGGGTTTGTATTTGAGGATTAAGTGTGCTGCTCTTAATTGGCCGTCAGATGGATTCACATATACCTCGGATCACAGGATTCTGTCTAAGCTCTCCCTGTTAATCAATCTGATATGAGGCTTAGTAGCGCGCTTATCTGCAAAGTGATTAAAACATAGAATGAAAACTTTATTAGAGATAAAAGTAACTTGAGTCAAAAGTATAATCCAATTTATAAGGGTGTATGTCCTAGGAACCCCACATGGTCGTCCCTCCTCAGTCGGACAGGGTAAACCATCATGCCATTCCCCGGAGAAAATAATGAAATCATCTTTCAAACCCTTGTTTGATGTAGGGAGGCACTGAATCAATCTTATTTCAGGGAACCTGGATTTAAGGTAATATCCCTGCCCCTTCAAATGATTGAGATTATACACCCAGTTCACATTGTGATGGGTTAGACCTAGATTATACTTGGCGTTTAGAGCCTCTATACTCCCAAGCACCCTGAACATATTCGAGGCGCACTGTGTAGGAGGTAATCTGAAAAACCTAAGGTAACTTCTAGTTAAACTACCCATCGGGATGGTCATCCCTCCCTCTATAAAAGCGATTATAGGGATGACCACTTCCCCTGTTCTTCTCTCGTGTAACCACGTTTTTGTGGAGGCATACCTCATACCCACTGTTGGGGGAATCCTATACTTGGCTCTAAATGCTTCTATTTGTTCCTCAGAATCAAAAATATACTTGAATCTACCCTTTTCCTAACAGTTGTAAAGAAAAACTGACGAAGAGGACGAAAAGCTAAGGAGGGTTAAGGGAACTTACAGGTTTGGAAAATGAGCTCCTTGGACAGGCTCCTAGTATTTATGAGAGCGTGAAGTGGTGAGAGAGAGACAGGTTCAAAGAACACGCGCTGAGACGGTGTGATTTATGTAACTGAAGAGAGTTTTGATTTGAAAGGCCCTTTATAAGGGCACAGAAATTGGGAGCGGGAAAAATCCCGCCCATAAATGCGAAGGATCCTCCACCGTTAGATTTGCATCATGTCGTTGCATGTGGGGGACAGAGAAGCCATCATCATTTAATAATGGCGTGTTCCCGACGCCGAAACGTCAGGAGCGTGCCTTGGGCAGATAGAAAGACGTTCTGAAGGCAAGGAAAGTCTACGAAATAAATGGGGGCTAGATGTCAAAATCTCCCTTTTTTCCGAGATGACAAAAAGCGAGATTTTGAGGGGCTATTGTGGGGCCTGTTATTTAAAAAGATACAGGAATCATCAGAAATGGGCTTGGAGTCCAATGGCCCAGTTCGAGGACAGTCACATGTCCGAGGATGAAATTCACCTCGGATATTCTAGTTCGAGGTGGATGTAACTATCATTTTTGTCCAGGTTAACCCGCAAGGTTGTGTTAGAACTAGAGAATGAATATTGGCCTAAGGAGGTGTCGGTAAAGATAACAAATATCTTCCAAAGGCCACTGCCTCCGCATTAAATGCGTTCCAACTAACTCTCTAGCCGCATTAATGTGGAGGTGATACCTGAACAGTAACCAAGCAGCTTTATGGCCACTGAGCAAAGGTTCCGGTAAGTGCTAGATGGGACAGAAAGGAATTCTCAGGATAAGAACTACACGTGTACGGTGGAAATGGAGTAAAGAGTAAGGAACGTAGTATATAACATGGAATCAGATGACATTAGAGGGGACTTTTGGAGGAAAAAGAAAATAGAAAGAGAGAGTTCATAGAGAAGCCTACTGAAACCTGGCCGAGGAGAGTCCTGATCATAAAAACGGCTCAAAGTGTCTTTTATTTATGATAACTGTAACCTTTCCTTTCAAGTAGACACAGTTCTTGTACCCACGCTCTAAAAATTTATTGTTTGGGCTTGTTGGGCTGAAAACCCATTCATATTCGGGGTCCAATCCATTTTGAGTCCCTACAGCTACTTTGTTTACGCGAAAAGGGCATTTGCCCATTTTCTCCGATAATTTAGCATGCATGATGACTACACTAATTTCTTTGGGCAAGTTTAATCATTATTTGAACTCGACTGATATTTGTTGTTTGTGATAACCTTTAGGGTTTTGGTGGAGACAATTGGTGAAGGCTATGAAAGAGTTTCGTTCATATACCTTGATTCAATTTAAGTTAAGGTGGAGATTTTTTTTTTCAAATATATGTTTTTAACGTGGCTTGAATTTGCCATGCCAAATTTTATTTAACTTATTGAATATTGATGACCCTTTAACCTAATTCATATGGCATTCGAAGTTACACTTTTAGTTCACTTTGGACTCCTTTCCTTACATGACAAGATCCTAAATCCTAATTGTGTATGTGTTAGCCCTTAAGGATGCACAATTTCAACTTTTTCATGCTTTGAACTTAGAGAATAAGGAATTCTTGTGGTGTGTTAATTGTGAGAGGGTTTAGTTCTTTAGGTTTATTTGGGGGTTGAAGCGTTTGTACCACCATTGTAACCCTTTCTCCTTGATGTTGCTTATGGATGTACGCTTAAAGTCAAATCATGTAAATTCTTTGTGATTGTGTGTTTGTATAAGCTGGTAGAATTGATTATACTCAATAAAAAAAAAAAATATAAAAACTTCTTCTATGTCAACATCATCAATATTACTATTGGCTTTGTTACCTCAATTGATTACCAGTAACATGACACCATACACCTACTAAAATTGAAGACATATAACATTTGGTTGATTTCAGAATATTTTGCTACATAAGTTTTTGAGACTTTATAATTTTACACATAATTTTAATTTAATTATTTTAAATTTATTTAAATACTATTATATATTTTAACTCTCCATTATAATTTTGACATATCATATGTATATATATTTTTTAAGTAATAGAATATGTAGTTCCATATATAAACATGACCACAGTAAAAACCTAATATTAATTTTTTTTATCTGATATATAAATTCTACTCTAGCCCAATCCTAAGCGTATAATGTATATATATGTGAAACTCCCTTCTAAATATTTGAACCTCAACCCTTGCCCTCTCCCCACCCAATAAGAACTTATAAAAACATAATAATAATAAATGTCTATTAATAACTGTAGGGATAAGGACCCAAAATTATATATTAGGTTTTGGGCCTTAGCCGAGGACGTTGATTGGTCCAAGGACGAATAAACAGTAGTGGGGATGTTAAGTTCAGAAGCCCATAAGTAAGATGCAAACGAAAAGATTAGGAAAGGTGGTCCGAGGAGGATTATCTCCTTAGATGAGGAAAGCACAGATCAAATATATATCTTATCACTCAAGGAGACCTTCCAGGACGTTCTACTGATATGGACGTGTATTATGAGCGTACATGAGGGATGGAAGCTCAAAATATCTAAGGAAAAGCTGCTACCACCGCATTGAATGTTCTGCAGCTAATTTCTGGCCGCATTTATGTGGAGAAGACCTCTGAACAGTAATGCCTTGGCTATCCCAACTCACAGAGGGCTAAAGAAGGTGTCCGATGGGACAAGCACTCAAGTAATAGCTTGGATGATCAACAAATGGAGGGCCAAGATCAATCAATGGGAGATATATAACACAAGGAACCCTTGAGAAAAAGGGGGATAAAAAAACTAAGAGAAAAAAGACTGTAGCATCAAGAACTGATCCTGTAATCCAACCTGAGAGAAATATATAAGATCTGATCTCCTCGAACTTTGCCGAGGACGACTTTCTTTAGCATAAACGTGTTTATTCTTATTCTCTTGCCATCTGAATCTTCTTTGGTATTTGTCTGATTAATTAAAGCCCAGTTTTTCCAACACATTCTCTACAAATTTATTGTTTCGGGTTTTTTGGGTCTGAGTCCACCAACCTTTGGGCTAAGGACCCAAACCAGGTCCTTACAATAACTATCATAATTATCAAACTTTAAATTTAGAAAAGAAATTAAAAGAGAAAAAATCATCTTATATTAAACTTTCCCCTGAATTATTCTAGTAATAATTAACTAATTTTTTTTGGAGGAGTTATTGACTAGTTATTATTAATTATCATTGAACATCTTAATTTGAGTGGTACTCAGATTTTATCCCCTATTGTGGGCCTTTTATTTTAGGAAAAAAAAAAAAACCTACAATACTGCATTTTTTCTTTCAATTTTTAGATAAATACTATAAAATTAATTCTAAAATGACAAAGTTTAGCTACAAAATTGGTTGTAGCTTAAAGTTATAACTTTACTCAATAAAATAAACATTATTACATATTTTAAAATTTTAACCGTTGAATTGCATGTTATTTACTCTTTTAATACACATGTCAAATTTTGTGTTAATCAGATATTATTTACTATTGATCTATGTAAGGACCAAATTTGAATTCCTAGCCCAACAAGTGGATGGACTTAGGTCCAAAAAGCCCAAAATAATGAATTTATAAAGAGTGGATGGACTTCAGCCTTTCCCGACCCAGTTTGGCTAGAAATAAAGCCGGAATGATATTTTTGAATTTTTTGAATTTATATTCTATTTTTTGGAAATTTTCTAGACCAAGTAGGGTAGGAACGGAATCGGAA
Source organism: Quercus aquifolioides (assembly GCA_019022515.1). Classification (NCBI taxonomy): domain Eukaryota; kingdom Viridiplantae; phylum Streptophyta; class Magnoliopsida; order Fagales; family Fagaceae; genus Quercus; species Quercus aquifolioides. The sequence goes on along the minus strand of CM032336.1, from coordinate 41,170,653 downwards.
CGAAAATTTTCTTTTTCCTCTTTTTCGGCCTTTCCCGTCTCGGTTTGGCTAGAAATAAAACCGGAATGACTTTTTTTAATTTTTTTAATTTTTATTCTATATTTTAAGAATTTTCTAGATCGGGTCGGGTAGGAACGGAATCGGAATGAAAATTTTCTTTTTCCTCTTTTTCGGCCTTTCCCAACCCGGTTTGGTTAGAAATAAAGCCGGAATGAAGTTTTTTAATTTTTTGAATTTTTATTCTATTTTTTGGGAATTTACTAGACTGGGTTGGGTAGGAACGGAATCAGAACAAAAATTTTCTTTTTCCTCTTTTCATCCATTTCCAGCCAGGTTTGGCTAGAAATAAAGCCGGAATGATGTTTTTTAATTTTTTGAATTTTATTCTATTTTTTGGAAATTTTCTAGACCAGGTAGGGTAGGAATGGAATCAGAACGAAAATTTTCTTTTTCCTCTTTTTCGGCCTTTCCCGACCCTGTTTGACTTGAAATAAAGCCGGAATGATATTTTTTAATTTTTTGAAATGAGGGAAAATGATTTCCCCGGGTCCCTTATATAGGGGATAGGGTTGAGTGGGAGTTATCCCACTCAAAATTCAAGAAGAAATGTCAACCGCAGGATTTGCGTCTCACTGTTGGATGCGGGGAACAAAGCGCCGCCTGGAGCAATTAATGACGCATCGCAGGCTCTAAAGCGTTAGTGACGGTTATGGGGCGTGCAAAACAATACTCCCACATGTGTAAGCCAAAGAAATGAATGACCTTAACTTTTAACAAATCAAAACCCCACTTTTTCTCCTCGAATAAGAGGGAAAAACCAGAGTTTTGAAGGGCTATTGTAGGGATAAGGGCCCAAAATTGTATATTGGTTTTTGGGCCTTAGCCGAGGACGTTGATTGGTCCGATGACGAATAAACAGTAGTGGGGATGTTAAGTTCAGAAGCCCATGAGTAAGATGCAAGCAGAAAGATTGGGAAAGGTGGTCCGAAGAGGATTATCTCCTCAGATGAGCAAAGCATGGATCAAATATATATCTTATCATTCAAGGAGACCTTCCAGGACGTTCTACTGATAGGGACGTGTATTATGAGCGTACATGAGGGATGGAAGCTCAAAATATCTAACGAAAAGCTGCTGCCATTGCATTGAATGTTTTGCAGCTAATTTTCTGGCCGCATTTATGTGGAGAAGACCTCTGAACAGTGCTGCCTTGGCTATCCCAACTCACAGAGGGCCAGAGAAGGTGTCCAATGGGACAAGCACTCAAGTAATAGCTTGAATGATCAACAAATGGAGAGCCAAGATCAATCAATGGGAGATATATAACATAAGGAACCCCTGAGAAAAAGGGGGATTGGAAAACTAAGAGAAAAAAGACTGTAGCGTCAAGAATTGATCCTGTAATCCAACCTGAGAGAAATATATAAGAACTGATCTCCTCAGACTTTTCTGAGGATGACTTTCTTTAGCATAAATGTGTTTATTCCTATTCTCTTACCATCTGAATCTACTTTGGTATTTGTCTGATTCGTTAAAGTCTAGTTTTTCCAACCAATTCTCTACAAATTTATTGTTTTGGGCTTTTTGGGCCTGAGTCCACCAACCTTTGGGCTAAGGACCCAAATAAGGTCCTTACAATTCCCACATCAAGGCTTCGTCCTTAGAAGGGACAGCCATTCTCTAGTTGAAATGGCTCACATGCTCCATATGATATGTTCGACCATTGTAGATGGTGAACATTGGCTGATTGAATTGCTGAGGAAGTCTTGCCCCTTCAATCCTGCGCGTGAAAGGCGATCTGGAAATCTGGTTCAATGCCTTGTTCATAGCGTCATTTTCCATGCCTTTGCGAGGTGGGCTCTTATACCTATGTTTGTGATGGTGCTCCTCATTGTAGGAGAAAGACTTGCTGGGTGGGGTCCTTGACCTTTGTCTATAACTAGCATCCTCTCCATCATCAGAGGAAACGTTGGAGTTGGAGGGGGTTTGCTTTCGCTATGCACAGCGCAGCTTTCTCTTCAGATGGTCAACCTCCAGTTGTAGGGCTCATGGTAATGAGATGGTTCAATGGCTTAAGGGCGGGTTCCATAGATTCCTTCAAGGAGCTCACCTAGACATTTGGCTCTCATTTTATTACTTGTAGCAGAGTTCTTCAGCCCTTAGATTCTCTACTGTCCTTGTCCATGCAAGAAAGGGAAACCTTGAAAACGTACTCGGACAGATATTGGGAGATGTATAATGAGATAGATGATGACTTTGATGACGTGGCCATCAGTACTTTCAAGGTTGGCCTCCCAACTGAGCACGGTTTAAGGAAGTCTTTGACGGGAAAACTTTTCATCAGCGTGCGCCAACTCATGGACCGGATTGACAAGTATGAGAGGGTTGAGGAAGACCAGCAGCAGGGGAAAGGCAAGGCTAAGGTTATCCCTTAGGAGAGGGGGGATTTCAGGTCGGACCGATACAATAACAATCGACCTCGGAGGGACTTTGCTGAGTAGCCAAGGCCTGCCAATACTCAAGTTGCGGTGTTTCGAGAACCGGTGCACCAGGTTCTAAAGAAGATCAAGAATGAGCCATTCTTCAAGTGGCCAAATAAGATGGCAGGAAACCCCATGAGGCGCAATCAGAATCTTTACTGTAGAAATTTGTGGGATCATCTGGGCCAGCTGGTCCGAGAGGGAAAACTGAAGCACTTTTTGCATCATTCTAGTGGTCTGCAGGGACAAGCAAATCCAGAACCTCGGAGAGATGCTTCTTCAAGGCCTCATTTGGGTACGATAAATGTCATCTTTGCCACTCCAGGAAGGACCGGTTCTTGTCCTTCTAGAGTGATGTCTGTGGCTTGGATGTCCGTCGAGGACACCAATCCGGAGTCGAAGAAGGCTAGAATGGATATCCAACCGATACTAAGTTTTTCGGATGAGAATAAGATTGGAACCATACAGCAGCATGATGACCCTTTGGTGGTCACGCTCAAGATTGAGGGGTATGATGTGAAGAGGGTAATGGTGGACCAAGGCAGTGGTGCTGAGATAATATACCCCGACCTGTACAAGGGGTTGAACTTGAGACCCGAGGACTTAACAGCCTACGATTCACCCTTTGTGAGTTTTGATGGGAAGGTTGTCATTCCGAGGGGCCAGATTAAACTACCCGTGCAGGCTGGTTCAAAAGTGGTAGAGGTGGACTTCATCGTGGAGGATGCTTATTCCCCCTACACGGCCATTGTGGCTAGGCCTTGGCTTCATGTGCTGAGAGCCGTCTCTTCTACCTTGCACCAGAAGGTGAAATATCCATCGAACGGCCAAATTAAAGAGATTGTTAGGAGTCAATCCACGGCTAGGCAGTGCCTGGTGGCTGCCATCTTACATTAGCCTGAAGCTGAGTCCTCGGCCTCTGCTGAAAAGGGCTTATAGCAATTGAAAGCTTCAGATTTGCTTGTCAATGGATTAGTCGAGGGGGCAAATGTGAAGATTTAGAAACAGTTGTTGTTGGTGATGATCCATAGAAGTTTTTTCTGATCGAAACTCAACTGCCTCTTTTAGAGAAGGAAGAGCTGATACAGTTTCTTAAGAGAAATGTTGATGTGTTCGTATGGAACGCTAACGAAGCCCCAGGGGTGAATCCGAGCTTCATCTGCCATCATTTAAATGTTAATCCATCTGTCACCCCGAAGAAGCAACCACCTCGGCACTCGTCCAAGGATCACTCTGATGTTGTCAGAAATGAGGTGAAGAAGCTCAAGCAGGCAGGGGCTATCAAGGAGGTTTTCTACCCTGAGTGGCTGGCCAACACTATGGTGGTGAAGAAGAAGAGTGGGAAGTGGCGTGTGTGTGTGTGAACTTCACAAATCTAAATAAGGCTTGCCCAAAAGATCCCTTCCATATGTTTAAGATAGATCAGCTGGTGGACACAACTGTAGGCCATCTTCGGATGAGCTTCTTAGATGTCTTTCAAGGATACTACCAGATACCACTAGCCCTGGATGACCAAGAAAAGACAGTTTTTGTCACTCCCACTGGTAACTACCATTACAAGGTGATGCCCTTCAGTTTGAAAAACGTAGGGTCTACCTATCAAAGGATGATGACTAGGATGTTTGAACGACAGTTAGGCAAGAGTATTGAGGTCTATATAGACGATATGGTGGTGAAGAGTAAGGTGGTGTCCGAGCACGTAGGATACCTCGAAAACATTTTTGAAATTCTGAGGAAACACAAACTGCGACTCAATGCTTCTAACTGTTCTTTCGGGGTTGGATCAAGGAAGTTTTTGGGGTACATGGTTACATATCGAGGAATTAAAGTTAACCCCAACCAGATTAAGGCAATCAACAGTTTACAACCACCTCGGAATCCCAAGGAAGTCCAGAAGCTGACTGGAATGACTGCTACCTTGAATCGGTTTATCTCTCAGTCAGCAGATAGATGTAGACCCTTCTTCCTATTGATGAATAAGTGGAAGAGATTTGAGTGGACCAAGAAGTGTGCTTTAGCCTTCCAACAGCTTAAGGATTATCTCTCTCGGCCACCTATCATGTCCAGTCCTGAGATGGATGAGGTCCTATTTGCTTATATTGCTGTGGCCCCTCATACTGTAAGCTTGGTCTTGGTACGAGTTGATAACAGCATACAAAGGCCAGTTTATTATGTGAGCAAGTCACTACATGAGGCCGAATCTGTTATCTACCATTGGAGAAAGCCATTTTGGCGGTGGTACATGCTACACGGAAACTCCCCCATTACTTCTAGGCACACACAGTAGTTGTCCTAACTCAGCTCCCGCTTAGAGCTCTTCTCCGAAGTGCTGATTACATAAGGAGGATTGCTAAATGGGGCACAATCCTAGGAGCTTTTGACATCAAATACATGCCTCGTACCTATGTCAAAGGTCAAGTCCTCGCGGATCTAGTAGCCGAGTTTGCTGAATCCCCATTGGAATTAGAAGCAGAGAAGTGCGACATTGATGGAAAATCGGTTGACATGGTCTTTCAACAAGATCCCTTATCCTGGAAAGTGTACGTTGATGGTGCAACAAATCAGAAGGGATCTAGAGTGGGGCTAGTTCTAATATCCCCCGAAAAGATTACTATTGAGAAATCATTGAAGTTGAACTTCTCGGCCACAAATAACGAAGCAGAATATGAGGCTCTACTGATGGGAATGACCATGGTTCAAAGAATGGGCGGAAATGCAGTAGAGATGTTCTTGGACTCAAGATTGGTCGTTGATCAAGTGAAAAGAGAGTTTGAAGCTAGAGATGGAAGAATGTAAGGGTACTTGAGTCAGGTTAGACACTTGCAATCAGAGTTCGAATCTTTCAACCTATTGCATATCCCTAAAAGTGGAAACACACATGTTGATTCCCTAGCCACACTTGCAACCTCCTCAGCGCAGAGCTTGCCTCGGGTCATCCTTGTAGAGGATTTGTACAAGCTCATGGTGCTGAAAAGAGAGGTGGTCCATGTTCACCAAGTTAGAGTAGGGCCTAGCTGGATGGACCCCATGGTACTATTCTTGAAGAGGATATCCTGCCCAAGGGGAAATCAGAAGCTGACAAGGTACGAAGAAAGGCTCCTCGGTTATGGCTGTCTGAGGACCAAAAATTATATAAACGCTTTTTTTCTGGGCCATACCTGCTATGCATACACCCCGAGGCAACATAATTACTCCTTGAGCAGTTACATGAGGAGATTTGTGGAGGCCACACTGAAGGCAGATCTTTGTTGCACAGAACCATCACGCACAGGAATATGCAAGGAAGTGCGACCAGTGTCAAAGGTTCGCACCAAACATACATCAGATAGAAGGAGTTCTTAATCCTTTGTCCAGCCCTTGGTCATTCACTAAATGGGGCTTAGACATTGTAGGCCATTTCCCCAAGGCAGCAGGAAATAAGAGATACTTACTAGTCGGCACGGACAACTTCACGAAGTGGGTTGAAGCTAAGCCCTTGGCAAATATCAGGAATATGGATGCCAAGAAATTTTTTTAGAAAAACATTGTCACACGGTTCGGGGTCCCTCGTACCCTCATTTCGGACAATGGCCTTCAGTTTGATAGTAAATCTTTCAAGAGATACTGTTGTGACCTGGGAATTACGAATAGATATTCTACCCCAGCTTATCCCCAAGGGAATGGATAAATTGAGGCTGTTAACAAGGTCATAGTGAATGGACTCAAGAAGAGGTTGGATGATATGAAGAGAAAATGGGTGGAAGAGCTGTCGCATGTCTTTTGGACATACTGAACCACACCTCGCAGATCAACAGGGGAGACCCCCTTTTCAATGACATATGGAGCCGAAGCAATTATTCATTTAGAACCGGCTTCCCAACGCTGAGAACAAGTTCTTTCAATCCGAGCGACAACAATGGATTGCTAGAAAAAATCTTAGACTTTATTGAAGAAATGAGAGAAAATGCAACAGTCTAATTGGCATACTACCAACACAAACTCAAACAAGGTTATGATGCCAATGTGAAGCTGAAACCGTTAGCGCCTAGAGACTTGGTGTTGAGAAAGGTTCTAGGTACTGTAAAGAACCCAGCATGGGGAAAGTTGGGGCGCAACTGGGAAGGGCCATATCGCATCACCTCGGTGGCTGGTATAGGAGCATACTTCCTCGAAGACCTAGATGAACATGTAATACCACGCCCTTGAAATGTAAACAACCTGAAAATGTATTATTATTAAAGAAAGTTTCCTTTGTCATAAGCTTATTTATTGTGTAAATACATCGTACTTCCCATTATTATCTTTATAAATGTTAAACAGAACTTTAGACATATCTGGCTCCTCGGACCAAATGTTTTGGAGAAATTAACACTCTATGACATCTTTCTAAGTGTTTAAATAAAACTTTAGCCATGCCTGGCTCCTCGGAGTAGATTCTTTGGGGAAATTAAACACTCTATGACATATTTCTACGTGTTTAAATAGAACCTTAGACATGCTTGGCTACTTGGACCAGATGCTTTGGGGAAATTAACACTCTATGACATCTTTTTAAATGTTTAAACAAAACCTTAGACATGCCTGGCTTCTTGGACCAGATGTTTTGGGGAAATTAACACTTTATGACATCTTTCTAAGTGTTTAAACAGAACCTTAGACATGCCTGCCTCCTCGGACCAGATGCTTTGAAAAAATTAACACTGTATGACATCTTTCTAAGTGATTAAACAGAACCTTAGACATGCTTGGCTCTTCAGACTAGATGCTTTGCGAAAATTAACACTCTATGACATCTTTCTAAGTGTTTAAACAAAACCTTAGACATGCCTGGCTCCTCGAACTAGATGCTTTGGGAAAATTAATACTCTATGATATCTTTCTAAGTGTTTAAACAGAATCTTAGCCATGCCTGGCTCCTTGGACCAGATACTTTGGAAAAATTAAACACTATATGACATCTTTCTACATGTTTAAATAGAACCTTAGACATGCCTGGCTCCTCGGACCAGATGTTTTGGGGAAATTAACACTCCATGACATATTTCTAAGTGATTAAACAGAACCTTAGACATGTCTGGCTCCTCGGACCAGATGCTTTGGGGAAATTAACACTCTATGACATCTTTATTAGTGTTAAACAAAACCTAGTCATGATTGATCCCCCAGATCACATACTTGGGGAAAATTAATACTGTGATATCTATTAGTCTTTTACTAAGTGTCAAAACAAATCCAGGGTTATACCCTACTCCTCGGATTGATGGCCTTGAGTAAGTTGAAGTCCTTATTTATTTATCTAAGTTATGAGCAGGATGAAGGTTGTCTGCCATTTTAATTTTTACAAAGCATATATTTATTTTCATTAGATTCAGCCTTCATTGCAGAAGGTTCAGTTCTCAAATATGAATATGTGATAGACCTCTTTATTGTTGTTACCTGATCAAATTACTTAGATTGTTAGCAGTGTATTATTGTTAGTTTTTATTGAAGACAGGGTGGCAGCAGTTTGATGCTATTTGCAATAGTAATAAGCTTCAAAGCATATAAAATAAAGGTGCAAGAGATAAAAAGAAAAAGCATCTTCATTAAACAGAGGGAGTACATTATATACAGAGACAGAATGCCACTGCAAAAAATAAAAAAATAACAACAACAACAACAAAACAACAAAAGAAACTACAAATTAAGTCCTAAGTGCTACTTCTTGGCCTTGGGGGGGTCTTCTTTTTGGCTCAGCTGGGAGGCAGGGACATCCTTGGCCTGAGGATCATTCTCTTTGGTCTTGGCCCCTGTCTCCTTTGCTTTGGCCTTAACAACATCCTTAGCCTTTGAGGGGGGCTTAGTCCCCTTACCCTTACCTTTCTCTTTGGCCCCCTCAGCCCCTTAACCTTGATCACCAGCTTAGCTGGGTCCTTTCAAAGCCTCAGAGAGGGGGAGTGCAGCCAGTGCGGTTAGCGGTTGCTCTGAAGACTCAGGAGCAGTGGCAGAGAAAGATGGGAGGCCAACCGGGATTTCACGGATCTCGGGGTGGTAGTATACTTTCCCCGATTGCCTCCACTCCGAGTCTGCAGGGACTACTACAATGTTGAGGGCTTTTGCCTATGTTGCATCACAGTAATCCCTGCATACCTCGGCTAGCTCCTCAGTGAGCTTGGCTTGTGTTTCTTCCACGCCGAGGATATAGGATGCTTGTTTTTCAGCCTCTGCTACCTCCTTAGCCAATTGAGCTGCCTCCTTAGTCTTCTACAATTCTGCCTTCAGCTCCAGCACAAGTTGCCTTGAAGTGGCCAGCTCTATCTTAGTCTGATAAAGCAACTTGCGCTAGTCCTCAGCTTGAGTCTCAGCATTCTTTAATCCCGCCTGAGCTCTCTTTCTCTCCCTCTCCTCGACAGTTAGCTTAGAGAGCAGCTTTTTGTTTTCCTCCTTCGCGGCCTCGATGGCCTTTTCAGTCTAGAGGCGGAGTTGGACCTTGTTCTTAACATCGTTTTAGGCCTTCTTGACCCATTCTTTTGCCACAAAGACCACCTGGTTGATCTGCACAAAAACAATAGAGCAACCCCACGTGAACAAAAGAGAGAGAAAAAACTTATTAGTACTTAAATAAATAAAAAGTATGTGGCTGTGAACCTACCATGGCAAGGTCTCTTTTTAGGGACATGAAGAGGTCTTGCTGCTTTAGCTTCTTCACAGCATCCATATCCTTGGGTAAAAGAAGTGGCTGCTCCAAGGCCTCAGCTATATATACAAAATGACCTCTTTGGAAATCCTTGACAGAAGCATTCCAAGGGATGGCAGCCCCATCCACCTCCAGCCGAGAAGACCAAGTGCGTTGCTGAAGGCGCACCTCGACCACAGTTTGCTCCTCCTAGTTGTCCACAGAAGTGGACCTCTTGTCCTTAAGGTCTTTGGCCACTTTCTGTTGTTTGGTACCCTTCTGAGGGGCTACCTCCCCTTCCTCAAGATCCTGCACTGGTCTTTTCTTCTTTAGATTTGGATTAGCGTGCAGTCCGAGGTCAGTAAGGGGTAGAGGGGGAGGAGGTGGAAGTGTGGGAGGAACTTGGGACTTGGGGACTTCTTTCTAAGTTAACCCTTTGTTCCTTGCAACCATGAGCTCTTTTAGGCTCTTGTTCCCCCAGTTCAACGCCATCTCGTCTTTCTCTTCGGAGGTGTTGTCTGGATGGCAATCACCAGAATCGGGGCATGAACACCTGAGTGCCTGTTAGGCTCGTCCTCGTCGTCCGAGATGTGAACTACTTGAGCCCCTTGAGTCTCCTCTTCTTCAAAGTGAAATTTGTCTATCTCCTCCTCGAGTGATGAGCATGAAGAGGCAGCCTCCTCCCTTGGTGGTGCTGCTACTTCAGGCAGAACTCGTTAAAGGGGCAGTATGATTGGAGGAAGGTCTTCTTGGGCTAGGAAGTTTGGGCGTGACACATTAATCTGAGCCAGCCGCGAGTCGCCTGCTTTTATGGCATGACCTATTTCTTGATATATCTCTGAGATGGACTTGAGTCCAAGATCAAGTGGACGTCTCGCAACTACCTATCCTCATTTACGAAGATCTCGGACCTCAACAAATAGTTGAGAGCTGCAACGTTGGTCAGACTGAGGTTGGGCGCTACTTGCCTCCTGTCTGCAAAAATAGCCAAGGAGCAAAATATGGTTAGAGAGTCAAAATCCATCATCAGAGAAAGCAAAACGAAGGAGAAATAATAACATAGTTAGGGTCAAAGGTCTAAATCTCTTGCTAAAGAACCTAACTCTAAGGTGTCCCACCTGGCTCTCCCTCTCGAACGGGGCAGTGAAGGCCATCATGCCATGCTCCCGAAGCTATCAGGTAGTTATCTTTCATACCCTTATTAGATTTGGAAGGCATGAGACGAGCCTAACGATAGGCGATTTGGACTTGAGGTAAAACCCCGCGTCAGAGAGTGAATGGCACTCGTACATATGAACCACATCATGTCAGGTGAGCTCTAAACCTAGATACTCGTTTAGAGCATCGACGCTACCTAAGACCCTAAAGAGGTTGGGTGCGCACTGATGAGGACACAACCTATGGTTAATGAGATAGTCTCAGGTTACTCTACCCATAGGGAGCGTCATTCTCTTTCTATAAAAGCTATCATGGGAATGATGACTTCCCTCTCTTCTCTATGTGTTAATAGTTGGTCTGGAGCACAATACCGCAAGGCAACTCCCTGTGGTATGTGATATCTGGCCTTAAAGGCCTCTATTTTTGCAGGGGAGTCTACAAGGTGCTTAAACCTACTCATTTGGAAAAACTACAAGGAAACGAATGAAGTTTCAAGGGAAAGAATATGAATTGGAAGGCCGAGGAGACCAACCGAGAAGAAATGAACCTAGGAAAAGAAGAAACTTACAGAAATCAACACTTGTGGTGCCTCCGGTGCTTCTTAGAGGTTCAAATTTTAAAAGGAGAGGATCGAGGAATCTTGAAGGTTTAAGAGGAGTTGAAGATTTGAGAGCTAGGAATCTCTGAGAGCTTAAGAACTTGTGAAATGAGGGAAAATGATTTCCCCGGGTCCTTTATATAGGGGATGGGGTTAAGTGGGAGTTATCCCGCTCAAAATTCAAGGAGAAATGTCAACCGCAGGATCTGCATCTCATCGTTGGATGCGGGGAACAAAGCGCCGCCTGGAGCAATTATGACGCATCGCGGGCTTCGAAGCGTTAGTGACGGTTAGGGGCGCATAAAATGGTACTCCCACACGTGTAAGCCAAAGAAATGAATGACCTTAACTTTTAACAAATCAAAACCCCACTTTTTCTCCTCAGATAAGAGGGAAAAACCGGAGTTTTGAGGGGCTATTGTAGGGATAAGGGCCCAAAATTGTATATTGGGTTTTGGGCCTTAGTCAAGGACGTTGATTGGTTCGAGGACGAATAAACAGTAGTGGAGATGTTAAGTTTAGAAGCCTATGAGTAAGATGCAAACAGAAAGATTGGGAAAGGTGGTTCGAAGAGGATTATCTCCTCAGATGAGCAAAGCACAGATCAAATATATATCTTATCATTCAAGGAGATCTTCCAGGACATTCTACTGATAGGGACGTGTATTATGAGCGTACATGAGGGATGTAAGCTCAAAATATTTAAGGAAAAGTTGCTGCCACCGCATTGAATGTTCTGCATCTAATTTTCTGGCCGCATTTATGTGGAGAAAATCCCTAAACAGTGTTACCTTGACTATCCCAACTCATAGAGGGCCAAAGAGAATGTCCGATGGGACAAGCACTCAAGTAATATCTTGAATGATCGACAAATGGAGGGCCAAGATCAATCAAGGGGAGATATATAACACAAGGAACCCCTGAGAAAAAGGGTGATAAAAAAACTAAGAGAAAAAAGACTGTAGCATCAAGAACTGATCCTGTAATCCAACCTGAGAGAAATATATAAGAACTAATCTCCTCCGACTTTGCCGAGGACGACTTTCTTTAGCATAAACGTGTTTATTCTTATTCTCTTGCCATCTGAATCTACTTTGGTATTTTTCTGATTCATTAAAACCTAGTTTTTCCAACTCATTTTCTACAAATTTATTGTTTTGGGCTTTTTGGGCCTGAGTCCACCAACCTTTGGGCTAAGGACCCAAACCAGGTCCTTACAATAACTATCATAATTATCAAACTTTAAATTTAGAAAAGAAATTAAAAGAGAAAAAACCATCTTATATTAAACTTTCTCCTGAATTATTCTAGTAATAATTAACTAATTTTTTTTGGAGGAGTTATTGACTAGTTATTATTAATTATCATTGAACATCTTAATTTGAGTGGTGCTCAGATTTTATCCCCTATTGTGGGCCTTTTATTATAGGGGGGGGGGGGGGGGGGAACTACAATACTGCATTTTTTTTTTCAATTTTTAGATAAATACTATAAAATTAATTCCTAAAATGATAAAGTTTAGCTACAAAATTGGTTGTAACTTAAAGTTATAATTTTATTCAATAAAATAAACATTACTACATATTTTAAAATTTTAACTGTTGAATTGCATGTTATTTACTCTCTTAATATACATGTCAAATTTTGTGTTAATCAAATATTATTTACTATTGATCTATGTAAGGACCAGATTTGAATTCCTAGCCCAACAAGTGGATGGACTTAGGTCCAAAAAGCCCAAAATAATGAATTTGTAGAGAGTGGGTTGGAAAACTGGGTTTTAGTTAATCGAACAACAAACAAGATAGGTTTTGATGACAAAATAGTGGAACTAAGCAAGTTTAAACTGAAGAAAATCGTCATCGGCAAAGTCCGAGGAGGTTGGTTCTTATATATTTCTTTCAGGTTTTATTACAAAGTCAGTTCTCGAAGCTGCAGTATTTTTCTTTTGGTTTCTCGATCCCTTTCTCCCATTGCCCCCCTTTCTTTTATACTCCCTTCTCCTTTTATCTTTGTCCTCCACATGCATGCCAGAGGGCTGGTGCTGATATTTGTCCCATTAGCATCTTCCACAAGTTTTCATGTAATAGCTATAAGGCTGATAACCACTGTTCAGGTATCACCTCCACATTAATGCGGTCAGAGAGTTAGCTGCAGTGCATTTAATGCGGTGGTAGCAGCTTTCTCCTTAGATATTTTAGGACTTCCTCTTGTCCTATGTCTCTACCATGCCTATCCATACCGACAGAACTTCCTGGAACGTTCCCCTGAACAGTAGACAACTCCGACTTCCTCTTGTCCTTTGTCTTTACCATGCCTATCCATACCGACAGAACTTCCTGGAACGTTCCCCTGAACAGTAGACAACTCCTCTTGACCTCGGCCTTTATTTAGCCGAGGAGGCATTCATCCTCAGCCCACCCTCCTAGGCAATTATGACCAAGACTAATTTCTTAATTTGCCAGCACAGACTCCCTTGACAATATCTACTCTTCTTCGGATGAACTCTCGACCTCGGACTGGGCCTCAGGCCCAATATCCATATAAATAACGAGCTCCTGGCCCAATACCCCTACAATCTATAAGCTTATATTCTATGCATAATTTTAAATTACAAAAACTTGTAATTTAAACAATTTATTAATGACATAACTATTAATTTTTAATTTTCTAAAAATTTTGCAAGTATGAAGGATATAAGAAGAAAATATAATCTAATGGTAGATTTATTAAAATTCACCTTTAATAAAAAAGACATTAAATAAAATTATAACTAATTTTATAAATAAACTTTGTCATTCTTTAAATATCTTCTAGAAGTCGGTATTGTGAGAATTCGAATAAAAAAGTGTTAGGTGAAATCATCCATCATAATGGATGATATATTGACTTTCTTAATGACATTGAATATATTGCCGTAGATTGGACTTCTTGGAAGTAGACTATTAGAAGTTAGAACTTCTCAACAAGCTAAACCCTTCATTAGGGATTTGTTTGGATACCATTTATTTTGTTAAAAATTAAAAATTTATTACTAAAAATACTATAGCAAATAATTTTTAAATGTGTGAATAATATTGTAAAACTCAAAAATGCATGGTTATACACATTTTTACGTTTTTAGCTGGGTCGTAAATAGTGCCATGAGACTAGACATGGCAAAACGGGTCAGAATTTCCTGACCCGACCCGACCCGAACCCGATTTTTTTTTTTACCCGAAGCAAAAACGGGTTGACCCGTGACCCGGCCCGTGTTTTTTGCGGGTCAACCCGACCCGACCCGACCCGAACCCAAACCATTTTTTAAAAACTTTTTATTTTGGGTAAAAAAATAGTAAAACTAAGACAATATTGGTTTAATTGTTTATTGTGAACTTTAAGGAAACAATTGATACATTTACATAACTATATGCAAATTAATTGAAAGATAAATGGTTGAACATTCTGTAATGAGTAAATATTTTTATATATCAAATAGCAAAGTACATTCCAAGATAATCTGATTACAGTAGAGTTAAAAACATAGATTTAAAATTGTAGACATGTGAGAAATATTCACAAGTGTGAAAATAGTGAAGCTAAAGTATCAAATTAGCATAAATTATGAATACTTAGACTTATTTTTTAATAATTTATGTCCAAAATAAACGGCTTTTCAAAATAAATTATGATATTTCTTAGAGTGTGTGTTGCTTAACAATAATATGATATTCATAAAAGAGACCATGTATAAATAAGTAAGCAATCAAATTTTAAAGTATATCTCAAATTGAAATAGAGTGTCAACCACAACTGATAATATATTATAAAATTAATTTTCAAGATTGTAAATTTCTTATATATTTTTATTCTTTATCAAATGAGTTATCCAATAAGTTATTTGTAATTTTGTTTTATATTTGGAATGTTGATATTGTGTAGAAATAAAACTTGTGTATTTGTTTTACTTATCTTTGTGTTATTTTGTTTTAGATAGTAATGTTAGGATTTGTATAATTTTAAAATTGTTGAATAAGTATTAATAAGTTTAATTGAGTTCATTCTTGATATAAGTGGTGAATTCAAAATAATACATTTTACATTAAGTAATTTGTTGCATAACTTTCCAAATGACAGATACATGTTATTTTCAATATAAAAAAAAAAAAAAAATTCATGTGAAAAATACGGGTCAACTCGACCCGAACCCGATTTTGACCCGTGACCCGTTTGACCCGCAATCCAATTGACTCGACCCGACCGTTTTGCCATGTCTACATGAGACTTAACCAAAAACACAAACATAAAATAATTTGCACGCAAACGCATGCTAGGTGTCATCATTTTGGTGGCAACTTCAACTATTTATATTACAAGAGTCTGCTGGCATGAATTCGTGCACTTCCTTCAGCAGCAGGAGACAAAAGCTCTGGCACGCATTCCAAGTATGCTTATTGCTGATATTAGAGCATTTGCAAAATATAAAAAGATATCAATTTTATAAGTTCAACTGCTAAAATCACAGCCAATTTATTTGTGTAAATTTGTAAAATTGCTATATTAACTGTGAAAATTTATATTGGTATTATTTACTTTTTTATATATTTTTTTATTCTTTTTTAATGTATTTTAAGGTTAAAGGAAGAGAGTGAATAGTAATCATTGTGTGTGAAAAAAGAAAAATAATTAAAAAAAAAAGAAAAATTGATATTTTAATGTAATGTAAAATAAATAATTTTATGTGGAGGGATAAAAAAAAAAAAAAAAAAAAAAAAAATCTTATGTGGAGTGTTTTGAAAAATAAGTATATAAAATAGAAAAAGTAACGTATCATTCTAAAATAGAAGGAAATTTTTTTTTCATGCACTGATGTGAATGCTCTTAAG
This sequence comes from Quercus aquifolioides, assembly GCA_019022515.1. Classification (NCBI taxonomy): domain Eukaryota; kingdom Viridiplantae; phylum Streptophyta; class Magnoliopsida; order Fagales; family Fagaceae; genus Quercus; species Quercus aquifolioides. Next base: position 41,154,918 of record CM032336.1, on the reverse strand, counting down.
CATTTTTTTTCAAATCGTCCTTCTTTGTTTTTTTCCCCCTAAACAAAAAGAAAAGAAAAAAAGACTAGTTGGTATGGTCATTGTCCTCAAGGACCTCAACCCACTTACACCCTACTCAAACTTGATAATTCATGTCCAGATCAAAATTAAGCTACCCTTCTGAAGTACACATCGTGCATATAAGTGAGATGTATATGTGTAAGAAAAAAATAAGATGGACTTATATAATTGACAAAATCTAGGACTAGCTAGATAGGTACATTATTTGAACACATAGGGTTAGCCTAGTCATTCATAAGCTCTCATAAGTTTGGATTGGAAACCTCTAAGCCGTATCTTTAGGTCGTTTTTACAAGGTTCATTCATATAATTACTGGTGTATGTGAGACAAAAGGCTGTATACACAATGTTTAGCCAAAAAAAAAGGGCTACATACACGAGAATATATTCTCAAAGAGTTTTGGATACTCTCTTCAACACCAAAATTTGCGTTGTAACAATGCTAGGGAAATTATTCTTTTATTTTGCTTAACAATCTTTTGACAACTTGTTAACATGGTAAGTTTTAATACTTCTATCCATTCATCTCCTCGCTTACTTAGCAAAAAATAACAAAAAGTGCTGCCAAGTCTATTTCACCTTCCATTACAGTTTGAGGGGGGCCTTGAGTCCACCCCTAAACTTGGATTGCCTGTTAGCACTCAATTTGGATCTTCACTGTACGTAGTTCCTATTCTAGGAGCCCTGCCTGCTACTTTGTGTATAGCCTTCTACCGTACCTAAACCAGAAAAATTTGAGGAGAGCACCAAAAGCATATACAATATCTTCTTCTTCTTCTTCTTTTTTATTTATTTATTTTATATATATATATATATATATATATATTTTTTTTTTACATGTTGATCCGTAGATACACACATATTTGACAAATGTGAAGTCTATCACGACTCTGAGATATAACTCTAGTACACCATGAAAAATCACTCTGGCCAACCTGAACAGATCAATTTACTTGCAATTCCCTCTAGGCATTGAGAAATGAAGAAAGGCTTAATATATTCCATTCTCTTCATATCTATCGATTTACATAAGGGGCCGTATTAAGTTCAAATCATTCTTCTTCTTCTTCTTCTTCTTTTGTTTTTTTTTTTTTTTTTTTTTTTTTTTTTTTTTTTTTTTGTTTTGTTTTTTTTTTTTTTTTTGAAACCAAAACGATAGTTGTATTATATTAAATCTTCAAGTACAATGGGAAGGAGAAAAGAGGGACACCTATTTGTCCAAACAGATTGGTTCTCACTCTCCTTAGCATAAGAAGCTAAATATTGAGCAACTCTTTTACAATTCTTAGTGACAGTGCAAAAAGAAATGTACTGGAAAGATCCAGCCAAGCTAAATATCAGAAAATCATAGTTCAAATCATTCTTTGATACCGATTGGATTTTTTCACCTCTTTCTACTTAATATCTCATGAGATTTAACTTTTTAAAAAGGGGATACAAAAAATGAATCTTCATAAAACAAGAAAACAATCTGAAAGTACTAGTCAAGTGCAAGGCCAGAACATTTTTAATATAAGAAGCTACTATATACTTCAAGCCTGTCACAGCCTAGTTAAATTTCAATTTACTTCCTTGAACCTAAAGAAGTCAGCAATGTTGCATAGGGGAGAATATGTGGATAATATAAACACAAACTAGAATAAAATATCAGCCTACTTAATAAAATGAGAAAGCACAAACCTGGTTTATTGGAGAACTACACATCCCTATTATGACTCTCCTCTTCCCTTACAAAGACAACATTTACTATACAGCATATATGGTACAACAAGAAAGGAAAGAAAGGTGGTGAAAGAAGTATGTGGGGTGTTGGTTCACCATCCCATTGGCCCACAGGATTGCATGACACTTATCTTCACCTCTGAGCTACTAGTCTTCTAGTGCGTATATGCTCTACCCGTTGACAGAAGATAATTTATGATGACTTTGAAGGTTTTTTAAGGACAAGATAATAAAAAATAGCGAAAACAAAAACATGGTATTTTGCTGTCAATTACATTTGTTAAACATATTGATCCTTGTAGAAACTTGAAGGATATTAGAGCAGCTGAAGCATTTCCATCTTGGTAGTAACTTTCTAAACTGATTGGGCAAGAGAAACTTGTAGAACAACTTTTTTAGACAACAAAAACCAATGCTTCAAGAGTTCTTACCCAGTTTGAGATAGCCGCCTCCAATTAACTATTTGGTGAGACTGAGGATGCCTCTGCAAGTATGATGAACTAGTTCCAATACCATTTTCATCACCTACAAACTGCTCTGAGTAACTAGAGGTTGAAGGAGACCAAACTGGAACTACACCCCCATCCCTCTCTCTCCTAATACTACTAGAAGATTCTGCTGTGGAGTCTTCAGCAGCATTCCTCAGCACTATTGGAGTATTAAATTGTGGAAGATTGTGGCTATGAACATTCTGAACAACTGCTGGGTTTAATGTGTTTCTTGTTGCTTCTTGATTTACATGTCCATCGGTTGGGACTTCAGCTCTGCTATCTGCTGCCAAATTTTGAATATCCAAAGAAGGTTCTTCCTCTTCCACTCTCACCAAAGAAGAAGTCATGCTTGGGACCATCTGATCCTCATAACGCCGAATTGTGGTAGGGGGGTTGTTCCTCACTGGTTCATGATTCTCTGCCATTTGTATATCTTGAGGAAAGGCAATTGGGGTTGATTCAGAGGAGTCTCCAAGCCCTTCCTCAGTTCCATTTTCAATTACAGCTCTTGAAGCTGCTTCTTGTTGCCACGTCTCTGATAGTGCTTCTTGCAACCTGGCTTTTGCTGCATCTATCCCTACAATAGGAAGAGGGTAGTTTGACCCCAGCTCAATTCCAGCAGCTTGGAGGACAGGTTCTGGTGCATTCCATGGGTGGTGTATCCATTCAGTTGGTATCCTAGCAAGTTCAGGAAGCCAACGTCGTACATATTCTCCATGAGGGTCGAACTTGTAACCCTCAAACTGTAAAAAAAGCAACTTAGCTGAAACCTTTTTTCAATAAAGTGTATCATCCACAAGAAATTCTGTAGCTGATAGTAATGAAAAAAATCAAATGTCAATGTTTTATAATTTAGAGTTTTATATAGATATTGGTACAGTTTTCAGAAAAAGACATCACATGAAAAGAACATAAGGGTCCCAAAGAAAACTTGTTGAGAACCCACAAGTAATAAGAATCACTCTTACCAACAAATTTTCCAATACAAGGTTTTTGTGATCATGCATGTGACTATGCCATGGGCAAAATCAAATGGTGAATTTCCAGAATTTGGATCGTGCAAACTGAAAACAAATGCATCAAACAAAGCCATCCAAAATCAGAATTTCAAGCCCCCCCCATAGTTATCTATACTATAGAGTATGCCTGGTTCCTGTGGGGAAAAGCACAGCTAATTTTACTTGTAAGGGTATAAGTCTAGATTTTCATATTGCTAATCAATCCAAGAAGGCAAATCTGGGCTTCACCATAATAGCTAGTCATAACATGGAAATGGAATTGAGGCACAACATGTCTCCTATGCTTCTGCTATAATGCATTTCTTTGGGATAATTAGGAGCAGCGGCTGACAAAAGTTACACAAGGACAATTTATTGCTAAAAAACTATTAATTAGAAAACACTAGAATCTTGACCACATGTAAAACATCTAAGTTTGAAAGGCCAAAGAATATATAGATGGGACAAAATTTTCCAATCTCCTCCAACCTAGTACATGGTGATCAAATGACCATCATTGTATATTTTAATCACATAACTCATTAAGTAATTTAAACTTGTTACATAACAATTAAATAAGTCATGTATGTTTGACTGGTTATATGATAGCCACATAATTGGCTGGAGGAACTTTCCGGACTGGTTTGGAGGATATAGATGAATAACGACATGGTGAAGATTTAAAGACGTTTGTGAGTGTGTGGAAGGTCAATAAACAGAACCAAGCTCGCCAGAACTGTTAAATACATCCATACCTGTGGATTATCTATGCGGTCAAATTCACGGCCATCAGGGAGAGTACCAGATATATACTGCCAACCAAGAGCATCACTCTCAAGATCCGCATCTAAGAGTGTATCCCAGAAATACTTCATTCCCCATCTCCACGGAAGTTGCAGAACCTTCACAAAAAAACTAGAAACCACTACTCGTATTCGATCATGCAGCCAGCCAGTGGCCCATAACTCTCTCATGCCAGCATCCACCAATGGATAACCAGTTCTACCTTGTCTCCATGCCTTAAAATAACCTTCATTCACGACCCAAGGGAAGTACTTAAGGTGCCCAAGAAGGGGCCTTTCGTGACTATGTGGATGGTTAAAACTCAAGTACCTAGAATATTCTCTAAGACCAATAGATTTCAGAAACAAGTTGACACTCTCTTCCCCAGCCTGGTTGCCTTCATTGGCCCACAGAACCTGCTTGATACGGACAAGATGAAATACTTTTCTCACACTCACCTCCCCAAAATGCAAGTGGGGAGAGAGAAGTGAGGTTGTATTGCTATCAGCTTTTCTGCGATTTTTAGAATACTCTATTAATGGTCCATTGATGAATGTAGTCAGAGTCTTATCAGCATTGCTCCACCCAGGTGACCATGCTCGAGCAAGAAGTGCATTGCTTCCTTTCTCTGATTCATCCTCAAACACTAATGCATTAGAAGGGCACCTTGATACATCACCTGAAAGAGAACAAAAAAAATAAACAAAAAGTTTCAGGATTAAATACATAAAAAGTCCCGGTTCATTTTTTTGAATGGTAACAGCATGAGTTAACTGCAAGACTTACAATTTGGAAATACAATCAACTTTGAATGTAGGAAAAGTTTTGAATGTAGGAAAGGTTTTTAGTGTATTCTGTTTTATTCAAGTAAAGGCATTGAATTCCATTTTAACTGTTAACATAGTCATATTAGTTACCATGGGCGAGTTGCAAAATTCTTAGATTTACTCGTCCACCGGACATTTTGTAGGCTAAGCTTAAAGAATCTGAATCACTTGGTTGACGGGGTTGGGCAATTAATGCAGTGATCAAACTAAATTACCAACAGGTTTTGATGTCAATAATATTTTAATTTATGAAGAGTAGCCACAGAAAGAAGCTTGCTGCTCCTTTTCCATGCTTTGGATTATCTGCTTCTTCTGTCATATGAACTGTAATCTGTTTAAAAACTAAATAGATTCTAAACCCTCCATCCAAACAATATGTCACAGGTCAGAGTTTAGGAATTAGCTTTTCCAAAAATTGAGGGTAAGGCTGCCTACCAACTACTTCTCCCAGACCCTACGGAAGTGGGAGCCTTGTGACATTTTAAAATTTTGATACAAGTCAAATAGTATCCAAGTGAAAATCTAGGGACTAAAAGACCATCTCCCATCCTTTTCTCCTTTATGAGAATATATTTTTCTAGCAAAAAGAACCCTCCTTATCTATATTGCATTTCTCAAAAAGTCAATAAACATAAAGATATTGTCAATGAAGACACAGACTTTTCTATGCGACAATCTCTGCAAAACTTATAAAAGCTTCTGCCACTAAAAGAATATTTATTGCTCAATCACATTCAAAATTCTAAAAGCACTAGCTGGTAGGAGAATATAAAACCATAATAGTTAAAGGTTTCAATAGTCAAGATTTAAACGAATGTCTACTATGGAGCGCATCTTAAACACTGTGAATTCATACATTCTTTCAGCAAAAAAAGAAAAAAAGAATTCATACATTCTTGCCAACAAACAATTTTGCTCCCTAAATAAGATTGAGGAATCCATATAATACTGTTATTGACTGTATTATCTTCAGTTGCATATGTTCAAAACCTTTGGAAGCTCTAAAATAAAGTGGTAGGGTTTTAATGATGTTTTTATTTTGGTTAAATTACAAATTGCACTCGCTAACTTTGCCTAAAATTCAATTTGGCCCCTCTAATTTCACTTACATTTCCTCTAACTTTCAATTTTGTTCAATTCAGTCTTCCCATTAGTTTCTGTCAAAACTGTGCCATTAACTTTCAACTTTATTCAGTACAAAACTACGTCATTTTGGGGTCCTTAATGGCTCAATTTTGACGGAGACTAATGGAGGACTGACTTTAACAAAGTTGAGAGTTAGAAGACTGATTTGAATTTAAGGCAAAGTTAGAAGGTGCCATTTGTAATTTAGTCTTTTACTTTTCAATACTCTATAAGAGCAAGCATAAGATTCCAATCTCAAGAAGGCTCAATGGTTTGCATGAACACAATATATAATCCCATGTTAACCTATAAACCATTTCATCAAAATATTGAAAAACTTGAATAAACAAAAGGGTATATAGATGAAAGTTTAGGAACATAATTGACAGAATATAAACCTGAAACTATCCTCATGGGTGGAAGAAGCGGAGACTCCGGGTCATAAGGCATGCTGAGGCATCTTTCCCAAAAGGCAGCAAAAGTTGTGAATGGGCGGCCATGGGCATCATTAACATCCCAAGGTTCATAGAGCAAATCTGCATTGAAGGAACGAACAGCTATGCCTTGAGCTGTTAAAACCTCCTTTGCACGGTGATCCCTAACAAGTGACAAAGGATCTGAAAAACAGAAATTAACCACCAAACATAAAATGCAAAAGTGACTTTCTTTTACTTGAACTATAGAAAGTGATAATATTTAAAAGTTTATAAGCATATGAATACAAATAGGAAAATTTTAGGTTTACAGTATACTACTAATGAGGTTGTCCAGAGCTGTTTCAGCACTTGATTATTTCTAAGGCGTGTTCAATCTCACATTTACCAGCTTATTCTAAGGAAGAAATCCCAAGGGTTAGCCCCAAGATGTTGGCTAGGAATTTTGAATCCAAAAGACCTTAGGTTTCTGGATTAAATTCAATTACATGGTTTATTGGTAAATGCAAAACAATCATGTGTCTTATTGGCTTATTAGGTAATGCACTTTCTTATGTATAGTTACAACTTCCAAGACCATATTGTTGAGTTTAATTGGAAGAACCTAAACTACCTAAGTTTTATCCAATAGAAATACTTAAAAAAAAAATTATCCTTTGTGGTTATTGGTTAATTAAAGAAATTTAGATGCCTAAAACTTTAGTTTATAAACATGAATAGATATAAAATGACACTAGAAGAAGATCAACACAAAATTTCATATATATGTATATACAAAGAGAGACCCAGTTCTAAATTACACTTATTATAATTTTAACCATCCTACTTATAATCAGGCTTTAAAAAGTGTTTGGGAGAGTAGTTTGAGTTATGTTGTTTGGGTGTTTTTGATATACGTGTGGGTGAAAAAGTGTGTAATATTGTTTAAAATGTGTAGTTTTGTGTTTGAGATGGCTTGCCAAACAGGCCTATAATGTGTTTTCTTTTAGATATGAAGATAGTAGGGGAGGGGGAGATGGGGTTTGTTCCACAAACGTTGGATACCATAAAGAATACCATTATCATTAAACTATCACTTGAATCCATTTATGTATTCTTAAATATACTAAAGAAATTATTATATAGTTTTGATAGTAATAACTCTAATTGTAGTGAAATTGTTTGTGCATGATAAGTTTATAGAAGAGCATGAGTTTAGTAACACATTGATTTTTTATATAAATAAAAATTAGTGTGTCATGTAACAAAAGTTACACAATGAGCAACTCTTTAAGATGTTCTACTGCTCAACAACTTTTAGTTCATCTAATATTTGTTAAGCCGTGATTCTATATATATATATATATATATACATATATACATATTTGTTAAGCCGGATCATACATCTCTATATGCTTATATGTTTAGCATGTATACTAATTCACAAAAATTGTATGTCACATCCTATTAAACCCCAGAATTTATTTGTTTAGTAAAATTTGTAAATATGAAGAAAAAATTTAATATTTTTTAAGATAAGGTAGTTCTAAATATTTGATTCTTAAAATTTGATAAGCATAAACATAATGGACATGTGGAGGTATATATGTTGCAAAGGTAGATTAAGCAAATGATTGATCCCTAAGATTTTTTTATTTTTTATTTTTATAGAACTGATCCGATAAGAAATTATTATTATTACTATTTATTATAAGAAGCTAATAACTTTTATTCAGATGAAGATAAATCCATTACATCATCCATTACATCATGAGCAAGAGCTTGGCTAGCAAAACTTGAGTTTCCTTTTAGGTAAATGCTAATGAGTGCCCTCAGGGCACTGATTAATAATTCATTTAAAGAAAGTTTTTATGGGAAATAAAAAATAATAATTAATATTCTAACAGCTTTTTTCATTTCTCATAAAAGTGGTATCAAAACTTTCCTAAAATGGATTATTAACGAGTGTCCTAAGGGCACTCATTAGCATAACCCTTTCTTTTATGCAAGTTACATAATCAAAGATAATTTAAGCTAATAAATGAGCCCATTTGTTGCCTATATGGAGTAGCGTACATTGTGGGTTATGTTAGCTTCTTCTTCTTCCTTTATTTATTTGTTTATTTTTTTTTTAAATATACTTTAAGAAAAAAAAATTAGAACAGGTACTTTGAAGTTTGAACCTCACCTACATGGAGTACAGGTACATAACACCTGCATACCTAAACTCATTACTTATTTCTTTGATAGATTACCTAACTCATTACTTTAAATAGGAAAAAAAAAAAAAAACTCATTACTTTAAACAGCTAGTGAGCAATAAATCATCCAGAAACACCATGTTGAAGAATCAAGAAACCATCCAATTTATGCAAACATATAACAAGGTCGGAGGTTGGAAGCTATCAAGACTATAAACTGAGTTAATAAATCATCCAAAAAGTTCATATTTAAATATCAAAAAGCAAGAAATATATAATAAATTAAATGCTGAAAAAAGTAGATGAGAGCCATAAGAAGAATATTACTATATTACAGGTTCCAATCAACATGATCCATGTAACCCAAACGAAACAAATAAGACTTTTATTGACGATAGTATATAAAAATAGGAGAGACAAAAAAAGGAACAGAGAAAACAGACCATATAAGTGGTTGAAGAAGAGTTGGCTAGCACCAGTGGACTTAACAACCTCAAGTAGAGAAGAAATAGTGTCAGTGGATCTTTTGGTGATGAGAGAAGTGCCAAGGCTTCTCAAAGAGGAATCAAGGTGAGCCAAACTGTGATTAAGCCACCACCTTGAAACTCTTCCAGGGTAGTAGTGGCCTTCCTCTTCAGGTGCCCATATGAAAACAGCAACCACAGCACCTGCTCTCACTCCAGCTTGTAAAGCTGGGTTATCTTCTAGTCTCAGATCTCTTCTAAACCATACTATGCTACACCCACCACCTGACATCTCCAAAAAAATTTTACAAACCAAATCATAAACATGAAACTCTCTCTCTCTCTCTCTCCTCTGAGCAGACCAGGGGTTTTGTAAATAATCTTTATCTTTTTGCCTTTTCTCTATACTTTCTGGTAATATAAGGAGGGGATTTTAGGCCATAAACAAGAATAAAGTACATTTGATTTTGAGGTGGATAGGTTTGGTTTAGCTCTTATCTTCTAGTACTTCTCTTTTCTTGTTATGTGATCATATTATTAATATAAATCTAATTTTGTTCATTTTTATAAAAAAAATATTTTTTTTCCACACTTTTTTGGGGGAGTTTCTTTTTCATGCATATGGGATTTTAGTCTTTTTAGACAATTTGCAACCAAAAGGATCTTTTGCAAGAGAGAGAGAGAGAGAGAGAGAGAGAGATATGGGATTGGAGGGTGAGTGAAGAGGATTGGCTAGTGGGGGTGGGGATGCAAATTGATTGGCAAACTGCAACCACAAATTTTTCTTTTCTAGATTTCTATTTCTATTTTTATATTTTTCTTATCCAATGCAACACAACAAATGAAATCCCACCCACCTCTCTCTAGTTCCTTGTCTAATCCTCTCTCTCTTTGACAGTGTGGAAAATTATATAGTTAATTGAAAGAGTAGTTCTATGTAGTTCTATAGCATAACTTATTTTATAATTTTTTTGTCATAATTTTGACGTGGTAGATAGAGGGTGATTAACCATCATTTATACATGGACTTACAATTTTTTTTTTTTTAACCAAACACATTATGATATATTATAGTCATGACAAAAAATTATGAAAATTTTTGTTGTCTTAACTTTTTAGGCACCAATAATTATTAATGACCGAGGCACCATGTAGTGAAATGACACCTGCTATTGTCAATGTTTCTGTTTGATTCAAAAATGGCATGTTTTGGGCTTAAGACAATCCCTCATGTTTTTTTCTATTTTATTTTCAATGTTTTTGCTTTGTTTGCACCTGATTCTGGTTCCCTTTTGCTACTTTTTATTATTTTTTATTTTTTATTTTATGGGATTTATTTATTTATGGGAATGTTCCGTTTTGCTACTTGGGTAATTTTATTATTTATTTCGAGTTGAACTTGCATTCGCTCGGAGTTATTGGAAGGGGACGGCAAGCAATATGGTAGAGACAGGTATTGCTGACTCCTTGGAGTTATGGACTTTTTCTCTTGAGGTGGGCCTTTTTTGCCCCGTTTCTTGGGGCTCCGCATGTTGCTGAGATTCCATTTATATGTCACTGTTAGAGGTGATTTATGATGTGGCTCTCTCTTTCTCTATGTGGCTTGTTTAAATATATCCTTAGAATAAAACATCCAAGTTTGATTATACAAGAGCTTCTAAGTTCTTTTTTGTTTTTTGAGAAGGATAAGCTTCTAAGTTAAGGAGGCAAAGCTTAGTTATAAAAATAAAAACGTGGTGGTAAGGAGGCAAGTCTAGTTATAAACAGCCAAGTTTGATTATTCATAAGCTTCTAAGTATAAACTCAACTTAGAGATGACAGTGAGGCGGTGCCGAGGGATGGAGTTTTCACCCGTTCTGTATGATTTTGTCTTACACTATTCTTGCCCAGCTTCATATGGTGGGGTAAACTGCCTTGCTACATTCCCACCCCCACAAACTTTACTTTGTATTAATCTAGCAAACCTTGTCCCACACCTATTACATTAAAAAAAAAAAAAAAACCTTGTTTTCATTAATATAAATTACAATTAAATTTATTACATCAAATCATTCTAATTTTTAGTAAATATGTATTAATATTATCCAAAGTATTTAACAAGATAATATAACAAAAATAAGATGTTTTAATATTTATGCATTTAAATACTTAGTAATACAAAGTACAAACTAAGTTTTTAACACTAACATAGCAATGAGAGACAGGATTAAAAAGTATAAACCCGACAAGGTGCGGGAAAAATAATCTTGTCACATTCTCGCCACACTATCTTTGTTGAGGAGGAAATGCCCACAAAAAATAAAATGAAAAGAAATTGCCACCCCTACGTTAACATAAACTTTTTAATTCGTCACCTAGCCCAACTCACCCATCCTACTACACACAAAAAATAACAAACACATTTATTTCTCTCTCTTTTATGTTCATTTCTAGGACCTGAATTTAATTCCATGTTAAAAAGATTTCGAATCTTTTGATGTTAAACCTCACCCAAAATGTGGGATTTGTTGGGATGTACGGGACAAAGTAATTATAGTTATTTATTCATTATAATCTATGATATTATTTGTAATTTTCATGTCATCCTGTATAATCTTTTCTTTACTTCAACATTTTTTTTTTCTAATTACTTCACAGTCGATTTTTTTTTTTTTTTTTTTTTGGCTAAATTAGAAAGGCAAAAGGGTAAACAGATCGTGACAAACTTACCCCGGCAAAAATAGTACTAGCCCATACCCATGGAATAAATCGATGCATAAAATTGTTTGTTGCAAAAATTTTAAATTTTTGTTTTTTGTCTTAGTTTTTATAAAAAAATAAAAATAAAAAGGTGTAGTTTGGCCTGAAATATTTTTTTAATAAAAAAAAAAATCAGCTAATTTTTAGATTTTTGTCACACATTTAACATAAAAAAAAAACTCATATATTTTGATAATCATTGTGTAAATAAGCTGTCGGAAACCGTAAAGATACCTAAATGTACACTAAAACTAGATGGGCCTACAGGAAGAAGACTCAAGTGGAGTATTTATAATTACAATGACTCCCTGGTTGACCATAATTTGATCTTAAATCTTAATCACACTTAAATCCAACAATATGCGGTGTTGAACATTAATAATACTGATCCAAACAAGTGCCACGTTGTTACCCCTCGAATTTGAACTCAGGTTGTAAGATTTAATTTTTTTTTAATTTTAAATTTGTAGTTTTTTTAAACATGTAGTAATTATTTATGAAAATTTCATGACATTTTATAGGAATACAATAGTTTTTTTTTTTTTGAAGTAATGGAAGTGAATGCCGAATGGGACCTCGTAAGGCTAAAATCGGAAATAGTGTGTTTGTGAAAGCTTTTTTTAGCCGTCAACACAGACAACCAATTTCAATATGCCATTCAGATTGTAGAATCAAGTAATGCCAATATGCCATTAATCATCTTGCAGTCATTCTCAATTCAGTTGTTGAAAACTTGAAATGATAATACTACGACCCGGCAGTCGGCACATCAATATTATTATCAGTTTACAAAACCATTTATTTAAAGAAATAAATCAGTATCAATCTAAAATCACTATTTCTCAGCTAAGATATTTATGCAAAAATTGAGAATTATGTAGACATAAATTCAGATTTGTGTGTGTTATGCATTAATTATAGATAGGGTACTGTGGATATTATCCGTACGAAATGTACTCTAGAGAACATGCATATGTTTCTGGATGTTGATGTGCAGTAGCGACTTTAGGAAATTTTTTCATGATGTTTCTCAACAAGCATAAATTACACAATCTAATAAATTTTTTTATTTTATATATTGATAACAACAACTGACGGGACTGACGGGACTAACGAGTCCATCTCACATGGACGATCCCATCAATATAGACGAAGACACCATCAGGCATGACGAAGTAATTATTCACGCTACTGACGAAGACAACCAGACTATTCAATGCAGTCAATTAAATCCAGAACGGTTACAAGGCCAACTGTATGAACCGTTGGAGCATATTGATGCCACATTATATAGCACCAAACGTTACCAAGAGGAGCATTAAGACCTCCATAACTACTCCAATGGCTAGAAGCCATGAAAACATATATAAAGCCCACACATTGCCAAGAACAAGGTACATACACACCAAGAGACCTATTTTTTGCTCGATTATTTTGCATTGTTCATTCTCGAATAGCATCTTATACTAACTTTGGCATCGGAGGTGTTGTGGCAGGCACCATATCGGTGACCACCTTTGAAGGCCGGAGATTGCTTCCATCTGATAATCTTGACTGACGAACTTACGCTTCATCAGTTTAGATTGCTTCCATCTGATAATCTTGACTGACGAACTTACGTTTCATCAGTTTGGCGCCGTCTGTGGGGACGACATTTTCGTGTTCAGACTCGAAAAAGTAGTTTCCGATCAACTGTTACTTTCAGATAGAGTCCAATCAAGATTCTGCAGCCTTAGCCCAGCAGGTTCAAGTTCTCGTAGCTGCCATCGAAGAACTCACCAAGCAAAATCAGGAAATGAAACTACAGCTTTAACAGGAGGAGAATCGATCCAAAAACAACATAGAGGACGAGAAAAATAGCCACAAAAGGAGCGACCATCAAAGGCCTACTACTCCAGTAGACCAAAATTCAGATCTTCTTCAGGAAATGAGGAAGGAGATGGACGAATTGAAAAATGCCATCAGGGAGAAGACAAACCAGAGCGTGGGCAGATTGGTAAGGGCAACAAACTCGCCTTTCACAGCCGCGGTCTTAGGATGCCCAGTACCGTCGAAGTTTCGACTGCCACAGCTGGAACCATTTGACGGGCTCAAGGATCCACAGGATCACCTCAACACCTTCAAAACAACTCTAGAGCTTCAGCAGCCCCCTGACGAGATACTATGCCGTTCCTTTCTACCACCTTTAAAGGAGCTGCAAGGGAATGGTTCACCAAGCTGCCAACGTCATCCATTGACAACTTTGACCAGTTGAGTAACGCCTTCTTACGACACTTCATTGGGGGGCAGCGTCCCAAGAGGCCAGCAGATTATTTGCTTACCATCAAGCAGGGAGAAAAAGAAACCCTGAGGTCGTACGTTAAGCGCTTCACTCGGGAGACCCTAGAGGTGGACGAAGTTGATGATTAGGTACAGCTAACGACTTTCAAAGTAGGGTTAAAGTCCAGAGATCTCGTGGCTTCACTCGCGAAGAATCCTCCAAAAACGATGGCAAAAATGCTCATAAAAGCACAGAAGTACATGAATGCTGAAGACGCATTAGCAGCCATAAAGGACACAGAGAAGCCAGGAGACAGAGGAAGGAAGTAGGACGAACGTAGGGGACAGAAAAGGGAGCGCCCAGATCGTCGGACCAATGACGGTAACAGAAGGAAGGACGATAAAAGCTCCCGACCGGTAAAATTTACTCCTCTGGTAATGCCTGTTGATAAAATTTTAACGCAGATTAAGGATGAACATTTCCTCAAATGGCCAAGGCCATTGCATTCATCTCCAAACGTCCGTGACAAGAACAAGTACTGCCGGTTCCATAAGGATCATGGTCACTACACCGAAGATTATTGGGACCTTAAGTAGCAAATAGAAGAGTTGATACGGAAAGGAAAGTTACAAAGGTATGTGAAGAAAGGAGAGTTTAGCAAATTCAGGGACGGAAACAAAAATCAGAGAGAATCCTCATCCAGAGATGAAGGTAACACCTCCCAACCCCTCCAGGATATTATTGGTGAAATTAATACAATAACAGGAGGGCCGTCCCTGGGTGGGTCACTCAAATCCCTCAGGAAAGCCTATCAAAGGCAAGTGAACAGTGTCTACGTGATACCTCCGTCCAAGCAGCGACGGACGGATCAGGATATGTCTTTCAATGAAGCAGATGCCAGAGGAGTGAAGCAGCCTCACAATGATCCATTGGTCATAATGCTGACTATAGAAGGATTCAACACCAAAAGAATCCTCGTAGACAACGGTAGTTCAGCAGATATCATCTACCTCCCAGCATTTCAGCAGCTCAAGTTAGATCCAAAGAGACTGCGCCCATTTGACACCCCTCTCGTCAGTTTCAGCGGAGACAGAGTATATCCCAAGGGCATGGTGACGTTGACAGTAACAGTGGGGACCTACTCGAAGCAGTTGACTCGTTAGATAGACTTTGGGGTGGTAGATTGCCCCTCGTCTTACAATGTGATTATTGGAAGACCCACACTCAACAAATGGAGGGCAGCTACGTCCACCTATTGCCAGAAGGTGAAGTTCCCAACGGATAGCGGGGTTGGAGAAGTGAAAGGCGATCAGGTCTTGGCCAGGGAATGCTACCAGGCCGTCTTGGCTGCAAAAGAGAATCACACTTGGACGATTGAAGAGAAAGAAGAAGACTAAATTGAAGCCTTGGAAACAGTGAAGGTGGACGAGGAAGAGGCAACCAAGACGACAAGGATAGGGACGATGCTAAGCCCTGAGATGAAATCAAGGCTAGTCCAGTTCCTAAAAGAGAACCAGGATATCTTCGCTTGGAGCCATGAGGACATGCCTGGTATATCCCTAGAAGTCATCCAGCACAAGCTGGACGTGGACCCAGAGAAGAAGTCCGTCAAGCAGAAACGAAGGGTCTTTGCTCCAGAACGAGATCATGCTGTTACAGACGAGGTAAATAAACTGTTGAAGGCAGGATTCATCCGGGAAGTGTACTATCCTGATTGGCTTGCAAACGTCGTCCTCATGAAGAAAGCAAATGGGAAGTGGAGAATGTGTGTGGACTTCACGGACCTGAATAAAACGTGCCCGAAGGATAGTTTTCCTCTACCAAGGATAAACCAGCTTGTGGATTCTACTGCCAGACATAAGTTATTGACATTCATGGACGCCTTCTCAGGATACAACCAGATAAAAATGGCTGACGAAGATCAAGAGAAGACTGCTTTCATCACAAGCCAGAGGCTCTATTGCTATAAGGTAATGCCTTTTGGGCTGAAGAACGCAGGAGCTACTTACCAGAGGTTAGTGAACAAAATGTTTAGCAAACAGATCGGCAGGAATATGGAAGTTTATGTGGATGATATGCTCGTCAAGAGTATGGAAGAACTCGTCCACCTGGATGACTTGAAGGAGACGTTCGCCACCCTCAAACAATACCAGATGAAACTGAATCCTAGTAAGTGTGTTTTTGGTGTAGCCTCAGGCAAATTCTTGGGATTCATGGTGTCCCAAAGAGGAATAGAAGCAAACCTGGAGAAGGTGCAAGCCATAATCGACATGGCATCACCCAGGACCATCAAGGAAGTTCAAAGCTCACAGGAAGAATTGCAGCTTTTAACAGGTTCGTCTCTAGAGCGACGGACAAGTGCCTCCCCTTCTTTAAGACTTTGAAACAGGCATTCAAGTGGACAGACGAATGCGAAGCAGCATTTCAGGAGCTAAAGCGTTACCTGAGCAATCCACCCCTCTTGAGTTCTTCAAAAGAAGCGAAAAACCTGTATTTGTACTTAGCAGTATCAAATACGGCCGTGAGTGCAGTTCTGATTTGAGAAGAAGACAAGAAACAGCTCACAGTGTACTACGTCAGCCAAGCTTTCCAGGGGGCTGAGTCCAGGTATCCAAAGATTGAGAAGATTGCATTTGCGTTAATAGTGGCCTCCCGAAAACTAAGACAATATTTCCATGCAAATCTCATCCTGGTGATGACAGACCAACCTATCAAAAAGTCCATGAATAGGCCTGAAGCGGCTGGAAGAATGGTCCAATGGGCAATTGAACTCAGCCAATTTGACATCGAGTACCATCCTAGGACAGCCATTAAGGCACAAGCCTTGGTGGACTTCATCGCCGAGTTCACTTCCCCGGACGAAGATAAGCTCACCAACGAGGCCGAGAAGTGGACGATACAGACCGACGGTTCGTCAGCTCGAAAGAAGGGGGGAGTAGGGGTCGTCATAGTCTCCCCAGATGGAGAAGTACTAAAGTATGGAGTTCAGCTAATGTTTCCGGCCACCAACAACGAGGCTGAATATGAAGGGATTCTGATGGGATTAAGACTCGGAAAGGTGCTTGGGGCTAAGAACCTGTTAGTTCAAACTGATTCAAAACTGGTAATTGGGCATATCCAGGGAGAATATGAAGCAAAGGAAGAGAGAATGCAGAAGTATCTCAGGCTGACGAAACGTTTGGCTCAGGAGTTCGATGAAGTGGAATTCGTACAGATACCGAGGAGCCATAATATAGAGGCAGACGAAGTCTCGAAAATAGCCTCGTCAATAGAAGTTACGACGAATGTGGACTTGATGATGGAAATTCAGAAAAACCCTAGCATTGAAAAAGTTCCAACGTTCGCAATCCAGAGCACAGACAGCTGGATGACGCCCATCGTATCCTTCCTCCAGGACGGACACCTACCTCCGAATACAGACGAGGCCAGGAAGATTAAGAAGAGGGCAGCCAGATTTACAATCCTCAACGACACCCTATACAAGAGAGGCTTCTCCATGCCCTACTTGAAGTGTGTTAACGGAGAAGAAGCTAGGTATATCTTGGGAGAGATACATGAAGGAATCTGTAGGGACCATGCTAGCCCTAGATCCCTGGTAAGCAAGGTTATTCGAACAGGTTATTTCTGGCCTACTATGCAGGTGGACGCAATGGAGTTCGTCAAGAGATGTGACAAGTGTCAACGGTTTGAGAATGTCCAACGACTTTCAGCAGAAAGACTGACGACGATAACGTCCTTGTGGCCATTTGCACAATGGGGAATCGACATCGTTGGCCCATTACCCCTAGGCAAAGGCTAGGTAAAATTCTTACTAGTTGCAATTGATTACTTTACGAAATGGGTTGAAGTAAAGCCACTGGCGACTATCACCGAAGCAAGGATCTGAAGTTTCGTGTGGAAGAATATAGTTTGCAGGTTCGGGATTCCGAGGACGATCATATCAGATAACGGACGACAATTCGACTGCCAAGGCTTCAAGGACTTCTGCTCAGGCTTGGGCATCAAGAACCAATTCTCATCACCAGGACATCCACAGGCGAATGGACAGACGGAGGTGACGAATCGTATGCTGCTCAAGATCATAAAAACCAAGCTGGACGATGTGAAAGGGGCCTGGCCAGAAGAACTGCCCAATGTCTTGTGGGCCTATAGAACAACAGTAAGAACCCCGACTGGAGAGACCCCCTTCAAGCTCACCTACGGGACTGAAGCAGTGATCTTAGTCGAAGTAGGAGTAACTAGCACCAGGCGAGAAATGTTTAACGAGGAAGCCAATAATGATCGTCTACGATTCAACCTAGACTGTCTAGATGAAGTAAGAGACAAAGCTTGCAGCAGAGTGACGGACTACCAGAAAAAAATGACGGACTATTACAACAGAAGGGTGAAACTCAGGCGACTCAACATAGGCGACCTCATCCTGCGCAAAGTAACCCCGACGACCAAAGATCCTACTCAAGGAAAACTCAGCCCCACATGGGAAGGACCATACCGAGTTGTTCATTACTCCAGACAGGGTAGCTACCACCTGGAAACCCTAGACGGATAAAGACTCCCGAGGCCATGGAACATTGAACACTTGAAGAAATACCATCAATAGACGTAACAGTTAAATGTATTCATTATTGAAATCAATAAAGAAGTTATTCAGCTAATGTTTCTCTGCGAGTAGGTCTATTCGATTGTAAGTTATTGACGATGACAAGATCCCTAAAAGGGTGTAAGTCATAAGAAGCCAAAAATGGCTAAGTAACAAGATTTCGCCTTGACGGATGTAAGTTACTGACGAGGACAAGATCCCTAAAAGGGTGTAAGTCACAAGAAGCAAAAAATGACTAAGTAACAAGATTCCGCCTTGACGGATGTAAGTTACTGACAAGGACAAGATCCCTAAAAGGGTGTAAGTCACAAATGCCCAAAAATGGCTAAGTAACAAGATTCCGCCTTGACGGATATAAGTTACGAACGAGGACAAGATCCCTAAAAAGGGTATGAGTCACAAAAAGCCAAAAATAGCTGAGTAACAAGATTCCGCCTAGACGGATGTAAATTACTGACGACTAAAAGACTCATAAACGAATATAAAGTACTGCCGAGGTACCAATTATGAGAAATTCGTCAAGTGCACAACATGGGCGATTACGTCACCAGCATATCTCAAACTAAAGAACGTGCAATCACGAATGCAAGTAAGCGCAGAGGAGTAAGTTAAATTAAATTAAAGCCTGAAACAGATTGGCAAATCACCATTGTTTTTACAACTAAAAGCCCATAAACACTGGGCTAAAAATATTGTTCCCAAAATAGATAGAAAGTAAAATTGTTCAGAAATTAGATTTACATAACTGCCCAAAACATAAAAGGTATCCCAAAAAGAAAGAAATTTTTGTCAAGTATCAGGTCCGGCAGCACCATCGTCAGCGGGAGCGTCGTTAGCAGGAGCATCCATAGGGGCTTCAAGCTTAGTAGCAGAAGATTGAGCAGCCTCGTCTGCAGCCATTTCTTAATCCACCTCCTCCAGGTCCAGCCTCTCCATATTCACTCCAGAAGGGTGCTTCACAAGGTATCTCCTTAGGAGCTCGAAACCCTTAAAATACCAACTAAGGAGCACAGTGTTGTACTCATTAGTGGTTTGAAAGGCTTCAACGGACCTGGCAGCTATGGTCTTAAGACTCTCCCTGGCTCCAAGAAGCTGCTCGTCCTTCTCCGTAGTCAATTGGCGCTCAACCCTGAGGTCGTCGTTCAGCTTCTTAACCTGCTCCTTCAAAGTATTGGTCTCACCCATAGAGGCAATAAGGTCCTTCTTCAGCGTCGAGTTCTTCGCTTCCAAAACTTCCATCCTAGACGTCATAGACGCCACCTTAGCCTCCTGAGTAAAATAATCAGAAGAAAGATGCAGACTCTCCCCTAACACCTGAAAAGAAGGTAAAAGACGTCAGTCAAAAAAAAAAAAAAGAAAAAAAAGAAAGAAAGAAAGATATCCAAGACAATATACCTGAACGAGCTTATGAACATGACGAGCCGCAACCTCACTGAAAGGGACGCCAGACAAAGCCCTCAAGTCCGCAGACGTCACTACCTCGTGGGCCCGGTCCACGACCATCTTCTCTTCACTCCAAAGGGTAGACGAGCGAGAGACAGTTTTCTCCTTCTCCTTTTCAGACAACCACGACCTTTTGGAGACGGGAGTGCCACCTATTTCCTCCACGGATGTCGTAGGAGAAGCCGTCCTCGTCGTCTCACCCACGGAAACAATCGAATGGACAGAGGGAGTTGGAGCAGCATGGCCTCCCTTTCCAGTGACGCGCACTGTCTTCTTTCCCAAATTCGACAAGGGCTCATCTTTCTTTGATCTCATCTTCGCGTAAAGATCTTTGTTAAATTTGGTCATCATTTCTGCCAGAATGGAATACTTGTCAAAAAAAAAAAAAAAACTAGGTCCGACGAGTTTAATACTTACTCTTTTTCCCTTCAATCTTAACGTTGCGCAAGACGAAGGAAGACGGGTTCGGACCAAGATGGTAGAAGGCAAGAGTCCGCGGATTTACCAAGTCCTCCAAGCTCTCAATTGTCTTGGCGTACTCGATTGCCTGCTCAACCCGTGCCTTATACCTGCCCTTAAGTCTAGGTCGTCTCTTCACTGCGAAAGAGAAAGGATTAAGAGGTTAGTGACGGTAACAAATGCAGCAGAACTAAAGCAACAAAAAGAAATACTGACGCACCTAAAGTCGGGGTTCCCCACCGACGAATCAACCTCGGAATGTCACCCCAATCCTGGCTGGAGGGGGTCTCAAAATCATCCCCGGACACAAAGAAAAATCTTGATTTCCAGTACCTGAAGGACGAAGGTAACCCTCTAACAATCCTGGTCCTCCTCTCCCAAGGTACCAACTCGTAGTATCCATATTCTTTGGATTCTTTCAAACGATATAGGTGGATGAGCTCACCTACTTTGATCATATCCCCGTTAGCAGCCAACCATATTTCCATACAGTTAACCACTATCCTCCACGAATTGGGCATTAGCTGCCCAGGAGCAATCCCAAAATGATTTAAAAGTTCCATCAGGAGGGGATGGACGGGAAATCTAAGGCCACAAGTGAAGGCGGCCTCGTAGAAGCACACCTCACCTGGAAAAAAGTGACAAGCTCTATCCTTGTCATTGGGCTGACGAACGCGAACCCTCTCCGAAAACTGAAACCTATCCTTGAATCTACTCATCGTTTTAGCGTCCAACCCACAGACCTCCTCAAGAGCATGAAAAGCCCTAACCACCCGAGGACTAGAGACGACGGTATCCCTCTCCACTGGATCGCCGCTAGACGATAACCCCATCTCGAGATCGCTAGACCTAACCTCAGACATCGTCTTTTTCCCTCTCTCCTGACCCTCGAACTAGTCAATTGATTGTCGTATTAAAGGCAGCAATTCAGTCAATACTACACTCAGACCACTACCCTAAAAAACAAAGCTTTCAAGACCTGGAAAAGTGCCTAAAGACCCCCCTAAACGTGCGAAAAGAAAAGAAACCGAGGGGCAAGCAACTTTAACCTCAGAGTTACTAACCATGAAAAACCCAAAAAGAAGCACAGGGAAGAACAATACAACTAAACCCCAGGGAGATCGAAAGCAAATAGAAAAAAAAAAGGAAAGGAAAAGAAGGAAATCAGAAACACTACCACAGCAAAATGACGAAGGAAAACGCGAGAAAAGAAGAATAACATACCTTGAACAATGGCGGACCGAGGAAGCACTGCCAAACAGCACACCAATTCGAAGAAGAATAGCAGAAGAATGCTAACAGAGGAGAAGTAATGATTGAAGATTTTCGAAAAATGAAAAGAAAAAATAAGGAGAGGAAGAGTTTAAAAACAAAGGCTCGAAAAACGGAAAGACCGACGGGAAACCCAATAGTCCCACTAGTTGGAGCATCAACTCCACCAGTCAGCACATGCCACGTATGCCATGATCTGTGGAGCGCTGCCACTTCGCGCTTAATACGGAGCAAAACCCCAAAAGTCATTTGCAAACTTGTAACCCTTCACATTCTATGATCGTCATGACATGACGAACACAGAATCGGGGGGCAACCGACGGGACTGACAAGTCCGTCTCACATGGACGATCCCATCAATATAGACGAAGACACCATCAGGCATGACGAAGTAATTATTCACGCTACTGACGAAGATAGCCAAGCCATTCAATGCAGCCAATTAAACCCAGAACGGTTACAAGGCCAACTGTATGAACCGTTGGAACACATTGATGCCACATTACACAACACCAAACGTTACCAAAAGGAGCATTAAGACCTCCATAACTACTCCAACGGCTAGAAGCCATGAAAACATATATAAAGCCCACACATTGCCAAGAACAAGGTACATACACACCAAGAGACCTATTTTTTGCTCTATTATTTTGCATTGTTCATTCTCGAATAGCATCTTATACTAACTTTGGCATCGGAGGCGTTGTGACAGGCATCACATCGGTGACCACCTTTGAAGGCCGGAGATTGCTTCTATCTGATAATCTTGACTGACGAACTTACGCTTCATCAGTTTAGATTGCTTCCATCTGATAATATTGACTGACGAACTTACGCTTCATCAACAACAATAAAAAAATACACAAATACATAAAATTTACAATTGCCTTCTACGAGTTTTCATATTTTGAAATCGTTGCATAATAGTCTCATTATCAATGCTACAAGCTACATTTTTTTCAATATACACAACCAAGCAATCATTCATCAATTGATCTCCCATTCGATTGCGCAGTTCATTCTTTATATATTTCATTGTTGAGAAACTTCTTTCTACTGTTGCAATAGCAACTAGAAGGGTCAAAACTAGCTTCACAAGCAAATAGACTAATGGATAAGTCTCGTGCTTCCTTGTGCTCACTAACTTTTCAGCAAGTTCACTAACTCCTTGAAGCTCTAAAAAGAAGTCATTGCTGCGCATATCAAAAATGTAATTCTGCAGTTGAGAGTCAAGTGCCAAAATATATGTCTCAAAAAAATCAAAGGGATAGAACTTAGCTAGACGTATTAATTTTTCCTTATCGAAAGCCACAAATGAATTACTTGGATCCAAGCAAGCCATACAAAGTAGCAAATCGGTATTTGCCTCAGAAAAGCAGTTGTTAAGCTCTTGAGGTTGCATATCTATGACTGTGTAGAATAGCTCAACACGATAATGATGTAAATTTGTATTTTGTTGGGTGTTGCGTTGCGGCCTCCCACTAACTACAAACATCGCTTCCATGTCCAAGATAGGAATATCATGTGAGGTACAAAATAAAGATACTTCAGCCAATAAAGATGCCCATCCCTCATCTCTCATCACTTGCAACCGTTGCTTAGACACGTTAACAAGATTCATAGCATTTACTATATCTTGATTTTTTTTTTGCAATGCTATTGACAACTCATTTGTGATCCCTAAAATATTTTTCATCAATTGTAGAGCAAAGACAAATTCAAAAGTTAGAATTGACCTCATAATAGATCGAGCTTCAACTTTTGGTCGGAGAGACCATCTTCTTCAATAATCTCTAATACATCAACAACAGCAGAGAACATCAAAATCAAGTTGAGAATAGTCCCATAATATGATCCCCAACGTGTATCACCAGGACGTTTAAGATTTGTCTCTTGATTCAAACCTTGCCCACTTCTACGTACACCATTCTCTAAATCTTCTTTAATTTTGGCAAATTGTGTATCTCGAAGAGCATCTCGTCTCTTACAAGAGCCTCTAACAACAGTTACTAAATTACTAACCACATAAAAAAATTCAGCAATGTTAATGTGATTTTTAGCAACAGCAACAAGTGTCAATTGAAATTGATGAGCAAAACAATGGACATAAAATGCTGACTTGTTCTCTTTCAAAATTAAAGTTTTGAGTCCATTGATATCACCTTGCATATTATTAGCCTCGTCATAACCTTGCCCACGTAGGTTCGATAAACTCAAATTATGTTCATAAAGTAAACCTTCAATAGCATGTTTAAGTGACAAAGCAGTGGTACTTGCTACATGTACAATACCAAGGAACCGCTCTATAATAATTCCTTCTTTGTTCACATAACGAAGAACGAGGGTCATTTGTTCTTTCACTGAGATATCACGTGACTCATCAACTAATATTGAAAAGAACCTACTGTCAAGATCCTTGATGATGACTTTGGATGTTTCACGTGCAATTGCATTCACAATGTCTTTTTGAATATTAGATTGGGTAAGCTTGCAATTTTTCCAAGATTTTTGCAACACTTCATTGATAGATTCATTGTGATCCCCCAAAAATTGTAAAAGCTCAAGAAAGTTTCCTCTATCACTTGAACCTTGAGATTCATCGTGACCACGAAAAGCTAATCCTCGGCATAAAAGGAATTTTACGCAATCAACTATTGCATTTAATTGAATCCGATATTCAGTTTTATCTTGTTTTGATTGCTTAACAAAAAGACTTTGAATGTGTTGCTTTTCCTTCAGTAGATATTCACTCTTCTTGACAGCTTGGTTATGAGCACTATTAACTCCTCCAACATGGGAATCTAACTTCGCAACCTGATTTCAAAGTTTGAATCCCTTCGTTACAAAAGTCTCACCTCCTCCTTACTTACCAACATCTTGCCCAAATAGGTAGCAATAAAAACAAAATGCCGCATCCTTGTCTATACTATATTCCAACCACTTTCTATTTATATACCATTCCGATCTAAATCGAAGGGGCTTTCTAGAAAAATATGATACAGGGTAATCATGAACAGGTGGTTGACAAGGGCCTTTTGTTAAATAATATCTTCTTATTTCATCATGATTATTAGGATGATAAGATGATGTCTTTTGTCGTAGCCCAGGATCTGAAGGAAGATTTTCTAAGTTAAAGTCAATACGAATTCGCTTAGAAGATGAAGATGAATCTTGCACAAGAAATGAATCTTGCACAGGAGATGAATCTTGGGTAAGTGGTTTTCTTATCAAATATTTGTCCATAATTCTAGTAAAAGAATAAACAATAAACTATAAGTTTATTTGAAATATTAATAAAATTATTAATTATTATTGTTTAGTTGTTTCATTAATTTATTTTTCTTTTATAAATTATAATTTGTTATATTGTTGTTTCATTAATTATAAAATTATTAATTTTTATTTAGCCTAACATAATTTAAATTTTTTTTTTATAATGTATTAGTTAATTTAATTATACAGCTTTAATTATTGTTATTTAGCGTAACAATAAACTATATTACTTTAATTTGTTTGTCATTAATTATACTGCTTTAATTTGTTATATTGTTTAGCCCCTTATGCACGCTACACTAAAAGAGCTGGACATTACACATTCTATGTGTAGCACAATAATTAAAGCAGTGTAATGTGTAGCACATTACACGGCTTAGTCTGCTTTAATTATTGTTTATTCGGCCCCAGCCCATCAGCCCATCTACCCCCTCCCACTCAACAGATAAGCACATGCCTGATGCCCCAATCACAATAGCCTGCCAATCAGAAAATTTCACAATCACAATAGACAATACACATCACACTAAAAGACAATCAATATTTCAGCAACACACTGACCAACACCAACAGATAAGATAAGGCCAAATTCAAAAAGACAAAAAAAAAAAAAAAAAAAAAGGCAAAAGCAAAATATAAATAAAGCAATTTGGCCAGCCAATCTGACCAACACCAACACACTGACCAATAAGATAAGGCCGAATTCAAAAAGACAAAAAAAAAAAAAAAAAAAAAAAAGGCAAAAGCAAAATATAAATAAAGCAATTCGGCCAGCCAATCAGAGAATTCAAAAGAGAGAGAGAGTTACTAAGTTAAACTATTAAAGAATAAAGAGAGAGAGAGAACCATTCATTACTTTCATTTCATTTTTGCATTTCAGTGAGATAAAGAGAGAGATTGAGAGACTGAGAAAGAGTCAGAGAGAAAAAGAGAGAGAAATACCTTGAGGGAGGGAGCACCGAGGTCCGAGCGGTGAGCACCGAGCACCAGAGCAGAGCGATCTGCGATCTGCGATAAGGGCGAGCAGTGACGACGACGAGCGAGCGGTCTGCGAGCGACGGCGACGTGACTGTGGGTTTGGTTTGCTGGGGTTTGGTTTTGGTTTGCTCTGTATTGGGGGCTTTTTTTTTTTTTTTTTGAGATAAACACTAAAACACCTCTGTATTGAAGTTTGTTTTGCTTTTGCTCATGGACTGACTATATTGGGGTTTGGTTTCTAGTTTCTCTGCCAGCGACGTGACCGTGGCGTGGGTTTGATTTCTGATTCTCCGGTTTTTTTTTTTTTTTTTTTGAGAATCCGTGGGCTACCTCTGTAATCTATTGGGCTTGCCGTGGGCTTGGCTCTATTACAATTTTTTTTTTTTTTTAATTTGAGGGTGTTCCTAATTTTGTTACTGAGGGTGTTCCTAATTTTGTGATTAGGGTGTTCCTAATTTTGTGATCAGGGTGTTCCTAATACAGATTAAATATAATTTTTTTTTTAAATTTTTTTCAAGTCAGGGTGTTCCTGGGAACACCCTGACTTGTACGTGGCGTCGCCACTATTGATGTGGGTGGGGGAATTGGGCTTTTTTTAGATATACATTCTATTCTATGTATATCTCAAGCAGTACTCAGGAGCTACACAAGATCAAGTGTGGAAGAAGGGGTCTCAAATCTTCAAATGATTAGCAATCAGTGCCCCAATTAACATATGGTCCAAAATCATTGAGCTTGACATGGGTTTGTAGTCCTGGAAGGAAACCGATGTGTTGGCTATATTATTTAGTGTCGTAAATGTCATTATTACCGACTCGGAGTACTAATTCATAAATGTCATTATTACCAACTTGGAGTACTAACGAATAAGGTGGAGAAATTATACTTTACTACCCTAAATTATACATCATATTACACTTTGCACCATAAAATTTTCGAATGCACGTTTTGCACTTTAAACTATGACTTATGTTACACTTTGCACTCTGCCGTTTAGTTTGTTGTTAACTTGGATGAAAATTCAAAGTTTAGGGTGCAAAATGTAATAAAGAGTATAGTTTAGGGTGATAAAGTATAATTTATATTTTGTTTTTAAAGTATTGAGAAGAGTGGCAATTAGGTCTTCTCACGTGATGTCATATTTTTCCATTCAAGTTAACAACAAACTTAACATTGGGATGCAAAGTGTAATAAATGTCATAGTTTATGGTGCAAATAGTATATTCGAAAAGTTTAGGGTGCAAATTGTAACATGAGTAGTTTATGGTGATATAGTGTAATTTCTCCTGAATAAGGTGTAGAGATTTATTTACTTATTTTAGAAGAAGTAGAGCTTTATTTATTTTTATTTTTTTTAGAAGGTTAGAGATTTTTAATTTGAAGGTTGTCGGGACGTTTTTGCGACAAGGGCCGAAAATGCGAGAATGGCCCAAATCTCCCCTTGGGTTCTTTAGAGGTGTTTATTGTGAAGAATCAAGCCCAAAATTCCAAATGTATAATGAACAAAAAGCTAATGGTGCTTTGACAAGAGAAAATTAAAATGCTTATAACAAAAGTGTAAAAAACCATAAAAACATAATAGGTCTGAAACTTCGACCCACAGTCACCCAGAAGAGGGAATTGAGAGAGGTTGTGAGGAAGAGAGGGAAGGTTCCCTTGTACCCATATTTCCACCCCCAAACTTCGGAATTGTGAGATTGTTGACTGGCTAAATGGGTTTTTGCTCTGAAGTTTCAGGTCTCTAGGTAGAACGTGGCTGGTTGTTTTTTTAGTTGAAGAAAGACTCTTGTATTGAGCTTGGGGTGTTGCTCTCAAAGTAAAACGTCCTCCATTGTTTTGAATCTGATTGTGGAATTTATATTGAGTTTGAGGTGCTCTAAGTGACTGGTTTTTGGTCAATAGAAAAGGCTTTAGACCCCAAGGTGTTAAGCAAGTAGTAATTTTCAGGTTTGCTTTTGTTTGGATAAAAGGAAGGATTACTTTTATCATCATTAAGGGAAATGCTTGACTAAACCCTCATTGGCTCCTCATTTTCAGTTGTTTCAGACCATTGGGAGGTTCAACTAGATGAGAGCTAGCAGCTGAAGTTGGCCAATGAGAGCCAACCATTTTTAAAGGAAAAAAAAAAAAGGTTCGGACAGAAACTTTGGGCCACAGTCACACAGAGCATAAAAACTGTTTTGGAGTGGAAATTTTGGATACAAGACCTCTTCCATGAGCCTGAGGTGCGACCAATGTCCCTTGCCCACTTGGTAGCATGCATGGGCTGGGCTCATGCAAAAGGTCCAAAAGGAAACAACCCATGCCCTCCAAACCACACTTCCTCAATTTCCCCAATATGTCGCATGGGCTTGGGTCATGCTTAAAAGAATAAATAAAATACGATACATGAATCGAGTCCATAAGGAAGTCGAGCTTGGTTGAATTGGGCTTGTACGTCGCGAAAATGGGTATCAACAAAGGTAAGTTTGTGTTGGATAGACCAACGTCCCAATTTTAAGTGTATGAAATAATAGTTTTGGGGGGGGGGGGGGGGGGGGGGGTGGTGGTAAAAATAAACAACCACATAGGAAATACAAGACTTTTACATGGTTAAGTGGGTGTTGTGATATCACATAGAATATATTTTGAGAGAGAGAGAGGCTTGTGCCTAGTCAAAAAATTGGTCACGACGTATGCTCAATAATAATTGTTGATATATGATTATCAGACCAAAATATTAATTGGTTTTTAGTTTAAGATAAACTTTGAATATCAAATTTCTTATTTGACGATAGTAAACTTTATTAGTTAAGCTAATTAGAACCCACCTAATTTTATCATTCTAAATATTAAAATTGTGAGGTATTTTTGGATATCTAATTAAAGTGCTGAATACTGTGGATCAATTTTGTTGCAAACAATTCCGTAGTATTTTTAAAAAGGAAAAGTTAGGGCATTGATTTAGGAAATAAATGGATTATGTTAGGATTTAGAAGATTTGACACGATTATTAAACGAGTTAGGTTATAGTTAAGATATTTATTCAAATATCTTAATCTCGATACAACACCGACACGTCTTTCTGACACGAATTGCCACTCTTGAAACTAAACGAGTCTTTGTTTATACCATTTAATAACCAAAATTTAACTTTTTCTTCTTCTTACAATTGAAGATTTATTACTTTTTTTTCTTTCGATTTTATCAAAGAATATGTCAAACCGATAATTCCTATATTTCTTTATATTTCTTTTATGAAAACATAAAATAATCTGTATATCTTCATCTTATCTATAATCTATATTTTGTGTATAATATGACATCAACGCTTTTGACCTTTTTATTAATTTTTTCCAAAGTTGCAATAGTTGTAAGATCTAAACGGTGAGAAAAAGAATATGTACATTTGATGCATAAAATATTTTCTTCTAAATTTGCCATGAATTCTTAAATACCTTATTTATTTTCTATAAATTATGTAATTTGATTTTATTTATTTTAAATTTTCTCATGTAATGTAAGACTTAGCAACTATTATGACACGTTTGGTAGACTGTAATAGACATTGTAATGTAATAAATTTTTTTATGGCATAACTATTCGGTTATTTGGTTATGTTTTTATTACAATGAATAGTTATTCCTTATGAATAACTATTCTTCAAAATGATGAATAACTATTTTTTATCAAAAGTACTGAATATCTATTCCTTCACCTTATGTAATAACTTTTTTTTTTAAAATTCCTAAAAAGCCATTAGTTGCCACATCTTCAAAAGGAAAGAAAATAAATTTTCCTTATTATTAATTATTAGCTCTATTTTAAACACTTTAAAATAAGTGTATTTTAAAAAATTTGACTTAAAAATGATTTAATTACACATTCTTTTTATACTATACTAAATTGTTAATGCATATTCAGAATTCTATTCCTAAATGCTCACCAAACTAATGAATAATAATACTTATTACATTACAACTTAATGTATTCATTGTAATATTTATTCTTATTCCAATGTAATAATTATTACAGTATACCAAACGTGGCTTTAATAAAAAAAAAAAAAGTGAGGAATTGAAGATGTTTAATAATATTAAAAGAATATAAATAAATCCAACGAGATAAGAAAACTGATGGCCAATTTGAAGGAAAGGATAGTCAAGGAAAGTTGGCCGAAAATTTTGAGAGACTCATTAGTCATTATCAAAGATAAGAAAACTGATGGACAGTTTGAAGGAAAGGATAGTACAGTGTAAAGTGGGCCGAAAATTTTGAGAGACTTGTTAGCAAGAGTCTAGTTTAGACAGGTTTGGAGTTTGTTTGGTACATTAATTTAAATACATGTTTTTAGGTTTTAGTTTTTAAATAATATTACATGTATTTTTATATATTTTTTTATTCATATATATTTTCATCTATAATAGATTAAAAATTATTATTTAAATACATGTACAGACTCTCGGCTCTTGGAGTGCATGAAAGGACGTCAGGACTGGCAAAATATTAGCACGTCATGTGGGTGTGGTCCGTCTCCTAATGTTTGTAAATTATTAGCTCCCAGCGCATGATTGATTGATGGTCATGGGTCATAACCCACAGGGTCCCCTCCCGACCCTCTTGTCAATCAACCAAGGACATTTCGTAAGTCAATCAACCACAAAAATCCACATTGGATCAGCAGAAACACATTTAGGACTTTCAGCTATTGCAGCAGCCCATATCCTCTGCATCTCAGACCCAACTTGTGTCCAGTAGGGGGCTAGTTTTTGTGGACACGTTGAGTATCCGTATTTCAAAATGTCCAGTGGACACAAGTCGTGTCCTACAATAAAAGGGGACCTAAGATTTTATATAAATATATGGAATTCTCCGGAGGAAGTGCAAGTGATTTCGGATATTTTAGCATTGTATGTTGTGGCCTCCGGTCAATATATTAACTTTGAAAAATCTTCCGTCTACTTTAGCAGCAATACATCAAGAGAGCAAAGGGATTGGATTAAGAATGCGCTTAGAGTGAGGGAAGTGGAAAATTTTGAATCCTATTTGGGTTTAGTTACGTTGATTGGCCGGTCAAAATATCAAGCCTTCTCTTTCCTTAAAGAGAGGGTTTGGAAGAAGATTCAGGGGTGGAAGGGGAAGTTGCTTTCTAAAGCGGGGAAGGAAGTCCTAATCAAAGCCGTGGCCCAATCAATTCCTACATATACGAGGGGAGTGTTCCAACTCCCAGTGAAACTTTGTAATGAATTAAATATGATGTGTGCTAGGTTTTGGTGGGGTCAAAATGGGGATGATAAGAAGATTCATTAGAAGAGCTGGGAGTCTCTTGCTCAACCAAAGAATGAGAGAGGTATGGGGTTCAGAGACATTCGAAGTTTCAACTTAGCTATGCTGGCGAAGCAGGGGTGGAGAATGTTGACCAACCATGATTCTCTTCTCTATCGTTGTTTTAAAACTAGATACTTTCCCCGGTGCACTTTTTTGGAGGCGGTTGATCATCCAAAAAGCTCATATGTTTGGAAAAGCTTACTTGCTACTCAACCTATTTTGAGGAAGGGATGTTGCTGGCGTGTAGGTTCGGGTTCTTCTATTCGGGCGTTATCAGACAAGTGGTTGCCTCGCCATCCAACAAATAAAATTCTGATTCCATCGAATGATATAGAGGAAGATTGGCTTGTGTCGGAGCTAATCGATTGGAATACTTTCCAATGGGACTGTACTCTCATTGACATGGTTTTTAGTAGATATGATGCTGAGGCTATTTATCAGATCCCTCTGAGCAGACGATATGTACCAAATGTGATGTTTTGGCTGCATAACAAAAATGGGCGGTACTTGGTACGGTCTGGTTATTATACTGCTAGGAGTCTGTTGAGAGAGGCAAGCCAGGAAAATGATGGGTCCAATCTGGGGCCTAGCAGTGAAGTTTGGAAGAGAGTTTGGAAGCTTCATATCCCAACTAAGATCAAAGTATTTGTGTGGCGAGCTTGTCACAATATTCTTCCAACGTTTGAAAAGCTTCAGCAGCGACGGATTATAGAGGATGATTTGTGTCCCATTTGCAAACGAGCCCCTGAAACTATTCTACATGCATTGTGGGAGTGTGCTGCTGCTCAGGACGTGTGGGCTGGTTGCTCACACCGTATGTTGCAGAAGGGGTTGACTGTCCAAGTCTCTGTGATTCAATTAATTGAAGATTTGCTGCATAAATTGCCGTTGGATGTGTTTCATTCTTTTCTGGTGCTTTGCTGGCTTCTTTGGCATCGTCGCAACTGTGTTGTGCATGGTGGTATACTGCAGGAGCCGGGTACATTGATTAGGTGTGCTCATAGTCTCCTTATGGAGTTCTTGGAGGCTCGGACTCATTATGCGATCCCTGTGTCTAATGGCCATACACAGCAGTGGCAGCCACCTGTAGGAACGATGTACAAACTGAATTTTGATGCTGCTGTTTTCACTGATATTTCAGCCTCAGGGATTGGCGTGATTATTCGGAACGGCGGCGGTCAGGTGATGGCTGCGTTGTCGTCAAAGGGTCATGCAGTCACGGACAGTGAAGAGGCTGAGGTTTTGGCTTGTCGGCGAGCGTTGGAGTTTGCAATTGAGGCTAGGTTTTTTGACTTAATCATGGAGGGTGATAATTCAAAGGTGATGCAGTCTTTAGCCTCTTCTCAGCCGGATTGGTCTCGTCTGGGGAACCTCTATGATGATGTTCGCTGCTTGGCTGGAAGGTTGAGACATGTGGAATTTCAATGTATTAGACATTCTGCTAATGGGGTTGCCCATTCTCTTGCTCGTTTTGCTAGACTTACTAATGAGGAATGTATTTGGCTAGAGGAATCTCCTCCGCCTGCTTTAGAAGCTTTGTCTATGGACTCATTGTCTCTTACTAGTTAAATGAAAGTTGATTTTCCTTTCAAAAAAATATATGGAGTTCTCCCAAGTTACATGTATTCAGTGGCGGAGCTCAGGAACGTAGTTATGCTTGGACTGGGGGCAATGACCCCCCTGGCCCAATGAGGAAAAGCAAAATATAAAATATATAAAGCTTGGTTTTAAATTTTCATGCTTTATTTTTGTTCAATACTTCCATACTTTCACAAAAAGTACACTTTCTTTATTCAAATTTTCATTAAATTTTGATTCTTTTTGTGAGTTTCTATCTGGGTTTTAAATGATTTATAAAATTTATTTTAAAGCATTAGCATAGGGTAATTACAGCTTAAGTGTTTGATGAAGTTCTCCAAAGAAGCTTGGGATAAAAACACACACACACACACACACATATATATATATATTCTTTTATAAGTAGCTTGAATAAAAAAAAAACATGGTTGTCTTTGGATTTAATCTAGAGCTACGATATGAAGGTTTAGGCTATAACAAATTTTTTAAGCATTTGGGTTTGAGTGTATCTCGCCCCCTCTCACTCGAAATCCTAGCTCCGTCCCTGGCGGAGCCACATGCATGCTTGTGGGTCTTGGCCCTTCCAAAATTTTTAATTTTTTCAAAAATATAGGTATATTCTATAAATATTTAAAGGTTATATGAAAAAAATAGGAGTTGACCCCCCTAAAAGAGAGAGAGAGAGAGAGAGAGAGAGAGAGAGAGAGAGAGAGTTTAGAGTTGAGTTGATATACAATTGCAATAGAATGAAATAATTAGGTAGTAAGTTTTTTGAGTAAATAGTGCAATCCCTAATTTTTAGCTTAATTTCAAATTCTATTAATGCGTTCAAATCATTCAACATTGATAATACATGCAATTTGGTTGAAATTTTCTATTCTCAAGATTTTATCAAGCAAAAAAAAAAAAAAAAAAAAAAAAAAAAAAAAAGAAAAGAAAAGAAAAGAAAAGAAAAAAAAGCTCATATGAGACTTCAATTGTAACTTTATGATTTTGATTTGAGTTTATCTTCACACAATAGTTTGCCCTCCCCCCCCCCCCCCCCCCCTCCCAACTCAAAATTCCTTGCTTTGCCATTGCACATAATCTTTTTTTTTTTTTAGGAATATTTTTCAGGTGAGTGATATGTTATTTGCAAGTATGCAATTTGTGGGTGCTTGAGGACCAAGGATGAAGTTGAAGAGTTGCGGTATTTATATGGGGATGCCACGGGCCACGATCCTGAGGAGGAAGGTCACCCGAGGAGAGGAAATGATGAGTCATGGGACTATGAGGCATTCCAGGTTGAAAGAAGGATATGAAGAGAGAGAATCTATGATCATAGGGGAAGTTTCTAGTTTGGAGTAGCTTGTTGCCTCCGCATTAAATGGTGGGCAACAGTTTTATCAGCTGCATTGATGAGGAAGTGACCTGAACAGTGTAAGTCACAGCTAAGCAGATTCCTTCTACCACATTCTTTAGATACAAAAAGAAACAAGTGTCATGAGAGGAAGGATGTTAGGTAAGGATGGATGGTTGAGATATGAGAGAAGGAGAAATATATAAGAAAAAAGGGGGTTTATAGAAAAAAGGGATCGAGACACAAGGACTAAGAGATAGAAAAGAAACAAGAAGGAGATTGAGAGAAAAGAGAGCGAACAGTAACATTTCTTATGTAATTGTGGTCTCCTTAGGCTAGTTTGTATTGAGAAATTGGTTCATCCATTTAATAAAACTTGCCTTTTCTTCCTTATTTTCTTCCTCGGGCGGAGCCCTCCTTAGTTGTTTGTTTCTCTCTCTTACAAATTCATTGTTTTGGGCTACGGTTGGACTGATCCAGCCATTGTTCAAAGTGGGCTTGGGCTGCAAGTTTTTCTGGTCCCTACACAACCATTACCCATGACTTCATATTCCATAATTATTGATTAACATAGTAAAATGAAGAAGGTTAAAGTATACTTTCTTATCAGTTTGTCATAGTGTCTCTTGACTAAGAGATTATCTCATGAGATCATCCTCTCACAACATATAAAACTTACACATATTGTAAGTCTCATAAGACCGTTTTATAATTCCCCTTTTATTTTTCAAAGAATTGAGGTACTTTTTCTTCTTAACTATTCTATACACTACAATATTAAGATAGGCTAGTCTAAAACTACTCACCTTTCAATTTTTAGAAATCTATTCTCATTTTCTTTCTTTAAGTCTAAATTATACCAACCTCTCTTGAGGTTTCATAAAATAACATTCCTCTGAAATATTTGGATAAATTAACACCCCCATTGAGGTTTGTATGTGTTCTCTCTGTTTGGTTCCGGGCAATCTTCCAGCCAATTTGGCTTCTATTTGTGAGGAAGATGCCCTGGTTTTGTCTGTTTCCTTTTGATTAATATATTGAAGTTTATCAAAAAAAAAACACAACAAATAAATTCATACTTTTTCACACTTTGACTTCCTTAATGAAATATTCTATTAAAAGAAACCTACAGTCCTGAGCAAAGAAAAAAAAAATGATAGTCTGTGCAACAATTTTATCCTTTTTGCAATAGGCTGTCTAAAGAGTTTAACCAAACATTTATCTACCAAATCGTATTGGGCAAGCACTGTTGTAAATTACATACCAATTTGTGTGTAGTTATAAGACAATTCTAAGCTTATTTCGACAAGAGTGAGACCAATAATGAATAAGTTGATCTCTACCTACAAATCAGTCTTTGTACTTCGCAGATGGATTCCGGAAAATGAGGTAATAGTGCATGAAATCCTGCGGAGTTTTAAGAAAAAGAAGTTTAAAAAGAACAAGAAAAACTTGTATGTTAGTAACTTAGTAATAAAGGTAGACATGAATAAAATTTATAATAGGGTTGAGTGGCAATTCTTTTTATTTTTTTATTTTAGTAAACAGTAATCCTTATTAGAACATAGCAATTCTTATTTGTTGAAATAAAAGCCTTTGTTTTTATTGAGTCCTTCACCTTAGGCCGTCCACATACCCGGGCAAACTAACCACTTGACAGATCCAACCTGATACAAACTTGAAATCAACTAATCCGATTACAGCAACGATTAACGGTGAGTTTTCTCCTGCAAAATTCAACGAGCCCGATTTATTTCACTCCTCACCATCATCCTCATGGATATAATATTTATTTTCAAGTAAGGCGAGTTCAGCTATTAAAGTGGTGGGTGGGGTTGGGTGGTGGATTGAGTTTTTTTAAGCATCTAAGACCCAACTCGACCCAACCCAACCTACCTCTCTCTCTCTCTCTCTCTATATATATATATATATATATATATATTCATCTCTTGCTAATATTTCATATCAAATTTTAAGTTTTATTTTTTATTTTTTTATTTTTTTTTAACTCCATGATTTACATATGTTGATATGAAAAATGTGATACTTTTTCAACATATTTGTAAGCATATATTGACATGGATATGCTTAATTTTTTTTGTTTTTTGGAGAAAAAGTTAGAAAATACTCTTACCATAAGACATGTACTTTAAATTCTTTAATCTATGAAAAAGTGAACACTTCTTATGATTTCCTTTAATGATTTATATATTTTTGTTGCAAGTCTTTCAATGTTTATAGGATTTAAAGGATTTTTTTTAAAATTTATTCGTAAGTTATAAAATAAAGTTTGAAGTTTCTAGTATACAACACATAATTAAAATTAATCCACTGAGTTGAAACCCTCTAAATTTTCAACCGACCTGCCAATAACAAATTGGTTAAAAAAATTTCTGTCAATTTGACCTATGCGCAACCCTACTAAATTGTAATCAAACTAGGAGTATTTGCATTTAATCTACTTAGAGCATTTGCAGCAGTGGTGGTATAAAGCAATAATGCTAAATTTTAGCTCAACTTTCATTAAAATGTTGCTCCAGCAGTGGAGCTAAAGCAATAAAATTTAGATGATTTGCTACAGTGCACATCTAAAAATAGATGTGCACTGTAGCATGGAGCTAAAACTAAAAAATACTTTTTTATTCAACTGATCCACTTGCTTCCATTTTTTTATTCATTTATCAAAACCGGTCAGTCTTTCTCGTTCATCTCTCAACTCCCACTGTATTCTCCCACTGTATTCGCACTCTCTCTCGTTCATCTCTCAACTCTCAAGCCTCCAAGCCTCTCAAGCTCACCCACAGACACTCCGGTACAATCACTGCCATCCTCAACTCCGGTTCCGTCACCGCCATCCTCAACTCCGGTGCGGTCGCGGTCATCGTCAACTCCGGTACGGAACCTGCTTCTTTTTTTTTCTTTTTTCTTTTTTCTTTTTTCATTTTATCAAATCCGGTCTCATGATTCACTCTCTCTCGTTCATTGTCATCTCTCATCTCAAGCCTCTCAAGCTCACTCTCTCAATGTCATCGGTCCGACCATCGTCAGCGTCGCCGCCATCGTCAAGTTCAGACCCACGCCGCCGATCTGCCTCAGACGCTCTTCGCTTCCACCGATCCACTTCAGGTTAGTTGTCTCTGTCTAGTTTAAAAAAGAATTCCTTCTGAGAATGTTAATTGTTAAGTCATGTACGCTTTTGATATGTTTGTTTCAACTTCAGTCCATGACTGAAGTTTTCCTGCCCTTTTTTTGGGTAAAGAAAATGTTCCTACCCTTTGGAGAATCATAAAGCTAGATGAAAAAAAACCACAGGTCTTCTTTGGATTTAAATTATGATAAAATTTGAATTTTGAAATCATCTTCTGTTTTTTCCCTATCAATTAATTAGAGCCTTCAAGAGAATTGTTGTGATACTGCTAAAGTGGTACCTTTGCCTTTCTGCTCAGTTTCACGCCCCACACGTATCGAGCAACCACGATTAGCCACTCCCTGCATATAGAATTTTTAAGAGATTTTATTAATAGGAGTATGAATATATGTCCATCTCTAATTGTCTTAAGTTAGAAATGGGTTTGGAGAAGAGCGTACCCAAGAAAATGTGTTAATGCTGGCTGTTTCATGCTTTCCAGTTAACCTTCTTTCATTCCCTTCTCCATAGGCACTAATATGCTCTTTGTGGCGAAGTGATAGGTTCAAAATTGCCTTCTTTATAATTTCTAAGCCTCCATCCTCCCTCATGCTCTTTGTACTGTGAAATAATGATAAATCAAAATTTCATAGAATTAGCACCATTTCTGTATATGCATATTAGTGATTTCTACTCTCTGTTGTGGATGATTGTTTTAATGTTTCACATCTGATTTGGGCGGACTTTGTTGGATATATTGTTGCACAAAACTAGAAACAAAGCACATATTTCTTGTGGTCATTTTAATGTGAAATTGTTAGTTTGGATTTGAGTTTTGATATAAATGTTGGTTTGGGAATTTTCTGTGTGCAGGGAAGTTTGCAATTTTTTTTTTCTAATTTTATGGAGTCGCATAGAAACCTACCATATTTTACGGGTATCATGAATGGGGATATAGAAATTGACTCGCAATTTTTGGGAACGGCTCAAAATACTCCTTTGTCAGTTTCTGATTCTCCACCTCCACCTCAACCTCAACCTCAACCTCAAGTTGAAAATGCCTCTTCTGCAAAAGGAAAACGAGGCTCTAACTTTAGTGTAGAGGAAGATAAACTCCTAGTGGCAGCATGGCTCAATACTAGTGTTGATGCCGTAAGTAGTAATGAACAAACATCAAATACATTTCGTAAAAAAGTTTGGGAGTATTTCCAGAAGTACAATACATCCGGTACTACACGTACTGTTGTCTCTTTGCTAAGTCGTTGGGGAGCGATTAGTGAAAGGGTAAATAAGTTTGCTGGGTGTATGGCTCAAGTTAATGCACTTCATCAAAGTGGTACAACCGAAGAAGATAAGGTATAAATTATATTGCAATAGTGTTAACATGTCCATTCACCAATAGTTTGAAGATATTAATTATGTTATATTTCTTTTAATTTTTTTAGATTAAAGATGCAAAGGATTTGTTTGTAGAGAAGCACGAGAAACCCTTTCTTCTTGACCATTGTTGGCTCATGTTAAAGGACCAACCAAAGTTTGCCGATCCTAGTAATGCTAAATCAAGATCATCTGTGCCTCTAACTCCAGAGTCAATATCTATTGGCGAAGGGGATTGTGGGTCCGGACTTGGTGACTCTTCTAATTTTGAGAGACCTATTGGTAAGAAGGCGGAAAAGGCCATTCGAAAGAACAAAGCCACCGGAAAAGATGTAGGGGAATATTTGAACAAGAAATTGAAATTGATTGAGGATGTAACTCGATTGGAAGAGGAGAAAATGTTTATTGAGAAAGAAAAACTTGCGGTTGAGAAGGAAAAAAATGATGAAAAACTTAAGATTGAGAAGGAAAAAATCATGATTGAGAAGAAAAAATTTGAGATAACGGAAAGGTTAGAGGAGGAGAGAATCATGATGAAAGATACAAGTGGCTTGACCGAAGCGCAAAAAGCTTTTTATGAACAACTCCAAGAGGAAATCATGGCAAAACGAAGATCACGTAATTAATGGGTTTAGGCTTTAATGTATTTTGGATGTAATTTAGGCTTTAATGTATTTTGTAGTGGCTTATGTAGGCCTTTATGTATTTTGGTAATAACTTTATGTATTCAATAGTGGCTTATGTCACTTGACTTTAATCTTAAACTAGATGTATGTATTTGTGTTGTGACTTGAAGTGCAATTTAACAAAGACTTTGAAGTGCAATCTCTTTTTTCTTTTGTTAAGTTCCATTTGGTCTTGTGATAGGCATTGATATAATTCTTTGTAGACTGAAAAATGAAACAATTATATATCTTGCTGTTACAGCCACTATCAGTGTCTTTGATCCAATTATTTCTATTCATTGAACATTCTTATTTTACTTAATGCTTGAGAGTAAGCACAAAATTGTGTTTATGTTGTGACTTGTGCGTGAATTGGTTATATTCATTTTGTTGTGGCTTATATCACTTGGCTTTAATCTTGCATTTATAGTAATAATTGCTTTCCAATTGTCTTGAAGGTTGCATCCATGGATAACTATTTGGTTCGCAAGTTTCTTTTTGATGACTCAGATGAAGATGAGATCATCGAAGAATTTGTTATGGAAACATCACAACCTAAACGTCGACGTTCTATCCAATGTAATCATTTGGCGGGTCATGAGAGGCTTTTTCTGGATTATTTTGCTCCCACACCAGTATATCCACCTGCTTTATTTCGTAGGAGGTTTCGGATGAAGCGTTCTCTTTTTCTCCGTATTCAATCTAAGGTAGAAGCTCATGACTCTTATTTTGTTCAAAAAAGAAATAGTGCCAACAAACTTGGTTTATCTTCATTACAAAAGACAACTGCTGCACTTAGAATGCTTGCATATGGAGTATCGGGTGATTTGATAGATGAATATGTGCGAATTGGAGAAACTACTGCATTAGAAAGTTTGAAAAAATTTGTTACTGCGGTAATTGATGTTTTCTCTGAGGAATACTTGAGAAAACCAAACAATGAAGACATTGCTAGACTGTTAGCTCATGGAGAACGCCGAGGTTTTCCAGGTATGTTAGGTTCAATTGATTGCATGCATTGGAAGTGGAAAAATTTTCCATCTGCATGGAAAGGTCAATATTGTGGTCATATTCGTGAACCTACTATTATTTTGGAGGCAGTAGCATCATATGATCTTTGGATATGGCATGCATTTTTTGGGTTACCTGGGTCAAATAATGACATTAATGTGTTAGAGCGGTCTCATGTATTTAATGAACTTGCTGAAGGACGTGCTCCTGCAGTACATTACTCAATCAATGGTCATGACTACACAATGGGATATTACCTTGCTGATGGCATATATCCAAAGTGGGCAACATTTGTTAAAACAATCCCAGCTCCATAAGGACATAAGTATAAATTATTTGCAGCAGCCCAAGAGGCGTGTAGGAAGGATGTTGAGCGTGCATTTGGAGTGCTTCAAGCACGTTTCGCAATTGTCCGTGGACCTGCACGATTTTTCCATCTTGAAACACTCCAAAAGATCATGAAAGCGTGTATAATTCTTCACAACATGATTGTAGAAGATGAGCGGGATAATGAAGTGGTAGACTTGGATTATGAACAAATTGATGGAATGGATAATCCTCCTCTGCAAGTGTTACGTGAACAAAGTGATGGATTTATGTCATACATTGAGAGGCATGGACGCATTAGAGACCGAGAAATTCATTTTCAACTCCAGTCGGACCTCATTGAACATTTATGGCAATTGCAAGGCGAGTTGTAGGAACTTTCTTTTTTGTATGTTGAGAAGCATGAGTCATAGGAATTTGTGCGAGTGTGTGAGTTTTATTGTAATTTGGTTTGAGTTATGTACGTGAGTAATGTATGGACTACTTTGTTCTTGCTATAATATGTGTTTTATTTTATATGTTTTTTTATAAAGTTCTTGCATTTTATAGTTCACATTGTTCCAAGATTACTTCCGGACAATTGAGACGATAATAGGCTATCATGATGATTGAAAAATTGTTTTAGTAACAAAAAATGTATTAAGTATAATTTGGGGTTAAAAAAATTATTTGTTAACACTAGACGATTATTTGCTATCATGTGGTGGCGGCGGCGGCGGCGGTGGTGGTGGTGGAAGAGTCGATGGCGACGGCAGCGGCGGTGGCGGTGGTGGAAGAGTCGATGGCGGCGGCGGTAGTGGTGGCGGTGACGGTTACAGGTGGTTGTGATTATTGTTTATTGTAGTATATATATTATTTTATTGTTGTAGATATATTATTTTATTGTGATGTTTATATTATTTTATTGTATTGAAAGATAAAATAGATCCACTGCTGCAGCATGTGTATAGGTATAATAGATAAAGTAACTTTTGGTGGAGCTAAAAAGCTAAATTTTTAGCTCCACTGCTGTGGATGCTCTTAGAAGCTTTTCAAACCAGTTTTTTGAAACCATTGACAATTATTATTATTATTATTTAATTAAGGTGGTATTTTAATACACATATCAAAATTAACCTCACTTGAAAAATACTCTTTCATAGTTCATTTGATAATACCGAAGATAAGCCCTGTTTGATACACCTATTCAAACATATATTTTTAATTTTTAAATAATATTACACGTATTTTTACACATTTTTTTACTCACACAAATTTTTACATATATTTTCAAACACATGTTGCACCCAAATTTCTTGATTGGCAATCAATTAGTCCATGTGTCCTAGATATTAAGTATTGTTTTAGATTTTGGATTTTATTTTTTGGCTAGAACTTTTAGAAATTGGATTGGAAAGCTCAACTAAAGTATTGAAAAGCGCTACCGTAGCCGCAAAATAAGACTTTTATGTCAAGCATAAAGCAGTACCTCCTTGAGTATAATAATCATTATTGACTTAATTTTCAACGGACCAGTTTTCTCGGAGGGAACTGCGAAGGCAATGAAGTAACCATTGACCAAGTAATCATACCCATGCTATCTAATTATTATTGTTCCTCAAAAAAAAATGTTATCTAATTATTATTATTATTTTTTATACAAGATAAAAAATTTTCTCCAACCTAATTTAAATGTATAGATGTGTAAAACTCGAATTCTAATTTTTGTCCTTCACATTCCACAAGTACTTATATTTGTGGAGTAATTATTATGGGTGATGTTAACGGGTGTCGTACAGCACCAGTTAATGTAATAAAATTTAAAATAAACTATTCATTTTTTTTTTAGGGATGTGAAAAAAACTGAATATATATTAAATGTGTGTAAATTTATATGGAAAAAGTCAAATTATTTTGAAATAAACTACAGCTAAAAAGTAAAATTTTGTCAATTTCCTATGCATTGGGATTTGTGATAGACCATAAATGAACTACAATTGATTCATTAACCGGTGCTGCCCGGCACCTGTTAACAAAGTCCATTATCTTATTATTAATAAGGTTAAATAGGGACCTCCGGATTGGATGCAAACAAGCGCCAGCTATATATAACAACTCCTATGATCAATTTATATGGAAAAAATCAAATTATTTTGTAATAAACTACAACTAAAAAGTAAAATTTTATCAATTTCCTATGCATTGAGATTTGTGATAGACCATAAATGAACTACAATTGATTCATTAACAGGTGCTGGCCGGCACCTGTTAACAAAGTCTATTATCTAATTATTAATAAGGTTAAATAGGGACCTCCGGATTGGATGCAAACAAGCGCCACCTATATATAACTACTCCTATGATCATTTAGGGGGACTTGTTCGTGCCGCAAGTTGTTATTTCCTAGTTGTTGTTTCCGATCAGTGAGTGACAACGTTTTCAACAATCCAAGACTTTAAATTTTAATTATTAGGATGCGTGATGTTAATTGACTTTCTTTTTTTTCTTTTTTTTTTTGAGAAAGTCTTGATGTTAATTGACCTGACTGATTCTGTACTGTTCAGAAAGGCATGCTCTACATTCAACCAAAAAAAAAAAAAAAAAAAATATATATATATATATATATAAAATAAATAAATAAAAAGGAAAAAAGAAGAAGAAGAAGAGGCATGCTCTACAGAGTCTCTCCTATGCTTTGCTATCTTACACTAATTTTTTTTTTTTTTTTTTTTTTGCTGCTTGGTGGGCTATGCAGAATAAGCTTACAATTAAAGATAGGCTTGCTGATTGGGGGTATAGAGGTGATTACCATTGTGTTTTCTGCCGGGAAGAATTGAGTTAGGT
The DNA here is from genome assembly GCA_019022515.1 of Quercus aquifolioides. Lineage (NCBI taxonomy): Eukaryota > Viridiplantae > Streptophyta > Magnoliopsida > Fagales > Fagaceae > Quercus > Quercus aquifolioides. Next base: position 41,111,256 of record CM032336.1, on the reverse strand, counting down.
ATCATTTATTATATTTTCTGGTTCTTTTTTTTTTTTCTCTCTATACAGGTATTATTATATTTTTATGATTCTCAAAAAAGGTATTATGTCTTTTAGATGTGTTGGAGCCCATTGGGCCTGACCATGTTGTAAAGCCCAAAGCCTGCATGGTTGGGCAACTCTCAACAGTGAATGATTGTTCTCATTATACATTGTTTTATCTCTTGAAACATAGGCCTGCAGGCTGCAGTTCATGATAACTTCACAAAATGATTGATACACTTTCAGAACAATAAAAATCTTTTGTTCTGATAATGCCATAGAATGCAACAACAACAACAACAACAACAACAACAACAACAAAAAAAAAATCGATTTTGCTAACCTCTTAAATGCTTATAGGACAAAAAATGATCAAGTTGAGCTGCGCATAAGCATGCGTCACCATAACTCAATTATGTTCTTTTTTCTGCTCATCTCAGCTTCTGAACCTAAATCATTGTTGAGGGTCATTTTTTGAAATAGACAGAAGGCCGCTCAACCCAGCAATACAGGCAGCAGAGAAGCGGCAGACTAAGTAAAACCATTAGGCCTAAGCGGCAGGAACAATGGATCACAGGCCCTTAATACAAACAAATGGGTCTTGAGTAAATAAGTGGGCCTAAAAGGCCTGGAAAGAGAGAAAATAGCACCCATGGGCAGTATATGGTATGGAAAAGTGAAAATGAGCCGTGGCAAGCCCAAAGCAACGTAAACAAAGAAAGTAGGGAATAATGGCAAGCCTATGAACCCCAAGGATGAGAATGAGGAAATTGGGCCAGGGAAGCCCAATTATGTTAGTAAAAGCCCATGGGATGCGGAGTTAGTAAATGGACCGAGGAAGTCCAAAGGAATTAAATGGGCCGGAGAGGCCCAAGGGAAAAGAAAGGGACATTGGAGCCCATAAGTGAGAACACCAGTGGCCATATTAAGCCACTGGGGGAAAGAATAGAATGGCAGACCTGAGAAAAGGCCCAGCAGGAACAAGTCACCGCGACAGGAAATGCTAAGTAGTGCGGTAGGAAGCCAAGGCAATTAAAGAATTGGGTTGAAAAGAACGAAAAGCCTAGTACTGAGTAAAAGCCCAGACCCTAAGGGAGCGAGAAATCATAGTAGTAGCTCATGAAAAGCCAGAAACGGACGGTAGGCAGTACATGCAAAGTCTCTAGTCCACAGCAGATGCATGAACAACAGGCAGATTTCAGACATATGCACGCGCAAGGCCCAGGCACCACCAGCCTATACCCAGCCAATACGGGACATGGTGAGGTCATGGGTCAGAGGTAAGAGGGCATGGTTTGGTGGTGGGGAGAGGGGAAGACCTATTTTGAGGTTCCTGCTCAGGCTATTTTGGGGGATACGTCCTGCTGGGATGACATATCTCCCCAAAAGAGGCAAGGCTGAGTTGGAACCACTAGGTGCATGCCATGAGGGATAGAGAGAGAAATATCACCGCGGTAGGAAGAGGTGCCACGACAGACTAACGGACAAAATAGTTGTCTTTGTTTGTAATAGGGGGATTCGCAGACGGAACAGTGATGGTCGGCGAGTACGCCCAGACCAGACAGAGGTGGTTAAGGGGTAGAATAGTAAAATCCGGTCACGGCAGAGGCTTCCTTCTTATAGTGCCTGCCGTGTACAGGACACAACAAGAAGGAAGCCTCTGTCGTGTACAGGCACTATAAGAAGGAAGCCTCTGTCGTGTATAGGACACAACAAGAACAACGCAATACAACACAACGTAACAAAGACTCTGAAACATACTTAGGAAAACAGGGGAGGCACTATACTAAAAAACCACAATTGTGGAAATCACTAAGGAAAGACTAAGAAGGAGAGAAAGATAGAGAGAAAAAGAGTAAGAGTTAGTGGCATGCACCGATAGGTCCCCTCCCTTCTCTCCCTCTCAAATCCCCGCTCTCTTCTATAATTGCTATGGGCATTATCCATTCAGGTTCGCCTCCCTCAAACCCATTAATTTCCACGGCAGAAATTCTTTTCCTCGGAGGTTAATCGTGTTGAGAAGAGGCGTTCTTCCTCTTTGGCCTTACTCCTGCAGACCGAATTGAACTTATTTCCTTTATCTGTTGATTAATCTTTATTGCCATTTGCCATTACTATTTTATTTGTGAAAATTGTTAATATTATTGTGATTATGGATCATATGGTCATTTTCTATTAAAAGAACTATCTGGTCATTCCAGAATACACGGTTCTGTTTTATCAATTGTATTTGTCTGTCGCAAGCTTTCTCTGAAACAGTTCTGCCTGCCGCAAGCACTCTCCTGGTAGACGAGACATAGTTCGCGCACAAGTCGGCCAAGTTGAGTTTCAGTTGGACCGGTCTCGACTCCTGTAACCCTTAACACTTAGGCCTACAATCACAAAGGGGCAGCCCAGACCAACATAGTAAAAAAAGGCCTCCACAATCATTTTGGGGTGAAGCTGCCTTAACTAAATCTATACCCTTAATCGGATTTTTTCGTCTATTCTTAGCATGAAGTTTGTTTATGAGTGTCTGTATGCATCAATTATTCCTAGTTATTCCATCTTAAAAGTCTTTGGTTGTACATGCTTCAGTTTTCTTCAACCTCATGAATACACCAAACTCAAACCTCACTCTTGCTTGTGTTGTTTTATAGGTTTCAACATTAAGCATAAGGGATATAAATGTTACAACGCTCTTAATTTATTGTAGTTGCGTAATTGTCCATGTGTCCTTAAGAGAAAATACTCATTTCTCCAACTTGTCCAAGTTTCATCCATCGTCTACTCCTCCTCTCTTTACAAATCCTTTTACTATTCTTTTTCTCAGAGAATTTCATTTATTGTTGGATATTTTGTGTATCCAAGTAAATTGTAATAAAAATTTGATCACAATTTGGCAGTGGAAGAGTTTTGTTTTGATCCCACTTTGGAAGTGGAAAAGTGTTATTGTCTCTTTATAAGAGATAGAGTGAAACTTTGAAAGCAACAATAGAAAAGCAAGTGAAAATGCATTTATTGTGTTTTTAATTGTAAGACTGTTGATGGACCTTTGGCAGTCTAATGAAGGTCTTAAGAGATTTCTGTCTAATGGTTATTGTGGACACTGTCGACCGAGGTTTAGGTGAGATTATGATGAATTGTGTTTTCTACAAAATTTATTACTAAAAGTTGCACCATCACTTGATATTTAAAATGTTTCTAAACGTTGGGGGATTGGTTCTAAGTTCTAACTATTTTCTAACAGTAATAATATTTTGTGACTTTTTATGGTCTATATATATATTGTTTAAAGTCCCATATATTATTCTAATCTAATGAAATCTTGTGGGTTTTCTGACTTTTTCTAAAGTTGCTATTTCTAAAATTCAATAGGCTTGGTTGTATTTTGTGACGAATTTATAGTTACTTTTTAATTTATATGTGGAGACAAATATTGTCTAAGTACAGCGATTTCATAGTGCTTCCAAACCATTAGAGTTCTCTTATTTATTCATTTAATTTTTACATGTTTTCTTCATTTTTTACTCTTTTGATCTCCAACATTTATTAGGTTTGAATCTTAGTTGTTAGTTCTCTACTATACATGATATTGTTGAATTAATGGTTGGTTCGTTTCAGCTGTGTGCATGGCAATGTGTTGTAGTGTTTGTACAGCTTTGGGTGTTGTTACTAGTTTTCCGTACTTTTAACACGATAGTTTTGCGTGTTTGGTGATAATTTTTCATTCATTAATAAATAAATAAAAAACAATAAAAATAAAAAATAAAAATAAAAACCCTGTAAGCCATTTCCATCACGCACAGATTAACGTTGTCCTCAATGTGGTATATATGATATACTTAACCATAGCAATTAGCCGTTGAATTGCTACCTTTTTTTTTTTTTTTTTTTGATGGGAAATTGCTACCTATATATAAATCATAAATGGCAACAGGAGTTACGGGATGTTCCCTGTCTAGATTTTTAATATGAAATTGTAGGGTCAGTTTTTGTAGCCCAAGTCCAAAAGGTTTAGGTTATGAGCCCAATGAACCCAAAACAATGAATTTGTAGAGAGTGGGTGAAAGAGCTGAGCTGGTTGTGAATTAAACAATAGTCAACTATGGTGTTAAGAGATGTAGTAACGTAGAAACACACTTGAAAAACTAAAAAATGGACGTCCGAATAGGCGTTTTATTGAATGAGAAATAATTACAACACTTAGAGCTACAGTAAAATTATTCTTTTTCTTCCTCACCTCTCTTTTTTCCTCTCCCTCCTTATCAGGGGCCCTTCTTCTTTATATAGCCTCTTCCCTCATCATCCCAGTCGTCCTTCATCTGCGCACATACTTGAGTATAGGTCACATCAAGCACTTCTCTAGCTTTTTGGGAGTGGCGGTAGCTGAGGTTGCACTATTCAGGGGTTTTCTCCACATAAATGCGGTCAGAAAAGTTGTTGCAGTGCATTAAATACGGTGGTAGCAGCTTTTCCTTGAGATATTTCTTCGTCCTTATCATCCCCAGGTATGCCCAGAGCTTATCTTTGTTATTGGGATTGCCAGGAAGGTCATTCGGACCTTCTATACGTTTGTTTGATCAAGACTATTTGTATCCGAGGAGTAAAACCTCTTCGGACAAAGGGTGACCTCTTCGGATGGTACTCTTCCTCCATTTCCGGGTTTGTTGCCTCCAGATGAACTCTACCCCAACCCGTTATTCCTCTTCGGACATACAATAATCTTCAAAATAGGGCCCCAGACTCAATGGTAGGTCTGGGCTTTTACCCCCCACAGAAATAATGTATTTGTTATATATATAGAAAAGTTAACGGATGCTTAGTGTATTTGCTATATAATGGTTTTAATATTTGCCAAGTATACATACAATCTCTCATATCGTTATATGCCAAATGCATGAGCTTTAATTTATATATTGATTAGCCTAATGATGCACAGCTACCACTCTCATATATAATGATAGAATACGATCAAAACTTGATTAGTATATATATGATTACTTTAAACAAAAAAGCAGCTTTCTTGATGTTGCCAATTGTTGTGGTGTTTTCCATGTCGTTGGCACCAACTCTATATTCTATGATCACTGGTGGAGTCCCAATTCATCCATTGTACGACCTACATATAAATATATAAGTTATAACATGCATATATGAATTATATATAAATGAAAATCTTATTTGACATGATTGCTATGACATAAGAAACTTTGGTTAGCATCCAACAAATGGGGTAGGATTAGGTGGTGAAATTTTTTGCTTTCTCGTTTTAATAGGAAATAAGGAGGGGGAAGAAACCTAACCATATCCTATTTTTCTATGTTGCTTTGACAACCACGACTATTTGATCTTAATAAATCAAAGTCTAATTACTCTAAAGCATCCTTCTCTCAAAAATATACAAGTAATTGGTTTAGTCCATTAGGATAACAACACTTGCGTATGAGAAATTAGCTTCACAATGAAGACTTCATAAATAGGTGGATGAGTTAACTTAGCAGTCAATATCTCAAAAGAAAAGAACTAGTCTAATCTAACCACTCAATAAGGAAATAAGATTAACCATACTACAAATTCCATTTTCTTTAATCCTAAGGAAATGGTAATTAAGAACTCTTGAATATCCAAATCTTCTTCACCTATTCTTGATTGCGATTGTCATAACAAAGCAATCACAATCATTATTATATATTGATGAACTATTTGCAGTAAACCATACCCAAGTGGCCAAGTGTATTTAGGGTCCGTTTGGAAACAGCTTATTTAACAGAAATTGAAATTTTTTTGTTAAAAGTGTAGAAAAACAAAGTCGAAAAATAAGATTAATAATACAATGAGATCCATAAATAATAGCAAAAACAAGCTAAAATTGAAAATAAGCTGAAAATTTCAGTTCATCCCAAACAAACACTAAGGGTTTATTTGAATACCGTTTATTTTGCTGAAAACTGAAAACATTGTAGCAAAATAATTTTTAAATGTGTGAACAGTACTATAGGACCCAGTTTTAAAGTTTTTTTTTTTCTTCTTCTGAATAAAATACTTGCGGGTTCCGTGAACAGTGCACGGGACCCACAGTGCACGTGAAACGCTCTTCTCAAAAAAAGAAAAAGAAAAAAAGAAAGTGAAACGCAGATGTAGGTGCTTTTTAGCACTATCCAAACGAAGGTTAAGGGTCTGTTTGGATATTGTTTATTGCTAAAAATTGTAAACTGAAAATTGAAAACACTGTAACAAAATAATTTTTAAATGTGTAAATAGTGCCGTGGGACCCAGTTTTGAAGTTGTTTTTCTTAAAAAAAAAAAAAAAAGAGTACTTGCGGGTCTTATGAACAGTGCACGAGACCTACCATTGTTTCAGCTAAATGCTAGAACGCACGTTTTCTGTGCATTCCAAACACACACTAAGTGTGCGTTTGACATTGGCTTAAAAAGCCAGTTTTTTTTTACTATTTAGCTTATTTTTGCTACTATTCATGAGTCCCATTATACTTTTTGGTACTATTCATGAGTCACACTGTATTATTTCAGCTACCTTTTAGCTTTATTTACAGTACTTTCAACAAAAAATTTTCAATTTCATCTAAATAAACTATTCTCAAATGGACCCTAAGTAGACTTAAGGGCCTGTTTGGATGGAGGGGAGAAGGAGGGGGAGTGCAGGGGAGTAGAGTAGAGCTGGCTAAAAATTTATTAATTTTGTGCTAAATCTACTCTACTCTCCCTCCCTCTCCCTCACCAAACGGACCATAAAACAACAAACTAATTAAGCTAGCTAGCATCTTTCATAGGCCGTAGCATAATGGTGGGTGTTTTCTATTTACAAATTATATTATATAAATCATACAAATTGATACAAATTATGTTATATAAATCTTACAAATCGGTGTATCAATTTTTAAATAAAAATGTATTTATTATACATTTATACTATTGAATATTTTTATATTTCTACCCAAAAAAAAGAGAATATTTTTATATTAAAATTAGAGTAATATTTTTTACACAAAAAACTGTTTTACACAATATTCTTACACACACCCCAAAAGCAATTAAAATCATGACTTCATTTTAGTTGTGTTTAAGATTGTATAAAATAGTTTGTGTACACCAAATTTAACCCTTGAAAATTATATTATCCCAACACTTGCAGGAAGGTAATAATAATAATTTATAATATACGAAAGTCAAAATGCAGCAGCTGGGTAGCCCACGTGAGAACGATGAAAAGTCAAAATGCAGAACTTAACAAATGAAAGTTTAATCTTCTACCCCTGATATCATGCATGGCTGATGGCCTTCGCACATAGAAAATTGCTCAAGCAATTAAAACTTAATTAGAAAACTTTACGAATAGGAACCAACCCTTTGCACTGATGACTGATGGATTTCAGCCTTCCCACATTTACATTCTAATGTCATCTTGCGGCATTTCTTACAACTATACATCACTCTAATGGAAATCCATCTCTTGCAGCCAAATACATCACTTCTCTAATGTTACAAAAATTTACAATTGACAATTGTATCTTGTAGCCGCATAGGTCCGTACAAAAGTGTTTTTAATTACCAACTCCTAGACCTGGAATAGTTGCTTCTCTGTTGATCAAAGATTCAAAAAAAGAATAGTTGCTTTTCTCTCTCTCTCTCTCTCTCAAAAGGCCAAAAAATGGAAGTTCAACCAGATAAATCATTTTGCGTAAGATTTTATACCAAAAAAAAAAAAAAATCTTAGATATCTTGGCATTTTGAACTATTTTGAATGGAAAATGATTATTTTGTAATTTTTTTAAATAATGTTTGTGGACTTTTTCACGTTAATTGTGTAGTTGCTTTCCACAAAATATATGTATGTTATGAATGAGAGTTTTATTTCATATAATTGTTTTGATTATAAGAAATATTATTGATTTTTTGTACGTACAAAAACACCAAAAAAACATTCCAACTCATTTTTACTGTTAATAACAATCACATGATAAACCAGTTTCTAGAGAAAAAAAAAAAAATCATTGAAACAAACCGTGCATTAGTTTCATATAAATCTAAATCCATACTGATAAGGAAGCTAAGAGGATGGTCTTTCACACCTGGCTGGCTGATAAAGGCAGACGGAAATATATATAGAGCAAGTTCTTGATTAGTTACCAATAATTACATGGAATTAAGCATAACAAAGGAATAAAATAAATCTTGTCTCTGCGAATGCCATTATAGCAAGTTCTCTGCTGTCTGCTCATGTAAATCATCCAATATATTTTATTCATTAATTCACCAGATTTTCATTATTTTCTCTGGGAAGTAATATCAAAATTCTTTTCTCTACAGACCCATTGAATATTACTATCAGAGTATCAGCCATAAACACAAACTACAAAGCAAACAAAATGCAATATCAACAAAAAAGAGAGATTGGGGGGGGGGGGGGGGGGGGGGTGGTGGGTGGTTGGAGCCTAGTAACATGTTTCTTTTTGGGGCGAGGTTGACATAGTTTTAGATTGGATGAAGCAAACAACTCAAAGTTAAACTAGTACAATCATACTATCCGAAGACTATATATTGATAGATAAGATGTATATATGTGTCATATACATGCGTAGAGATGTATTTGTGTACACATGTGGTTGATGTGTCTATCTGCAGGCATTAAGTGTTTACAACTAACAAACACAACACTCAAAAAAAAAAAAAAAAAAAAAAAAGAAAAAGAAAAAGAAAAACGGTGTTTACAAACATAGAAGGGTGATGCAACTCCAAACAGTCCAAAATGAAAGAATTAACTAAGAAATCTCATGCATAATAGGATCTTCAAAAAATAGTTCAGGCCAAAATGACGAAGCTCCACCATAGCTAGAGGTACTACTACTAGCATCTCCAGGATTGCTTAAAGACATATCATCAGTCATAGTTGAAATAACAGGAGTGGGAAATGGGAAAACCAAAGACGAGTCATCATGTGGGTTATCTCCTTGGCTGGCCATTGTAAAGTTACAACCTTGACCCATCTCACTATTCAAAGAAGTCTGAAAATTGAAAGGGACTTGTGGGTCTGACAAGTGAGCTAATAAGCTTGGGTGGTGGAGTGGTTGAAAGGTAGTATTTCCAGGAGAAAATGAGGATGAATTCTCCACATTTGACGAATTTAAAACTGGGTTTTCTTTGAAAGCAGGAATTGAGCTCAACAAATTAAGAGCCTCCATGTCTGTGATGTCATTTTGGCCATACGAGTTGGTGGTTATTGAAGCCGCGGATTGGAGAAGATACTGTAAGTATTGAAGCTTAGCCAACTGCACAGCTTCTGCTTGTAATCTCATAGCTTGTTCATCTAATGGGTGATGATCCACCATCAGGTCTCTAAGGTTAGCAAGGGCTAAAAGATGGGGCAAGCTGGAAAAGAGGTCAGTTCTTGGTTGATGGGTCATTGGATCAAAACCCATTTGAATCAGCTTCTTCTTCAAATGTGTGTTCCAGAAATTCTTGATTTCATTGTCAGTCCGGCCTGGTAGGTGCGTCGCAATAGCTGACCATCTTGTGAACAAAATGCAAATAAAAGTTAAAGTCGTGATCACAATCAAAATATATAGGCAAAGTTGGGACTTTTTTTTTGGAAGTTTCATAGAAAAAAAGATTGAAAGAATTAGTACTTGTTTCCAAGTATGGAATGGAGATGTAGAATTGACTGCTCCTCTTCTTGAGAAAATTTTCCTCTCTTGATATCTGGCCTCAAGTAATTTGTCCATCTTAACCTACAGCTCTTGCCACATCTGTTAAGACCTGCCAAGAAAATAAAAGATTGTAATAAAGAAAAGCCTTGAGAGAGAGAGAGAGAGAGAGAGAGGTGGGTTTGTAAATAAAAACCTGCAAGTTTAGGGAGGGCTCTCCAACTTCCATGGCCATGTTTTTGTATGTATTGAACAAGCTTTTCATCTTCTTCAGGAGTCCAGGGTCCTTTCTTAAGGCCATTCTCATCACAACAAGGAGACCTTCCCATGGTGATCTGTTCCTTCTAATTATATTTGCTTTCTTTTTGCTACTGCTTCCCTCTGTTTCAAGAATACCTCGGGCTTGCTATTTATATACAATCATCTGCCTGATTCTGGTCGTTGATTATTCTCAATTAAAAAGTCTCTCTCACTTTTTTATTAGGTGGACCGTGGATCAAATTACAACAAGCTCTCTATCACATCTGGTTACATACATACTCTCTTCTTCTATGAAATGACAAATACATCCTTAAAAAATTATTTTTTGTTAATCACTTGACTCTTAGCGGACATGAAAAAAATGGGGAGGGGCTAGACTTATTTTCTTAGAAGAGTTCTGTTCATTATACACATTTTAAGTTATGATTTCAAACTTCAAAATCGTGACTTAAATTTTCTCAAAAAAAAAAAAAAAAATCGTGACTTAAAGATATGAGTTCTCTTGTAAATTGCAGTTTATGTGTATTATGTATACACATAGTTATGTTCAGAAGTCATTATTCTTCCTAGAATATGAGGGAGAGGTGCAATGATCAATATCTCAATAAATTTTAATAAATCTATTGACACAATATTTTTTACAATTTTATTTAATTGTTGAGATAATTTTTTAAAAATGATGTTATTCCAATAAAAATTTGCCATCTTAATTAGCAAGTTGGAAAAAAATTGTACCCCTAGTACTCTTACTCAATAAATTTTAACCAAATTAAGTCAGCTAATTAAAAGTAATAAAAATGCTAAAAATTATTTGTTGCCCCACCATTTTTATCTTTCCAACTTGTTTAACAAAATTAAAAAGAAATATATATAATTCTTGTAGCCAAACAAAAATTCTTGTACATAAATTATTTATGAGAGAAAAAAACTAGCACATATATATTTACTTTATCTAATGGTCAAGAGTCTTATGGTTCAATTGCAAAGTTTAGTTATTTTGTTTAATGTACGACTCTTTCAATCGTATTATTTGGAAAAAAATTTGGTTACAAACTTAGTTGTAGTCTAAGGCTTTAGCTCCCATTAAAAAATTAATATGATTACATATTTTAAAAATCTAACTATTAAATTATATGTTTTTAATAAACATGTCAAATTTCGTGCAGATAAGATATTATTTACAATTTGATTCATAAACTTATTTTTTATATATAATTTTAGACTACAAAAACTTGAAATTTAAACATTTGTATGCTCTATATATATAAGAGATTTTATGGAAAAGTTTGGATTGCTTTCATTATTTCATACTAGTATATAACCCATATGCTCTTTATCATAAGATAATGCCAAGACACCAATCAGATTTTGATGTGGGTAGGGATTAAATTCTAGATCTGTTATTCAACTTTCAGATATTTTTCTAGTTCAGCTAACTGGAACTCACATTTTTTGCACAACATTAACTCACCTAGAACAAAAATTTTAAAAACTTAGATAGGACACATAGTACAAAATTAGACAACAATTAAAATCAAATTTAGAATTTAATAGAATTTTCACTTAACTTTGCCTTTAATTATATATATATATGATAAGGCTTTGACGCTTCAATTTAATTACTCTGTAAATAAACAGAACTACCCCACTTCCATGTTAAACGTAAATATATCTAAATTCTTAAAGGAAAAGGATTTGTTGCAAATTAAGTTGCAGCAACTCCTGTAAAAATACACACATGTCAATGTCTTAAATAAATACCTATTCAATCTTATATTTAAATGAAAATTTTCTTGTCAAGATTGAATTTTTCACCAAATAACAACTTAACATATGTGCATTTTGCAGAAGTTGCTGCAACTTGCAACAAATCCTCGCTCTTTCTTAAATAATCGAACAAGAGTCCAATTCAATGTTTCAAGCTGCTGTCGGAGGCGAGTAGGCAACCAATATAACATTGGCAATAATTGTCCGCTTTATGTCATGAAAACAATTTCCTGATAAAAAGTAGTCGTGTAGGGTCTGAACTCAATTGGCATCATCTGTAAGGAAGGATAAAACAACTGGTCTTTACGGGCTAAAGCCTCAATCAGCATTTCGTTTTTAATTCCTTCACTAAAGTAACCTCAAAGGCAGAATCTTTCAAATCAGATACGTAATAACCAATGGCACGTCCCTACTTGTCAAAGGAACCCATTCCATGCACGCAAAGAAGAAGCTATTTCGTCATTTTCTGCATGGCTTCAAAGGACTTACGTCTTACATTTTGGATTCATATATATAAGGCCATATGCATTAGGGGATCTACGTATTCTGGATTTTATATGTTTACGAGGCAGTTTAGGGTTTCTTTTTTGCCTCGTCTCAATTTTTTAAACAGTTGATGCAATTAAATCATCTACTCATTATAATACTAGAGTTATTCGCAAATCACTTACAACTTTATCTTAATTTCTTTTAATCATACAAGTAAAGTATAAATTTATTAATTGAAAGGTGACAACATTTGTGAAAATAAAATTTAAGTCAGTTTATGATTTGAGAATGGAACTTTGTAAAAATAGAATTATTATATGTTTGTAATGCGTTCATTTTATATTTTATATTTTTGGTTCTTTTTGGTCAAAATAAAACCTACCTATACCCTCCGTAGTAAATTTATATTACTACTAGATCAATATATTTGTAGTATAGTTCATAATGCCCTTGTATTTCCAAGCTCATGTTTATTGCTTTGGTTGGCAAAAACACAACATCAGCTACAATTTGGGGCAAACTATAAACTTTCTGAGGAATTTCTCTGATTAATTAGCTATTTTAAAGCCCTAAAAACAATATCATTGTTTGAATGGTATATATACCTAGCTATTAGCTCGCTATATTTTCAATTCCTCATCAATTTTGCCATCCAATTTCATATGCCTCTCAATCTTTTCATCTTTTTTTCTTCATATTTAAGTTCCAAATCATTTTATTTGATCATTCGATTTCTCCTTCAATAAGTATTTTATTTGATCATTCCATTTCCTTCAATTGTAAAGATTTCTTTATTAATTCTAACGGGACTCCATGTCTTTCTTGAGCATCTTGAAGATGTGTGATCATAGTAATAGTATAATGGTGATGTACTAATGTCGCAAAGGTGACATATATATAACTTTTTGTAAATTATTTTGAAGCAAAAACCATAATGGGCATGTGCAATATTGCGCAGTTCATCATCTTTATCTATACAAACAGGGACGGAATTAGGATTCTAAGTGAGGGAGGCAAATATAATTTTTCTTGGGCTTATTTTCTAAAATCTTAAATATATACCTACTATTTAATATTTTAAAAAAATGGGGGGGGGGGGGGAGGGCACAGTCCCCCTTAGCTTGTACATGGTTCCATCTCTACATACAAATGATGTGGTAAAACATTCCACACACGTCAACTGCATGTGCATGGTGGGTAGGGTAGATATTAAAAAATTTCATATAATTAATTAGTATAAATTTTTTGAAGGATTTGTTTGTTAGAAAAATCATTTCCCCTCTGGTGGTTTTAATATTTTAAATCCTAATTTAGATTATCTTATCTTAGGGGAATTTATGTTACATATATAGACTCTATTTTCAAATATTTCCAATGACATCCCATAAATTGAATTGAAGAAGCCTATATTTGTCAGTGCTAGATATGCCTTAAAGCACTTCTTCACCTCTTTGATTAGATCAAAAGGGGTAGGTATTAATTAAAAAAAGAGTAGTAATATAAATACTACAAATTTTATTACAATAATCTCATATCACCCATTAAAAAGAGATAATTCAAAATTCAATTATGAGATTGTTGAATCACCGTTCACATTTATTGTCACGTCAATTTTTAAGATTTATGCGGTAAAACTTATAATTCCTTTAACATTTTTCTTTAAAAAAAAAAAAATTACCTAAACAAATTCAATCATTGATACCACAAAAGTAACAAAAAGATGGCGGTAGCAGAGATATTTCGATTTCCATTAGAAAGAGACAACAGGATGTGACCCATTTGACCAAGGGGGTAGGGCAGTTAGAACGGAAGTTGTTGCAGCAAACGTCCAAAGCGACACCAATTTCGATATGTAGTTTGTACACGCTTGAGAATTCTTCAATGGCATTCGTTTATATATGGTTTGTCCTCATTCTCCTTAATCTTATACATTTTTTTCCACCTTATTCTTGATTTTAAATCAAAGTATATATTCTAAAGTAAAAGGTTATCCTGCAGCACAAGCCAGTGTATTTATTAAAGTTGGTTAGTGAGTGAACCACCAACCGAGTTCTAAAATTTGAGAACCCAGATTTTGGAGCATCTAAATCTACTATGACCTATCAAATTTCAATGCGTATAACTATATGACCATAGAAAAAAAAATGAAAATTAAAGTAAAAAGAGTGTGTTCATTTCTATCACACAATTTGGGTTAGTGATTTTTTTTTAATAAATAGTGCTTACCTTACTTTACAATCACAAAATTTCAAACCTAATTTCTAATTTAATTATCAACTTAGTCCAGTGTCAGTGTCAATTGCCAACAGAAAGAGAATTGAGGGGACCATTTTATAATTAAAATTTTATTTCTTTTCTCTCAGTGCATAGTTGCATATGCTGTAAAACCCTCATTTTCCCAACTCCTTACATCTGTTAGTAAACGGTTCATACTCATAAGACACAAAGATGCCCAGAGAAATTGGTCCAGCCAAGGTTCCTTGTCGGGTGGACCATACATTTGAATAAAATGGTCTCTGATGTCACATAAATTTGTAGTGTTTTCTATTTTATATTTCTAATACAATCTTTGTTTGTGATTTCAGCTAAACGAACTGATTTGCTGGCTTCAATAAGTTTCTAACCAATACATCTAAAACCCAGACTTTGTGGCCATCTACGTGTTCCCCTAAACCACTACGTTTATTTCTCTTTTGTCTCCGTACAAATTTCTCACAAAAAAGACCCTTCCCGTATGTATATATACAGTATATACTATATAGTATAGTACCGACTGTTGAATTCACATTAAACCTTTTTATTTTTCTAAAAAGAAATATTTTCTTGTTGAATTTCAGGTGAGACAAGTTAGATATTCTGTGCACAATCTTGTCTCATGCAAAATGGGCAAATTTGCATTTGTCGTTGTATATATGTGTGATTCACATGGATCATAGATACTAGCATATATGCATGAATTCCTGGGTAGAAAACTAGAAATGTATCTCACTGATGGAGACATGAAGCTCAAATATAGGGGAATTCTAGAGAGAGAACTTGTTTCGAAAGTAACTTGTGTAGTGTCTCTTGGGTAACCTAATTCATGACTTTGCAAGATTATAGAAATCACAAGGTAATTAATCTAATTGACTTTCAGTTAGCATGTGATGGCTCAGTTCCATAGGGTCTTAACTTAGTCGGATTCGTGCCCCATACCTGGCTTTTTTCACAAGGATAGGAGCCAACTGGACCTAACCTATCTGTCGACGAGGTTTTGTATATAAGACAAGTATGCATTTTTTTTTAATTATATGTATTTTTAGAGCTAGTATAGCGACACAAAGTATTTCATAGAAAATTTCAAAAAATCTGATACGTCCTGCCACCTTACACTCATGGACCTACCAAAATCTGAACTTAAACTCAAATCGTCACATATGATATGATACTTTGTGAAATTGTTTGTGTTGAAAACTTATGATATATTTACCATATGTACATATGCCTGCATTGTAATGATAGCGACAAAGATGGAATTGATAAATGACTTCCTTTGGGTGGAAGACAAACCACAGTGCAATAGCAAATTCTTCAACAACTGGCCTAATGACATAAATGTTTATTTAAAGAGCAATAATCTCCTAAAATAACAAGATATAATTACTAGATAATTATTCAAATATTCAAATAGAGATAAGATACCTAGATAACTAGGACTACTCAAATAAAAATGAGGTAACTAGTAGAAAAGATAAGAAGAAACAATAAGGACTCTCAAAGGTTGGGCAGCAGTAGGGCTCTCATGAGACATATACGTAGTACCCCATCATTGCCCCCCCCCCCCCTTTGAAGTTGAACCTTGTCCACAAGGTTCGTCATCCCAAGATGAATCTCCACCACCTTCTAAGAATTCTTGATGTGGACAAACTTCAATGACAAGGCTTGTGAAGTTGCACAACAATGTCCTGGTGTGAACTTCTCATTGCAATTGACGCATATCCCTTTCTCCCTCCACCTTTGCATTTCCTCCCAAGAAATTTTTTTTGTATTTATAGTTCCGTTTGTTTGACTCGTTGGTCTAGGTGTGCTAGTTGGATTGACACTTCGTTCTGACAAGGCTGCCTTATTTGCTTGTGGCTGATTTGCCTTCTTTTGTCGTCGTTGTCTATCCATACTCTCATCCCTAATTCTAGCTGACTCAATAGCCTCTAAGAGTGTTTTTGGTTTGAACATCTGAATTTCTGAAGCAATGTCATCCTTCAGTCCACTTATGAATGCTCCCACCAATGCCTTTAAAGGCCAACCATCGACCCGATTAGCAAGTCTCTCAAACTCTTGTTGGTACTCCCTAAGTGTCCCACTTTGACATATTCGAGACAAAGCCTCGTCAAAATCCTTTGCCTCAGTTGGCCCAAATTGGACCAGTAACTCCTTTTAAAATTTTTCCCAAGTGACTTCAATCTTCTCCTCGCGATACAACTTCTTCATCCATTTCCACCATTGGTTCGCTTCCTCTTCCAAATGAAAGGCTGCCAACATGACTTTACAATCTTCAGATGTCTCTTGATAGTCAAAATATTGCATTACACAGTCAAGCCAAACTGTTGGATCATCACCCGAGTACTTTGGAAAATCCAGCTTGGTGGGTCATGGTTGATCGTGTGTTGTATTTCTAAATCTAGTTGATTGATCTAATTTCTCTCCAGTGTGATGAGGTCCCCTGCTCATCTAATTTTGGGGTTGAGAGCAAATCTGATTTGTCATGGGATTTGGACAGCATTTCTTTAATTTCACGCATAGATGAACCAAGAGATTGGGACTTTGTGGTCATCTTTTGCATGTTCTCTTTCAGCTCTTGCATTTCACTCTCTAATTTCTCAATTCTGCCCTTGTTGGTGGCCATGCTCTGATACCAAGTTGATAGCAATGGAGATGGAATTGATAAATGACTTCCTTTGGGTGGAAGACAAACCATAGTACAATAACAAATTCCTCAACAACTGGCCTAATGCCATAAAGGTTTATTTAACGAGCAACAATCTCTTAAGATAACTAGATATAATTACTAGATAATTATTCAAATATTCAAATAGATATAAGATACCTAGATAATTAGGACTACTCAAATAAAGATAAGATAACTAGTAGAAAAGATAAGAAGAAACAATAAGAACTCTCAAAGGTCGGGCAACAGTAGGACTCTCATGAAATATTTACGTAGTACTCCATCATGTAAATTCGTAAATGGAAATTTTTATGAGTAAACTTTTTCATCTATAATGAAATGAAATGCCCAATTAAGCCATAACGAGCCAATCTTTATTGAGTAGTGAATGTTTGAGCTCAACTCAACAATAATAGTAAACTATTCAAGCTTGACTTGAGCTCAAACTCATCAAAAAGTCTAAAACTTGAGCTCAACTTGATTAATTTGTCAAGCCGAGCTCAAGCGCTTTTGAGTTTGAGATTCAATACAAGTACAACCCATATCAAGCTTGTTATCAAGCTCATTTGGTCTGGATAAGTTGTTCCAACTCCAAATTAATTAAAATCTTAGTAAGATTTAAGTTTATTTGTCAAACTCATATCAAACTTATTACTAAGCCCATAAATGAGTCTAGGTTCAACTTATTTTTTATTGAGCTCTATTGTTCACAAGCATGTTTATTAACTTTTTTTTTTTTTTTTTTCTCTTTTTTGGCTTAGGCTTAGCTTGTTTATTAAACAAGCCTAAAACTAAGGTTCAAGCTTAGCTTGTTTATAAACAAACAAACGAGTTTTTCATCAAGCCAAGTTCGAACTGTTTATAAACGGCTTAGTTCATTTACAACCCTATGACCAATTGTAAATTTTCTATTCTATAATTTAAATAGAGATTAGCCTTGAATTTTCTTCTTCCACCAAAAAAAAAAAAAAAAAAAATCACAAGAAACACATTTTAAGCTTTTAAGGTTACCCGCCAACATAACCAAACACTAGATTGCATTTGCAATATAAACATATGAATAGGACTATAAATAAAACAAGCCGTTTATGAATAACTCAGGGCTCGATTTGAAAAAGAAAAAGAAAAAAAAAACTTGTTTATATTCATTTATTTAACAAGTGAGCTAAGCTCAAGTTCAAGTTTAGACTCGACTATTAAACGAGTCAAACTCAACATAACAATGTATTTGTGAACAAGTTTGTGAGTATAAGACTCAAAAAAAAAAAATTATATATATTCTTGAAATTGGATTATGAAAATTTGTAATAATTAAGTTCCTTAGATATTAAATTGTCATTATTGAAGAAATTTATTTAATAATTAATGATTGGATAATTTTGTAATATGACTTTTGAAAAAACAAGATAATATGGTGCAAAATTAAATACAAGGTATTCACACATACATTTCCAGCCAACTCCAAAGAAGGTTACTACTCAGTTTGAGCAACCTTATTTTGTAGGATAACACCATCTAAAGGCCTGCTTTCCCTAGCAGGGTTTAGGCCCAAAGACGGAATTATGATGGATGGGTCATGGTGTCTAATATGGGCTAAAAACCTTGATCTAAGCTGAACCCCTATTTTACACTTTTCAACCAGGGCCTGGTTTTAGTCGAAGCGCAACTTTGACTTTAGAGTTTAGTGGACTCTGGAGTCTAGCCCACATGCATATGCATGCTAGAAATTTAAGAAAGCAAAACTTTGCTGAAACTAACGAAGATAAAGATAAAAGTACGGTAAATATAATAAAAATTAGCTGAATAATAGAATTTGCTTATTTTGTTGAAATTAAAAATTTTTTGTTGAAAATATTGTAAATAAAGGTAAAAGTTAGCCGAAATAGTACAGTGAGACCCATGAATAGTACTAAAAAGTTCAGTGAGACCCATAAATAGTAGTAAGAATAAGCTGAATAGTAAAATAAGCTGGCTTTTTAATTTGGAGTCAAACGCACACTTAAAAGATTATAAGATAACTTTTTACTTTATGCATAAATTTTTAAAACCCTATTTTTTTTCTTATTTTATACTTTTTCAAAGTACAAGTTTATTTTAGTATATTTTTAACAAAAAATTTTCAATAAAAAGTTAAATAAATTGCTCCCAAATAAATAGAAGCAATTTTTTTACTCCTTACGCAAATTAGATTTCTCAATTCCTTTTCACAAAAAATAAGCACAGCATAATTTTAGGAGCGAACTAAGAAAACTCACATAATTTTTTCTCTAAGTGTGTGTTTGACTCCAAATTAAAAAGTCAGCTTATTTCACTATTCAACTTATTTTTGCTACTATTTATGGGCTTCACTGTACTTTTTGGTACTATTTATGTATCAGATTATACTATTTTAGCTAACTTTTACCTTTATTTACAGTACTTTCAGCAAAAAGTTTTCTGTTTCAGCAAAATAAGCGGATCTCAAACAAATTCTAAGTATTAAAAAGAAGGGAAAAAAGAAAAAAGAAAAAAAAGAAGCAAATCAACTCGAATTAGTTCTTTAAATCACACTAAAATACAACAAAAGTAATTATGAGTATCCAATCAAAAGTAGATCGGTGGTTGGGTTTCTACTTTCTACATCACAAGTTGAGACAATGGTGTTGGAGGAAATGTGCAGAATGACAATGGATAAGGTTAGTATTTGGTTAGTTAGACAACGCGTGAAACTATAAAGGAAACTAGGCATCTCGAGTTTTAGAAACTCGAGATACTCTTTTTACTCTCACTCCACCGCGTCCCGGACCAATTGGTGAGTTGGACAAGTTGTCCACTTGGATCTCGAGTCTTTAAGACTCGAGTTCCATAAATCAAAACTCGAGTCTTAAAGACTCGAGTTCCACTGGGAAAAACAGACGAGCACAGCCCCAAGTAAAAAAAAAAAAAAAAATTTCAGTGGAACTCGAGTTTCTAAAACTCGAGTTCCATGAAAAAAAAAAAATTCCAGTGGAACTCGAGTTTCTAAAACTCGAGTTCCATGGGAAAAACAGAGGAACACAGCCCCAAGTAAAAAAAAAAAAAAAAAATTTCCAGTGGAAGAGAGAATAGTTCCACTGGGAAAAACAGGGCCACAAAAAAACACCCTTCTACCTGAACAGGGGATTTGCCCAAAGAAAAAGAAAAAAAATTTCCCCAGTGGAACTCGAGTTTTATAAACTCGAGTTCCTTGGGATTTTTTTTTTTTTTTCCCGACTCCAAACTTGCAATACTTTTGAATATGGCTCTGTTTAATACTGAAAGTATCCATTTACAGCTAAATGACAAGTCGTCCGGATTTACATTTGTGGTCGGAACATAATCATCCCTAAACTTCGTCATAGCGAATCGTACAGCATTCCACCGATAATCGACAAAAAAGAAAGAAAGAAAAAAAGGTAGGGCATTAAATCGGCTTTGTGTGCGCAATATGTTGATATTGAAGAGATTTCATAGAGGGTGGTAACAACATTTTGATTTCACTGCTTTCCCTGTCACCAATCCAACAATTACTATATGAAGGTGCTTGGTGGTTCCATGATTTTGAGCGAAAATATAAAAATAAAAGCCTGTTCAATGATTTAGGTGAGAGCAGTTCTATTTTCGGCCTATATATTCTAATTGTTACTGAGGTAGCTTTTTTTTTTTTCCTTGTTTTGTCGTTTGTAAAATAAATATCATACTTTCCAATTTTTATTTTAGATGATTGCAATTTCAGGGAAAGCCCTTCCATACCAAAGCCCGAATATCCAACACATAAACTTTGGACGCCCTTTGCCTAGTCCTTACCCGACTGATATTCTTGTTTGTATTATGATAGTTTTTATTTTTATTTTTTGTGGTTAATTGATATAGTAACATAATTTTATAAATGTCACGCTTTACAGTAAACATTTTTTTTTAAATCACTCGTACATTTAGTTAATTATACTTTTAATTTGACTATTGAAGATCATTGATTTTATATTCCAACAAACTAAATTATTAAAATAATTTGTCATCAAATAAGGGACCTAAGTTTAAATGGCTGTCTATACCAAAAGCATAACAATAAAAACTAAAAAGTAATCAGTATGGAATAAGCATCAATGAATAATTGAATACTTGGTGAATACAAGAAGAAGACCTAATCCCAAAATTTTGGGATTGACTACAAATTCTCAACAGACTAATCAGTGAATTGTATCTCAAGATTTTGTATGAACTACTAAAGTTGGTACTGTATAAACTCCTTTAACTTTGCAACTTCATATGTTTTCAGATGAAGATCCTTTACATGTTTCGTAGTTTATATAAGCATATTTCCACCATTGATTGGGTAGAGATTATCACAGTAATGATTTAAGTTTGTAACCAAAAACCCAAAATAAAGGAGTACATTACTGCATCAACATGTGGAGGTCGAGGAAGAAGCAGATTCCCCTTTATTAGTAAGTTAGTTATACACACATAGGGTTGGTGTTGAATCCATGATCTCCTTCTTCACTGCTCTTACAAGGAGTTACCATTTGAGCTAATCCTTTCTTTTTTGGCAACAATACATAACCCCTTGGCAAATGTTTTTATTGAGTTTTTTGTTTTTTGGCATCAATGAGCAAGAGCTTAGCCTTAACACTACTTAAATATTATCACTTCTTTGAAACATAAAGTGTTTTTATCAAGGGATAAACTAATGAAACATAAAAAATCCTTGGATGTCAAAACACTCTACCAGCAGCCCTCTTTCTAAATGAGCATAACTAAAGTGCGCATTGTAAATCATTTGTGACAAGATCAATCCAAACACAGATGGATGAGATTGATTTCATGATTCTCTTGTAATTATTATTTCATTCTTTATACAATTTCGTCGTGTTACATACAAATTGAACAAACTTACTCCTGTGGAGCCACCACCTGCCTTCAATAATTTGAGGTGGTTTCTTAGTGCCCGAATAATAAATGACAATGAATTAGACTACACTTAGCTCATCAGTAACGTTGGCAGCTTTAGTGTTTTCTTGAGATTCAATGGTAGCAAGTTTCTTCCGCAATGCCCCCAACTCGTCCCCAGCATCACATATAAATGCAGAAGCTTGCCTGCCAGACAATTGCTCGTTCTGACTAAGCTTCCCCAGCATCAATTGCTCCTTCTGCTGCTCCAGCTCCAATTAAAGTGTGCACCTCATCAATAAACAATATTATCTCGTCACTTTGTTTGATTCCCTCCATTAACTTCTTTAATCGTTCCTTAAACTCTCCACGATATTTTGTACCAGCAACAACACCACCCATGTCCAAGGTTATAACCTAAATCACACAAAAGAAAAAAAAAAAACATCTATGGTTACATTGTTTTTATAATAAAGGGGTGATGAAAATACAAGGTTAGCTTCTTGAAATGTATCAATGAATTTCAAATGAAATACCCATGTGAAATCCAAGTCCATATTCATTGATTCATAAAATGTTAAATGACAAAATTAATACACTTCAAATCATTTGCAGGCTTTCTGTTGTACTAACTTGTAAGTAGCCACAGAAATTAAATGGCAATACAAAGATAATTCATAAACAAAACAAAGAGCCGCTGTGTAAATCAATATGAAAAAGATAGAAATAGTTGAGAATTTCTGCATTAAATTCTTTTCATATAGATAATTAATATTTTCCGAAACTTGTTAACATTAAAGTTGACTTATACTTACCTTCTGCCCCTCTATAGTTTCAGGAACATCACCAGTTGCAATTCTTTGAGCAAGCCCTTCTGCGATTGCTGTTTTCCCAACTCTAGGTTCTCCAATAAGACATGGATTGTTTTTGGTTCAACGGCCCAAAATTTGGGTGACACGTTCTATTTGTGCCTGCCTTCCAATAACAGGATCCAATTTACCGTGGGACACCAAGAAAAGAAATTAGAAACAAGCAATTATAAGGAAATATAGAGCAATCTCATGATATCACAAAGGAGATGAAAGAGTTATATAAACTACCTCTACTACAAGCTTAGTCAGGGCAGTCCCATATTCCTCCAGGGTTGGCATCTTATTGCCACTACTTCCTCCTGCAATACCAGCGGCCACAGCTTCTGGGCTCTCACCAACCATTCGAATAACCTGCTCACTACAATTGAAGTTCTCTCATGGTTAGTTTTCTTCTTGGAATATGGTGAAGGAATTCCTAAAGAACATAAAAAAAATGCCTTTGATGCAAATGAACATGTAAAGCTTGCCTGGGTGCAAATGTTACTCAGGTCAGCACCTACATTTTCAAGAACACGAGCTGCAACACCCTCACCCTCACGAAGAAGTCCCAGAAGCAAATGAAAGAACTATTTCGGTTATAATGGACTTGCTGCCAATCTTAATATCATCATAGGAGAATACATGATAGTGATATAGTAAGAAAATATTGTTACCAGGATTATTATTAAGAACTCTGAGGGCCACAAGTGCATGCTGATGCTCTGTAAACTCAACAAAAGCAACGCCACGAGAATGGTTTTTTGTAACAACCTTTCCTTTCTTCACATCCTTCAAGAACTTTATCTGCATGTACAATATTAATTACAAGAAAAAATATATTAGAAGTATTCACAAAGTTACATGCAAACACTAAACAACTCTAAATAGCTATAGATGTAGCCCACCTGTTTAATCACTGGGGTTTGCTTCGTTGCTCGGGAGGTAACCGCATCAATGCAAAGCTTTTTAAGTTTTTTTTCGGTCATTGACTTTGGTATATTATACATAATAAGCCTAGTCTTTGAAATATGAAAATTTGGAGATTTAAGCTTAGTCTTCTTTTCCCTCTTCAACCTGAAGTGCTCCCCAAACAAAACAAAATTTTAGAATCTATGACAAAGGAATGCAAAATTTTACGGAAACAACATAAAATTTCAACGTTTGAATATGAGAAGCTTGTCAGCAGCCACCATAAATACAAAACTACAGGTAAGATATAGTTTGATTCAAGCTAACACCACTTTCTTAGGAGCCCTCAAGGGTCATCTCCAGAGATAAACTTCTTTATTTTTTTACTTTGAAGCTTTAATGTAAATAAATAAACATAAAAATGAGAGAAGATTAAAAATAAAAAAATAAACTTCAGATAATTTCATCTCTTTTTTTTTTTTTTTTATTATAAAGAAACTCAACTAGAATAAAAATGCTTGCCACAATGACCAACATAAGCATCATCCAAACATCATCCATAAAAATACATGTTAACCATGCACGCTACCAATAAGGGAAGAATTGTTCTCATCTTGCATTTCAAATTTACATGATCCAATCCAGCAGGGAAAAAATATAACCTTACATCATGTATGAAATACTCACATTTTGCGTTTCAACAAGTCACTAGCTGAAACTCCTTCTGCAGCCGGAGTTCCCTCCTCAATATGACCTTCCTATTAAAAATTTGGGAAAAAAATATTCACCCACATAGGAGATAAATCTTCTTTCACAAATAAATTACTGCAGATTTAAAAACGCAACATAAACTAGAAACTTTTAATAAAGAGTGGAAGAGAGAATTAAGTAAACTAACCTCTGCCAGGTAAAGGTTACGGGGGTCTAGAACCTCTTTGTTGGCCTTGTCCACTTCCTTATCATGAGCTGATTTTTTATCTAATGCCTTCAAAACTGTCAATTGCCTACCTTTTAAAGAAATTCCCAAACCAGATGCTACATTTGCAGCTGTAACTGCAGCAGTAGCTGCATCTATTGTTTTGAACTTGAGAAAACCAGTTCCTTTTGGGCGCCTGCCACAAGTACAAGGAGATTAAAACAGAACTGCAGTGACAGGTGGGAAGTTCAGAAGCATGTCTTAAAAAAAAACACTCTTGGTAACATGATGCAGGACTGGAAAAAAGGATTGTACTTCCCCAAATCCAGAAAACCGTTGTTTCACTTCTTCGTTATTGTTTGGCCTTTCAAATAAGGCCTATGTAATCAACCATGCATGTATAAAATTAATTTTATCAGAAAAGATGAAAAATATAAATTGAATAAATTTTGGACTAAACAAAATGGGTAATTATCAGAACCAATGACAAAAATTATTTCAGTAATCTAAATAAAATAAAATGGCGAACATATATTCCAGTGATGCATATGAGGAGTGATTACTTCAAATGCAAGTGCACATCTTGTAATTGAAAGTCATCAAAGCTGGAAAATTTAACTCCAAATGCAAGTGCACATCTGTCTTCTCGACATCATTTGCATTGTCTTGTGGGAGTTGTAGGACAGTTGAGAGAAAAGAAATTGTCCCAGGATCAACTGATTTATGATTTTGTCCCCCAAAATGCTCTTCAATCATGGATGAATCCAAGTTCAACAGATCCGCAGCGCCGGAAACAAATGTCACCCAGTCACATGCTTCTATATTTTGTTCAATCGAATAGATGTTGCGCAAATTTTTTTCACTTTCAAATGAATGGAGCTTCCCTTTTGAGCCATCCCGAAGAAATTCATCGAATGATTCCAGTGTGCCTGCAATGTCTGGTGCAGCATCTGTCTTAATAGCATCGGGAGGTCCCATATCACTATCAGGGCTACCACAATCATAGTTCAAGGTATTTGGCAACTCAATGACTAGTTCCGAGGGCTCATTAGTTGGCTCAGTAGTAATCTCTCTTGCTGAACTGGCAGAAGTACAACATTCAAAATTTTCAGTACATGAATCAGATGGTTGAACAGCAGCTGAAACCCCTTCACTTGTATTGTTTTTGTTTCCAATCTGAGAGGACTCATTTTTTGAAGGGTCTGAGAACTGATGCCTGATAAAAGTGTAACTTAAATTGTGAATAACAACTGCATAATTTTTGTAATATGATTGAATGACACAAGAAAAAGTAAATTAAATTTACCTTCTAATTAAAAATCTAGATTCTTTGTGGATACCAATCTGTCGTGAAGGAAATACTGATGAAGGGGATGCAAAAGTTAGTGAAGTAAATGCCTGATCAGTGGGTATGGACTTGACTGGCTCAATAGGAGAAAGATTGCTGATGTAATTAAATACAGGAGAATCCTGCATAGTATAAACAAGGATTATTTCCCAGCACATAGCCTCAAAAATAAAGACAAGTATTAACCAATCTAGAACAATAGCAAACAAATTAGATTGTCACCAAGCAAAAAACAATAACATCTTGCCAAAATCAGTAACTGCTTACAAATATATAAAAATGGTCACTACCTAATGCCTCTCTCACTTAGCTAGGATTCAGAGAGGGTTGGCTTAGATACAGTTCTAGCCTTTAACATTTTTTTTTTTTTTTTTGCATGAGGTGACCGCTCCCCGTGCACTTGCACTTGGCCAAAGCTCTTTTTCCTACAACACAATCTTCATTCAATACACATGAGACATGACACAAAGAGCCAGTGATCATCTTACTTGTAAACAATATTATATTTGTTTACAAGTATAATATTGTTAGATAAACCCAAACTACACAAATAGTTAATAAAACTACAAAAAAGATAAATTTTCAAAACTCAAAATCCATCATATTCAACATACTTAGGAACATACGGTTCCCTCTCCAAAGGGCCTGATGAAACATCAAATCTATGTACAGAGGAGAATGAATTCCACCGTTCATTCCCTCCTAGCTCATTATTCAGATTTACCTGGGCTTCAAATCTCATTGGCGTCTTGAAAGCAGCTGCTTGAGGTGTTTCATATTGAAATGACCTGATGGCTGTTGTGGATGTAGAATAATGTGATCTTTGTCTTTCCTCGTCGACTGAATTGGCACGAAGATACCCATCAAGCTGCTGAGTTTGCTTATTTAGCTGTGACCTCACAATAAACAAACGTTAATTGGCTCATACCTCTTTACAATGATGATTAGTGTATTACAAAAACATGAAAGAGTGCTATTATGAGACAACAAAAGGCAATATAAACCATTCTGCATGATTAGTGTATATATTCAGAATTTCACTTTGTCATTTCCTCTGAACAGATCCAATATATGTAGCAAATAGAATATTGAACAATAATTACAGATCAGGTGGGAAGCAAACCTATCTTGGCAAAGCTTCTCAATGTGCTCTGAGGTGAGTTCATTAACATTATCAAGCAGTTCATTTGATATAACGATTAGCATGTCCTTCATTTCCTGCGAATGAGTCATAGCTTCGGGGCACAGTCCTAGCTGCATTACGACCAAAATTCAGGCATATGAAGCTGACAGTATACTAAAATGGAGTCACAATTGAACAGGAAAAATATGCTACACCTACCTTAAGACCATGACTGCAGTTTGAGCACAATTCCAGTGGCAAACTACTTTCATCTTGCCTAGAAAAATTATCTTTATCTATAGTTGGAGTAATGGGCGGCAGCTTAGAAATTGATGGTTGTGGTGTGCAAGTTGATTGGTGCCGTTCCAGTACATGGTCCACATCAATATTCTGAACCCAAAGGCAGTAAATAAGACAGGTGAATGCACAGAAATCAACGTTGACATCAATAAAGCCAAAACAACATATGACTTCAGACACATAGAAATATGAGGACTACTTCAACACTTAAACCAGAAGTACATGAAATAATTTTTAACCAGCAACCTGGATTCACCAGAAAAACCTCTGAAATCTTCATTTGCATATGTTCATAAGCAAAACAGCAAAGAATAAAAATCACAACGTTCTTTGAAAATGTAATCCAACAGATACCATATTACAAACAAACTCAAATTTAGCTACTTGATCAGCGCTATTTGAGGCACTTGAAACTATGCCAACTTTCTTTTATTGGTAAAATTTTGCCAGCTTGATGATATCAAAACAATTAAAAACATAGAGTTCCAACATGAATTACTCCTAACCAAGTTAAATTGATTAGAGCTAATTCAAGTTATTCAAGTTTCATTGTAATTCATAAATAACAGTGATATGAATTACCTCAAGTATGTCATCATCATCCAGGTTACCAGCAAAAATTCCTGCAGACTCTTTTACTTGGTCAATATGAACAGTATGATTGTTGAATGATCTATCCAAATTCTGAGAATGAGAATTGTTGACTATTGGTGCTCTTATCTGACTCTTTTCAGCTTCCATGGCTCTAAAATTATTTGATGAAAAATTATTGCCCATGGACCTTCCGGGTTGACTAATCTTACTGTTGGTTTCGCTGAACTTTTTATGTGTTTGTATACCTTCCAAGCTTCTTTCAATGCCAAATGAGCTTTGGGAAATAGTTCTTCCTCCAACCTGTGAGATACATTATTATGAAGAGCCTTAACCTGTACAGTTTTTCCAGCTTTTGTGTACTTCCTGCAAGAAATCTGAAGATTGGAAATAGTATGCCAAGCCTGCCAAAAGTTTTCCATTGAAAATTTATTACCAAATTAGAAGAAGTTATGAACAAATAAGGCCATTGAATGTCTACAAATGGATAAACAAGTTAAGAACATTAACTTTTGATTGACTTAATTATAAACTGAAACAAGAACTAGAGTTTGTCAATACCAAGCATAATAACAAGATCATAAACATAAGATTTTGTTATAAAAAATAAATATGAGCACAGGGCAAGCAGCTTCAACTACAAAATGAATAAGAAAAATAACTACTAGCTAACACAGTTCAAATGAAACATTAAAAAACATATTCACTACTATAAATCAATTTAATTAGAAAATTAGGACAGCTGAAAATGAACATAGATCCCACCTAACAACCTTACCTTTTCCACTTGTGCACTCTAGCTCTGCAACCTCACAATATTTTGACTTTGGAAGTCCATTGCCCTGAAAAAATAAAGATTTTATTAAAAAAAATATTAAAAGCTTAACAAAGTCTGAATAAGCCAGCTTTGACACCTTTTAGTTATAGAAAAAAAAAAATCAAACGTCCTTGCATAAAATAAAGGAAATTTTTCCACAAAAAAAAGAAAAAAATTGACGATCTCTTTGTGTTAATGGATTTTTTTTTATACAAGTACTTGTGTTAATGGAGTATTGTCTTACAGTAACCAATGAGTTGTGAATTCTAAGGAATAAGAACTCTAGAATTTCATATAAGGCCTTTAAACTTATAATGTCAATTGCAAACCATTATAAAGCATGACCATGCAAAAAATAAGGGATCAAAAGAAAATGAGCCAACACCATAAAAATATGGTTATTAGGTAAAAGGTATTCGCATTTTTTCTAAACTGCAATCACAGAATACCAAATGTGCATCAAGTTTTTGTGTATATAGAATAACGTACTCTAACAACTGCACAGCCCCAACTCCCATCATAAAAATATGCATTACATCAATATATAATCAATTGATAAAAATTTATTTTCTATGGAAGAGAGATTATAGAGTGCACTACAAAATAAAAATAAAACAGTGTGTTTAATGGTAACATACCGTGCCCACATTGCTCCTTCAGCACTAGGTTTGGAAAATTTCAGTTCAATGTTTGGAAAATTTCAATGAAAAACGAAATTCTGATTTCAATGACATCTATGTCTACAACTATAAACCAATTTAAACAAAACCCAAATGGGCATGTATCAAAAACAACTGAAAACCCAAGTAAATCCACAACCCAGAAACAAAAACAACAGCAGCAACAAGTCCTTCAGTCAAAATAAGTTCTAACATTTACATTTCTAACAATGTGTAACCCTTCTATAACATAAATTCAGCAAAAGAGGAACGGAGAACTACCTAGCAAGCGAGATGAAGAACGACGAAACCGAGATGGATGAAGAACGAAGAACGACGACAGCAACCGAGACGGATGAAGAACGAAGAACGACGACAGCAACCGAGATGGATGACGAACGAACAACGACGACAGCGAGATGGATGAAGAACGACGAACAGGGTAGCTGATTTGGGAGTGAGAGTCACTGGGATTTGATTTGGGAGTGAGAGTGAGTGGGATTTTGAAAGTTTGAAAGTTTTAGCGTGAGTGGGATTTTGAGTCTGAAACTGGGTTAATAAAAAACGCTAAACAGAACTCGAGTTTTAAAAACTCGAGTTCCTAAAGATATCCACGTGGCCACCTCTGTCCAGATCAGCAAATGAGACACCCCAAAAACGAGTTTCTGAAACTCGAGTTCTAAACGAATCTCGAGTTTCACAAACTCGAGATGCTATTATTACTAATTGTTTGTAAACCAGCCAACTAACAAAATTCTTGGCAGAGTAACGTTATTTGGCAAGGGAATTCATGGTGTTGCATGCAGGGTTCTACTCTTCTAGGGGACGAGACAAACATTTGTCGGGGAGCATAAAATAATTTATCCGGATATACCCTATAATAAATTGTGAGGGTTTGGATAGAACTTATAGTTGCGGTGCATTTTATCTCAGTTGCATTTTCTCCTTTTTTTTTTTCTTTTTTTTTTTTGCCGCATTGTTTGACTTTTGAGAGACAAAAATTACTGTGCATAAATAGTATGGCACTGTTCATACACTGGTCATACATTAAAAAATATTAAAAATAGGTGCCACGATACTATTTATACATTTAAAAATTATTTTGCTACAGTATTTTAGCAATAATCAGTTTTCAGCAACAATAAGTTGTATCCAAACGGACCCATTAAATGACCGTTTGAAAAGCATTTCCTTCAACATGTTTACGTTTGGCATTTAAAGGTAGGTCCTATAGCAACAGTGTATTAATGATTATATATTTTGCTGGCTCCCACACGATACTATTCATATTTTAAAATTATTTTACTACAATATTTTCAGCAATAAATTTTTAGTTTTTAACAAATAAATGATATTTAAATAAAATTTAAGGATTATTTTTCTTGATGAATCGAAATTGTTTTCGATTTAACCAGCATTTTTAGCCATCCCAAATGCCTTAAAGATCATTTTATATATAAATAAAACGGACAAGTACAACTGTACAACTATATTTTTAGTTTTTACCTAACTCAGATGAAGCAATAAATTTAGTTATCCCAAATACCACACGTATGGAAAACTCTTTCCCTAGTTTTCTGTCTATCCTCATATGTTTTCCTTTGATGGCTCGGATCCCAAGTGCAAACAAACACACTGCAAGAAAGTAGATTTAGCGCTAATGGAGTATAGCGTTTATTAAGAAGTTAAGAACAGCTTAACAGTTAAAAGCTCGCTACTTGGGGACTGGCATTTAAAGCAGTGCTCAACCACTTTAGCCAGTTAAGTATTTCGTGTCAAAAAGGCGAAGTAGTTCTATATGGCCATCCCCATTGGCCATTCCCATCCCTATCCCCATCACCGTCATCTTCTTCATTATATTAATACTCCTAAAGCTTGAGCAAAGCATCTGAGTCTATATCCATGGCAAACGACGCAGCACTACGCACCTCTCTGGTATGGCTAGCCGCAATCATAGTGGTAGTTGGGATAAGCACGCGTTCATTCAAGAAAATGATGGCTACGTACGTGGTGGGTGGGCTTGGAATTGCTGGGGTTCTCTTACCCGATTGGGCCTACTTCAACCGTGATTTCTCTAGGTGGACCTCACCGGTTACTGCCGAGGAAAGGGCCTCTCATATTGCTTCTACAAGATCTGGATCGAAAAGGTTATTGGTTTCTTCCTTTCTTTTTGTAACTCAACTTTTCAACTTTAATTTTTTCTTGTTTTGGATTGAAGCACCGGGAAAAAGGAAAAGAAAGAAACTAGGGGTATTGTATTGGGTTGTCCTAGTTTTCAATGAATGTTATAAATTTCTTCTCAATTAAGCTAAACGACATGGTTAGAAATGGAATTGTTAGTGTTCTTGATGGAATTTGGACTTGGGGTTAGCGAAACCACATTAAAAACAAAAATAAAAACATTTAGAATGCATTAGTCCACCAATAAGTCTATAGTCACAACATTATTCACAACCAGCTAAGACATGTTCAGTCTAATGACACCTCCCTAGGTACGTACTTAGGGGCGAGGGGTTTGTGGTTTAAGACCCCAGAAAGGCAGTGGCGGGGTAGATTAATTTAGGATAAATTTCTAACCATGATATAAAAAATAAATGTTTCACAACTGTCGAGATAAAAAGTTATTAATGATGAATAATAAATCGGTATGTGTTGTTAATAACAACTTGTTGATTTAGTTGTGAAAATTGATTTCTAATTATAACAAAACTCTATCAACACCAACCAATGTCTATTATTAATGATATGGATTATAGGCATTGTCGATGATTAAGGTCACAAGGTTGCACCATACACAAAAGTCTTTCTTCTATGAAAATTAAGAAACGTGATAGATAGGCAGCCTTGCCATAGTTTTGGAGAGATTGCTTCAAACTCATGCATGTGGCCTATTGCTCAGACTGAGGGCACTTGTTATCGCATTAAAGTCCAATCTCTAACCACACAACAATATGGATAAAAAATTCATGCTCGGTTAAGATAAGGAGCATGGTTAGGGATGGAGATTTTGAATGCTCATTGTAAAAATTTCCCACTTCTGAGATTTGTATCAATAACTAGATGTAGCAGTAAGCGAATCCCTTTAAATCCAGTTCTGCAATTTTTGCATTTCCTTAAAACTTAAGTGCACCTCTTTGGGACGCAGCACAGATCAAAATCAGTATCACCTTACAAGTTGGTCTGCCTGGTGTATCAGATGGTGTAGATGGAGATGGCCTACCATATTTTTGGACCAAAAATATGGTAGAATTAAAGATTATTTGGATGTAGCTTTTTACTAAAGATTATTTGCTTAAAGTTGGTTAAAGTATAATTGTATCTAGAAAAAGTAAGGCTTTTACATAAACAAATAATCTAAAATGCTAAAGAAAAAGTTGTTAACAAATTTCAAGTGAGATTGAAAATGGATTATATGAGCTAATGTTTTGCTTGAGTAATCTACATTAACTGGTTACTAGGGATGATTACCAACATTTGAGATGATCTGATCTGATCAATTTTAACGTACATTGAAACGAATGGCTTGTCATTCACATGGTGTATAGTGTATTTGAAGAATTAGATCAATGTCCAAGCCTTTATAGGTCAATCCGTCCATGTCAGTGATCTTAGGACCCCGAAGGCTTGACTATAGGTAATTGAGGATCAAATGTTTGCTGATTTGTTTTAAAAGTTCCTCTTTTTCTTCGCAGGTTTAAAATTTACCCTATCAGAATGACTGTCTACACCACCGTATATGGGTTTGCTCTGTACAAGTGGTGGGTTTTTGTATCAAACTAGTGAACTAGTGCCACCGTGTTCCAAGAGCATTCTGGTATGCCTTGCTGCTTGTAATATAGAATGTTCTTTTGGTTTGTTCAATTGTAACTTTGAGGTTTGAGGGATTCCATTTGTTGTGATTGTGAGGCTTGGATTGGCTATGACACTGACAGATGACCATAAGTCTATATGAAAAAAATGATCAACAGTGTTTGTGTTTTTTATTCCCTATTTTTGTCGTTCACAATGGTGATAACTGATGCATCAATTTTGTAGCTCGGATTTTGATGGGAGTCCTCCAACCAAAATTAAAGTTACCGTTTTCAAATTTGGACAAATTATTGGTTTAGAATTAAGAACTTCATTAAAAATGTTGGCCAACCGACTCAATGTTGTTCTCATCGAATAGCTTAAGCGGCCTTAAAACATTGTGTTCTAGAAACTAGCTGGTTTTCTAGTTAAGAAGATGAAATGTTCTACAGTAGTTATCATATCTAATACTTTCTTCTAGAGAATATATTTGATAAGGACTTGACGTAAACCTCCTTTTACACCCTCTCATTCATAACACCTAATCGTGTTATCACTCTTCACACATCAAAATGAGCACTCACCTACATAAACATGAAACATCACTCTTAAAATTTATATATATACAGTAAAAAAAAATAATTATACTATAAAAATAAAAGAGATTCTTCAACCCATCAAAAACATTATCTAGAGAGAGAGTGCATAGACTAGAGATAGTGTTGGTGACCTAACCTGATTTTGAAGAGAGGATCGGAAAGGCAGCCGCACTAAACTACTAGGGAATTGACAACCAAGTGTTGCCCACTCGAATCGAGATCTCTTCAAACTTGGGCTAGGTTGCCCTTTAATGGTTTGAAGTATCTCTTTTGTTTTTGTTTTTTATTTTTAAATACTTTTTATCACAGTAATATGGATTTTAAGATGGATTTTTATGTGAGTGAGAGTATTGTGACATATGAAGAGTAATGATGTGGAAAAGTGTTATGAGAGGGTGTAAAGGAGAGGGCTTACATCAATTCCTTGTTGAATTTATTCTCTTTAGTCTATGATTGCTTATGCTATTCTAATCAAACATGGGAGAGGCAATAATACCGCAAGAACAAAAATCTAACAAAATAGTATTCTAAAAGGTATAATAGAATATAAAATCTAACAAAAATCATAATT
This sequence comes from Quercus aquifolioides, assembly GCA_019022515.1. Taxonomy (NCBI): domain Eukaryota; kingdom Viridiplantae; phylum Streptophyta; class Magnoliopsida; order Fagales; family Fagaceae; genus Quercus; species Quercus aquifolioides. The sequence continues at coordinate 41,076,790 of CM032336.1, read as the reverse complement.
AGAAACATTCAACATAATAGCAATAATACCTTAATCCATAATAGCAAAAAATAAAATAAAAAACAAATTTCCAATCCAGCATTTAAGCTTTTTAATAATAGGTAATTAATTATTTAAAATATAATATATTGCATAACATATTTTATTAATTAAGTTGAATATAATCGTAAGAAAGATATTTATTTAAACTTACAATATTAAACATTTTTCAAGAGGATTCTGAAGAAAAAAAAAAAACACACATTTTGAAAGAAAAATTCAATCAAGAACCTTCCTTTCTACGTTTCAAGTAAATATATGCATATAGATGTATGCTTCATATACAACCATATCTATATGCTTCCCCTATATATGTGTGTGTGTGTGTGTGTTTATCAAATAAAAAAAGATACTCAGTGTTGTCGAGTCATCCCACATTGGTAAGGTGTGATATTGAGAAGGGGTTTATCACTTGCTCTACGACACTAACTGCCGCATGCAGTTTTGGTATTGGCGTGTGAGTGTATTCTCTTATCTCATCCCCCTTCCCCTATATATATATGTGTGTGTGTGTGTGTTTATCAAATATATATTGTGGGGATAAAAGCTCAAATTCGTATATTGGGCCTTGGGTCCTATTTGAAGATGTGGGCACGTCCGAGGAGGAGTAAAGAATTGGGAAAGGCCCCAGGGTGAAGAATCACGTAAGGAAAAGATAAAAGAATATAGTCCGAGGAGTGTATCCTCCTCGGATTTGAAGAATATCGGTCAAGCAAATACCTGGGCAGTTTGGATGAACTTCTAGGAAGCTCCAACGATAAGGATGAAATTCATGCATGTATAAAGATGATGAGAATAGAGAAATATCTAAAGAAAAAGCTGCTACCACCGCATTTAATGCATTGCAGCAACTTTCCTGTCCACATTTATGTGGAGAAGACCCCTGAACAGTGCAATCTCAGCTGCCACCACTCATGGAGAACCAAAGAGGATACCTGAAGGGACATGTACTCAAGTGAATGCTTAAATGAAGAACAAGTGTACGATGAAGATGGTTTAAAAGAGAACTATATAAATGTAAAAGACCTCTCATGAGAGGGGGATCGGAAAAAAGAGAAAAAGAAGGAGAAGAAAATTTTACTGTAGCTCTAAGAACTATACTTGCCTTTCAAACAATAATTTATCTCCTCGGATATCAGTTTATTCAAACTTCAACTGTGTTTTTGTACTGGTTCATTTTTTATAATCTTGATTAACTGTTGTTTAGTTCACAAACAGCCTAGTTCTTTCACCCACTCTCTACAAATTCATTGTATTGGGCTTATTAGGCTCACATCCCTTATCTTTTGGGCTTAGGCTACAAATCTTGACCATACAATTGGCGCCGTTTGTGGGGAGAGCTTGAGCCAGAGTGAAAGCAATGGTTGACAATGGCTGAACCGGGTCAACAACCAGCAGAATCCAGGGCATCCCAACGTGGTGATCCTTTCCTTGACCTCGAACGAAGAGATGATCGTGAAGGAAGTGTACACACAATACATAATGAGAGGAGCTAGTTACGAGGTGATAGTCGTATCTCCCATGCAAAGGCCAACAGGGACATGCAACTGGAGATTGACCGATTGAAGAGGGAGTTGCGCCATGCAAAAAGGAAGCGAGCTTCCCCTGACAGTGATGTTTCTTCTGATGATGGAAGAGACATTAGTTACAAACGGAGGTCTCGAACTCCGCCCAGTGAGTCTTTCTCTTATGAAGAAGAGCTCCATAATAAGTGGCAGTTTAAAAGCCCGCTGTATAGGGGTGTAAGGAATGATGCTAGAATTGAAGGGGCGAGACTTCCCCGACATTTTCATCAACCAACATTTACCATCTACAACGAGCGGACTGATCCTGTTGAGTATGTGAGTCATTTCAACCAGAGAATGACTGTTTATTCCAAGAACGAGGCCTTGATGTGCAAAGTCTTTCCGTCCAGTCTCGGACCCATTGCGATGAGGTGGTTTGATGGCCTAAAGGCAGAATCCATAAACTCTTTCTATGAACTCACTCAAGCATTTGGTTCACGGTTTGTGACCTGCAGGAGAGTTCCTAGGTCGTTAGCTTCCCTCCTATCCTTGAGCATGCAAGAGGGTGAGAGTCTTAAAACATACTCCGACAGATATTGAGAGTTGTTTAATGAGATTGAAGGCGACTTTGATGATGTAGCCATCAGTACATTTACGCTCGGTCTTCCATCCGAACATGGTTTAAGGAAGTCCTTGACTGGTAAGCCCGTCACCAACGTGCGCTAGCTCATGGACCGAATTGACAAGTATAAAAGAGTTGAAGAGGACCAGCAGCAAGGGAAGAGAAAGGACAAGGTTATCCCTCAAGAGAAGAGGGATTTCAGGTCGGATCGTTACGGTAATAACAAACCGCGTAGGGATTTTGCTGGGCAGTCAGGATCAGCAAACACTCAAGCAGTCAACGCTGTTTTTAAAGAGCCAGTGCATCAAGTGTTGGAGAAGATTAAGAACGAGCCGTTCTTCAAACGACCGAATAAGATGGTGGGAAACTCCGAAAGGTGCAATCATAATCTCTACTGCCAATACTATCAGGATCACGGGCATACCACAGAGAATTGTAGAAGTCTGTGGGATCATTTGGACCAACTTGTCTGCGAGGGCAAATTGAAACAACTCTTGCATCATTCCAGTGGCCAAGGGAGCCAGGCCAGTTCTGAACCCCGTAGAGATGATTCTTCAAGAACCCCCTTGGGAACTATCAATGTTATCTTTGCTGCACCGGGGAGAATAGGATCCTGGCCATCTAGGATAATGTACGTGGCCCGCCTATCCACAGGAGACGTTGATCAGGATCAGAAGAGGGCTAAAAGAGAAATTCCACTAATCATGGGCTTTTCAGATGAGGATAAGGTTGAGACTATCCAACCCCATGATGACGCTTTAGTGGTTACCCTCAGAATTTGAAGGTATGATGTGAAAATGGTGATGGTGGATCAAGGCAGTGAGGCTGAGATAATGTACCCTAACCTTTACAATGGGCTGAACTTAAAACTTGAGGACTTGACTCCTTATAGCTCTCCTCTGATGGGTTTTGACGGAAAGACCGTTGTCCCTAGGGGTCAAATACGATTACCTGTGCAAACTGGTCCAGAGATAGTGGAAGTGAATTTCATTGTTGTAGATGCATATTCACCCTATACAGCGATCGTGGCCAGAGCCTGGCTTCATGCACTAGGGGTTGTTCCTTCTACTCTACACTAGAAGATTAAATACCCATCTGAAGGTAGGGTTCGGGAAATTTTGGGAGATCAATCTGTGGCCAGAAGATGCTTGGTGGCTGCCATACAACACAAGTCCGAAACTAAGTCCTCAGCTTATCCAAGAGAAGATTTATAGCAGTTAAAACACTCAGCGGCGCCTATCGATAAAACAGCTGAGGAGACAAAATGTGAAGATTTGGTAAAAGTCACTATTGGGGATGATCCAGAGAAGTTTTTTCAAGTCGGCTTTCAGTTGCCACCTCAAGAGAAGGAAGAATTAGTAGAATTTCTTAGAAAGAACATAGATGTATTTGCTTGGAACGCCTATAAAGCCCCAGGAGTGGATCTAGAGTTTATTTGTCATCACTTGAATGTAAACCCACTGGTCGTCTCTAAGAAACAGCCTCTTCGACGCCCATCCAAGGAGCATGCTGATGCGGTACGAGAGGAAGTAACGAAATTCAAGCAAGTTGGAGCTATTAAGGAGGTGTTTTATCCTGAATGGCTAGCTAATACTATAGTGGTGAAGAAGAAGAATGGGAAGTGGCGAGTGTGCGTGGATTTTACAGACCTCAATAAGGCGTGTCCAAAAGATCCATTTTCTATGCCTAAAATAGATCAACTAGTGGATGTAACGGTAGGTCATCCTCGAATGAGCTTCCTAGATGCCTTTCAAGGCTATCACCAAATACCCTTGGCCCTGGATGATCAAGAAAAGACTGTTTTTGTTACCCCCACTGGGAACTACCACTATAAGGTGATGCCATTTGGTTTGAAAAATGCAGGATTCACATACCAAAGAATGATGACGAGGATGTTTGGACCACAGTTGGGCAAGAACTTTGAGGTCTATATAGATGACATGGTGGTAAAAAGCAAGGTAGTCTCGGAACATATGGGCGACCTTTTGAACATTTTCGAAGTTCTTAGAAAGTACAAGCTGCGTTTAAACGCCTCCAAATGTTCATTTGGCGTGGGGTCAGGCAAGTTCTTAGGTTACATGGTTACTCATCGGGGGATCGAGGTCAATCCTGATCAGATAAAGGCTATAAACAACTTGTAACCACCTCGGAATCCTAAAGAGGTCCAGAAGCTGACTGGGATGGCCGCTGCTCTGAACTGATTTATCTCTCGGTCAGCGGATAGGTGTAGACCCTTCTTCTTGTTGATTAATAAGTGGAAAGGGTTCGAGTGGAATGAAGAGTGTGCCTTAGCTTTTCAACAACTTAAAGATTATCTCGCTCGACCACCAATCATGTCCAGTCCTAAGCCAGACGAGGTCCTTTTGCAGTAAGCTTGGTGTTGATAAGAGTTGATAATGGTGTACAAAAGTCAGTTTATTACTTGAGCAAGTCGCTGCATGAGGCCGAGATTCGTTATCTGCCACTAGAGAAGGCCATCTTGGCAGTAGTACTTGGCACACGTAAGCTGCCTTATTATTTCCAAGCGCATACGGTTGTCGTCCTCACCCAACTCCCACTTAAAATAGTACTTCGAAGTGCTGACTACACAGGGAGGATAGCTAAATGAGGTACCATTCTAGGGGCTTTTGACATCAAGTATATGCCTCGCACCTCCATGAAGGGTCAAGTACTCGCGAATCTGGTGGTCGAGTTCACCGAACCCCCATTAGAAGAATTGAATCTGACACAGGACATGGATGGAAAATCGGGTGGCATAATTTCTCAACAAGGTCAGTTGTCTTGGAGAGTATATGTAGACGGTGCAGCAAACCAAAAAGGGTCTGGAGTGGGGCTAGTGTTAAAATCTCCAGAAAAGATCGTTATTGAAAAGTCACTAAGACTAAGCTTCACGGCAACAAACAATGAGGCTGAATATGAAGCTTTACTGATGGGAATGACAATGGTTCAAAGAATGGGAGGAAAATCAGTGGAAATGTTCTCGGACTCAAGGCTAGTCGTCGGATAGGTACTAGGAGAATTTGAGGCGAAAGATGAAAGAATGCAAGAATACTTGAGCCAAGTTAAATGTTTACAGGCAGAGTTCGAGTCTTTTAATTTGCTACACATCCTTAGAAATGGTAATGCACATGCTGATTCTCTGGCCACACTCGCAACCTCTTCGGCACAGAATCTGCCTTGGGTTATCCTCGTCGAAGATTTGCATAAACCCACGGAGATAAGAAGAGGTGCAGTTCAGATTCATCAAATCAGAACTGAGCCCAGCTGGATGGACCCTATAATTCAATTCTTGAAGGAAGATACTTTGCCTGAAGAAAGGTTGGAAGCTGACAAAGTTCGTAGGAAGGCTACTAGATTCTGGCTATCCGAGAACCAGAAATTGTACAAACGTTCTTATTTAGGGCCGTATTTGTTTTGCATGCATCCTGAGACAACTGAATCACTCCTCGAGGAGCTACATGAAGGAATCTGTGGAAGCCATACAGGAGGTAGATCCTTGGCTCATAGAGCCATTACCCAAGGCTATTGGTGGCCAAATATACAAAAGGAGGCCAATGAATACGTTAAAAAGTGCGATCAATGTCAACGATTTGCACCAAACATACACCAACCGGGTGGAACCCTTAATCCATTATCTAGCCTATGACCATTCGCTCAGTGGGGTTTAGATATCCTGGGACCATTCCCTAAAGCAGTAGGAAACAAAGGATATCTTCTGGTCGGCACGGATTACTTCACCAAGTGGGTTGAAGCCCCTAGCAAATATCAGGGACGTAGACACGAAGAAATTTGTCTGGAAAAATATTGTCACTCGGTTTGGGATCCCTCACACTCTTATTTCGGACAACGGTTTTCAGTTTGATAGCAAAGCATTCAGAAGTTATTGCTATGAATTGGGGATTACAAATAGATATTCCACACCTGCTTATCCTTAAGGGAATGGGCAAGCGGAAGCTGTTAACAAGGTCATACTGAATGGACTGAAGAAAAGACTAGATGACGCGAAGGGCAAATGGGTGGAAGAACTACCACATGTACTCTGGACATACAGAACTACTTCTCGTAGGTCTACTGGAGAGACCCCATTTTCAATAACTTATGGGGCTAAAGTTGTTATCCCTCTGGAGACTGGGTTCCCAACGTTGAGGACTAGTTCATTCAATCCGATTAGCAATAGTGAACAGCTAGAGAAAGGTTTGGACCTGATTGAGGAAAGGAGGGAAAAGGCAATGGTCCAATTGGCCTATTACCAACAAAAGCTCAGGCAAGGTTATGACGCCAACGTAAGGCTAAGGCCTTTAGAACCTGGTGATTTAGTGCTTAGGAAAGTTGTGGGCACTGCAAAGAACCCAGCTTGGAGAAAGTTAGGACCCAATTGGGAAATGCCATATTGTATTACCTCAAGGGCTGGCATTAGGACATACTTTTTGGAAGACTTAGATAGTCATGTAATACCACGCCCCTGGAATGTAAACAACCTCAAAAGGTATTATTATTAATCGAGCATTTTCTTTGATCAATGTGTTTATTTATTACATAAAGGTTTCGGGGAAATGTGTTTAAACTTAAATCCTGTCATGCCTAAAGTCCTCGGACCAGATGATACGGGTTAGTTAACACTCTATTGAAGTTTTTATAAGTGTTTAAACTTAAATCCTGTCATGCCTGAAGTCCTCGGACCAGATGATACTGGTTAGTTAACACTCCATTGAAGTTTTTATAAGTGTTTAAACTTAAATCCTGTCATGCCTGAAGTCTTCGGACCAGATGATACGGGTTAGTTAACACTCCGTTGAAGTTTTTATAAGTGTTTAAACTTAAATCCTGTCATGCCTGAAGTCCTCGGACCAGATGATACGGGTTAGTTAACACTCCCTTGAAGTTTTTATAAGTGTTTAAACTTAAATCCTGTCATGCTTGAAGTCCTCGGACCAGATGATACGGGTTAGTTAACACTCCGTTACAGTTTTTATAAGTGTTTAAACTTAAATCCTGTCATGCCCGAAGTCCTCGAACTAGATGATACGGGTCAGTTAACACTCCGTTACAATTTTTATAAGTGTTTAAACTTAAATCCTGTCATGTCTGAAGACCTCGGACCAGATGATACGGGTTAGTTAACACTCCATTGAAGTTTTTATAAGTGTTAGAACTTAAATTCATTCGCGTCTGAAGTCCTCGGACCAGATGATGTGGATTAGTTAACACTCCATCACAATTTTTATGTATTAACACTGTTACAGCTTACACGGATGATTAAATGAATCCTAAATTCTCTAATTCTCTTGAATCACGTACTTGGGTGAAATTAACACTCAGCAGTGCTCCTTGTAAGTATTAAACGCAGCCCACTCACGTAGTTAAATTCCAAAATATGCCTAAAGTTTTAATTAAATTTTTGCGTTAATAATTCCATATGAAGTAATGTCCTTAATGATTTACGTAGGTATCGAAAAGCATAAAAAACATCTTTCTCTTCCATGGTTCACTGAGTTCACCATTAATTCTTGCTAAAATTATTGGCATCATTAGCAGGGTATGGTTATTGATCTTGTTTGAATTAAAGTCACAAGAAGTCAAAACCGTTCGCAATGATAACAAATCAGATAGTATGCACAATAAAAAAAAAAATAAAGTAAAAATAAAGTGCTTTCATTAATCGGAGAAGGAATATTTTACATCTAAAAAAAAAAAAAAAAAAAAAAAACAGCAACAACAACAAAACTAGAACAACAATAAAAGCCCTAATTTCTAAGGTTTTGTTTTAGGGCCAACAGGGTCATCGGCTTGACTAGGCAAGAAGGCAACAGCATCTTGGGCTTGACCCTTGCCTGCGTCCTTGGCGTCCTCGGCTCTCTGCTCTTAGTTCCCAGCTTGAACTGATTCCTTAGACGCATCAAGGGAAGCAGGAGGGGCTTGGTCCACCAATAGTTGCTCGGTCGTCCCTGGAGCCTGCTCGGAGTGGGAGGAGTCAGGATCTAAGAGCTCACGAATCTCAGGATCATAGTAGATGCTCTCAGGTCACCTCAAGACAGAATCTGCGGGAACTCCTGCAGCATCAAGGGCTTTACCCCAAAAGATGTCACAGTAGTCCCTGCAGACCACAAAGAGTTCCTCTGTGAGCCTGTTTTGAGTCTCCTCCACTCCAAGCTTCTAAGATGCCTGCTTTTTAGCTTCAGTCGCCTCCTTGGCCAGTTAGGCAGATTCCCTGGCTTTCTGAAGCTCGGCACGAAGATCCTTCACCATCTGCCTCTCTGTTTCCAGATTGATTTCAATAAAATGCAGTTGCTTGCGTTGATCTTCGGCCTACCTCTCCGCTGTCTTGAGGCCAGCATCAGCACTGTTCCTCTGTTGAATGGCCTCCTTGAGTTGTTCAGAAAGCTTGGCCTGGTCCTCCTTGAGGCTACCCAAGGTTTTCTCGGCCTCGGACCGATAAAAGGCCTCCGCCTTGGCCTCATTACAAGCATCTTTGACCCATTCTTTGGCCACATAAATTTGTTGAGGATCTGCGCAACAGTTAAAAAAAAAAAAACTCTTTATTTATGACGAAGAAGATGAGTAAATAAAAATAATCAAATATTCACTAAGAAATGTGGATTAAGTCACTTACCATAGCCAAGTCACTCTTCAGGGATAGGAAGAGTTCCTGCTGATTGAAGCGCTTGTAAGACTCCATATCTTTGGGCAGGAGAAGTGGCTGCTCCAGGACTTCAGCGATGTGGTCTGCCTTCCCTCCTTGATAATTCCTCGCCGAAGTATCCCAAGCGAGGGGGGTGCCATCTAGATCCAGCTTAGGGGACCATATACGCGGTGCTCGACACACCTCAGCATCGAGAATATCATCTCGGCTATCGACAGAGGAGGACTTTTTGCCTCGTTGATCCTTAGTAACTTTTTGCTGTTTATTTCCCTTCGAAGGGCCTAAGTCACCTTCTTCGGGGGCTTCATGTTGTCTTTTCCTCCTCAGCTCGGGGTTTGGTTTTAGTCCCAGGACCACAGGAAGTTGAGGAGGAAGAGGAGGTGGAGGAAGGTTTGCTGGAGGATTGGATTTGTTGGCTTTTTTGGGGGTGGGCACTTTATTCCTTCCCCTCAAGAGTTCCCTTAAGCTCTTGCTGTCGGTTTTCGGAGCCATTTCTTCGTCTGAGGAGTCCTCTAAGCAAGTTATTACAGGGGCAGGGGCCTGAACGCTTGAATATCTATCAGGTTCTTCTTCTGCTTTCAATATCACAGTTGCTCCTACTCCCTGCCCTTCCTTTTCTTCGAATTGGAATTTGTCAATTTCTTCTTCAAGTGAGGATGAAGAAGAGGAAACTCCTTCAGCTGCTACCGCTTCAAGGGGTACTTGTTGAATCGGTTGAACGACCAAAGGGACACCCTCTGGGAAGGGGTGTGGCACGGGTGGAAGATCGACCGGAGACAGAAAATTTGGCCGAGCTACGTTTATCCGATTTATGCGACGATCTCCCTACCTTATCGCGTTGCCAACCGATTGAAACGTGTCCGAGAGTGGCTTATAATCGAGAATGAGATGGGCGGCCCAAAGTTGCCCATCTTCACTTACAAAAATCTCTGATCTCAGTAAATAATTGAGCGCGGCAACGTTAGTTAGGCTGATCCAAGGAGATACGTGCCTTTTATCTGTTAACACCACGACAAAGTTAAACATAATCAAATACTAATACAAAGAGAAAAAATACAACACTAATAATAAAGATTCTAAATCTATTTCTAGGGAACCTAGATCTAGGATATCCCACTTGGCTCTCCTGGTTGGGTTGGGCAATGAAAATCGTCATGCCATGCCCCCGAGATGATCAGATAATCGTCTTTCATCCCCTTGTTAGACTTGGGAAGACAGGAGATGAGCCTAACGATGTCGGATCGGGATTTAAGGTAATATCCCGCCCCCTTTTGTCTATGACACTCGTACATGTGGACTACGTCAAGCCAGGTGAGACCCAGGCCTAAGTGTTGGTTCAAGGCATCAACTGCTCCTAGGATCCTAAAGACGTTAGGTGCACACTGATCGGGGCTAAGCCTATGATTACGAAAGTAATCTCTTGTAATGGGGCCCACAGGGATAGTCATTCCCTCTTCTATAAAAGCTATGACAGGGATTATGACTTCCCCCACCCTTCGGTCTGTTAGTAGTCTGTTTGGGGGACAATACCGAAAGCCTACGTCCTGTGGTATGTGATACGTTTCTTTAAATATCTCTATCTAGGCAGGACTATCCACTAAATGCCTAAATCTACCCATTTCAGATAAGCAGAAAGAGTGAAACGCTAAGAATGAAAACTGGGAAATGAGAATTTGAAGGCCGAGGAAGCTGGCCGAGGAGAAATTGATGGGTTTGAAGCAATTGAAACTTACACAAATTGGGTTGGGGAGTGATCTTTAAATCCTTAGAAGGATTTTTGTGGATTTGTAAGGAAGTAATACTGGTGATTTGAAAAACATGGTGAGTTTGAATGCTTAAGTTTGCTGGAGAGAGAGAAATTGTCAGGTAAAGGAAAAATAATATCCTTTGAGTCTTTATATAGGGGCCAGAAAATGAGGGGGGATTATCCCGCCTAAATCCTGAGGAAAAATGTCGTTCGTTGGATCAATAGTTCACCGTTGGATGCCGAAGACATAGCGCCGCCTGGAGCAGTTAATAACGCTTCGTAAATACCGAAGCGTCAGCGGCAATAATGAAGCGCCTAAATCTATGCTCCCACACGTGTACATTCAGGTACTTTTACATTTTTAGCCCTTATTTCTGTTGCAGATCAAAATTCCATTTTTTCTCCTCGGACGCGAGTGAAAAATTAAAATTTTGAGGGGCTATTGTGGGGATAAAAGCCCAAATTTGTATATTGGGCCTTGGGCCCTATTTGAAGATGTGGGCACGTCTGAGGAGGAGTAAAGAATTGGGAAAGGCCCTAGGGTGAAGAATCACGTAAGGAAAGGATAAAAGAATATAGTCCGAGGAGTGTATCCTCCTCGGATTTGAAGAATATCGATCAAGTAAATACCTGGGCAGTTTGGGTAAACTTTCAAGAAGCTCCAACGATAAGGATGAAATTCATGCACGTATAAAGATGATGAGAATAGAGAAATATCTAAAGAAAAAGCTGTTACCACCGCATTTAATGCACTGCAGCAACTTTCTTGGCCGCATTTATGTGGAGAAGACCCCTGAACAGTGTAATCTCAGCTGCCGCCACTCATGGAGAACCAAAGAGGATACCTGATGGGACATGTATTCAAGTGAATGCTTAGATGAAGAACAAGTGTACGATAAAGATGGTTTAAAAGTGAACTATATAAATGTAAGAGACCTCTCATGAGAGGGGGATTGGAAAAAAGAGAAAAAGAAGGAGAATAAAATTTTACTGTAGCTCTAAGAACTGTACTTGCCTTTCAAACAATAATTTATCTCCTCGGACATCAGTTTATTCAAGCTTCAAGTGTGTTTTTGTACTGGTTCATTTTTTATAATCTTGATTAACTGTTGTTTAGTTCACAAACAGCCCAGTTCTTTCACCTACTCTCTACAAATTCATTGTATTGGGCTTATTGGGCTCACATCCTTTATTTTTTGGACTTGGGCTAAGAGTATTAATTGTTCAACTAGCATCTTCTTACAGGGATTCATCCCCCTCTAATGTATTAAATTATAAATAATAATAATAATAATAATAATAATAATAATAATAATAAATACATTTTTATTTATAAAGGTATATATTTTAATTCAACTAGTACGTAGTCCCGTGCATATGCACGGGTACAATTAAAAATAATCACAATTATACAGTTCAAATTATACTTTTTTTTTTAGAAGATGTTCAAATTGTACATGGTATTAATTTACACTTTTTTTAAACTATACATTTTTAATATATGTAGTGGTTTCTCATTATATATATTAGGGCTGTCCAACCCACCCGGCAACCCGCCCGAGCTCGACCCGCCGCCACCCGATCCGACGTCTCCGGCGGTCGGACGCGGGTCCGAATTCTCTAACCCTACCCCACGCGGGTCGGTTGCCGGTTTCACATTTCAAAACCCGTTACACCCGACCCGAACCGAAACACTCATCTTCTCCGGTGAAATATTACAATTTTTGACCAAATTCGGCGAGATCCTTCGAGATCCGGTGACGTTCTGGTGTTCTTCAGCTTCGATCCGGCCATCCTTGGTCTTCCTTCGCTCAGATCCGGTGTTCCTCAGCTCCGATCCAGCCATCCTCGCTCAAGATCTACACAAATCTGGCTAGAATCCGGCGAGATTAGGCTCCGATTTGACTTAGATCTACACAAATCTGACTTAGATCTACACAAATCTGGCTATTCTTGGTTAGATTAGGCTCCGATCTACTCAAATCCGGCGAGAATCCGTTAGATCCGGTCGGCTTTCAACTCAGATTAACGAAGAGAGATCTTCTCCTCCGCTCGTCGTCGCTCATCACCAGACTCGACCGACCCGACCGTTCGCTCCCCTGAGCCTGGTCGACTCGACCCGACGTCTCCGGCGGTCGGTTGCGGGTCTGTTTTTGTTCCACCCGACCTGAGCGGGTCGGTTCCGGGTTGGGCACAAACCCGACCCGGACCGACCCGTGGACACCCCTAATATATATACATACATATATATGATTTAAAATTCTATTTGTTTAAAACTCATCGATTTTTGCATCCAATAATTCACTTGCCATAAAAATTAAAATCTTAGATAGACATGTGACGAAAAATTGGACTTCAATTAAAATCTAATTTATAATCTAATTAGATTTGAACTTTTTGATCTTTACACTCAATAATTCACTTGACACAAAAATTTTAAAATTAAATATGACACATGGCACAAAATAAAAAATTCAATTAAAATCTAATTAAATTTTCTTTGAACTTTGCCTATTAATATAAATAAAGATTACATTTCTACCATATCATAATTCAGCCCCAAACAAATATTTCTAGCTCCATACGTGGTCTTAGGCTATTGGGTTGGGCCATATGGATTAAGTGAGGAAATGGACTGAGCTAAAACTTGGGGTTAGGTTTATGCAGGGTTTGGGCTGAGTAGGTTAAAGAAAGAAAGTGCGATCGGGTTAGTGCCCTACGAATTTACCTATACTCTAAAGCAAAAAGGGCATTTCCGTCCATTGAGTAACTTCAGCATCTTTTAGGCTAAAACAGCACCCGATCACCCAGCCAGTAGCCACCCTCACCCTCCTCGACTTCGAAATCGTGAGACAGAGATGAGGCTGTTAACACACAACATGCTTTCATCGAACATCAAGGGCGTTAGCAACGGGTTTCCTCTTCGAATCGAGGTAGAGAAAGTGGCGGAGAAGCAAGTCGACTTCAACGCCGACTTCCTCCGCAACATGTTTCCCAAGATCGAGTGGAAGGCCTTCGTCGACGCCGCTAAGACCATAGGCTATGCGGAGCTCCCTGAGGAGGTCGATTCGTCTGCGCTCGAGTCGGAAGAGTTCTTAAACAAGTTCCACCATGCCCTTCTCGAGCTCCACCTCGAGGAAGGCGCCCTTGTTTGCCCTGAGACCGGTCGCCGCTTCCCTGTCAGTAAGGGAATCCCCAACATGCTCCTCCATGAGGACGAGGTCTGAATTTTGTGTTGGTTTTTTCTAGTTTATAGTTAGGGTTCTTGGCTTTGCTAATAGGATCAAGTGAAGCGATCACTGATTTGAATTGGAAAACAGGGTTTTGTTTCTTGGGTTTTGTTAATTATGAATTGGAGTATTACCTCTTTTTTTATTTATTTTGTTTTTGTGGTTGTTTTTGAAGTATAATTATGTGCAAAAATTCTCAAAAAAAATGTGGGTGACGCTTATTTATATTTGAGTTGAAATTCAAAAATTAGGGCTAAACTAATATGGTTCTGACTTCTGGTAAACCCTAAACCCTGAGAAGCATGTAATATTAATTCAGGTTTACTAATATCAAATAAAACAATCTTTGAACATTTGACATAGAGTAGGTAAAAGCATTGGGTGCACAAAAGCCTCTTGGAGCCTAGTTGCAAAGTACAGCGTGCACATTTTTTTAATATAATATATATAATAATTTCTAATAAAATGATAAATAACATATAATTATAAAAAATAAATAAACTCAAAAAAGTAATGTATTTTGCTTAGTTAAAATGGATGGTGCAATTGCAGAGTTTGTAAAGTTCAAATTTTGAAGAAGTTATTTCAATTTCATAAATATTTTATATGGTAAAATTGAAAATAATTGTTAATGGACATCAATATGATAATAATCTACGCATAGAAATTTATAAAAATACAAAACTGGAATAGCTATAATCAAATGAAGTATATAGTTCAATGAAAATAAATCGAAAAGGCTAAAGATCAAAAACGATAAAAATAATAAATTATCCTTCTTCATGTCTTTCTATATGTTAAAAAAGAAAGAAAAAAAGAGTGTGTTTGTGTAATACAATGCCTTAAGAACAATGTCTGTTTAAAAAATTAATGTCCGTGTTATTGCCATCAAGATCAAGGAGTTAATTTTAAAAATTCATATATCTTTTTAGCACCCAAAAAAGAAAAAGAAAAAAAAGCGCACCTAAGCATGCTTGAGGCACGCTTCATTAATTGAGTTTTGTTTCAACCAAGCTAGCACAGACCTTGGGACAAGAGCTTTACATTTTACATTGGATTTCCATTGGTCTTGCCTCCCCTCAAAATACAGTCCCATTTTGTTTAATATCACAATGCTATCAGAAAATGCAATATTTATCAATGTCCCTTAATCACTGGAGAGAGGTAATGATTGTTATTCCTCTGCATTTTCTAACTGGAAGGTTAATCATCTCAGCCCCCATACAAGAGCAGCAAACACTGCACACAATGGCCAAGCATAAAAAAACATCCATGGAAGCCTTTTCTCATTTGAATATCTTTTGAAAGCACAACTTGAACCAATCTGTGACGACTATACAGATGACACCAAAAAAAATATATTGATAAGGAAAAAATGTGATTCTGATTTCTTTTAGGCACGAAAAGTTAACGAACAAGGAATATATTAACCCTAAATCACTTGTAGCAACTAGATGCTCCAAGAATCATGGTACATACAATTTCCCAGCAATCAATTTGGGAGAAGTTTAAACAACAACATCTAAACCTCTCCTCAATAATCAAAACCAA
The DNA here is from genome assembly GCA_019022515.1 of Quercus aquifolioides. Classification (NCBI taxonomy): domain Eukaryota; kingdom Viridiplantae; phylum Streptophyta; class Magnoliopsida; order Fagales; family Fagaceae; genus Quercus; species Quercus aquifolioides. The sequence goes on along the minus strand of CM032336.1, from coordinate 41,061,456 downwards.
AACTCTTCTAACTATCTTTGTAGCGTGGGGTTTCACATGGAGAAGGAGGAGGCACACCAAACACCCAATCAAGAACATTCAAGTACTTGGATCGAAACACTTCCCTTTCCTGGGCATAGCAGTGCATTATGATGGCTGTTGATAAGCTGAAAATCATCACATCAGCTCTCTTGAAATTCTTTGATTGTGGTAGATATCCAGCTCCAGACATACATGAGAAGAAGCTCTCAATAGCCCGTGCAAAGCAGTAGAGTGATATCTCCATTCGCCTGCTTTTCTTCTCAATGGCCAATGCCAGGCCAGTTGGGAACTGCACAAGAACATAAAGGGTTACTTTTAATGCAAAAGCATGCTTTTGTGTAGTAGTTATGGAGTCAGTCCTATACCGTTCCCATTGCCACCATTGGAATGTTACATCTCTTGAAAATCCTGAAAAGCATGCATGTCCACATCCTGATGAACAATACAAATGGGATTTGTGAATATAACAGATCATTTTCTCAATGGTTAAACTTGTCTTTTCTATTAAAAATTACTAAAAATAAGAATACACCTGCATTATTATCAATCATGTAACATATTGAATTAAATAAAATATTACACATTTAGAACTACTTTCATTCAAGTTTACTTTTTGCCATTCAAATAGGGTATGGATCCCTATAATATAGCCGTATAAGGTTAAAACCCATTGGCACCAGATAACTTCTTGAGCTAGCAAGAAACAACATAAAACTAAAATTTAAATCAGGTTACAAATGAGAATTTATAGAAAACAACAGAATAAATCAGTAATATCATCACAGTGCATGAGGCTTTTTTTTTTTTTTTTTTTTTTAATATATATATAAAAAAAAAAGTGCTAACCACGCAGATGAGCAATATACGGATAGAAACAAGCTTGATCTTGCAGTGCCAAGAACACCCTTGCCTAGTATTGTGTAAGGCCTGCAAGCAATCAAACAGATACATCATCCATGAGTAATGACCATCAAAACTTTAGTTCATTGAAAAAAAAATTCTTTAATGGTTAAATTAAGGGAGGGTGGCTGGTGGGGGTTTGAACCTCAATGCCCAAGCACCACAAGAGGTGCTGGAACCACTGGGGTATCTGTTGAACCCCTAGTTCACCTACAAACATCCAATTTATATTTCTATAAATTGTTGAAGTATGAACACAAATGTGTTATTACACAATGGTAGAAGACTAAAGGCATGTTTAAAAGTGGTAAAGTCCTTGGTTCAATTTAGGCTGTAGCTAGGGGAAAAAAAGATATCGAGTTTATATAGGAACAAAAGGATGAACAGAAACAACTGATTAAAGAAATGTGCTTGACATTGGCTAGTTAGTTCCCATCAATGGAAGCTAAAACAAAATTTGTTTGGAAGCATGCCAAGAATCGTATATATCACTTATGATAAGTTATCCATAAAATTGCATCTAGGAGCTATGATAAAAATATGGGAATAGGATGTATTCAAGATAGCATTATCTAATTTGTCACCTTAAAAGAAACTATCAACACCACCGCACTTCAATTAGTATTCTCCAGCAACTATGGCCAGAATAGAATTTGACACTTTTTCTAGTAGCAACAAGACCAAAAATATTACATTGCACATTTGGTCCTCAACCTTTGACCTTTGTTTCAAAATTCCCCTTTTACTTTAAAATGTTTCAAAAATGTCCTTACCAGCATCTAATAGATGGGAAATGAAGAAGTGGCAAATGGAATCATAATACTGAGGCCACTTTGATGACATGGAGTCTATGATGTGGCATGAATTATGTTTGCCACTTATATAAAATAAAATAAAAAGAATTATGCCATGTTAGCATTTTTCATCCATCATGTGACAATAAGGACCTTTTTGAAACAATTTTGAAAGTATAGGGATCAAAGTAAACAATTTAAAGTATAAAGAAGATTTTGAACAAAGGGCAAAGGTCTCACCAAATATGCAATATAACCAAAAAAATATTATATAAATCAGGAAATATAACTACTTTTGTCACCTTTTCAGGACGCCCTTACGATGAACTATCAGTGCAGGCATCAAATATACAGGAAGATACACAGGTAACGCTCTTTTATAGGCTTGAAGAAGAAATGAAAGAAAATGTCCACTGCATGACTGATTTCCATGTATGATCTGCAAAAGAAATTGATCATTTCAAGTATAAAAACACAGAATAAGCATATGAGCAAAGTACAATTACACATGAGAAACAAACTTCATAGCATGAGCTGAAAAAAAAACAAAAAACAAAAAACTTGACAATACCTTGTTCTAGGATATGTTCTTCAAACAGAAATTGCAGAGTAAATGGATGACAGAAGTACTTTAACAAATCTGACAAAGCAACAATTCTACAGTATATGATAATATAAAAGGAACTATGGGAGGCTTTTGCTGTATATGTATCTTTGATTCTTTCTTTTTTCTTTTTGTGTGTGTGTGTGTGTGTGTGGGGGGGGGGGGGGGGGGGGGGGTGGGTGTGTTGGAGGATCAAATTTCCTCATCAATGACCAGCTAAAATGAACTTAATATGAAAGACATGCAACGGCTAGAATTAGGAAATTTGCATGATACAAGAAATTAATAATTCAGGAGAGTAATATTTCTCCCCATAGAAATCCTGGCTATTCAATATATTCAGGTGGTCTAATGTCAAACAGTTGCTGCATGTGCCTATATTTGAGCACCCAATTTTATAACTTTATTTGATTGATTAATGAATTGAATTGCATATCTATGTACTAAATGTAATATAATCACTTGGTAGAACAAAAGTACAATAAACACAGGAATGCATACCGAGCAAGGAACCTTCATTTCTGGATCTAGTTTTATGCTCGTGCCCAAGGCCTTGTAATATTTCTCAATTTCTTCCAAATTAGTAAAAGGCATGCCACATGCAATCTGTTTCACACCTTGCAGGATAACCTGATCCTTTCCACCATGTTTATTGAGAAAGGACTTGTATGATATAGGCAGACTCTCTTGGTTCAATATGTAAGCAGACCTGAAAAACAACATATAAATATAAATATGGTCATCAAAACAGATTTTAAAACCAATTGTTGTAACTAGTGAGTACTGTAACTTATAAAAGTATAAGAGGGCCAAATTTCCTCAAATCTGGATGACTGAAGCTGGCAGCCAAAGGATTCCACCATAGGATAGAGTTTACCTCCAAACCAGTTAGAAGGAAAATTCCTCCAACCACTACGTGGCAATTCACTTATGCTTTTAGTCACTTGACTTAATTAAAGAGTCATGTGATTTAATACACATGGATGATTTTATAAATCATCACATAATGGATTGGATGAGATTCCTTCAAACCAGCTTGGAGGAAAAACAATAATTTTTTAAAAGTCTATTTATAATCATGATAATCTGGTAACATAGTACAGGGAACTCTAAGTATGCCGGTCTAATTTGAGGGACCATGATATACAATAATTATTTTTAAAAGTCTATTTATAATAATGATAATCTGGTAACATAGTACAGGGAACTGTAACTATGCCGGTCTAATTTGAGGGACCATGTATAAATAGTATGCATAGAAAATACACCAGGCATTGCCAGAATTATATAGAAAAGAACCAACCTACTACAAAAAAATCAATCAGGTGGTGAATTTTCTAAAGAGATCAAAAGGTAATGAGAAGCTCATGCATTTTGCATTTACCCTCACACTGCATTGCCAGAATCAGATAAAAAAAAGAACCTCAGTCTTAAAGCAAATTAAACTTCAATTATGCAACACATTGAGGATACTTACAAAATTTGTGAAGAGGAGAGACACATAAGGAATATATCACCATGAGACCATGTCAAAGGTTTACAAATTCGGCCAAAACGCTTGCTCTTTATCCCACATCGCGATGCCAAGACTGCAGCACGCATAAGTATGTATATGGAAAGGGCCGTATGCTGTGTCTCTATTCCAGTCATCAGCATCGAAGGCCCCGCCACCGCCCCCGCCACCAGAGCCCTCCACCCTGCAGTCCTGAACTAGAGTAACAACACTACCCAATTACCCATCAAATCACAGCACCAACAGAACCAAAACCATATACTCTCTGCGAAACGCGCTATAACTGATAAATTAGTTAAACACAATTGATGCAAATTCAAATAAAGAGCAACATAGCAATTAACAAATGGTAGATAAGAGAACATGCCTACGATGACCACCCAAAGCACCAATAATCTCATCCACGGAGACAAATGTACCAGCAAAAGTGCCAAGAAATAGACCATATCTCAATGTTTCCTTCACAGACCTTACAATTGCTTCACTATTTGTAAGCACCCCCTCCTTCCTGAACACCCAAACCAACCAAAATAAACAACAATTACATAGAAGAAACTCACAAAAACAATAACAAAACGAAGAATTACAGAAATTTTGGTATTCGATGAATTTCACCTGAGAGAGGTTAGGGCCTTTTTTCGTCCCAAACGAGCAAGGATCGAGAAGAGAGCAAGGCCACCTTTGAGACCAGCTCCAACCGCGAACCCCTTAATCGAAGCAATGACAATTCTTCGAAGCTTCTCCGAGTCCGTCAATGGAATCGAATCGAACGAAAGGGAAGTGTAAGCATATGAGGAAGATGTATCTGACTTTCTGCAATGCGTGCAGCTCGGCTCACCGGATCCGTCGTGAGAACCACCATTAGCACCCGCGGAGCATGCGCAGCCTCCGGCGGCTCCGTCGTCGGAATGAGACATGGTGGCGGCTTAGGGTTTTTCCAGGAAATAGAGGATGGGGGGGGGGGGGGGCTCGGCGAAAGTTTATACGGTTAGAAGAAAAAACCTGGTGGGAATTTTCGAAAGCGAGAGAGAAAACAGAGAAAAAGAGGAAGGGAAAAGAAAGTTCGCTTTTATATAAAGTCGAGTGGATGACTTACACGTGTGCGGGGCATTTTTTGCGGCTTTTAAGGCCTACGTTGTACTAAGTTCTAACGAGTCCCGCTGGAAACAATTAACACAACATTTTTCACGACAGTTTATACAGCTAGATGTATTGAATTGAGGTAAATTAGTTGGATTAGAAGAATTTTTCAAGGATATACTTTTTATTTCTTTATTAATTTTGTTAACGGATATCTAGGTTGTTGATTTAGAAAATATTTTTATAAAAATAGAAAAAATTAATTTATTTTTTATTTAGATATCGATTAGCTAGACCCTTCTTTATTTGGGAGTGTGAAGTTTTTTTTTTTTTTTTTTGAGAAAGTGGGAGTGTGAAGTTAAGTAGGAACAAAACAAATACTACTAAAAAGCATTATTTTTCTATTTTTTGGACTTTTCTTAAAAACTCAATTTCTATGAAGAAATGGAAAGAATTAAATAGAGTTTATTTAACATGTTTTCATTATTTATACTCATTCCATTCCGTTCTATTTTTTTTTTCTACAAAATATATGTATTTCGTTCTACTTCATTTCTTTATAGACTCCCAAAAGAAGTGGTGAAGATGATAAGATTTTTTCTTTGGTTTTTAAGCTTCATGTATAAATCATTTATGTGGTCCCATTAATTTAAGTTGTCTCTTGTCTCCTTAATTAGTATATTATGTGAAATTAGTAGTATTTTCATGAACTTTTATTTTGAAAAAATAAAACATTATTTTTACTACGCCCTAACAATATAAAAAATATATAATTTTACTGATGATATATTGAAAAAAAAAATTATAAAATTATACTGATAAGAAGAGATTGGTTGATATCTTGAAATATTAGACATACCTCTTCAATGTCACAAATATTTTTTTTTTTTTTAATTATAAGATCTTTAATTGATAATTTGATATGATGAAAATAAGATATAAAATAAAAAATTCTCATTTAGAAGATATTTAAAGTGAATAAAAAGGAATGAAATGAAATGCATCCTTAAAAGAAGATGGTATTATGTATCTAGGGGATGTATCACCCCCCACTCACACAACAAATTTTCTCCCTCTTAAGCCATTTTGCTCTCCCATCATTTAGAGAGACATTGATGTAATTAAATTAAATGCACCAAAATACCTTCAATCACATCAATTTTCACTTATTAAATTAATAACAAACATAGATAAACATTTATATAATTATTGAGTCAAATTTAAGTACAATTCTTGAAGCATATATGTAGGGTTTTTTTTTTTTTAATTAAATTTCCTAAGCATGTGGTTGCATTGGCAATAATCCAATTTGTTGAATTTCTTTATCTTTGGGGAAGAGAACATCGCATACTTGATTTAATTAAAAAATATAAAGTATAACACCTAAAAAACTCTCGTTTTTTTTTTTTTTTTTTTTTTTTTTGAGAAGAATGTAAGTGGAGTCAAATTGTGGAGTCATACAAGAACAAGATTAGATGAGATGTCCCTATTCAAACATTTAGATCGTGAGTGTCTAACACTTGTCTAGCCAAAACATGTGCTATTGCATTTGCTTAACGTTTTACATGAGGAAACTTGCGCATGATGTTTCCAATGTAGAAAAACTTGGAGCATTGTTCATGAGAGTTTGTACAACTAATACTAAAACTCATCACAACACAAATGAAATATACAACCACATCCCTACCTCAATTATACACGTATATGAGGAATGTAAAAGTGCGAGTTTATATATAAATTGCTAATGAGTGTTCAAAACCATGGATGAAACCACCATTGGACTTTTTTTTGGGGGGGGGATTGCCCCCCTAATTTTTTTTTTTTAATATTATTATTGTAGGGATAAAAGGCCCAAGAGTGTGTATTGGGCTGTGAGCCTTGTCTAAGGATGGTTAGTGGTTAGAAGATAGCTAGACAATAAAGAAGACGTAAGAATTAGGGGGCCATGAGCAAACTATGACTGCGGAGGTTTGGGAAGGTAATCCGAGAAGGAATGCCTTCTCGGCTAAGTAAAGCAGAGGTCAGAAGGATTGGTCTGCCCTTAAGGGCGACACTTCGAAAGGTTCTACTGATAAGAATAAACATCAGGGAAACATAGGACAAAGGGAAGCTAAGAAATATCTAAGGGAAAGCTGCTATCACCGCATTGAATGCTCTACAGCTAACTCTTTGGTCGCATTAATATAGAGGTGATACCTGAACAGTAGCAAGCAGCCTGAACAGTGGCAAGCAGCCTTACAGCTACTCCCAAAGATTTCAGGAAGGTGTTGATGGGATAAAAACAAACTCTAGGAAAATTAGGCCAATCCCTTGGGATTCAGTGTGATTCTAGATTTCTGTTTAGACAAAATCTGCAAGTTAGGGAGCATCAAATTAAATGCATCAAATGATGAAAAGTAAGTTCCAGTTAGATCAACTGGTAAAGTCTTTGATAGTTGAATAAGAGATTTAAAGTTCAATCTCCGCTTACACTAAAAATTGATTGATGTTTTAGTCTGATAATAACTCTTTATCATCATACCAAACGCCATAAATTGAAACTCTTAAAAAAAAAAAAAAATGATGAAAGTCACGCCGTCCTGGTTGTTGGCTTGTTGCTAGTTGTTGGTAGTTGGTAATTGCGTAGTCAAGTTTGTGGACTACAGGCGAGTAACTAGTGTACCGGCTATGTTGACAACGCAAATTTATTATCACTGCTATAGACAAATGTAGGTTGAGGTTGTTCATTAACTCCTCTTGAAATGATATGAAGAGGACGTTAGAGGCAATTATTGTGTGCTATAAATATGAAAGAGGACGTTAAAGGTAATTATGAGCTAGAACTAGAAGGAATGCAGATTAAAAAATAAATTCACAATAGTTTTTATACTGGCACGTTAAATTGTGATGAAATTGTTCCTCAAAAAAAAAAAAAAAAAAAATTGTGATAAAATAACATTACTATTTCAGGGAGCCACTAAAACTTTTTTTTTTACATCAATTCCAACATGTGTCAAGAGCTTTGTAATTCAACTAGTTAGCAAACCTTTTTATACCAATGTAAAACAGCAAACTCCAGAGGATTAGTCCGAACCATTACTGGGCATATGAGCTTTAAATCATTTACCACACAGTACATCTAACTAAACCAAGTTAAAACCAGATCATGTTTTCCATGAATCCATATCCTCTAGCCAAACTTTCTATTGAAAATTTCGGTGACATTGTCAACTCCAACAGAATCATTAGCTATACGATATTTCATATTTACTTCATGCGCTGAACTGCTAAATGAACTAGCAGATTGCGGTGGCAGAAACAACTTACAAGAGTCCATAGGGCATCGAGTTACCTCCAGTCTCGTCTGCAGTTGATTCTCAGATGAAGATCTCACCAAGCAAGATAGCCACATTTTTTTTACATGTGCTTGTATAGAATCATAAATATTTGTTTGATTTTATTCAAATACAATTGCATTTAATGAAACAATCTAGATGCATATTGTTAACAAATACAATTTGACATGCGTTCATGGTGTACATTTATGGATTCGGTGGTCCTGGTTCCTATTAAATGATACATATCTCCCACTCACCAAAGCAGATCAGATCTTAATTGTAGTCATTTTGAATCACACCACCCACACAAACTGTGGCCCCCAACATGAAAATCCGCTAACATGTCCAAATCTAAAATGAACATTGCCGATCAAATTAAAATTCTTAGGGTAGGAACCGAAAATGGATAGTGATGTTAGCATTCAATTAGTTAATGAGCATGGGCCTTAAATAGGGAGAAAGGCTGAGGTGTTGAGGGAGTTCTTTATTTTTCATCTTGCAATTCAAAAATATAAACAACATCGGTAGATGGGGCCGAGTGGTGTGGACACAGCAAAAAAATCCATAGCCTTCACTGAAGTGAACATCAATGGCAGCAATAATTCTTGCCAATCTAAAATTATATTTGGTGTTCATCTTTAAGACATTGTATAAATTCCCAACTAATTCTACCAGGGGATCCATCGTTTCTGTTCATTCCACTTTGAGGACAATCTTCATGAATTCATACACAAAGTAACTTATTGAAGCCGAAGGAAGTACCTGAATGTGCATAACATTAAAAATAAGAAAAAACGGCAGAACATTGTTACTTTAAAGTTGAAAGAAAATGTATCACTGAAAAGGGAAAAGAAAAAATAAATTGCGACAACAAATCATTATTAAAGCAAACATGGTGCCAAAATATCACATGAAGTCTTAGTGATAGTCAACTCTATGATACATCATAAGCTGGTTGCTTTGCATGTAGATAATTAAAACTAGATTAGAGGAAAAAGCCTACTGCAGAGCCACAGATCTTCATAGAGAAAACCTCAAATATAATACGGCACATGCTCCCATGAAAGAGAACCCAACTAAAGGAGCAAAGCCAGGGTTTATAGTTACCTAAGTTGAAATGGTATAATGTAGTTGACAGACCTAAGATTGAAAGCAAAAACTTCCAGAGCCATTATCCCCAAAAGATTTCAAAGGTATATACTGATCACAGTTTTGCAATTTTGAAAACAGTAAACAAAGATCATGTATGCATGTCAAGGAGTACCTAATGAATATAAAAACCTAGCATGCAATACCAAATGGATAACAAGAGTAGATCAAGATTTTTGCATAACGTGCCTGTAGCAAACTCGGAATAAGTCCTGCATACAGAGCTGGTATTCCTCCTTGCTCAACTATCTTGACACAAGTTGCCAATGCACCCAATTTAGTTGCCCGGACTTGCATTTGAAGCTGTCTTCTCACAACTTCAAATGGATACGTTGCTGCTTCTGCACAAGCACCAGCAACAGCCCCATATAATAATGTCCTAAATGGTCCCAACTCAAGCTGGTCTAAAGCATTCAGTTCCTGCCCCTGCTGATTCATATTCTGTATTCTCTTCCTTCCCTCTGGTGAATGCAGATATGCTGATTTCAGTATATCATACACACCATAGAAAACTGCACCTGAGGGTGCCATACTTATAATGGAGGGTACTAAACCCTTGTAAAGAGCAAAGAATCCTTCAGTTCGGATCATGTGATTGAAAGTATTAATAACACCACCCAAGGCTTCCCCACCAGTTGCCACCATCGTGGTCCGGATCTGAAAGGTACGGCATTTATAGTAGCATTTAGAATTTAAAAGGAATATATAGGCTGAAATCAAGTGGAGAACTTATTCTAATGTATACTGCATATGAAAGCTTCTAAAAGAAAAAACTATTCCCAATGGCAGCCAATAATTTGATCAGATTTACAAGAGAAGAGTATATTGCAAATTGTTACATACAGTATCAAGTGGTAAACAGATGACAGTAGCAGTTATTCCGGCAGCAGCACCAGCAATAAACCTCTCAGAATTTGTAGTTTCCTCATTTCCAGACAGTTTGAGCAACTGTTTTCTGTATGTATCATAAGCACAAAAATTAACTGCCTTAAATGGAGCTGTACGAAGAATGTTGACAAGGTTCCCCCTCCAAAATCCTCTCAAACCCTGAGAAACTGCAATAGTCTTGACAAGTTCAAACAGATTCTTTTGTTCACCACGAACTATATATTCCAGCTTCAGTCTCTCAAGTGGGGCAAGAAAGGTTCTGGTATCAATAGCATTAACACCAATTAATTTACAGATAACTTAGCAACTAAAAAAAAAAAAAAACACTTAGTAAATGGTAGCAAGACCAACTAAAAATGACCCCAAAACTAATGATCTGTTCCTTGATATAAAATTTTCGTTGAATGCAAAGCAGAGGTCTCATTCAAATTACCAAATCAACAAGCATCAAATTATATGAGTTACTATTATAAAGGCTACAGCCAAAAGTGGAAGAAGCACAAACCTCCAACCTCACTATTTGGGGTTTTGCATAATCAATAGCCCATGTTATATAAAAATGTGTGCATCTTCAACTAAACTAAATACAGCACTAGTATCATACATTATATATACACACGCACGCACGCAAACCAAATTAGCTACGAATCAAAAATTCCCCTGCACTAATGAAGACAGTGTTTATGCAATTTATAACACCATGTTTACATGCCTGACATGTAACGCACTGCAAACGCATTGTTTCATTTCTCAATTAAAGTAAATTCATATGCGTTAAAATTGGAAAAAAAAATATATATATATATATTTGTAAAACCCAACACAGACCTGGAGACCATAGCGGCTATAGCACCAGACCACAGATGCTTAGTAGTGTTCATGGCATAGCCACTTCGCAACCTAACCTTGTGTTTATTTCCTTGCTCAGCACATGTCGTCGCCGCAGCCGCCTTATCAGACCCCTCCTCTCCGTTTTGCACCAAATACACCTTCGATTCCCGAACAAACCCATCACTCTTCAAGCTCACTGTCAAAAACCCAACTCGAGCCCTCTTCTCTCTCCCTAAAAAAACCGGTGTTTTACCACAGGTACAAGAAGAGGCCGAACCCGATACTGATAAACTAATTGAAGAAGTTGTGGATGAAGAAATTAAGTTAACGAACGAAGAAGGAGCTGCGGGCTCGAGAAACAAGCCGCCGCTAACAAATGCACTGAAATTGGGATTTGGAGCATGAGATATATGAGATTGTTCTTGCGAATGAGAGTTGGTGAAGCGGAGGTCCAGTCCTACCATTTTGGGAGTGGGAGCGAGAGTGTGATGCTTGGAAAATCTAGGGTTTGAACGTGGGAGACATGAGGTTTTTAAGCTTTGTTGGTGCTTCTATGAGAGTTGTGATATTATTGGAGGATTCGAGAGAAGAAGATAAAACTGGGAGTGGGGAGCATTGGAGAAGATAGAAAATGGTGGATTCGGCTGCTTCGCTTTCATCGCCGCGCTTTGTAGCATTCGGAATTCCCTCCTCAACTCAATCGAAACTCGTTTACTTCTTCATTTCTTTCTATTTATAGATTATAGTATTATCGTTAATTTTCAAATCTCTTTATCTAATCACCCACTTTTTAGCAATTTGAGTCTTCCTTTGTAACGGTTTATTTATAAAAAAAAATACTGCATATATAGCTAAAATTTAGCTTAAATAGTATAATAAGCCCTTAAATAGTATCAAAAAAATGCAATAGGATTTATGAAAAAAAGTTTAGTTTTTGAGTTAATATCAAACACACACTTAGTACTTTTTAAAAAAATATGATTTTTTTTAAGAAAAAAAATTGTGATATAATTTCAACTTATATAGTTCATTGTAATTTTTTAAAAACTAATATTTTTTTTGACATAAAAACTAATGAAATTTTAAAATAGAAATAATTTGAATATCATATCTCTTATTTAACAATAATAAATTTACTAGTTAAGCTAATTTGAATTCACATACTAGATATAATAAAGTTGTTAAATATATGGTTGCATTACTAATATAAATAGTGTTATCTTTATTTTAAAAAAGTTAAATTAAATGTAAGTTATGTTTTCTAATTAAATAGGAAACCTAATATACCATATTAATTGCACCCCTTTTCAAAAAAAAAAAAAAAAACCATATTAAAGAATTGTACCTACCGCTCTGCTTGTTTGGAAATTAACATTTTTTTATTATTATAGAAAATGAGTCATTTAAAAAAGATACATATCATGGAAAGTTATCTTTTTCTATTTTTGTGCTTTGCAGCGACATTCTAAACGAGCTAAAAAAAGGTTTTTGGTGTACAAGAAAAAAAAAGTAACTTCTTTGTATAATTAAAAACGTATTAGGGCAACTATAACAAGGAGATTGCTTTATGGAAAATAAATGCGGAAATAAGCCAAAAATTTATTAGGATTTACTATTGACCAACTTTTGTTTTCTTTTGACTCACATTTTTTTTTTTATGTTATCAAATATTGTAAAATTTATAAAATTGTCTTTAAATAGAAGTTTATTGTCGAAACAAATAGAGCCTAAGTGTCAAGAGTCTTGTACCTCAAAAGAGCTTTGTGCGGATTAAAAAAATAAACATACACACACCATTGAATAGCATCATGGAAGGGTGGTCAATTGGCCACATCGAGGACTATTTCATATACTTGGTGCAATGTACACTTAAATGATGTAGGCCAATCAACAAGAACATCTTTGAGTTGAGGGCTGGTTGAATTAATGAGGGAGTGGGATGCAATGAGAACGATGATGAATCAAACAAGATGAGGAGAGAGAGGATAAGTGTTTAAGTGAATCATTGATGAAAATAATATGACATAATGAAGGAGAGAGAAAATGTGTGTGTGTCTATGAGAGGGAGAGAGGCTATTGCATATGGCATCCTTTAAACAAGTATGGAAAGTATCAATAGAATACATAATCCAATATTAAATTTATCAAAATACATATTAAATAAAAAGATATTGATTAGCAAAAGTTACCTTAAATGTAATTTAAGTCCAACTCTATATATAACGGGTTTTCCTAATCTACTATTGATAGACATGGATTCAACTTACTATAAATTATAAATATGTTCTAAATTTTAATTATTTATTTTATATAAAAAAAAAAACCGAATATTTTTCATTCTTTAAAGTATTAACCTATGCATAGAAATCATCTATTAGGTTATTAGATATATAATGATTAATGAACTCTGTGACATGTTCTCATTGTCTTTTATTATCAAAATAGTGTATAATCCCTTTACAAGGAATGGGGTTTTGACTTTGAGTTCCTTTCTTTCTTTCTTTTCTTTTTTTTTTTTTTTTTGGTTAACTGGATATAAACACAGAAAGAAAAACTACAAAGTTATGGCATTGCCACAACAGTGCCTACAATAAACGGTACCCAAAGCATCAAGCCTGTTCTGTTCAATAATACAATCCGGTGGATTAACAAAAGAAATAAAATCCTGCTCCATATCAGCACCCTTCTTAATTGGCCAAATTATCAGCACATCTATTAGCCTCTCTAAAACAGTGCTGGATCTTGTGGTGTGGAATTTTGTCGAGAAGCACCCTACAGTCATCAATCAGGGGAGACAAATACTTAGAAGATCTGTTATCACGGTTTAACATATCAACAATGAAGGATGCATCAATTTCAATAAGCAGGTGAGAAATCTGAAGTTGGATGCAAAGATTAAGACTGTCTCTGAGAGCCCAGAGTTCAGCAATAATACTAGAGGTTGTTCCTATAGATCTGGCAAAACCCCCCATCCAGTCTCCAAGATGGTTTCTAATGATTCCACCTCCTCCAAATTTGCTAGGATTACCAATGGATGAACCATCGGTATTAAGCTTGTACCAATTCAAATCAGGTTTCTCCCATTTAATCCACTTGATGCTATTTGCTCCCCGAGATAACTTGGGAGAAATAATAAGCCAGAACTCCATGGTTCTGTTGTAAACTTCAGAAAATATCAAAATAAGAAGGGATTGGGTCTAGAGTTCTTGAAAATCCCCTTGTTTCTTTGAAGCCAAAGGAACTAGATACCATGTATAAAGAACACCTTCCACTGGAAGGAGCCACTAGGATCGAGAGATCTAGACTGGCAGTTTTCCAAAAGCTAGCAGTGCAAATCAGCACTAAAGAAATTTGGTAAGCTTCCAGGGAGACCACTTCTCAGCCAAAAGTTTCTAGCCACCGTGCAATCTCTGATGACATGCAAGATAGATTCGTCAAAGGAAGAACAAAAATGGCAGCTAGTACCAATGTTAAGGCCTCTATGAGCAAGGTTCACGCTAACAGGGAGGCAATTCAGCCAGCATTTCCAAAGAATCAAGTTCTCCACAAGGGGAGGAAGCCCAGAAAATAATATCTTCCTTGGAGGAGGCATTACGAAGAGGAATGGCCTTGATGGCCTGAATCAGCTCAGGAGAGATATCAAAAGAGATGCACTTTGAGTTCCTTTCCTGTTACAATGGATTTTTCCGCCCTAGCCAAACTTGTAATTTCATTAATCATAAACTGAGGTACAATATAAGATAAGTCCATTATGCAGAAATACATTGGAATCTATCATGACAGTGCAAATTTTGATAGATTAAAAAGTATTTTTTGGCAATTAACCGACAAATTCAAAGAATAGACTAGTTAATGTATTAAATGGCACAATTCAAAAAAAAAAAAAAAAAAAAAAAAAAAAACACACACACACACACACATATGTTACAAAAAAATGCATGAGTGGGCACTGGGCTCCAAGTTTTGGATTTACTTAATTGATATTTTTTTTTCCTTGAATAAGGGATTTGAGTTTGAATCTTGCATAAACTAAATATCAATTGGTTTTTTTGATCTAATGATAAAAAGTAATTATTATGGAATAGAGCTATAAATTTAAATTCTACAATACTTATATATGTATATAAAAGAGATTCTCAAAGCAAGTATGACCCAAAAATCAACTTAAAAAAAGCCCACAATAAAAAAAAAAAAAAAAATCAACTAAAAAAAAATCAACTTAATATCCTCAAAATATTTTTTCTTGTTTGCTCAATATTTCCCCACAATCATTATAAAAAAAATTAAAATTTCCCCACAGTGCGTCTTCCATCACATGACAGATGTAACCAGTTTATAAAATAGATGATAACCTATCATTTATTAAAATATATATTAAATAAATTAATATCTTATATTAACAGTTAAGATTAAATAAGTGTGGTACATAAAAAATTGTGTACCATAGGATTTTGTTCATGGTTGCTGTGGGGCCAGAATAAGTCAGCAACCCCGGCCCACTCCAAACCAAGCCCAGAGGCCCACGCCGAGGACGCCTCCACGATCCGAGGCCCGAGGACGAAAGTTTAGAGCCCAGGACTCAAGGAGCATTCCCGAGGATGGTTACATCCTCGGTAGGCCGAGGCCAGAAAGTGGGCATACAGCACACCTTTAAGGGGAGTCTCCCCAAGCATCCAAGGAGCAAATAGCAAGAACCAATCACTGGACATTGAAGCATGGCGGAGGAGCAAGTCCCAGGTGAACTGTCACCTCCACATTAAATGCCCTCAACTAACGCTCTAGCCGCATTAATGAGGATAGGACCTCTGAACAGTGCCGTCTTGGGCGCTGCAACCCATTGGAGGTATGGGAATGCGGCTGATGGGACAGGCACTCAAGTGGAAACCGGATTGATCAACAAATGTAGGGCTAGGATCAACTGAGTGAGAAGTATATAATGTAAAAGTCCCTCTTGTGAAGAGGACGGACAAAAAACCAAAGAAAAAGGAATACTGTAGCAAAGTATTTTCTCTCAACTCTTGTAACCTTTCTGAAAAGAGATAATAGGAATTTCCAGCTCCATAAGGCACGTCCGAGGAGCCTCATTGTGTGTTCAAACCCACATTTTAGTTATTAGCGATCACGTACAACCATGCATGGCTGTTGCATTCTTTACTAAGGCCTAGCTCTTGAGCCCATACTCTACAAATTTATTGGAGGGTTAGTTGGGCTTGGGTCCACTCTCTCAATCCTTAGAGAGCGCTCGAATCCACCCCATACAGTTGCTATATTTCATCTTAAGAAAAGTGCTAAAACTATTACCAATTTTATTTTTAAAAATTTACATATTGATGTGATTATAAATGCGATTCTTCAACAATATAATAAATAAATACTGTAGGGTCAAGATTTGTAGCCCAGACCCAATATAATGAATTTGTAGAGAGTGGGTGAAAGAACTAGGCTGTTTGTGAACTAAACAAAAGTTAATCAAGATTTTAAAAGATGAACCAGTACAAAAACACACTTGAAACTTGAATAAACTGATGTCCGAGGAGATAAATTATTATTTGAAAGGCTAGTACAGTTCTTAGAGTTACAATAAAATTTTCTTCTTCTTCTTTCCCTCTCTTTTTCCGATCCCCCTCTCATGAGAGGTCTCTTACATTTATATAGTTTTCTTTCAAACCATCTTCACCGTACACTTGTTCTTCATTTAAGCATTCACTTGAGTACACGTCCCATCAGATATCTTCTTTGGTTGTCCATGAGTGGTGGCAACTGAGATTGCATTGTTCAGGAGTCTTCTCCACATAAATGCGACTAGAAAAGTTGCTACAGTGCATTAAATGCGGTGGTAGCAGCTTTTTCTTTAGATATTTCTCTATTCTTATTATCTTTATACGAGCATGAAGTTCATCCTTATCGGTGAAACTTCTTAGAAGTTCACCCAAACTGTCCAGGTATTTACTTGACCGATATTCTTCAAATCCGAGGAGGATACACTCCTCGGACTATATCCCTTGATCCTTTACTTACTTGATTCTACAATCTGGGGCCTTTCCCAATCATTTACTCCTTCTCAGATGTACCCATATCTTCTAATAGGGCCCAAGGCCCAATATACGAATTTGGGCCTTTATCTCCACAAATACTAAAATTAATTATTTTATGATAGAAAATACAAAATTAAACTAAAATAAAAATGATTGAATTGGTATTAGTTCAATAACATAATATATAAAGCATTAATTCGTAGGATTTATGTAATAAAATTTAATCTAAAATTAAAAAAAAAAACAAAAAAAAACTTCAGCATTAATTGCCACGCTGATCAAGTATAGTCATCCACACCATAAAACATTAAAACCCATTAACCGTCAATATGCCTCACGTGATAGTACACGTGTACAACCCGGTTACTATATAAACGCATCGCCTTGGCGCCCAAATCATTTCAACTACACACTGAAAAACCAGAACTCAAAAGAGTTCAAGAGAGAGCGAGCGAGAGCGAGAGAGAGAGAGATAGAGAATTTTTAGGGTTTCATAGCTGTAATCAATCTACGATTTCGAAAATGCAGAAGCTAGGGTTTCCAAGCATGAAGTGCTTGGATCAGTTCAAATCCTTCGCAGGATCTGCCACAGGAACCGCGAAGAGCTTTTCATTCTCTTCGCGTCCTGCTTCGGATTCAATCTCATCAGGAAGTTTCACGAATTTGAAGCTCACAGCAGGTTTTGATCAGAAAATTTTGGTTGTTTGGTTTATTTTCTCGGAAAATTGAGCACATTTTGTGACTTGTGTGGTTGATTTGTTTGTTTGCAGAGAAGTTGGTGAAGGAGCAAGCTTCCGTGAAGACTGATCTGGAAATGGCGGTATGATCTCTCTCTCTGAGCGCGCGTGTTTGTTATTGTGTCTGTGTGTGCGCACTTTTGTTTTTGTATGTGCCTAAATTTCTAAATAATTGTTCAATAATTACAGTTTTCTATTATATATTTGTGATTACTTTGAATCAAATAGTAATTTGATTCAAAAATTTAATAATTTCAGAACAACAAGCTGAAGAAATCGATGGATCATATCCGTGCATTAGAGGAAAAATTGCAGAATGCTTTCAATGAAAATGCCAAGCTTAAGGTGAAGCAGAAAGAAGATGAGAAACTCTGGAAAGGATTGGAGTCTAAATTCTCTTCAACTAAGACTCTGTGTGATCAACTCACCGAGACCTTACAGCACTTGGTTGGTCAGGTTCAGGATGGTAGGTTTTACTTAAAGCTCTTGAACCTTTAACATTGTGCTTAATGATCACAGTTGTAATGGTTGTCTACCTTTGTTAACAGCTGAGAAAGATAAGGAATTCTTTGAAGAAAAACTATCCACAAGTTCAATCGCTCTTGATGACTTGAATCAACAAATGCATGATCTGTCCCTAAAGTTAGAGTCTGCAGAAGAAACTCTTGGAATTCGTGAGTGTTCTCATCCAAAATATATTTCCTGTAAAATATATTCAGTTTCTAAAATGGTAATCATTCGAGTTAGTTAATTATAGATATAGATTTGTTTTGAAAATAGTGTGTTTGGTTGTTTGCGCCATGCTGATCTGGCATTCGGTATTGTGATTGAATATTGCTTACAGGTGGAAAGGAACTTGAGGAACTCAAAATGGAGAAAGAGGAAAAAGATAAGCTTTACACAGATGAAATGTGTAGGACTGCCAATCTCATAGTGGAAAAAGGTAACTATTTTCTTGGCGGAGATTTTAGCTGGTATTTGTCATTTATGTTGCTAAAGACTCAGAGCTTGTTCCTTCTTTGGACTGCTGGTTCATACTGAAATTATGAATAATATTATAACTGAGCAAATTTAGTTCACAGCAATTCTAGAGGAAGTTCAGTAGGCTTTGATTCCATCATCTGTTTATTACTTTGGAAGATATTTGAAGTTTTAGTATCAAAACAGCTTAAGATTTGCATATACTAGGTTCACTTTCACAGCTCAAAGAGTGTAGTCACTGTATTTCACTCTTTCCTGTTTGAGGAATTATCCAATTTTATCATTAAATTTTTAAAATGATGTGAATTGGTGTAATACTATCATATTTTCATATTGTCATAGTCATTATTATTGTGGTTGTTTTCACAATTAGCATGTCTCCTTAATTCATTATTCTGGAGTTAAATTGAAGGGATTTTCAACTTTATTGTTAGTACCAACTATTATTACTAGTTTAAAAGTTAAACATAAAAATTAATTTACCATTGGTAGCTCCCCTACAACATGTTTTAATGTTTAATTAAAAGAAGAATAGAAAAAAGAGAATTTACCAAACTGAGTGGTACATAAGCTATTCTTATATGTTTATTCGCAGAAAGATAAAGATACGCTTTGTTCTACAGTATTGTTTCCCCCTATATATAACTTTTTTCAGGAGTCCTCCTAAAGCTTCTCATTTTAATGGCCTGAGAACTAATCAAATTCCTCCCTAATTGATTATGTTTGCAAATATATAAATTTGTGATATTCCTACGCCTGAATATAAAGCAAACCTTTAGCAATGCTTGAGGCCATAAGGGGATCAAACCCCCGTGTTATTATCAATGTTTGACCATGGTTCAAGTTTCTTTAAGACTCTTCTCATCAATATCCTCTGACCTATAGCAAGGAGCATAGTTGCTCAATAATTTTCTACCATTTACTCTAAGATGCTTAGCTTTGTCCAAAACTTCCCAGTCATGCGAAATGAAATGCTAATTTGCTTGAATCTTTGACAATTTCTATCATTCATACGTAACCTCAGTAGGTTCTTTCTTTATGGAGCTGAGAAACATATTGTCTCCTTGAGAGGTTCTTCATATCTTTGCTTCCAGCTGAACAATGAAATACCTTGTCATTAAAGGCATACCTGTGAGGTTTTTGTCTCATGTTGAGCCAACCAAATCATGATTGCACCTTTGATAATTTTGATTGGATTTTGACGAAATTTCAACTTCTATTTGTAATCAATGGATTGCTTTATAAATAAGTTCTTTCATGATTTTTTTCATACAGACGCGATGATTGAGAAGTTTGAGGCAACTGTAGCTGCCAATAGACTGGCAACAGAGAGTTTGAACTCTAAATTGGAAGAGGTGCACCTTGAGTTGAAACTGAAAGAAGATAAAATTATACAATTAATAATCACTCAGCAGAACTTGGAGAAAGAAAAGAGTGATTTCCAATTGTGCAGTGAAGACTTAGCTAAAAAATTAGATATTTCATTCAAGGAGATAAGAAACCTCGAAGGTTTGGTCCATGAGTTTGCTGCACAATTGGTTGAATTGGACAAACAAAGCTTAACTTTTTCAGACAAGTTTGATCATCTGAACTCTCTTTATGACTCTTGCCTTAAGCTGGTCCAGCAGGAGAAAGACCTTGCTGCAACACATGCCAAAAAACAATATGATCAACTTCATGATAAGTTCTTATGCATGACATCAGAAAAAGATGCATTGCAACTAGTAAATCAGGAATTAAACAATAAGCTCATTGAACTTCAGAAAGTCCAAGAGTCTGTTATGAAACATCTTTCAGAGGAGTGCTGTTTAGCAGGGGAGAGAATTAAAAAATTGGAATCTGAAGCAGAAACTCTGGTCTCAAAGAAGATTGAAACAGAAATGTTGGTGTCCAAATTAGAGGAGAGAATTGATACTCTGTCAGAAAGTTCAAGAACATCTGAGAATAAAATGGTCTGTAAGTTTTGTTTACTCATTTATGCCACATTTTAGAATGCTTTAGTGCTTTACTGAGCTTGTTTCATGATATATTGCAGCAAGATTTATTGCTGAAAATTTCAGCATTAGAAAGTGAGAATAAAGATAATTCAGAGAAATTACAGTCAGAGATACAGAAAAAAGCAGAAGAAATAGATATTTTGCAAAAGGATAGTGAGAAACATAAGCAGCATGAAGATTTGCAAGAGAAACAAATCAGTCAGCTGCATGATCTCTTAAAGGAAAAGGAACAGTTTATTTTGCAATGTGAGGAGCAAGAGAAGAAGCTGGAAGATCAAGTGAAGGAGGTTTTAAAAGCAGTTATATTTTTAAAATAAATAGAGTTATGAGAACTTCTGAATATTAAGATCCTGTTTGTTATTGCAGAATCAGGGATTGTTGATTGCTGCTGAAAGTAAACTTGCAGAGGCTAAGAAGCAATATGATCAGATGCTAGAGAGTAAACAATTGGAGTTGTCAAGGCATTTGAAAGAGATTTCTCAGAGAAATGATCAGGTTTTGTTTTAAGCCCTTTAGCACATGCAAATACTGAGTTTATGCAAGTACCTTTACACTGATACTCAGCTGAAATTGATTAGGCAATCAATGACATAAGGAGGAAGTATGACGTGGAGAAGCTGGAAATTGTTAATATGGAAAAAGAGAAGGTTTGCTCCTTAGCACCATTTGTTGCAATATGCTTTGTGAATCATGATTCTCATCCATTTGAACCTTCAGGCAGACAAAGTTGTTGCAGAAATGGAAAGAAAATGTGACCAAAAAATCACAGAGAGCAAAGAAGAATCAAGGCAATACTTGATGCATGTTCAGGAGGAACATGCTGCTCTGGTATGCATCAGAAAAATTGTCTTTGATCATTCTGCTTCTGCATATGCTACATCAATAACATTGGATTTGCTATCTTATGTGATTATTGTTGTAATTTATTACTTGAATTTATTCATCTCAAATATCTTATATTTTCCTATGAAATCCCTGATATTGTTAATATTTTTGTGTGTTGGGGAGTAATTCTTCCTTATGTGCTAAAAAACTTCACAGCCTACCTGTAAGATACAGGATTTCTAGTTGGTATCATCTAACCTTTTAATTGAGTTAATTAATATTTTTTATATCAAATTTTAATTGAGTTTATAAGTTGTACTCTTTATGGATTGTCATCCAACCTATTAGATAAGTTTATATGCAATTTACTAGCTAACTTCTGAGGGACAAGTGTTGCAATCTTCTTACTACATCTGCTATATGACTTATCCAAAAAAAAAAAAATCCTGCTATATGCATTGATGTTTATTCTGAGTTTATTTTTTTAATGAATGTTTATTCCAAGTTTTGCAGAAGAAGCCTACACATATAATTTAAAATCTTCATTAATACATTGACCTAGGTTGTGTTCATTGTAGGTGAGTCGTATTCAACAGGAACATGACAGAAAGGAACTGGCACTTAAAGCTGACCACACTGAAGAGCTAAAACGTGCTGAACTTGAAGCTGAAAATGAATTGAGAGAGGTACATTAGCTTCAAGTTATTGACCTTTAGCACTCAAATTTGCTTCAATGGCTAATACTATGTGAGTTTTGTGCAGAAAACAGTGTCGCTCAGGAATGAACATGAAGCTCAGATGAGAGCTTTGAGATGTGAGCATGAAGATGAGTGCAGAAAGCTGCAAGAGGAGTTGGATCTTCAGAAGTCCAAAGTATATATTTCCAGAAGTGCTAATCTGATTGCATTACATCCACCAGTTCACCTTATTTTAAGTTTTGCATATATTATATTACAGGAAGACAGGCAGAGGGCTTTATTGCAATTGCAGTGGAAAGTGATGAGTGACAAGCCAAAAGAGGACCAAGAAGTGAACTCAAAAAAGGTTAGCTTCTATGATCAATAGATTCCACACTCATGTTTGCAGATTTATTTTGATTAAAAAATACTAATCTTTTGTAAGGTAAGTTAATTTGACTATCTCTATCACATCTGTTAGTGGCTTTTAGATAGTTACAGTCACTAGTTTATCATTTAAAGTAAAAACACATAGGAGGGAAATAATAAAGTTATACATGCTTAAAAGTTTATTAAAAATTTCAATTTCTGCCTTTACATTCTGCACTCAGAAAAGCTTCATTTAAAAAACAAAATTGTTTTTTTATTTTCATTTTATGTGATACAAAATTTTGTAATACATACTTTTACAACAATTTCTGGAAATTATTATTCTTATTACAACTTCCAAGGATTTTCTTATGTTGCACCAAGAGGAGCTGGAAAGTCCTGCAATTACTGCAACATTTGAGCCATAAATTTTATGCAAATGGCAATATCATCTTTGCAAATATGTTACCATGAGTTTATTTCAGTTCTTAGATATTCTTTTTTTAAAGGAGGTAGAGTGTACAGAGAGTGATTTATATTATAACTAATTGCAAATAGTGGAATATCTAGTTAACATAACTCTAATATTCTGTATAGCTGGTGGCAGAACATATTGTAAAGAGTTTGCTTTGTGTAGGTTTGGAGTGTAAAATTTTTAAAGTCACAATTTATCACAATGAATATGTAATGTGTGGTAACACACCATTTTCAACATGATCAATTTGATAGGAGCACTCCATTTCATCAATCAAGATGAGAAATTCTGGAGGCAGCAAAAGAAGTCAGCATGCTCTGGAAAGACCAGAGGGCGAAGAGAAGGTGACACAAAGAAATGGCAGATCATTGTGCCTGCTTTCACAATAAGTTATGCTTTAGCGGAGATATGACAGTCACTTTTTGTCTGTCTTTTATTTTGTGTATAAGGAATCTCCTCTCTTGGGAGCAACACAAACACCGGTGTCAAAGTTGCTGAAGAAAGTAGAGAACGTAAACACAGGAAGTGTAATGAGTATTCCTAAGCATCATAAGAAGGTTAGTTACAGAGAAATTTGAGTTGGCTGAAAACAGATAATAAATATTTGATGGTTCAAGATGTTAATATAGATTTATAATATATTTTAGTTGGACTCGTGCCTATTCTAACCTCTAAATATATACTTCACGGATGGCAGGTAACTCACCATGAGTATGAAGTTGAAACTTCTAATGGCAGAACAATTACAAAACGAAGGAAAACAAGAAGTACTGTCATGTTCGAGGTATGTACTGGCCCATCTGGCAGCACCATTAAGCCTAAGAATATTTTTTAACAGAATGCATTTGTTTGTAAACAGATTAGCTTCTAGCCTGGCATATTCCTTTTAAATAAGTTTCCTCATGCTGAATTTCCTTGTTCTGTTATGCCAGGACCCAAAAAAACATAAAAAGATGAATACGCCAAAAGCGAATACCCCCAGAAGTTTTGTCAAGGTAGCTAGAATCTAAATTAATTATTTCTGAACTTTCTCATATTTCAAAATATGTTTTGCACTTATTTTATTTTACCATTTCTGCTTGAAAACTGATTTTTTGGTAGAGCAAGACCAGTAGACTATAAAGAAAATAATATATTTTTTTTCCAGATTTTCTTCCTCATATTCATTTTTCATTACTTAAGTTTCTTACCAACGACATTGGAAAGGGAGCCTTAGGTCACCCTATTAGGTTTGCAATTTTTCATTCTTGAGTGGTTTATTTCTTTTGAATGGCTTTTGAGAGTATTCCAAGCACTTTCTATATAGTAAATGTGATGGTAGTAAACCATTTCAAGAATATGCTTTATTGTTTAAATACTGTGCCATTGTATGTACTTCAGTTCTGCATGTTTGAAGTTCTTACATGTCAATTGCTTATGCAGGGAGTCAAAGGAGGTCATCCACGTCCTTCGAACATAGGTGATTTGTTTTCAGAAGGGTCTCTAAATCCCTATGCAGATGATCCCTATGCATTTGATTAGAGGTATTTGCAATTATTCATTCTAATGGTTATTTTTATTTTTGTTTTTTAAAAATGCTGTGACTCCCTCGTTCTTTTTCAATAAGTAATACAATTTATTTTCCATTACTTATTTATAAAAAAAAGAAAGTAATATGATGGTGAACACTTTTGGGTGCTACTTCCTCATTCTTAATCATAATGAAAACAATTAGCCTTTGAACTTCCTTTAGCCATTGATCTTCTTTATAACAAACCAGATGTTTTCTTATCATAACATTTAATTTTTCTGCATCCAAGCCATGCTAAGGCAACTAAATTCTTGAGATTCATAATCTATTCGAATTCCACCAGGAACGCAGTCCATAAGAGTTTTGCAGGCACTAGTTAATGTGGTTATACAATCAACTCCTTAAATCTCTTTTACCTTAGTCAAAATCCTGATACATATTGGCAGTGTTTTATTGAGTGCTTATGTATTTGTGTTCCATTGCCTGTTCCTATGAGAAGACATAATAAGATAGATCTCCATGATTCTGTCATCACTTGCGTTATGGCTCAGTTGAAATTGCTTTCCACCAAGGGAAGATGGAAGCATTTTTTTGAAACTGTTAGCAGCTGAAGGTGATGGCTGGGAGCCTAGCCTATTAGCTAGAGCTTAGTGCTTTGGGAGCAGTTAGTGACTAGAGAAAGAGCAAATCCAGTCCCCTAATTAAATTTTTAAGGCAGGCTTAATGAGGGCCCTGACGCTGCATGTATCATGTTTTACTCAATTAGATCTGGCATGGCTTGGTTAGTCAATGCTCTGACATTGCACATAGGTGTCCCTTTTTTTCTCTCAAACGAAAGATCTCTTGCTTTAAGTCACAGGCCTTGTCATCCTTTTGCACTACTGATGTTTTTGATGGATTATATATTTCTCAAATATCATTTTGGGTAGAATTGGTAGAAGGTGAGAAAATTTTCTAGAAATAAGAATAAATTGTACATTATCAGCTTCAGGATTTCAGAATTTTGACAATTTGGTGGAATGTCACCACTTAAGCCAATATGAGTGTGGAATCTCTTCGTTCTCATAAATAAGATTATTTAACAAATCCTAGTGTCCTTTTCACTCCTTTGATGATGATGACACTCCTATGAAGATAATCCTGTTTGGATTTTGTTATTGAACCCTCTTTCTTTCAAAGGTTTCAACGTTGCATTTAGGCATACAACAATGATCACTCCAATGAAGAGAATCATGTTTGGAATTTGTTATATTAGGTTTTTCCTTTCAAATGTTTCAACACATATAGCTCAAACAGCCTTTTTTTATAATTATGATGAAAATTGAATTACTTTCAAGAAGGTTATGGGATAACCTGCATGACACTGATAAATCATATCTAGAACATATTGCCTCTGTTTCTTGGATAGTCTGGATTGCTTATAATTATTTTGTTTGATATGATCTTGGTTTGGCCATACCCAGATAATTCTCACTTCGGTTATATCTCTTTGATTGAATTTTTATCTTGCTGCAAATAATTATAGAATACTTAGGGATTGCCATGTGGATAAGATTGAAGCATTAGAACTGTCTTCTTTTTCTCTTCCAGGTCAGAAAGAATTCTTTTTGGGATTCTTTTGAACTGCTTCATTGATAGCAGAATGGCATCATGTTGGCCTGCTGAAGGGATTTGCGGTAGATGTTGGTTCTTCTCTTAACACTGTAAATACGAAGGACGCCCGCAGTTTCACTTTGCTGGTTCTGATTTGATCACTTTGTCACTGATGGACGTTAAACACTTCATCTTTTGTAAATGAATGCTTTGAGTTTTGAAGAACGACATTACAAAATTTCGTAAACAAAGTGGAATGTACTTAATATTGCAATTAGTATTCCATATTTGTATGATTTGGTTAGCCATCAATATATGGGCGTATCTCCCCCCTGTGATATTTTCATAAAAGGCTCATCAAACTATCTTCAATCTATACACTAATTAATACTGCTTCGCGTTTTTGTTCTTGGTTGCTGGGAGCTTTACACTTTTTCACCCAAACCCCAAAATTTGGCTAGGAGTTTGGTAGTCAAAGCCAGGATAACATAATAGTGAAGGGTTTGTATGGTAGGATGGGGTCTAGCGGCTTGAGATTTCATTACATACGTGTGATTAAGAAGTAAAAAGGATTTTTTTTTTTTTTTTTTTTTTTTTAATTTAAAAAAAAAAAAAAAACCTAGTGGCTATGCGGGATGAAATAGTTCATCTGTAGGGCAATGTAGCAACATAGCATTTTATAAATTACCAATTCACTACAAGTAGAAAGTACAAGCAAGGATATCTACCAATGATATGCCCATTGCGCTGAAGATCCATTTGTTCAAAAGTTATCTTGTTATAAGAAAGGAGAGTTTAAAATGGTGAGCTTCCTTAAAGAATGTCAAACGGACACGACGAGATTCCTTAGAATTTCAAACGAACATCCACGTAGCTACGCCCACACACCTTTCCAGGGGAACGTACATGTAAGCACATTTCACGGATACTTGTAATAGGATCATATGCTAAACTGTCCTTTCCCAACTAGAGTCCAAAATAAGTTGAATCAGATCCATTAATTCATTTGCCCCTTTTAGCTTACCAATCATGAAAGTCTTTGATGGATCTTAGGTTCTAGCACAAGTTTTTGTTATTCCTTCCAAAAGTAACAAGAAAGTGTACTTAAGCATCCTTCTCCACAGCAATAAAACATAACTCTAGGAACAAATCCTTTAATGAATGATCACCACAACAAACTTCATGCCAAAACCTGATTCTCTTACCATTCCCTACCCAAAAAAGACAAGTAAACATAGAATCTGTCCCAACTGGCTTGAATTTCTTTACACAAGCTACATCCGTAAGGTCTTCTTACTGCAAATGTAGTTTTGTTTTCCCAATTTTCCCCATATTTTTCCATAATAACTCCACATCAAATTTGCTCTAGATCTCCATAACCACTAACCCAACATAGTGTGGTTAAAAGCCGTGACTTTCCGAACCCCTAACCCCGTATACTTTATAGGATAGCACACCTTATCCCTGCTCACTAAATTAAACTCACCATCTTACCCCCCACTCCCCTCGGAAAGGAAATTATGTAGGATTCTCTCAATCATGTTAGTCATGATGAGAAGGAATGGTAAAAAGAGACAAGAAATAAGTAGGTAAGATGACCACCTTTGCACATATACAACTTCCACCCAGCCAACTATTTCTCTAGTTTTCCTAATACGACATTCCAAATTGTAGTTGGTTTATATAATGTCCCTAACATCACCCCTAAGTAAACCATAAGGAAAGATCCCACCTTACAACATAGCAATTAAGCCAATTATTTTGCATTATCCACTCCCCCATGGAACTAACTCACTCTTAATTAAATTCACCTTTAGCATGTCACTGCTTAATGCACATACAAACAAGACAAATAATAACAAGTTTTTAGTGGAAGCCTTGCGCAAAATAAGGTAGTGTCATCTGCAAATAAGTTATGTGAGATGCTCATTTCTTCAGTGGAGCCTCTAGTCACTCTGAACCCATTCACCATCCAACCCTCTAATGTCCACATCAACATAGCATTAATTAACTCTATTACTAGAATTAATAGTAAATGCAATAGTGGGTATCCTTGCCTTAACCCTCTCAAGCTACTAAAGAAACCTGGCGGAGAATCGTTAACTAGCATCAAACAACGCATGGTTGAAACACATATACTAATATTTTTTTAAAGAAAATGTCTTCCTAGTACTAATGCATTTTGATACTTACGATACGAACTTCTCCATGACTGTCTTAAGTTTGTTAGCCAGCACTTTGGCTAAGATCTTATACAAACTACCCACCAGACTAATGGGCCAAAAATCCCTTAAACTTCGTGTTCTAGGTTTTTTCTATGTCAGTATATATGGCATTATTGATGAACAATTTCCTCTTACCAATCTTAATATGACCAACCTTACTCTTCCCAAGTTCCCAACTAATCCTTAAGACCTAGAGAAGATAAATTAATCTTCAGCTTGGAAAACAAGGAAAAAAAAAAGTGTTATCATGCAAATCAATGCATTCCTTTATAATATAAAACCCTGAAAAAGAAAATGGCCCCCCTCCAAAGGGACAGTTTATTTACTCTGATCAGGATTATGCACGTGCAAGTAAGACAGATGATGATCGTGACCTGTTAGATATTACTGAATTAGAGGTAAATGAATGTAAAGGCAAGCCATATATGTCATATGATTTATGAATAGCTTAGGGATGGAAAGTACAAACAACTCAATCGCCGCAATAGATGCCCCTTACGTACTAGTAAGAAGAAACAAGATCACTATACAAGGTCTACATAAGCATGTTTGGGAAGTAAGTAATGATTTCAAAAATGGAATTGAATAGATAAGGTGAATCACCTTGCCACAGCTATGGTTAAAGGCTTAGAGCTGCTTGACTTCTTTGCAGCTTTTGACCTCATTTAGTTATTAATAAATCTAGTCATTGACCCGTTTGATGCACGAAGAAGTTTCAAATACTTTTTTAATGTATTTATAAATATATATATATATATATATATTTGGAAATATTTTTCTATAACATTTTTATTCCTTTTTCAATTAGTATATGATTGGATCCATGTCCCATTTCTAACGACTTAACTAAGCAGGAGAATCCAAAAGGAACTCACAAGTAACAACCATGCGTGCAAGGAAAATAAATAAGCAATCGATGGATTTGTTCAGAAAAAATGAAGAAGCAACTAAATAAGGGAGGGAAAAAAGAAATATAAACCAAAGGTCAAAATTGTTGAGAGTAAAAAATAAAGAACAGATTGATCATTGATGGATTTGTGAAGAAAATATAAAAACTATAAATAAAAAAAGAGGATCAAGGTGGTCATGAGTGGAAAATAAAGGAGAAATTGAGAGATTTATGGAGAAAAAAAAAAAATCTTAGAAGTAAGAGTAATTAAGGAAAAATATAATTAATGTAAGACAGAGAGTTTGAACACTCCAAATCTGTGAAAAAGTCCGAAACCCCCTTATTATATTATAATATAGATACTGAAATTTGATATGAGCTCTGATAACTTGTGATTCTTAGCGGCCAATGCAATGAAGACTTCCAATCACAAGCAACAAAATTAATATATACCGTAAAGCATCTCTAACAATCTTTAGAAAGTAGATCAAGATAAGAAACAGATATAATGGCTAATCTAGATCTAGGTCTAGCCAATCAAATTGATAGAATATATGAATATATGTCTGAACAATTCTATAGCATAAGCACAATGAGAAAGCGAAACAAATCACGATTCAGATTTTCATATTCCTTCCATTGAATTTGACTCAATGAGACACAGTTTCTCCCTCTCTTGGAAAATCAAATTTCTAGGATTGTGAATTGACCTAAATGTAGTAGTAGTAGATGGAATAGTAGTAGGTGATTGTTTACAGCGAAAGGACGACTTAGATTTTCAAACCTGAGCTCAAGGAACCGCACAGACGGCAATCACAGCTAGGTCAGATTGAGAAAGAGCATGAAGAAGAAAGTGGAAAGAGAGAGAACCAAAGCGAGCTCAAGAACCAGCTCCATTAGAGCGCATTGCTTGATCCTCTTGTTCTTCAGGCGCTCCCTCGCCAATTCTATCTTCACCTCCAGCATCTTCTTTTCCTGTCAGTCACAATTGAAGTTTAGAACATTCTCGAATTGAGAGAGAGAGAGAGAGAGAGAGGGAGAGATTGTTGACCTGGTGGTGTTGGTCGGCGGTGGAATTTGGGAGCGATCTGAGCGAAGAAAGTAGGAATGCGGCTTTGGCACATCGAATTGCGACTTTTGATTTCAGAGCTTCCTCTTTCTTTTCTATCTCTGCCTTCTCTGGTGATCCCTCCTCCATTCTCATCTCTCTCTCTCTGCGTATGTGAGTTTGTTTTTGAATTTTATGATCTCTGATTCGGTAAAGTGAGCGAGGGAAAAGTGTGGCTTTTGAACTCTTTCATAGGCGGTTATAGTTCTAGTTTTAGATGAAGAGACTGATTGATATAAGGCCCAAAAAGGCGCGTGTTTATGTGATAGGATCTTTGGAGTTTGGACCATCTTCTTGATTGATCCATGACATGGTTTATTTTATTTTATTATTATTTTTTTAAGACAAGATAGATTTCTAATATATTGGTGTTCTCTCTCCCTATTATCATTGATTTTTTTTGTTATAAATTAATATACTAATTGATTTTTATAGCGTTCTTATTTGATGAAAACAAATTTTACTAATTAAATTACCTGAACTCCATTTACTGATGTACATACACTAATACATATACATACACTTAGTTGGTTTCATGATTGGTGTTATTAAATATAATAATAATAATATGAGATATAGTATTGTAACATGATTTGTGAGTTTTTTTAATTAAAAAAAATTATATTTTTGAAGCTTAAAATTTTGAGTTATTTTTATTTTGTTTTTTAAGGTTTTTTTCTTTTTCTTTTTCACATTTTAGTTCACTCAATTTGATTTTTTTTTTTTTAAGATCATTTTGTTCATGTTTTCAACTAATTTGATTGTTAAGAGAGAGAAAAACCAAAACAAACAAAATGTTTTGTAGGCATTTAACGGTCAAATCAATTGCAGAGAAGATGGAATGACAAATTTTTAAAACAAAATAAAATTTAATGGATCAAAATTAATGAAAATCTTAAACTTAAAAAATTAAAATGAAAAAAAAAAAAAGGTTTAAGTGTGATTTAGTCAAAATATTTTCTTGTAAATTTATTGAATTGGTAGTGTTTACAATTCTTTTAAAATTTAATGTTTAAAAAAAATAGAAATGTATATTTAACTTATATATTTATTTTATATGTATTGATAAAAAGTTAGAAATATTTATTAAATTTCATTATATCTATGGTCAAAATCCTATTTGGACCGAAAAGGCCCGCCAACGCAAAATAATGCTGGTGTCTGGTGAATTTGATATTTTTGCCACCGCCACCACTTTGCAGAATAAAAACGAGTCCGAGATAGCAACCAATCCCCAAGGGTATATAATTATAGACACTACTGAATTCTGCTTCATAGTTAGTTCATACACTTCGCAAAAACAAAAAGCCTTTCCCTCTTCCAAACTCTCTCAAAACAAAACGCCTTTTTAACACAATCCCACCAAACCCAAAAACTCCTCTGCTTTTCTTCCTTCCCAAGAAACCATCCAATCCTCCCTCTCCCACTCATTCTTTTGCCAAAGTAGTAGTAATAATTAACAAAGCTTGTTAGTTAGCTTGAATTCTTTGGCGCTCAAAGTCGAAATAAAAATGGCTCTCGAAGATGAGCAAGACTCCAACAATTTGCAATGGGAAGTGTCAGTGACATTGTCGACCAACCAACCCGTCATTGGCTCCAAAATCTCTATCTCCGAAACCAAACTTGTCAATTCATATCATACAATTGGTTCTCCACCACCACCACATTCTTTCGTTTACACCTGGTTCCTCCTCTTCTCTTTTTCCACTTTTATCTTCTTCTTTATCTTTTACTCCTTCTTTGTTTCATTAAAAACCATGTGCTTATATAATTTACATGTTCCTGTATGCGTAACTCTCTGTTTGTTTGCGGAGACAAAAACAAGAAAAAGAAAAAGGAAGTGATATATTGAAAGACTAGTAAGCGTTATTAGACAGACTTGAGTGGATTCTTGAAACCAAATGGGCCATCAACACTTTTTGTTTGTTTTGGTTTTCTTGTTTGTTTGTCTGTTTTTGTTTTGTTTTGTTTAGTTCCGTTGCCTGTAAGATGGTTCAATCTCTTAGACATTGAGTTCTGTTTGGTAATCAAGAAAACAACCAAAATAAAAATTTGGGCTGTCCTGATTTCTGGTTTTAGGAAAATAATTTGGGCTGACGTGGGTAGACTTTTGATTTCTTTCATGTTTCTTTTTTTTTTTTTTCTTTTTTTTTTCATTCCAATTCATGATTCAATGTTGAAATTAAGCAATAAGAAGCATAATGTACAAGAAAAATAGACATTTGTTTTGAAGAACTAAATAACATGGTAGCATAGCCATATAAAGGCTTTGTTGTAAGGATATGGTCCTCAAATCAGTTAAGTGTGAAAAGAGGGACTTTCTTTATCATCACTCTCTCATTTCTATCTTTAATTTCTGGAATTGAGGTGTAGTGTTTGTTAATGCCAGTATCAATTGGATTTTAGTATGGATGGACAAAAAAAAAGAGTAAGAAATTCAGTGTTGAGTTTCATAGACTGCAACCAATCATTGCTTCATTTTTCAGTGTTAAATAACATTCTTTTCATCGCACCAAAAGGTTCCATTGAAGGTAGTGCTTTTTGTGTGTGTGTTCAAACGCATGTGTTGACACTGAAGTTTTTGTGTTAAAAGAGGCTGTACGGTAGATGGTACAGTAGCATTGGTTTTTAGTTCATTAGTTGAATGATACATGGTGGTCTTTGAATTACAGTGACTAGTGAGTGTCAAAACTTAACTTTTTAAAATCTTACATATGTATAGGTATCGACAAAACATTCCTTGTTCTGTACACCGTTATAAATTGGCTACTGTTCAGTGCACCTCTTGTGTAAAATTGAATGCATCAATTGAGAAAAGCTACCATTGCTCTTCAAAGTGCTTCTCGGATGCATGGAATAAACATGAGAGATATCATCGTCGGGCAGCTTATGCTGTTAGTAAGAATTCAACCGACAATCAGCAAGATGTTAAGAAACTCAGGAGTTCTGGCTCTTGGCCAAACTTAATTGAGGGCTCAGTACTTGATGAGAATGCAATAATGGTGGAAGAAGATAACATATGGATTAAGGTGGGCTCCTTGAATACTTATGTACCCACACTGTATGATTGTGATTTTAGATTGAAGCTCCGTTCTGCAGCTGTAGACTCTTCACTGGGTACTCGTTTGTCTCTGGATAATATTGTAGTGACTGATCCTGTGATTAAACCTTCTCATCCTCCTCGAAAAATGATCCGTCTGCGGAACACTTTGAACTCGAATCTTAAAGCCCAATCTTCTAATGATGTAGTTTTTAGTGTGCTGACCTATAATATCCTTGCTGATTCGTTGTCAATTAATGCTCTCGGTTACTGCCCAAAATGGGCTCTTGAATGGGAATACCGTCAAGAGAATTTGCTCGAAGAGATCATTAAATATGATGCAGATATACTTTGTCTTCAGGAGGTAAATTTTTTTTTTCACCTGTGTATCTGCATATGTTTTCTGGAATATTTAATATGAAAAACGAATCTAGTGTGCCTGGTAGGCTGGTAGCATACTGCCTTTTTTTCCTTATATATTGTTCCTTGTTTATGTGCAGGTAGAGTGTGACCATTTTGAAAATTTCTTTGAGCCTGAGCTGAAAAAACTTGGATACTCAGTTATGTACAAGCAAAAAACTGGATCTGGGGTATGGTTGAAATCTGACTCGATTACATTCATTCATTTGTGTAGGACATATGTACTAAACATAAATCTGTTGGAAGGTTGGATGATTTATAATCTGAAGAAGGGGTCTATTTGGGTGTTGTTAAAATGATTTATTTGTGGCAACTTTGAAATAGCAACCCAATTAACTGTCTAAATTTGGGAGCATTCGTACTTGTATATGTGCCATACATGTTTCTAGAACATAAGTAGTTCATTTCACATAAAACCGGTTTTTTCTTAACATCCATATATTAGCTATATGTCACAGACAAAGAACAAAGGCTAGCTCTGTTTCTTTTTAGTTGATGAGGGAGCTTGTTTATGCACTGATACAAATTGAAGAACTGTAACCATAAGTTGACAATTTGCAGATACGATTCTCATCAATTACATTCGTAACATCAACAAAAATGTGTGTGTATCTATCTATCTATCTATCTACATATATATACACACACATATATTATTTGTAGAAAAGCTATAAGTAAAGCTTTGAAATTTGGAAAGTTTGACAAAATTTAACTTGTTAGGTCAAGATTGGAGGACAGTTGCTAGGAGAAGTGCTTCTTGACCCCTATTGATTTCTTTGCTTCACATTGTAATTTTGTTGTAGCAGCATGATTTTCTTGTCATGATTCGTAGATTGATAGTTACTGATGCTTATAGTTTGTGTTTTCTTCCTGTTGATAAAATTGTTAATTACATGAAAAAATGTGACATTTCTTTTTTCTTATCAATAGAACTCACCATAAGAAGTCTTAACCCTAATTGATATCAGATATATTTAATTTATATTATTACAGATATTTTCATTAGTAACTTGTTCTTTGTAATGATCTGATCTTAGGTATATTTAACACATGGAAATTGCTATTTGACAAACCTAACTAAACAATAGTTTAACATATTTAACAAGAAATGTTAAACCCCTATCTACCCTATCTTGACCTAACCCAGTCATAAGTTTAGCTACTTTCAGTTAATTATGATCTTACTTTCATTTATCCAAACTGTGGCTTAAATGTACATGTATGACAATTAATTCTTGGATTTAGAATTATAGAAGCAAGAGATTTTTTTATTAAAAAAAAAAAATTATAAAGTAATAATTCATTGAAAAGTGCGGAAAGCGGGGAAACCCAGCTATATATACAAGACAAACACCTGAAATTTTTTTATAGAAAATCTAAGAAATCAAGCAGCAAAGTAAAAGCAAAGCAATCAGTTGCAGCCATCTAGTCCAAAAGCAATAGCTTGAAATTTTACAGTGAAAAAACTTGATCCTCAAAGATTCAAAAGTGTGGGCATTTGTCTCTCGCCTTAGGCACCACATGAGGTTGGAATGGAGAGAGTAGTAAATGATCATGGGTGAAAGAAATTTAATGAAATTCAGCCCTTGCTGAGAAATGGCAAGAAATTCTATCCTTAATCAATTCCATGGCTGAACTCTAAAAAGATTCTGAACACTTCACTTTGATGGACATTTGACGTCCCAAACAGTATGTTTTCTAAAGAATAAGTATGGTGATGCACATTGTAGCATAGTTGCATTTTATGTAAATTTCTGATTTGTTTTCTTTAAATATAAATTTTGAACAGCCTAACTAGTTTCCCCCCCCACCCACAAAAGAAAAAAAAACCACATAAAGATTTTATGTTTACATATATTTAAATGTCAGTATACCTTCTTTTTTTTTTATCATTTGAAAAATAAAATTTACTTATATGGATGCAATATTTGGAGATGGAACTCATCCTGGGCTTTTTATGTTTCAATATTTTCGACACCCATCCATGCTTGCATTATCTCCTCTATATCTATAATAAATGTTTCGTAGATGAAGTCACAGAAAATAAAATTCATTAATGTTTTTTTTATATGGTCACTCAAATTGAATGATGATAAAATTCCTTATTTTTCATTACATTTAGCCTCACATCTCTCCAAGTGTATCAGGAAAATCAAATTATTAGATTTATCTTGCAGCTTTTTTTAGGCGAGACTGAAAAATCAACAAATCATGGGTGTGCAACATTTTATCATAGTAAGCTGTTCAAAGAAATTATGAAATATGAGGTGAAGAAACTGTAATCTGTGTGAATAAAATATGGTATTTAACTATTTATGAAAGGGCTTAATGACTCTGAACTGTTTATTGTAGCTTGAGTTTGATAAAGAGGCATCATCAGTGGTTAACGCTTTGGAGCCTGAAATCAAATTCAAAGGCAGCCATCGCCTTACATCAAAGGTGTTAATTTCTTATGTAGTCTTCACTGTGCTCTATCTTCCTAAATCTCTTGTTTCTGCATAATCTGTTCCTTTTTTTTCTTTTTCTTTTTGCCGGTTTTGCAGGACAATGTTGCACTAGTTGTTGTATTAGAGTCTCTACAAAATGGCAGTAACAGGGACGCCTTTCAATCTAGAATATGCGTGGTACTGTATGTTTTTCATCTCCAACAGCTTTGATTTGCTAATTCTGGGAATGCTGACGCACTCAAGCCTTTTATCACCAGGCAAACATCCACACACATTGGAGTAAAGGTCATGAAGATGTAACATTGTTTCAGGTACCATTTAATATTGTTAGATTATGCCTCCAATTCCTAATTTAAATTGTTATAGGCTTCATTGGTCTGGGAAAAAAGGAAAAAAATTATTATTGAAGAAGTAATTAATTGGGTATTCCATTTCGATCAAGAATTAGAATTGGCGCCTTATAAATAGGCATTGTTGTGATAGTTTGGTGGCTTTTGCCAAGGGTCATCCCACATGGAGAGAGAAGAAGATTTTTTAAAGAACATGAGTGAGTTTCTTTAAATAGTAGTTTGGTAGATTTTTGGGGTTGAATGATATCCATGTATGTGTGTTCAGAATTTGTTTGTTTTATTAGCGTGAGAGAGTTATTGGAGTTTCGGGATTGAGTTTGTGTGTGAGGTTTGCGAATTAGTTTGTATTTGTGAGAGGTTTTATTTATGTTTGTGAGGTTTGTGAGTGGTGATTTTGTGAGTGTGTGAGTTTGGTTTGTGAGGTTTGGTTAAGTGTGGTTGTAATCCATAAACTTGAAAGTGAATTTCGATTGGCTTAACCAAACCATTTTAAACATTGTTATCTTGCGTGGGAGTTTTATTTTTGTTTTGTTTGAAAATGCTTCTATTAACCCCAAATCACAACAAATATGTAAATCTCTTCCTTGTATATATTTCGATTTGAAAAACTATATTGATTTGAATGTTTCTTCTTTTATGACATAAGGTTGTGCACCTTGTGAATGGACTTGAGAAAATTGCCCAGTCACAACAAATTCCTCTAATAATTTGTGGGGATTTCAACTCTCGTCCTGGAAGGTAAGTCTTTTGTTACTGGCAAAGTGGCTCACACTGAAAATACTTTGAAGTTGCTTATGAGCAACATTATTTTTATTTAAAATGGAAGAAAATTTGTGTTCACCCTATACTATTTTTAGACTTTGTTGGTCTTTGTTTTAAATGATCAAGAGATTATTATCTGCTTTGATTTGCCCATTATGATTTAGTATCCTTGGACATTGATTTTCCTTCATTTGATGACTAATAAATGGTAAAAATGACAACAAATGAATCCTTTTTTTTAATAATAATATTCTACATTTTTTCTTCTTTTTTTGGGGGGTGGGTGGTGGTGGTGTGGGCATAGCCAGCCCTAGAATATATAAACTCTCAGTCCCAAAAGCTTAAGCTAATACGTTGTGTCAAGATCACAGGCAGATACACTAAGATTGACATCAATGACATGGGCAGAAGATGAAATTGATTAATTTATTCAACATTGCAGTGATCCTCATAACTTTGTAGTCAAAGGCAGAGCTAATTGTATTTCTGAGAAGGCAAATGATCCATTGGGTATATTTCAGTATCTCAAGCTCCAACATTCACTGTCCCTGGTATGGCAATTGTTTTACTTTTGATTTTTTTGGGATATTATAAATGCCCTTGCTATTTTTGGATGATATTCATTGTTTCTTGAAAATTTATATGCTGGTGGATGGTGTGGTTGTTGGTATTTGTAGTCTGGCCATTTCAATGTTATTTTTGCTGTTATCTGCATGCTGTGAATACCATATACTATTGTCAGTATATTGTTATTACTGGATTAAGTATTAATCCATGAAAATTTCTATTCCAGGTTAGTGCATATTCATCTTTCTTACATTCAGATGGGGTTGAGGAACAACGGAGGAAGATGAATAGCCAAACCAATGAGCCTGCATTTACCAACTTCACCGATAAATTCTTCGGCACCTTAGATTACATATTCTACACAGGTATTTTGGATGTGATTTGTTACCTTACATGATTTTTAGTATCTACTAAGAGTTCAGCCTATTAATAATTTGGTTTGCATTTAAGACAATTTCGGTCTCATTGGAATATCAATATTTTTATATAATCTGGTTTGCATTGATGACAACTGCTTTCTCATTGAACATTTATATTTCTCTAGTAATTAGGATTTAGGAAGCCTCATACTGTACTGGTGAAAGAACATTTGCAATTAGTGCTCTCTATTTACAAGAAGCAAGGTTTCTAAAAGATGGCTTAGAGAATGACAGGACGAAACCAAAAAGCTCACAAAAGCCAAACCCCAACTACACCTAAAGAGATTTCCCTCAATTAACCAAGGATACAACATAGGAAGAAAACAAAGGGCTAGCTACATATTTATCTAATATCTCCAAAGTCTAGGTGTAGATACAGGACTCAAAGTCCTTAACCAAATAGGATGCATGTTTATTAATCTGCCCGCACAAGAAAATGAAATAGGAAACACTGTTATTAAGCTTGGCTATGTGGCATTCCTGATAAACTTGAATAGGAAATGTCCACCGAATTATAACCAAAGTCGAGCCATGTCACCAAATCTCCACCTTGGTTTGAATTTGATTAAAACTTGCGAATGAAACTCTATACAAAATGAAATCCTTCAGCGCCTCCACCAAAGCCCCCAAGGGCTATTATTGATTGCAAACCCCAATAAAATCCAAATGATGCTTGAATTTGTGCAAGGTAGTGTTTTGTCTCCCTATTGAATACTAATGTTACTTTTAGTGGTTATAATGTAATAGGTTTAGATGTTGTTTCCCTGAACCAAATGAAAATTTTTCAGCCAAAAATTTGCCTATATGGATGATTTTAGTATCTCGTCAAGATTTCTTGGTGACATTTTTACCATGTTTTGTATATTCTTTGCATGTGATTGATATGCAATCAAACCTATCGCTTGGGATGCATCGAATGCTAAACAAAATAAAGAATTGCATTCCATTTATATAGTATATAATCATTGAAATGAGTCTTATCATGTGGCTGTATTGGGGCCCGTTTAGATATCAAAAATAAATTTAACTAATTATCTCCTGAGTGATTCTGAAGATTACTTCTCTTCAAAGAAGAATCTGTGCTTTTAATATCTTAAGTGATCATCTTCCCATGCCATCAAATATTTTAATGCTTAGTTTTGAATATAAGGAACGGCCACTAAGCACCTGTTTTCCTATATCTGGGATATTGACTCTTTTGCAGCGTTGGAAATGCAAAAGAGAGACTGACATCCTCTAAATATTCTCAAATTTGTTTTAGTTTGATCCTATTCACTGCAAATTCTCAGACGGATTATTCTGCACCCCAAGGGGCCTTGACCTTGAAATCATATATTTTGGCATCTAGACAGACTTAATTTATTCCAGCTTAAATTCTCTTTCTTTTTTATGATTGCAATGATTTTTTCTTTTACTTTGTGGGAGATATCCTCGACCTTCAGATAACAGCTTAAATTCTCTTAATTACTCTAATTTGAACTATTTGTAAGTATGTTTAATTTTGTTCCATGCTTATTTTGCTACTAACCATTTGATGCTTCCCATCAGATAACAGTTTGATTGTTGAAAGTTTGTTGGAGCTTGTTGACCTTGAAAGCATTGGTAATAATGGTATTCCATCGCCTACTTGGCCATCAGACCATATTGCCCTGATGGCAAGCTTCAGACTACGGCCACCTTCCCACTGGAGACCGAGCCCACCACCTTTTCCTCTAAACCCATGGCACTTAGCAGCACTTAGGCAGCACTGGTTACTTCTGTAAGAAATTTACATTAGGATGGAAAGTAGAGTCTGGTAGTTTGTATACAATACATGCATTTTTGCCTCAAATCATAGGTGTCATGATAGTGGTTATAGTGATGCCCAGCAACTCTGTTCCTAGATGTAATACTGTCATTCTTTGTTGTTCACATGATGGTTGTTATAGGAGCTGAATTTGTACTT
This sequence comes from Quercus aquifolioides, assembly GCA_019022515.1. Classification (NCBI taxonomy): domain Eukaryota; kingdom Viridiplantae; phylum Streptophyta; class Magnoliopsida; order Fagales; family Fagaceae; genus Quercus; species Quercus aquifolioides. The sequence continues at coordinate 41,020,988 of CM032336.1, read as the reverse complement.
CTTCCATGTAAATTGTATTACACATCCTCAACTCTAGCACACCTTTACATTTTTTTGTTGTATATTTGTATTAGTCACATAAATAATGGGCATTTTTACTAATGCAATTACCAGTGATTTCAGCCTGGGACACCAAATGGTGCATATCCTCAGCTCTAGCATACCCTTACAATACAGTATAAACACTAATCGAGTAGTGTTTATTACACACGTCTTAATGCACACATTTTTCATTTGTGTAAAAGTGTGTGCATTAAGGTATGTGTAACAATATTTATTCTAATCCATAAATTGCATGCCCATGCGATGGAATATTTACACAACTATATTTTTCAGGTAGGTGCAGTATTTTCGGGCAACACATCCATTTATGAGAAAAATCCACATGGTAGAATCTTAAAACCTAAGAAACAGCACTTAAATACTGTACTTAAGTCTTGCCTATTAATAATTATAACTCATGGACTTGCCATTAAAATTTCATCTGTCCCTGAATGAAAGCAGCCAAGCTACACTGTTCACCAACTTACAACTGGAAGCATATCCCGATATCCACTACAATTTATTACTGCGACTGTATAAATTTCAGTCATCTACTTTTCATATTATATGAATACAATATAGTATCTATATAAGAAATGTGATATGACACTTAATGTGGTCCTTGTAACATTTATGTGAATCTGAGGCAGGTTGAGGGTATATTCTTATTCTTGAGAACTAATTCAACTAATATACATATATCATCGTAAGCAGAGTCTCAAGGTGCCTAGCTAATATGTGCATTAGACAAATTTAGGAGGATAAAAACACTTGGTATATTTGCACTATTTATATTGGTTATACCCTCTCAGTCTCTCCTCATTTGGAGCAGTCATTTCGTTTTCCTAGAGGTGGAAAAACTAAAGCCTAGAAAGATACTTCAATTTGCTTTTAAAGACTATGTAGTTGTAACATAAGTTTGGAGTGGATGCCAAATCCTAAGCTAAACTAGGCTTTGTTTTCCAACTAGAACAAGAGCGTACACTTTCTCTTGAATAGGGTCGGAGGGCTATGATCTGGTGGGTGCATGAATTTGCAGTTAGGGCATGCAGGAGAGGACTTGCAAAGCATGACCAACATGTGACACTTTGTGCACACAGTTGCTACCATCTCTTTGTGCACAGCTTCAAATGCCAACCACGATGGACTACTTGTTAACCCTCCCAATTTTTTCTTTGGTGTGCTGGATTCCATGAATAGATCACCTGAACCAAGTGCCTACCTGAACTATGCTTGGTGAAATTGTCTTCCACATGGCTCTTTCTGAGTGACTCGCATGGTAGGTTCAGCCTGAGGTCTAAGCTCATATGATCATCAGGACTCGTTGGTTCAGGACTCTTCCTTGGATCTTTTGATGTTCTATTATGGGTCCTCGAATTGTAAAAGTGTATCTGACCTGACTGCATAATACAAAGAATGATAAAAATTGCATAAGTTAGACCTTTATGCTATACTATAGTAATTTGGCTTGAGCACACTTGTACAAGTTTTGACATTATATTGGACCAGAAGTATCTTACAACATCAAGGCATCGTTGCTACTCCAAAGGTAACGGAGTCTCTAGGTGTTGCTCGATATCAAATATAGACTTTGTGCCTTCAGCTTTTGATCTCTTCTCAAAAATTTGTTCAGTTTGTGACTCTTCTGTCTTCTTTGATAAATTCTCAAACTCTGGGATTTCCTTTCTTCGATCTGGAGAAAGGGGTGGTTGCAAAGAAACCATAGCTGCTGATGGGACCGACGAGACTTTCCCCCTTGGACGACCTCACCAAATATACTCGTCCACCTTGGCACAACACGGACGAACATAGGCGAGTAATTAATAAGAGCATTCAATGCTCCAGGCAGTTATCAATCAGTTGGCCGACCGTTGAGACCTCATCAAAACCCATATTCATGAGCCCTGAGGCGTTACAAAAAGGGCACTAAAGCCACAATTAAGGCCCCAACGGCTAGAAACCATGAAGCTATATATATACACTGATCAGAGACAAAGAAGGTACATATGATTCACCCCAAATCTACTCTAATATTCGGCACTCTCTTATTATTCTCAAAAAGCTTTCGTATACTGACTTTGGCATCGGAGACTTTGTAGCAGGCACCACACCGATGACCATCGTTGGAGAGACTTTGTCTTAGTTTTGCAGGAATAGTGACCAAGATTCATTTCCATCTGACGAACCAACAGGGCTGACGATCTTACACATCATCAGCTGCAATTCAAAGATCTCTCTCTCTCTCTCTTAGACAGTGATGAAATGGTGTAAATGTTTTTTGTGGTTATATAGGCCGTGTTCAATTATATCTGCAAGTGAGAATCTAATAGGAGCAAACTTTGAATGCATGACAATAACCTATAAATCTTGACTGCTATGGATCTTTAATATAGACAATAACTCCAACTTCCACTATTTGGTCACTCAAAGAACTAGAACTTTTAAAGCTCCCAACACCCCCTTCAGCCATTTAAAACGAAACTACATTCATGGATGACCTATATTAAATAATCACTCCAAGAACTAACCTATAAAAGCTTTCAATACTCCCAGCTATTCAATCGACCCAGGTACCAGTCCCTTGAGTTAAGTTTGTTTATGGTTGGTCTAAGACTAAGGGGAACATTTATTGTTCAATCATCCCACTTGGAAGCGTGTTAGTGTTAGTGTTCATCTCTTTCTTAATTGCCCTGTGCGCTTAGGGGTCACCCTATCTCCCTACACATATTTCACACACCATAATATTCAATTATCCACTCCAATGCAAGATTTTTAAAAGGAAAAAAGGGGGTTTTGTTGACTAGTTACCTTAAGATTTTTTTTTTCTTTTACGTTCAACAAAAAATGATTTTTTAATAATAAAATGAAACTATGCACAAATATCAAGAACATACATATACAATAATCATGTTGAATTTGTGCACGTGAATTATTCCTAATTGTAAAACAAAAAGAAAAAAAAAATTGAAAAGCATGCATTTAGCTTATAATTGAATATTTAATATTCTTTTGTTAAAGGCATCTTTTAATTATGTATTAATTCTTATCAAAATATGAGAAAAATCTCCTAAGAATGCAAAAATGGTTATTTTAGAGCATTAAGTTCGGTAAGGAATAACCTAAATAACCACTTTAATTGTGACACCATATTCATCTTTTTGGATTCATGAAATATTAAATCATTTTTCAAGAGTTTTATAATTCAATTGTCTTATTTATAAGAAGAGCCATGATTCAATTCCCCATCTCCTAGTTGTTATAGCAATAAATACTTTCATTATAAATATCAAGAGATGCATTGATACAAGGCTTTTGGCTTTTTATTATATAAGTATGAAATGATTCTAATTTATAACATTGATTCAATGATAATAGTTATTTATCATCATATACTAAAATACTAATTGATTTTTTTATGTAGACATGATCAAAACAAAACCTCTTATTTGAGAGAAAGAGAGAGTTAAGTGGAAAATTTAAAGATTAAGACATCCATGCTATGTATATTTTCAAGTTTCAATTAAATATTTCTTAACTTCAGTGTAATAAAAAGGGATACTGTGGGAGGAGATTTTTCCATCACAAAGATTTTGTAGCCTGACCCTGGAGCCAGGCAGAGATCGAGGTTTTGTCCTTGCCAGCCTTCAGCAGGTATTACACGCCTTAGCGAATCCCACATCGGAAGGAGGAGTGCCCCACTAAGCCTTTATAACGCATCTGGTGCTTGGCTTAGTGTACCACTACAACACATGTGTTGTAGTGGTACACTAAGCCAAGCACCAGGTTCAGGGACAAAATTCTCCCCCGCCTGGCTCCAGGGGTAGAGCAACAATTAGATGGGGCGGTGGTACCTGAAAACGTAAGGTCATCCCAACCCCAAAAAGCGCTTTTTGTGGGAGGAGATTTTTCCATCACAAAGATTTTGTAGCCTGACCCTGGAGCCAGGCAGAGATCGAGGTTTTGTCCTTGCCAGCCTTCAGCAGGTATTACACGCCTTAGCGAATCCCACATCGGAAGGAGGAGCGCCCCACTAAGCCTTTATAACGCATCTGGTGCTTGGCTTAGTGTACCCATTAAAAAAAGAAAAATAAAAAACCTCTAAGTACCCTCAAAACTTTAAAATGACTGAAATACTTTTAAACTTACAAAATGATCAAAATAACATTGAAACCTCCAAAATGGTCAAAATGTTTTTAAAACTTCAAATATGACTGAAATACCTCTAAAATCACTAAAATGACAAGAATACCCTTATTTGTATAATTTTCAATGATTTTATTTTGATTGTGATTAATTTTAAGGTTGATTTTAATTATTTTGTATTAATATTTTAAAATTTTGAATTAAAGTTTCTATTTAATATCTTTCTAAAATACAGAAAATGTTATTATGGAAGGGCCCATGACGTACCCAAATATCTAATCAGATCTCAAAACCCTAAGAAGGGCAAGTTTTAAAGAGATTCCAAAGGTTTGCATATGGGCGGAGAAGTCCAATTTCATACCATTACAATTTTCCGAGCTTACCTAGAAAAGCATCTGTCATGTAAACCCACCCAAGTATTAGTTTCTTTTTCATTTTATTTATTTATTTATTTTGCCACGACAGACCTAATTTCCAATTGCCAAATTATAACACCTGTGCCTTTTAGACATTACCATACGAAAATTACATAATACAGTACAATTTTTTTTCTACAGAAGATACAAGTGATCATGTAACATTAAACATATCACATTAATCCTTTATATTTAGGGTATTGATTCTTGTACATCATCTATATATACAAATTGGGTCATTCTACGGTACTCACCTATTTTTTTAGGGATCCGGATCCTCTCCATTTCCCTTTGAAATGGAGAGGGTCCAGTTCACAGACAGGATCCTCTTTGCATTATATCAAGAGCCAAAAACGTGCCACGTCAATTAAAATGTTAACACACACTTAACTAGGGTTAAAACACTTAAACTAGAGGATTTTTTAACTCAATCGAACAAAAAAAACCTTTTAGGAGGGAAAAGTGAAACAGAGGTATATCCCACGTTCAAAGCTTCACAGATTTTAACCAAAAAAAAAAGCTTCACAAAAGGTTTAGAGAACAAGTTCACTCGCCCATCTCTGTTTCTATCTTGCCAAAACAGAGGTATATCCGTAAAACTTGTTTATGCTTATCTTATTTGATGTTTGATCATTTTTCTGCATTTATATTGTTGTCTTGGTGAATATTGTTGTTTTGGTGGCTGGATGCAAGTTAGAGTCTATCTGAATTTTTATTTTTAATTTTTTGAGATAAAGATTCAATCTTTATAATGGCTGGATGATTCTTGGAGTCCATCTCATTTTTCTGCATTTATATTGTTATTTTGATGGCTAGGTGCAAGTTAGAGTCTATTTGAACTTTTATTTTTAATTTTTTGAGATAAAGATTGAATCTTTATAATGGCTGGATGATTCTTGGAGTATCTTTTTTATTTTTTTGAGATAAAAATTGAATCTTTTTTTTTTTTTGAGATAAAGATTGAATCTTTATTAGTATATGGCATATTTGATTGACTGGTCTATCCACACCAATGGTCCCTGTTCTACCTGGTCTATTTCCCATTTGATTGCTGACATTCAAGACTTGGCCATGTCTTTTGTTTCTTGCAATTTTAGTTGGATTAGTAGATGCCGTAACTCTACTGCTCATTCAGCAGCCAAATTTTCCCTTACTTCCAATGACTTTTTCATTTTTACTCTGGCTACTCTTTCATTTTTACTCTGTCTCATTTTTTTACATCATCTCTGTTTTGAAAACAAATGATAGGTGAAAGTTATAATAAATTTATGGTCAATTTTTTATAGGGATAATGATGGGAATACATGTTCCTTCTAATGTGCCCATGAAATCTACCCCATTTAAAGGGATGGAGTTTGAAGCAGATGAGATTGCATATGATTTTTATAATAAATATGGCAGAAAGGCAGGTTTTAGTATTAGAAAAGAGTATGTAAATAAATGTAAAAAAACTGGAGTGGTTACTTCAAGGAGATTTGTGCGTGCAAAGGAGGGAGTTCGAGGCAAAGACAAGAGAGATCCGAATATAAAGAATCCACGAGCAGAAACAAGATGTGGTTGTGAAGCACGTTTGGTTATTGTACTTAATCGAGATAGTAAAAAATATGTGGTGAGTGATTTTATTGCTGAGCATAACCACTATCTCCACCTCCCATCAACTGTGCACATGATGCCATCACAACGAAAAGTGGCTGCAACTCATGCTATTGAAATTGATTTGGCACATGAATCGGGATTAAGATTAAAGCAATCTTATGAGCTTCTTAGTAAGCAAGTTGGTGGATATGATAATCTTGGTTTTACCAAGCAAGATCATAAAAACTATTTACGCACTAAGCGACAGAGAGACATGGAGCATGGGGAAGTTGCTAGCTTAGGAAGATATTTCAGTCGTCAACTTAAGGAAAATCCTTCATATTATTTCGCTACTCAATTGGACTGTGAAGAGTTGTTTACTAATATCTTTTGGGCCGATGCAGGAATGATCATTGACTATAGCCACTTCGGTGATGTAATAACGTTTGATACAACGTATAGTACAAATAGAGATGCAAGGCCACTTGGAATATTTTTGGGTCTCAGTCACCATAGAGAAACTGTTGTATTTGGAGGTGCACTTTTATATGATGAAATGATTGAATCTTTTGTATGATTATTTGAGACTTTCTTAGAAGCAATGTCTGAAAAGAAGCCAATCACTATTTTCACAGATCAAGATGTAGCAGTGGCAGCTGCAATTAAAGTAGTCATGCCTAAGACATATCATGCATTGTGTAGTTGGCATATGTGGCAGAATGCTGAGAAACGCTTGGGTCATTTACTCAAAAATGAGCCTCAATTTAACGATGATTTCTTAGCATGTATCTATGAGTATGACGGTGAAGATGAGTTTCTTACAGCTTGGAATGAAATGCTGGATAAGTATGATAATCGTGAAAATAAATGGCTAATTGATCTATTTAAATTGAAGGAAAAATGGGCCCAGGCATATGGTAAGAGAACTTTCACTGCAGGAATGAAGACAACCCAGCTTAGTGAGAGTTTCAATGCTGACTTGAAGGATTGCTTGCGTACTAATCTCAATATAGTAGAGTTTTTCACTCACTTTGAAAGAGTTGTCAATCAAAAATGGGATAAGGAGTTAGAAGCAGAATACAACTCTAGACATAAATTTCCACGATTGAAGCTCAAAATCTCTCCTATGCTTAACCAAGTAGCAACAGTGTACACGCCTACGTTGTTTGATTTATTTCAGACAGAAGTTGAAGAGGTAATGGCACTTTCCATCCTAGAACGCAATGTGAGTCAAACACATAGTTATGTGGTTGGAGTTTTCAATCAATATGGAAAATATGAAGTCATGTGAAATCTATTAGATGAGACTCTATCTTGTTGCAGAAAGTTTGAGTCATTTGGTATTTTATGTAGGCATGGTTTGAAAGTTCTTGATGTATTGGATATCAAGTTGATTCTTAATAAATATATCATGAAGAGGTGGAGAAGAGATGCAAAAGATGGAAGCGAAAACAATTGCACAACACATAACATTAAGCCGGATACTCGACTGGAATATGTAGATCGGTATTGAGATTTATGTCCAAAACATATTCAATTGGTGAATGAGGCATGTGAAACTAAAGAAGGCCATAATATTCTAAGCTTAGCAATTGCAAATTTGAAAAAAAAACTTTGTGACCTTAGGAATTGCAAAGCTAATGTAGAAGAAGACATCAGTAGGCCTTCCACCGATTTTGCAGACAAAGAAGATCAATTATGTGCTTCGATTGCGATTGTACCAAAAGGGATAAAGAAAAGGGAGATTTATCATAATAAAAAGCGTAGGCCAAAATCATGGATAGAAAAGATGCCGAAACCAAAGGAAGACATATCAAAGAAGCAAACAAAGAAAAGAAAAGTGCAGGAGGTAATCTTCTAAATTATCCTTATTTTCACCATTCTATTTTATTTTTATACATTAATATAGTATACTATTATTGTTGCTAAACTAGTACAATTTTTATAGGAAATATATGCACATGACGTCATGGCACAAAAGAAAACTGAGGATATCTCTTCTGGAAATATTACTAGTTTTACACAACTTTTAATGGTAAAGATATTTACAATTATATATTTTACTTTGATATTAATAATAGTTTAGATGCATGATTTGATAATTTTAATGCTAAGCTTGTGATATGTGTAATGTGTAATTAGTTTTTTTGTAGTCGGCTTCTACAAGTTCTCCATCACATCAGGGAGGCTCATCAGCAAGTGTTGCATTTGCATCACATTTAGAGAGTATATCAAGTGTTGTAGGCTCCACAAAATTAATGGTGCAGGAGGTCTCTTGACTCAAGGAAGTATTGCAAGTGGAGGTCTCTTGACTCAAGGAAGTGTTGCAAGTGGAGGTCCCTTGACTCAAGAAAGTGTTACAAAGTGGATGGAATGAGATGGTTCATAAAGTCAAGCCATTTTTCTAGTTTAGGATCATGTTTTATAATCTATGACACATGTTGAGATTAAGTGCTCTTGTTTTGTAATTTTCCTAGTTTAGGACTGGAGTTTTGATGGTCCAAAACTTAGTCACATTTGGTCACATTCAAATGTTCAAACTTAGTCTCATTTGAGACCAAGTGTTCTAGTTTTGTAATTTTCTTACTTTAAGATTGAAGTTATGATGATCCATAAATTTCCTTTTGTTACCAATTGACAGTGATCTGCATGTCTGATGTATCTTTGCATGGTGTTAATTTCTGCATAATTATTTGTTACTGCAAAAATTTTTATGTTTTTCTGCATAATTACTGTTTCTATTTCTGCATAATTACTGTTTTTGCATAATTACTGTTTGAGTTTCTGCATAATTACTATTTGTGTTTTTGCATAGTTGTTGTTTCTGCATAGTTGTTAGTTTCATGTCATTCATGTAGAACAAAGCCTCATTTGCAGATATGCCAATAGTTGCAGAACAGAAAATACCAATACCAAATTAGTTAGTTCGATGCCATTAATGTGTGTGTATTGTTCTCTGCTGAAATGAGTGGAATCTATGTGGATTTTGCTGCTCCTTGTGCCCTTTTAAAGCTTAATTGCTAATTAAGGAGAAATTGTTTGTTGATGGACTAGAAATAACATGTGCTTTATATTCAAAACTGCTGCTATGAATGTGACAAATAATAATGGTGAATGGTTGTTATGATTACATCTTGGTGCATTGGTTATTATATAGTCAACCTGCATATTCAGTTTGAGTGTATTAATGGTTTAGGTTCCATTTTGTTGCTTGGCAGACACACATGATGTTTCTACCGTCTCAAATTGCTGTCTAAAACAGGACATTCAAACCAAGGCACAAAAACTTCACAACAATGCAATAAATTGGTATATAAGTCATAGATCAATTAAAAAGACCATGTTCCATTGCTAAAGTCTCGGATTACAGAGAGAATTACACCAAAATTCAGGCATTTTCCCACTAATACATACCAACACATACCAACACAAATTCAGGCCAACACAAACATTCTGCCAAAACCTACCAACATACACAAACATTCTGGGTCTCCTACATTTATACCAAATTCTTACAGCACACTTTATTAATTAGCCCTAGCCATTTCATCTGATCCTCTAAATAATATTGCCCATCCTTGATCGCTACCATCAAAGCTAAGCATAGTCATGACCTCCTACATTATGTAATCATTTTCGACTATCTTTTGCAATTTTGAGTACAACATACTTTCCAGTCGTGCCCAAAATAATGAAACTAATGACATGTCAGGCTAGTAGTGACTAAGCTGCATTGCATTGATAGTAGCAATATTTTTCTTCAGCCTCTCCTTGGCATTTTTCTTCCCTACATAAACCAATTCTAAGTTGATCCTAGCAGCCTCAACTACAGCTTTTGCTGTAGTTGTGAATTTCCGGATCTAGTTAATGTCCTCACCTCCATACAAGCATACAACTCTCCCTTTTGCCATTTGGTAAAGAAAGAAGCAACATATTAGTACTATAATTAGTGAGTTAATAAGAAAAAAAAGTGCATATTTATACGCACGCACGAGTACAAACCTTTAATAAAAAAATTCCATCACCACATGTACTGTTAGTGTAAATAAGTAGATAAGTAGATACCCAATCTGGTATTTCTACATCAATGCCATAAACAAGTAGATCAAGCTTCCAATTTTCCAACTTCCATAAAGCATCTTGTTTCTCACTAATAAAAGGGAAGGCATGATTTCCCCATATCTGAACCATGTGAAGTGCATTCCAAGAAGCCACCTTTCCTTGTGGATCCAATACCACTAGAATTGACTTCTTTGCAAAATGCCACACTTCCTTGATATACTTAATGATTGCTGTTTCAATGATCCAAGGATCGTACACAGTATACCATGGCATCATTGCCAAGAGAAAGCAGAGTAACCCAGCAATTGTAGGAGACCAAGAAACCCAGAAACCTTAATAAGCTTTCAAGTGAAGAACAAAAGTACTCAGAAACCCCAAAACTGAAAAGAAATTTAAAAACCCATAAACTTACCCAGAAATTTGGAAACCCGTAGTGTGAGGTGAGTGAGGAGCTGAGTTCGTGGGTGAGGGATCGAGCTTGAATCCAGTGTATGCCTCATGAGTCATGACCCATGAGCTTGAATCCATGAGAGCAAGGAGCTGAGTTCGTGGGTTAGGGATTTCAATCTGTGTGGTGAGCGAGGAATTGAGCGAGGAACTAAGCGAGGAGTTGAGTTAAAAGCTTGATCAAATTGTAGCCTTCGCGCAGGTGGTACTGGTGGCACCGTGATGGCGGGGTGAGAGAGAAAGTCGGACCTTGGAGAAGAGTGTGAGAAAGAGAGTTTGAATTTGAAATATTCAGATGGGTTTGGTGAGAGAGAAACTGTGGTTTGTCCGGTTGAGTTAAAGAGCCTTTAGTTTAGGTGTTTAACCATAGTTAAGTGTGGTTTGGGTTAAGTTATGACATGACATGTTTTTGGCTCTTGATATAATGCAAAGAGGATCCTGTCCGTGAACTGGACCCTCTCCATTTCAAAGGGAAATGGAGAGGATCCAGATCCTTTTTTTAGTGGGTACCGTACCCACCCAAATCTTAGCCGTGTATTTTTTCTATTTCAATTCTGACCATTTATTTAAGTTAAGTAGTAAACCTATTACCGGCTAAATGGGTAGTGTATAAATTAAAAACCAAAAAGAAAAGAAAAAAACAAAGAACGGACGATTGGTTAAAAAAAAACAGAGAACGAAAGAGGGCCAAGAAGATGAACGAGAGGCCAGGCAAGCAATGTTCCACCTTCAGTTCATCTGCCACTGTCATTGTTAATCATTTCTTTAGTATTTGAGAAGATGTTTATTTATTTATTTGCTGTGGTTTTTCGGATTGATTTCTTTGCTTCTTCGCGCTGATTCAGATTGATTTTAATTCTGATTCAGATTTCGCATTTTTGTTTGGCTTTGATAATTTTCTTTTTTCGATTTGAATTCTAGGGTTTCGAAAAAAAATTACCGCTGAAGCATTCAAATTTTTGCTATGCTTTTTTGAATTTGTTGTAAGTATTCTATTTTATTCCTGATTTTTTTTTTTCAAAATTATTGTTTTGTTTTAGGTAATTTTACTTGTAAATAAGTTTAGGTAATACCACCGGCCTTGTGGCCTAAGTGGTACCCAGTTCACATGGTGACCGTCAGCTCAAGGGTTCTAGCCCCTGCAACAAATAATTACCCAGCAAATAAAAAAATAAAAAAAAGTTTAGGTAATATATTTGATTGATTTTTCTTAGGGTTTCTATTAATTGTGTAGTTGATGTATATACTATATACTGTGTTAATTATGGTTAATAAATGATGATTGAGAATATACGGTAAGAAGAAATTGTAATTCCGTTGCGACCATTTCAGAGTCTGAAATGCCTTACAATCTGGATCCTTTTGTCCTTGTATGTTGTGGCCCTTGAGCCTTGACGAGTAATTTAAGTCTCATAAACTTTATGTTGTAGTAAATTCTACATTGTTGGATGGTAGAACCACAGTGTGGAAAGGAGGGAGAAGGAGTGTATATTATTTATCAAATTTATTGTCAGCATCTTTGCTTCCCTATAAAAGAAAAAGAGAAAAGTCTAAAGGCTTAAGTTTAATGCAATATACAGAAGTTGAGTACAAACTATACTGTGTTCTGTGTTTGGTATTCAAATCGGGATTTTGATTTTTAATCCTTTTCCTCTCTATTTGTTGAAGTCACCCTATAACATGTTACTTTTATTACTAAGATTTGTAAATATCAAATTTCATTTGTGGTTTCATAAGTAATTTCTACTGTTGTTTTATAATGTTCATTTCTATGCATAGATTTGGTTAATGTAGTTCCTAATGAGCAGAACTGATTTGGTCTGGGTGCATAAAGAGGTCGGTATCACTTTGATTGTTGTTCTTTCTTATTTTTGCAAACCCCTAGTGAGTTTGTAAACTATGAGAATAAAATCTTAAATTTAGTAGGCTTCTTTATTTTTTGGGTTCAAATATCCTCCATTTGATTTGTGTTTCTTTTAGTCCAACTTGTATGTATTACTATGTTATTTATTTGTACACACTATAAAGTTTATAACTTTGTGTTATTTAAGTTGCAATGTTTTAGTGGGCATACGTGCTAGGTGTTTGGGGGAATGACTAAACAGGTATACTTGCAATTAGCATGCTCTATTTCTGTTTTGTTAAAACTTTCATTGTGTGGTTTAGAACTTTTTAACTTCCATTCAAGTAATATAGAGTTGTGCACCCGAAAATGAGACTACTGGAATGGGCCTCACTCAGATTCACAGCTTATTTGTTTAGTGAGTATGGATTTCCTACTATGGGTCGTTCTCGGCACAGAGACTCAATGAGATCACTTTTCTCTTTCTATGTTGCCACCCTCTCTCTTTCTCTCAAAACTTTCCAACCCCCTCTTCTTCTCCCACTTCTCCTATTTATAGCATTCAGATTAGTGGGGTGCAATGATTACTTTTGCAGTTAGTGTAATGAGAGGTCCAATATCATCAGCCATAAGTGGATGGTTAGGTTGGAGTGGGATGGGGCAAAGGTGGCTTTGGAACTTGGCTCCCACTTCAGCGATCATGCCCAGCAGTGATGCTTCTGGGTATTGCTAGGCACGTTCATGATGGGATGTTCGAATGTTAGTCTTCCCATATTGTCCAGTAATGGCCTCCCGAGCAAAGATTGAGTGATGAAACCTGGGCCTACACTCTACGTGGGCTTAGGCTGGGATCCCGGGTAAAGGGGGACGGGAATCATGGGCCGCACTGTTTGTGCTGGAACTCAAGGCCCAAATGTGCTTGGACATCTCGGGGCCGTATATTAGCCCCCTTTTGATTCATGTCCGGCAAACGGGCAGAATCAAGAAGCCCGGTGGGTACATTCACTTGAGAAGGCTAAGAGGCGCAAGCTAAGGCGGTTTCAGAGACCCATTAATGCGCCATTAAAAGACGTGCCGTTTCGGCCCATTGGGTTCAGCTGTCATCATCACCTGACGGTTCGCGAATCGAAGAGGTGCGTGTGTCAGTTGGCGCCTGTGTGAACTCCTCGTTAATTGAGCCTCATTATTGTTGATTAGGCGCCGTTTCCCTCTTCCTTTGTCCTCTATAAATAGTTCGTTCCAAATCACTTCTCCATTTTTAAACTCTCCACTTTTTGAATTTTCTCTCTGCCGAGCATTCATCTGCGCACCTACTCGCCTGCCCAGAGCCCCTCTTCCTTCCCTAGAGCCCAAAGTAAGTTCCCTACCTCTTGCTTTTACTTCAGCATCTTTCTTCGTGTTTCCCCCTTCGATTTTAGATTCTAGGATGGGGTATGCTTACCTTCTAAACACCGCAGCATCCTTAGCCACATTTAGGCAGAAATTTGATATTCCTAATGACGTGGAAGTGGCATATTGCCATGAGAGTGAATTCGAACTCCACAGAGGGGATCAAACTGCCTTTTTTCCTCTAATGGCAATCCTAGAGGGTGGGGTTAGGTTTCCCGTGGACCCCCTCTTACTAGACACACTTCGGTACTACGGGCTGTGCTCCGACCAACTACCTCCCAACTTTTACCGGGTTGTTAGTTGTGTTAGTAGGTTAAACCATACGTTCGGTTTGCAGTTAAACCATCATGATATAAACCATATGTACAACTTGTGTGAAAACAAGAACACAAATTATTATTTAAAGGTTAGGGATAAGCGGGTACGGCTGATATCATGCCTACCTGACTCGAATAGAAATTCTACCGGGGAGTACGTCCGGGTGCGCGGCAACTAGTTTGCCAGGGATATCCCCCCTCCCCTCTCTCATCGTGAAGTGGGTTCATATTGACTCCTGACCTTACTGTTTTTGTTTAATAATTGTTTTGCTTACCTAAATTCCAATGTGCCTATATACATGTTCATCGTTTCTTCACTTTTTCATCACTCATTTTATCATTTCTCTTTCTTACAGACGGTAGAGTGTTTATCTCGGATGTCAGGGTAGTTCACGTAAGGGATCTGAACTTCGTGCTCCGATCCGAGATATTCGTTCACTAGGACGGGTAGCTCTGAGAATCCCACCTCATTCTCAGAGTTGAACCAGTCTACTCCATTTAGCAACCCTTTAAGCAAGCGCTTTTGGTAGACAGTCCTCTCCTGTCTTATATCGACGTCCGGCACGTGAACTTTTTGCCGCCGAACTTTACAGTAGGAGAAGCTCGAGAGATTGGCCGGTGATACACCTGCTCGGACGAGCTAGCTCCAATACACGGCGAATCGGTGGAGCGTGTGTCCCGGCAACTCCGAGAACTTGCACACGCTCCCGTTGAGGAAGAAGCTCCCATTTAAGAGGCTCTTGTCCAAGAAGCTCCCGCCCAACCCGAAGGCCCGGCTAATCTCGAGGCTCCCGTACTTGCTGCCAAGCAAGTGATTGTCAACATTACCGACCTCTCCGATATAGAATCTGACCACAGCCCGGATATGGTGACTAGAAAGACCCTGTCCATCGACCGCTTTGTGCCCGGTGCATGGCAGGCAACACAGTCGCAACCACCGCCGAGCCAGGGCCAGACGCCTCCTCCTCCGCCTCCGTCGCAAACTGGATGAACCAGAAAAAAGCAATGTGTAAGCGAGCAGACCTCTACTGGGCCAGGAGATGCCTCTGCCCGGGTACCCCCACAGCCGTCCAAGGGCATCGTTATACAGGAGCCGCAGACTTAAACTAGGGCGGTCGCGGCGTCCTCCTCTAAGGCAACTTAGCCGTGGCAGCCCAAGTTTTTCTTGGACGGTGAGCCACTCCCTGACACCGCTAGTTTGCGAATTTGGGAGAAAGGTGAAGGGGGTCGTGTTGCCCAGAGTTTAACGCACGGACTCCTTCTGCCCGAGGACGTACACGCTTATGAGCAGGGGACGGAGGAGTCCATGGGGAGAAGGCTACAATGGTTTACTGTCGCAGTAATCTCTCATTCATCAGTTTCTGTATATGGTATGCATACTTGTTTTCATTCTTCTGTCGTACTAACACTCGAAATTTTATCAGGCGGCCCAGCTGGCCCACATGGTGGATGGTCGTATGAAGGAACTTTTCGAGGATGCGGATCGAGAGAGGGCGGCCAAGGAAATGGCCACCAAGGCGGCGAAAGAAAAGGCGAAGGCCGTTGATGCTGCCAAGAAGAAGGTTACTGTCGCGGAGAAGGCCAGGGCGCTGGCGAACAGTAGGTGCACAGAACTCCTCGTAAAGCAGAACGAGACAGATGTCAAATTAGCCGAGGCAGTAAGTCTGAATACTGCCCAGACCAAGGAGCTAGCCGATATGAGAGCGGCGTTGGGGGCTGCCGAGGAAAAGTGGTACCATGAAGGGTTCGCCGATGCGGAAAACTCTGTGGAGCCAGTGGTGAATCAAGCTCGGAAGCTAGGTTTTGAAGCTGGCTGGTTGGCAGCCCTGCAGGTTCCCGAGGATTCTCCCCTTAGGGAACCCGGCCAAATACCCTTCCCAGTTTTTGCTCCAGCCACGTAGAACCCCCCAGCACCTACTGACGCAGAAGATACAACTAGCTTCAGGGAATTGGTGGAACAGATAGACGCCCATGCAGAAACGGATGATGCGGAAGTCATAAGTGTTCCCCACCCCACCGACCAGCGTAGTGAGGATGTAGCCCAGAACCTCGCCAACCAGCAGTCAACCGGTCGTGCCGACCAGACGAGAGCAGATTAACTAGGAAGCCGTACAAGTTTGCTACTGTTTTGTTCCAGTTAAAGTTTCTACTAGGTTTTACTTGCCTATGTCACTAGGCTGTGGTGACTGAACAATCATTACTTTGTTTCGTTTTACCTTTCATTTGGTCACCTGGTTTTGGTGACAGGACAACGGTTTCATTTTCATGCGTTTATGTTACTTATATGTCTTTCGTATGCAGAACGCTTGCTTTAAATGTTTTCATAAAGGTTTATTTTTCACGTTATCTTTCTCGTCATGTTTCTCTGTTTTCCTTGCATAAATGATTTCCTGAATGCTCGGTAACTTACGAGGTGTGGAAAACTGAGATGTAAATGATACGGTTATCATTATTATTATTAGTATTTTATTGTTATTACTAGTATTGAGGTTTCACCTGTCCGATAATAGATATCGAATCGAGGACAGGCCACTGTCCTTGGGAAAATTAGACCAAGGTTTCTTCCTGTCCGGTGATGAGTATCAAACTGGGGATGGGTTTCAGTCCTTAGGAGATTTAGATCAAGGTTTCTTCCTGCCCGGTGATGAGTATCGAATCGGGGATAGGCTTCTGTCCTTGGGATAGTTTCAGAGTTTAAGGTTTTCATCTGCTCGATGATACGGATCGAACCGAGAATCAGGTTTCTGTCCTTAGTGTAATTTCTGAGTTTAAGGTTTCCACCTGCTCGGTGATAGAGATCGAACCGAGAATCAGGTTTCTGTCCTTAGAGTAATTTCTGAGTTTAAGGTTTTCACCTGCTCGGTGATATGAATCGAACCGAGAATCAGGTTTCTGTCCTTAGTAAGACTCGTAGCTTAAGGTTCTTTCATGCTCGGCAATGGAAGTTGAACAAAAATGCAACAACAAAATGGAAAAAATATGCACGGATAATCATTATCATCTTCATTAGCGAAACCCGTACAATATTACATTTAACTCACAATTTAAAGCACTGCCCATCAGTGATAGAATCTCTTTAGGTTATGGATGTTCCACGGCCGAGGTAGTGGCCTCTCGTCTAAGTCCTCCAAGTAATACGCCCCTGCGCTAGCGACGGCGGTGACCCTATAGGGCCCTTCCCATGTCTGCGCCAATTTCCCGGCATTCGTATCTCGCATATTTCCAACGGCTCTTATCAGGACCAAATCTCCGGCGCCAAACTCCCTCGTTTTTACGTCTCGGCCATATCTTTGGGCAAGCTTTTGCTGATACTCCGCGAGTCGTATAGTTACCACTTCACGGCTTTCTTCCAACTTGTCCAAGCATCCCACCATCATCTCATCGTTTTGGGCGGGATTGAATCCCGCGACTCGTGCACTGCACAGACTCACCTCGGTAGGTATCACAGGTTTTGCTTCGTACGTGAAAGAAAACAGGGTCTCCCCGGTGGACCTCCTGGGAGTTGTCCGGTATGCCCACAAGGCTTTGGACAGCTCCTTGGCCCAGTTTTCCTTCGCACCCTCCAACCTCTTTTTCAGCCCATTCACAGTTACTTTATTTACAGCCTCGGCCTGGCCATTACCCTGGGGATATGCCGGAGTCGAGTACCTATTTTTGATGCCAAGATCACCGCAGAATTCACGGAAGGCCCGGCTGTCGAATTGCAGCCCATTGTCGGATATAAGAGAGTTCGGCACTCCAAACCTTGTGATTATATTCTTACACACAAATTTCTTTACGTCCACGTCTCGTATATTGGCCAAAGCCTCCGCCTTCGCCCATTTGGTAAAATAATCGACAGCCACCAAAATAAATCTTTGATTACCCGTTGCCCAGGGGAATAGGCCGATGATATCCAACCCCCACTGTGCAAAAGACCAAGGACTGCTGATTAGGTTCAAATGGCCTGCGAGCTGATGGATTAAGGGGGTATGCTTCTGACACTGTTCACACTTTCGTACGTACTCAGCAGCGTCCTTCTGCATTTGAGGCCACCAAAACCCTTGAGTCATTGCCCGATGCGCCAATGAACGTCCTCCTACATGACTGCCACACACTCCATCGTGAAGCTCGGCCAAGAGCTCGCCCACCTTCTCTGGGCGTAAGCACAAAAGGTATGGCCCCCCAAAGGACCTCTGATACAACGTCCGGTCTTCTAATAGCCAATACCGAGGAGCCATCCTACGGATCTTGCTGCCCTCCTTTTCATCCCACGGGAGTCGGTCCTCCGCCAGGAAGTCAATAACGGGGTCCATCCAGCATGGCTCGAGTGTTGTGATTGCAGTGATATCTATCCCTGCAGTTCTCGAATCACTTACTACTCTGACGCTCGGCTCTGGAACAAGCTCGACTCTGATTAGCCGGGGTATCTCTTCGGCTACTGATGATGCCAGCATGGCGAGGGAGTCGGCGTGTCTATTTTGCGTTCGAGCTACTTGGAAAACCTTTACCGCGCTGAAGCTGGTTATAATTTGCTTCACATGTTCCAGGTATGCTTTCATCCAAAGATCTCGGGCTTTAAAACTGCCCTGCACTTGACTAACCACCAGACGCGAATCTGAATACACCTCTACTTCCCGAGCACCTAAACCTGAGACTGTCCTTAGTTCGGCCAACAAGGCTACGTATTCTGCCTCGTTGTTAGAGGCTTTGAAGCCCAACCTAAATGAGTGCTCTAATTATATTCCTTCCGGGGTGATTATGACAATCCCTGCACCGGCCCCCGTGGAGCTCGACGCCCCGTCCACGAATACCTTCCACGAGCGAGCCTCCACACGGCAAACTATCTCCCCATTCCCTTTCGGCGAGAACTCGACGACAAAATCTACAAGGACCTGGCCTTTCACTGAACTTCGGGGTCTGTACCGTATGTCAAAAAAACCAAGCAGAGTTTCCCATTTTGCTATTCGGCCCGTGAAGTTTGACCTCTTCAATAGTGACTGTAAGGGATACTCAGTTAAGACGTAAATCGTATGAGCCTAAAAGTAGTGTGGCAGCTTTCTCGTAGCATGTATTAGGGCCAACACGAGCTTCTCCAGAGGTAAGTATCTCGTCTCGGCATCAACTAGAGTCTTGCTGATGTAGTACACGGGTTGCTGGATTCCTTGGTCCCTCTGTAGCACGGCGCTCACGGCGCTCACGGCGTGCTCAGACACTACCAGGTACATGAATAAATCCCCACCTGGTTCTGGTGCCGTTAGCATGGGTGCCCACGCCAAATAATCCTTCAAATCCAGAAAAGCTTTGTCGCATTCTTCGTTCCACTGAAATCTAGTCCACTTCTTCAGAAGTTGGTAGAATGGTCGGTAGCGATCTGTGAATTTGGAGATGAATCGATTAAGGGCGGCTAGCATTCTGGTCAACACTTGCACTTCTTTCGAATTGCTCGGTGGTTTCAGTCTTTTCATAGCCTCAATTTGGTCGGGGTTGACCTCTATTCCCCGCTTAGTGATCAGATACCCCGGGAATTTTTTTGCCCCCACACCAAATGCGCACTTCTCGGCATTAAGACGTAACTTGTGTTGCCGAAGAACCTCGAAAACCCCCTGAAGGTCCTCCATGTGCTGTACTACCTGCTTGCTCTTCACCAGCATGTCGTCAATGTACACTTCAACTGTACGCCCTATCTTATCTCGGAACATTCTCGTTATCATTCGTTGGTATATGGCTCCGGCGTTCTTTAGTCCGAAGGGCATCACCGTGTAATGATAATTGGCCTCTGGGGAGATAAATGCCGTCTTCTCTTGATCCTCGGGCGCCAGGGCGATCTAGTGATACCCTTGAAAAGCATCCAGAAAGCTCATCCTCGGGTGCCTATACGTGGCATCCACCAACTGATCAATCTTCGGCACCAGGAAATGGTCTTTTGGGCATGCTCGGTTCAGGTCCGTGAAATCCACGCAAACCCTTCACTTGCCATTTTTCTTCTTCACTACCACGGTATTTGCCAACCAATCCGGGAAGAAAATTTCCTTTATCGTCCCAGCATCCTTTAACTTTTGGACTTCCGCTTTCACCGCTTCGGCGTGCTCCCAAGCCGATCTCCTCGGCTTCTGCTTCTTAGGAGGGAACGAGGGGTTAACTCTAAGTCTATGAACAATGAACTCGGGATCCACCCCGGGCACTTCATATGGACTCCATGCAAACACATCCACGTTCTATATTAGGAGTAACAACATTTCTACTTTTTCCTGCTCGTCCATGCTTTTCTCTATATGGAAACACTTGTCGGCATCTGGGAGTACCTTTACCCTTATCATTTCCTCGGCACAAACACCCCCCCGCTCTCCTCGGTCATCCTGTAATTGCTATAACGGGACCCCCTGTGACGGGTCCTTCTACTGGGCATGCTCCCCCTGATCGGCTATCTCCTTCCTTCGGTTAATTGTGGCGACTAAACATTGTCTAGCCGTCTGCTGGCTTTCCCTTACCACAGTGATACCATGCTCGGTAGGAAACTTCAATTTCACATGCAGGGTGGATGGGACGGCCCCCATTGCGTGGATCCATGGTCTTCCTAGTATTGCGGTATACGGGGAGAAAGAAGCCACCACTATAAACGTTACTACCACCTCCTTGCCCTCCATATTCACTTGCAGAGATATTTGCCCCTCGGGTATTACGATTTTGCCATCAAACCCGACCAAAGGTGTATTGTACTTAGAGAGGTCCCCATTCTTCAACCCGAGCCCCCGGTACAAGTCCGGATACATCACGTCGGCCCCACTCCCCTGGTCTATCATCACCCTTTTTACCAAGAAGCCGCCTATCCGGGCAGTAACTACCAACGCATCGTCGTGCGGTTGGACCGTTCCCTCTAAATCATTATCACCAAAAGCGATAGGCTCCCGGGTAAGCTTCATCTTCATCCCCGCCAGTTGTGCGCCCGAGCTGCCCTCCACTGGGATCACGTTTAACACCCCTTTTTTTTCTCACCGAAGCGAAGCTCCTTGGGGGTGCGTGTATGACCTCAATTATCCTGAGTGGGGGTGGAAGGGGGTTGCCCCTCTGCGCAGCTCCTTGCCCTGTCCCCCGTGTCTACCACAAACTCCTTCAAATACCCAGCCTTGGCTAGCTGCCTGAGATGATCTTTTAAAATTCGGCATTGCTCGGTGGTATGGCCCTTGTCTTTATGGTAGGTGCAGTATAAGTTCTGATTCCTCCTAGAGGGGTCACCACCCATCCTGTTCGGCCACCTGAAATATGGCTCGTGTTTAATCTTGTCCACAATTTTGTGCACCGGCTCCTTGAACGTCACGTTTACCTCCCCTACTGGCGCTTCTGGCTCTTGAATTCTCAAATTCCCCCGGGTCCTCGGTTGAAAACCACTCGGCCGAGGACGATCTGTCATCGGCGCCTTACCTTTGCTTTGTATCCGGTCATCTTCCAGCCGTTTATATTCTTTAATGCGCCTCATTAGCTGCCTCATATCCTCGGGAGGCTTCTTAGTCAACGACTCCCTCAGCCCGGAATCCTCGGGCAATCCCATTCTAAAAGTGCTCGCGGCAATCTTCTCGTTTCCTCCGCCGATCTCGTTGTAAAGCTCCCAGTATCGGCTAGCATAACTACGAAGGGTTTCCCCTGCCCTCATCTTCATAGACAGCAGTGCGTCTACCGGTTGCGGCACCCGGCTGCATGTTACGAACCGGGTTCCGAACTCCTGTATCAGCTCTGCGAAATTGTGGATGGAGCCCTTGCGCAACCCATTGAACCATCTTAAAGTTGTGGGACCAAGGCTGGAGGGAAAAACCTTGCACATCAGAGCGTCATTGCGGGTATGTAGAGACATCATTTGGATACAGTGGCTAACGTGCTCTACCGGGTCCGTTTTCCCATCATATGAATTGAAAGGTGGGCATGTAAATCTGTCCGGCATTGGTGCCCGCTCAATGTCTGCTGAGAACGGGGACCGAGCTGCCCTACGCAGTGCATGGCTCATCGCATCCATGGCTGCATTGTGGGGCCGTCTCTCTTCCGGAGAGTCCGAGCCTCGATCTTCATATTCCCGCGAACGTGAGCGGTTTTGTTGTTGGTGAGATTCCCTTGAATGCGAACGGTCTCGGCGCCGACGGGACTCTCTTGAATGTGAACGCTCTCGATGGTGGTAGGATCCTGACTAATTTGATCCTATTCCATGTAGTTCTTCCCCGGCGTCAGGCCTTCTCCCTTGGTTGTCTTGATCCATTCTGTGGCGCTCGTTTCTTGCTTCCAACTCCAAATCTCTTACCAACCTACGCAGTCGTTCAAGCTCCTCATCCCGCTCATCAAACTACCTGTGCCCTGAAGCATTGGACACTGTTCTCTGTGTTTGATATGACCCATCTCTAAGGCCGGACCGTTCTTCCTCTTGCTCGTAAGCCCGATCTTCGCGCCTCTTCTGCCTCCGTTCTCGCCAGGAGGATCCCCGGGAAGATCCTACCGAGCCACTTTCAGCGTCACTTCCAGAATGTCTCCCAGACATCTTCCCGTGCATGAGTCTCAGCGGAACCACTGCCTTGTAGGAGATTCCTACAGAAGGCGCCAATTGTGCGCGCCGAAAATGAGACTACTGGAATGGGCCTCACTCAGGCTCACAACTTATTTGTTTAGTGGGTATGGATTTCCTACTATGGGTTGTTCTCGGCACAGAGACTCAATGAGATCACTTTTCTCTTTCTATGTTGCCACCCTCTTCCTTTACTCTCTCTCCAAACTTTCCAACCCCCTCTTCTTCTCCCACTTCTCCTATTTATAGCATTCAGATTAGTGGGGTGCTATGATTACTTTTGCAGTTAGTGTAATGAGAGGTCCAATATCATCAGCCATAAGTGGATGGTTAGGTGGGAGTGGGATGGGGCGAAGGTGGCTTTGGAACTTGGCTCTCACTTCAGCAATCATGCCCGGCAGCGATGCTTCTGGGTATTGCCGGGCACGTTCATGATGGGATGTTCGGACGTTATTCTTCCCATACTGTCCGGTAATGGCCTCCCGAGCAAAGATTGAGTGATGAAACCTTGGCCTACACTCTGCGTGGGCTTAGGCTGGGATCCCGGGTAAAGGGGGACGGGGACCATGGGCCGCACTGTTTGTGCTTGAACTCAAGGGCCAAATGTGCCTGGACATCTCGGGTCCGTACAAGAGTCATAGACTTTGAAGGAGGTAGTGAACCCCATCTTTTGTTTTCATTTTAAACTAGTTCCTGTCTAATCTGTAGGTTGTTTTTGTTCTCCAAGTCAAGAATATTTCATCTGGGTCTTACTATTTTTTGTTTTTTTGTATTGGCCTTTAAATATAATAAACATGATTACTGCTTAGTTTTTGAATTTGATTGAGTTTTCCAAGTTCATATTTCATAGTTTTGGAGATGCTTGAGTCTCTTCCACTCATTGAGTGCAGCAACCTGAGTTTTTTTTTTTTTTTTTTGATAAATTGCAGCAACTTGAGGGTTTTTTGATAAACTGCAGCAACCTGAGGTTTTTTTGATAAATTGCAGCAACCGAAGGGTTTTTTGATAAACTGCAGCAACCTATTGTTTGTTTGATAAAATTTTGCAACCTGAGGTTAGTTCTTTTTCTTCTTCCTTTATTTGGTGGATATATGATGGATTGTGGGAGATCTGCTTTTGGTTGTTGCATTTGGGAGTTTTGAACAACATTTGATGATTTGTTCTAACATGTGTTTGATGTTTTGTTCTATAAGCTTTGTAGTAGCCTAGTGGAGCTAGTGTGCCTATCTTATGCAATTTTAACTAACTAATTTACTTAATCATGGAGTAAAAGATTGAAAATTTTTCAATCAAATCTTGATGCAAATAATAGATAGGAGATTGATAATGTTATTTGGGTAGTGTCTTGCTGAAGTGGCATGGCATCTTTTTCTTTCTCTTTTTCTCTCCTGCTCAAAACTTACATTTAATATGAAGTTAAATCATTTTACGGGGTAGGATGAAGAATTGGCTCATACAATTGAAGTCCATGTAACAAGACCAAGCTCTAAAATAGAGTTGAAACATTGATATGCACCTACAATCATTTACATTATTACTCAACTTTTAGATAATAAGAAACCTCTCAATGGTTCATTATATGATTATATCTTTTTTTAGCGTGTTGTTGTTTACTAGATTTTATTTATTTATTTAATAAACTTATTATATATGATTTTGAATTTGCTGATATTGTCAGGTTGAGCTAGATGAGCCAAAGTTCTTGAATAATAATAGTTATATAAATAAATATCTAAAGCTCTATGCAAAGAGATTTGCTGTTATGAACATCTTTTTTTTTCAAGCTCTAATAGTCATATCATGTAAATGCAGGTATTTCTGTTGCCAGTAGAGTTGCAGAAGGGATAATAAGAAATTCTTACAAGTTAGAAGTTGCCTTGTTGAGAACTTAAGAATGAATGATCCAGAAATGCATATGCTTTTGATTGTCTCTTTTTCAATTGTTGCCATAATGGTATTCAAATATAGATGTGAACAAGACACATTGTAGTGGATTTCTTTTTAAATGAATTTTTTCCTTTAAAAATGGATTTCTTTGTAGTTTGTTTGCTTCTTTTAGATACTTTGCAACAAGAGACTGGCTTGTAGTTCATGAAAGTGAGTTATATATCAACTCAAGTTATAAATATTATGATATGAAAATTACCATATTTAGATCCAAGTGCAAGTAGGTGGTCTGATTTCTTTGGATCATCTACGGCACATACAAACAGAATTAGTGAATTTTGTTATTTCATATGTGATTTGGCCAGCATGAAGTTTGTGCTTAAAAAAAAAAATGTTCTTAAAACCAAAACAAATTTGCATTATGTACACCGAAAAACCTCAAAAGGAAAAAAAAAAATGAAAAGAAAATAAATGAACAAAGGTACCTGTACAATAAACTATAAGTTCATTTTAAATATTAATAAAATTATTAATTATTGTTGTTTAGTTGTTTCATAAATTTGTTTGTCTTTTATAAACTATAATTTGTTGTGTTGTTGTTTCATTAATTATTAAATTATTAATTGTTGTTTAGCCTAACATAATTTAATTTGTTTGTATTTTATAATGTATTAGTTAATTAAATTATTAATTATTGATGTTTAGTTGCTACATTAATTTTTTTTACTAACTACTAGTTGTCTAGCACCACCCCACTGTGCATTAGCACACACTAGCACACACCTCATGTGTCTCATGTGTGCACACATCCTTGCCTCTCCGATATTGTACTGGAGGCCGTTTCGATTTAGTTAGAGAAATGAAATATTTCAGTATCGATTAAATACCGGTGTACCGTTTCAGAATTATGCTAAATATATATATATATATATATATATTCTCTTAAAAATATAAAATGATTTTAAAGTCTGACATAATAATTCCTTTAAATATTAATAATTATGGTTGTAGTATGATTTTTTTTTTTTAGAAGAGTTGTAGTTTAATAATAATACTAAGTACATGTGCTTACTAAATGCAACAGTGGAAAAAAAAAAAAAAAAATCAATGTGCAAAAGTTAAAGCTAGGACACGTGGGTACTTGAAGATAAGTTTGAAAATTTTGAAAACTTTTGACTCATTTAATGACTTCAGTATTCACGTGGGAGGAGCTCAGGAGGACTCTAGTGTACAAAACAATAGGCATTCAAAACAAGAAATGCCAAAGAACAGAGAAGCGGAAAAGTCGAAGAAAAACATAGAACGGAGAAGAAAAGGCGAGAAAGAAGAAGCTGAAGCATGTGGGCAGACTGCGATTGAGAAAATGGAAGTGGCCGGAGACATGGAAATGACCGGCGATGTGGTGGTGAGTGGCTGTGACGACAAAAACTGATGATTTTTGGCTTTTTTTTTCTTTCTTTTCAGATTCTCTATTACATTAAAAAAAAAAAAAAAAGATTTTAGTTCAAAATTTGTTTGGCATAAAAATTGAACAAATAATTAAAGAATGAATAGCGGTACTTAAAATATAAGATACTGGTGCTAACATAATATATTCATCTCACATATCTTTTCATATTTTGCTTTTGCATGGAACAAATTCAAATAGTGTTCTAACTTTATCACAACTATCATGTTACTGTGACCTTGATCTCTTTTTCTAACAGCGCTTGCATATACAATGAAAGTTAATGAGAAATGCAATGTTTATAGCTTTGGAGTGTTAGAGCATTTGCATCCGGAATCTTTAAACTATTCTATTTTATCATCTCAAAACCTACTTTATCATTTATACAATACCATTTTACAATACACCCAACATCTTAACTTTTATTTTCCTATTCTACTCATTAAAATAATATATATCCACAATAAATATATTTTTCCCTTTTTTGGTTTTTCCCAATTTTCTCCTCCACACGCATATGTACCTTCCCTCAACCTCTAGCACCGCGCCTCCACTGCCCAGTCATCACCACCGCGCCTCCACCATGCCCAGTGTCACAACAAAGAAAAAAAAAATGCAAAACCCATAAGAACTAGAACCCAGAAAACGCAAAACCAAAACCCAGAACCCAAAAAACGCAGAACCCAAAACCCAAATACCAATTCTCCATTCTTCAAAAGATTTAGAATTTCTCTACTTTTCTCAGTTTCACATACAAATTATCAAAATTCCCTTATTACTGTTCTTCAACCTCAAATCTTAAATGTGCAAAACGAAAATGGCAACACAAGCCACCGATCCCACTCCCAAATCAAACACTCGATCTTCTCGTACCCCATGAACTCAAACCCAATCTCCTCAAACCCAAGGTACGATCTCACCACACCGTGACTTTGCAGGAAAAAAACACCACCACCGTGACCTTGCCACGCCGAGATCCACCACAAACAGGCCACCATTGCACACTGAGAGAAACAGGGAGTGGGAGACGGAGAGACAGAGTGGGAGTAAGGGAGAGAGGATTGAAAAACACAGAAAATAAAGAGAGAGAAAAAGACAGATGGAATAAAAAACTATTATTTACCTTTAGGATTGAGCTACAGTGCAATTCTACCTTTAGAATTGCACTGTAGCACTATTGCAAAAAAATTTGCAATAGTTGATTTTTACAATTCCGGATGAAGCTTGGTTTTTGTGTGAAAATGGTAAACTTTTCCTACATATGCCATTTAGCATGCCCATTGCGAATGCTTTTAGTATTAGAAATAATCATGAGAAAGTATCCCGGAGATCTCATTTCATCTCTGTCATCATTACTTCCATCTTTATCAACATTTACAACCCACATGCTATTGAATGATGTGTTGGACTAATGCCTTTCTCTTCCTACCAACCAAGTTGAAAGTGATGTGCTCTCCATTGCAAAGATTGCAATTGCTTGCTTACAGACCGTTCCACACTCTCGCCTAACAATGAAACAAGTTTCTCATGACCTATCAATTCCATGTGTTTGGCAAAGCCTTCACACATTATCACATTAGGAGAAATAGCTAATGTTAGAGGCTTGACTGTCTAATAGTTTGTTTTCTTTTCATATTCTCCTTATTGTTTATGCATTGTGACTCCTCTACTCTCACATTTACTTCCCCCCTCTCTACGTCACTTTGTTGTATTGTGTCTAATAATTGATAAGATTCTAATGCAATATAGTATATATCAAAATGAAGATTTGAGAATTCCATCAATAAAATCAGAAGGCCCGTATTTATTTGTATGCTTAGCAAGTATATATAGTCATCGAGGGCGTTATAAGAGTGCAGACATAGGTCATGTGTTAAGTGAAAGTCAAATATAAAACATTTTCAAAGATTTCCTAACCAACAATTTTAGTGACCACCACGCATCTTTAGCGTGATGGTCATTTTACAAGTATAAGTATTTGAAGGATGTAGAGGAATAAGGGCCGGGATTTAAATCTCTAGGAGAGAGTTTCACACACATATACATTTAGATTATGTGTCTGTTAAATGTCACATATAATTGTCATATGCGTCACTTTGTCCAATAAAAACATGCCACATGAATTTCACTATGCCATGTCAATTTTATGTTGTAAAAAAACTTTAAATAATTTAAATAAAATTTCTAAAATCTAAAAATTATACAAAGTAATTACAAAAAAAAAATAAAGTAAAAAAATATATACTTAAATGTGTTTTTACCATTTTTATTTAAACATTGGAATGAATTGTTAGATCATTAAAAAACAAAAAAGTGTAAAAAAAGAAAAAGAAAAAAAGAATCTAATTCCTAACATCAAGTAAAAGCAAGAAATCACTCACTCGTTCTTGAGTGTAAATAGAAGAGAAAAAACTTAAATTTTTCCTTCCAATGCCAACTCGCTCCAGCGAGTTTTAGTCCAGTTTTAGGCAAATGTATGTACGTAACCATTTTTCAAAGAGATTAAATTCTATAAGGATGGGGTATAAAACCTATGTTTTACACCATCCAATAAATGATTGCCACATTAGCATTTTATTTAAAATTTATTAAAATTCAATACATCCTACCACACCTAATAACATATTAATAGATTCTCAATTTGGTTGGATTTATATATGGGTATTAGAATTGATTGAGTGTGATTGTGTTTATTCTTAAATATGTGATAAGATGATGTGTCATGTTGGGATTGGAGGGGTAAAATATGAGTTTTACACTACGTCATTATAGAATTTAATCTCTTTTTCAAAATCTATTGAACTCGCTTGACAAGGAATCTTCGCTCTGGCAACAACCTTGCACTAGTACTTGTACATTTTCTTCTGATTTGATATCTCTGACACATTAATGCAGTTACAAATTAATTGAACTTCAAAAAGATGAAAAATATTGCAATTACAAAAGAAATTTTTGACACTAGCCGACACTAAATATCCTAACACATTTCCATCCACACATCCAGAGAGAAGGAAATAGTTGGGAAGCATCCATATATGAATGGGAATTCATTTGCGTCAATTTAGAGCAAGACAATCTTGAATTCCTGCATAGTGGTGAATCACCAGCTATGAAACTTGCTTTTCTCAACATAATAATTTTGAAGGGGCGGCCGCTCGCAAAGAACTATGTTCACATTAGTAACAGACAAACAGTCCTTGGGAAAACAAAATACGAGTTTGACTTTACGCCTTCCCCCTTTTGTTTCTTTTCATCAAGTTATAAGTTCTTATTGACAAATACAACCTCTTGGATGTGACGGTCTTTGATGTTGCTATTTGACAATAGGTTGAAGACATTTCACAGCGGGATTAACCAATTGAATGCTTTGGGCTAGCTGTTGTTAGTGGATGTCGCACTTTGGGTCTCACTCATCGTTTAAACATCTTGAGTGGAATAATATACCTCAAATTTAATTGGTCCTCAGCGTTACGTTTGGAGCTTAAAATCCTTATGCCTTTTGAAGAAAATTGAAACAATTTAATCCACATTGTATGGTTCAAAAAGACGAAACATGTTCTATCATCTGATTCATTTGGAATTAAAAAAAAAAAAAAAAAAAAAAAAAAAGGACGACGACGAATTAAACTGTATAATTACTTTTTTTTTTTTTTTTGTGAAAACTTACAAACGGTTAGAAAAAACAGAAACAAGAGATCCTACGATTTTTCAAACCCGCCTTGAACGGCAAGTTCTAAAAAAAATTTCCAATGGTTTGCACATGTAAGAGCCCATGACGTAGATAATATCGTAAGATAGGAGGACCCAGAAGGTATGATTTCATTTCCTTCTATAAATTCCAGTGCCCGTAGCCAAAATCCTTCATTCAGCCAAACAACCCGCATCCCTCCCTATTCCCTAAGAGCTGGAGTCATGCCATCCTTACATAAAAAGCCATCCAAAGAATTCGGAGTGTTGTTCAATCTCAGTGTTGTGTTGGTTTCCTTATCCTATTTTGCTGCCTTCTCCGCTTCTTCT
This sequence comes from Quercus aquifolioides, assembly GCA_019022515.1. Lineage (NCBI taxonomy): Eukaryota > Viridiplantae > Streptophyta > Magnoliopsida > Fagales > Fagaceae > Quercus > Quercus aquifolioides. The sequence goes on along the minus strand of CM032336.1, from coordinate 40,990,879 downwards.
TTTGTGGCTGCTGCTGCTAGAGATGAAGTGGGCAAAGAATGGAAGGAAGCAGAAGCTCTTCTTAAATGGAAAGCCAGTCTTGACAACCAAAGCCAATCCCTCCTATCTTCTTGGGGTGGAGGAGGCCACCCATGCAACTGGGTAGTCTGGGTTGGAATTGCTTGCGATGAGTCGGGAACCCTCACCCATCTAAACCTTTCGAGTCTTGGTTTGAGAGGTACGCTTTACAATCTCACTTTCTCATCCTTTCCCAACCTCCTCACTATTAATCTATCAAGTAACTCGCTCTATGGAACTATTCCCGACCAAATTGGTAACATTTCCAAACTCACCCATCTCGACTTGGCTTTTAATAATCTCAGTGGTCCCATCCCTACTTCTATAGGAAATTTGAGCAACTTATCCATTCTTGCCCTAGAGATGAACGACCTTTCAGGATCTCTTCCTCGAGATATTGGGAAATTGCAAAACCTACTCCAACTAATCCTCCGAGGCAACAATCTGTCTGGTTCACCTCAAGTAGTTGGAACGATGAGATCTCTTAGGCAACTTGATTTGTCAGATAATTTTTTCACTGGCGCAATCCTCGCTTCCATAGCTAACTTGAGCAATTTAGGATATCTTTTCCTTTCTGGGAACTGCTTAACTGGTTCCATCCCTGAGGTGAAGAATTTTGAGCTTGAAGTATGATCAACAATGGAGGATGAACAGAGTAACAGAAAAAGAAAGAATCACGAAAGAGAGAGAGAGAAGAGAGAGAGAGAGAGCAAAGCGGAAGAGAAAATAAAATGGTAAAAGAAATGATTTCTATTTCAACAAGCTCAATCTCAATACATTAGTCCCTACTCTATTTATAGTGTAAATAATACAAGTTGGATCTTCAGAAGTGCAATCTGTCCATAACAGATTTCCTAACTGATTGTAGTCTCTGCTCCGCAAATACCGGAATGACAGCCTGGCTTGGATTGGCAGTTATTGCTGGAGTTGTAACTGAAAACCCAGAACTCCAAGCTTCAAGAACCTTGCGTCCCCTGTGCACAGAAGTCTGCTAAAGAAGATGATCTCAAAACGACATCGTTGAGCATCCTTATATTAACATACAGAAAACGGTATCGTTCTAATAAACATGAACGACGCCGTTTCCTTATTACAACTCAGATTCACTTAAATTGATATAAGAGACGGCACCGTTTTAACCAAAGAGCCGTTAGACTCAAAATACAAATACTAGCCGTTACTCTTCTTCTTCTTCAATTTTGATCTTCTGTGTCTGAGTGTCTGTGCTTTCTTCAACATCCCCCCTCAAAACCATGGGGGCAATGGACACCATGATTTTGGATCGAAGAAAAGCAAAACGAGAAGAAGGAAGACTCTTGGTGAACACGTCAGCCAGTTGGTCTCCCGTGGCAATGTACTTGATTTGAAGATCCCTTCTCAACACCTTTTCACGAACAAAATGGTAGTCGACTTCTATATGTTTGGTGCGCGCATGGAAGACGGGGTTTGAGGCAATGGCGAGAGCAGACACGTTGTCACACCAGAGCTTAGGAGGAGCAGGAAGAAAAACCCCAAGATCCCTCAAGACCTGGCGAAGCCAATAGAGCTCAGCAGCAGTAGTAGCCAACGCTCGATATTCTGACTCAGTGGAGGATCTCGAGACAGTATCTTGCTTCTTTGCACTCCAAGTTATAGGATTGTAGCCCAGATAGACAATGTAGCCAGTGATGGAGTGTCTATCATACGGATCCCCTGCCCAATCTGAATCAGAGAAGGCAGAGAGAGACAGAGGACCAGGTTGAAGAAAAAGGCCATGATGCAAGGTACCATTCACATATCTCAGAATTCGTTTAGCAGCAATTAAATGTATATCAGTAGGATTAGACATAAACTGACACACTTGTTGAACTGCAAAACTGAGATCGGGTCTAGTGAATGTTAAATAGTGCAAGGAACCAACCAAACTTCGATATTCATGAGGGTTAGAAAGTAAGGAACCATCAGTAGGAGATAACCTTGTATTAGGAGCACAAGGAGTGCGAGCTGGTTTGGAGGTGTGCATATGAACCCTTAGAAGTAAATCCTGAGCATACTTGGTCTGATGCACAAGTAGTCCTCTAGAAGTTCTGGTGATTTGAAGACCCAAAAAGTAACTAAGAGAGCCTAGATCCTTAAGCTCAAACACTGTACTGAGTTGGGCAATCAAAGAGTTTAGAAACTTAGGGCTATTGCCAGTGATGACTATATCATCAACATAGACTAGGAGGAAGACCACCAGGTTGCCATGTCTGAGAGTGAATAAGGATGAGTCTGAGAGAGAAGCTTGAAATCCCATATGAAGTAATTGGGATGAAAACCTCTCAAACCAAGCTCTAGGGGCTTGTTTGAGACCATAGAGAGACTTGAGAAGTTTACAAACATGATGAGGATGAGCTGAATCAACATAGCCAGGGGGCTGGACCATATACACATCCTCTCTTAGAAAGCCATGCAAAAATGCATTACTCACATCAAGTTGCCTTAAAGGCCAGTCAAACTGAACTGCAAGAGAAAGAATCATTCTCACAGTAGGAGGCTTAATGACTGGGCTGAAAGTCTCCTCAAAATCAACCCCAAATTGCTGATGAAACCCCTTAGCCACCAATCTGGCCTTGTATCTGTTTATAGACCCATCACTGTTGTGTTTAAGCTTATAGACCCATTTGCAACCAACCAAATTCTGTGAAGAAGAGGGAGGCACCAAAATCCAAGTACCCTGCCTTTGAAGAGCCTTAAACTCATCATCCATGGCAGAACACCATTGGGGATGCTGAGCTGCAACTTTATAAGTGGGAGGTTCAGTAGTAGTGTAGTCAGGTTTGGAAGAGGAGCCTGACTTAAGAGACTTAGGGTGAGACCCCTTAGGAGCAGTAGATGTAGCAAGAAGTGCCTTAGGCTTATAGATGCCAGCCTTAGACCTTGTGACCATAGAGTGATTGTTGACAGTATCAGGAACCTGTGGAGCAGCTGTGGAAATAGGAGCAGGAACCTGTGAACCAGTGACAGTATTGGAAGGAGGTGTAGGGAGAGGAGATGAGTCAGTTGAGACAGGAATTGATTGTGATAGAGCAGGAGCAAGAGGCAGAGATGATTGTGGAGTGGAGTCAGGTGTAGAGATAGGTATAGAGGCAGTAGAACCAGAAATATCAGGCTGAGTGACAAAAGGGATAATGACAGGACATTGTGGAGAGGACTGAACAGGTGAAGTAGAGGAAAGACCAGTGGGTAAAGACTGAGGGTTAAAAAATTCAAGTTCATTGAAGTGGACATGTCTGGAGATGTAAATCCGAGAGGTGTGAGGGTGTTGACAGATATATCCCTTTGTATGGGCTGGATAACCAAGGAAGATGCAAGGTGTGGTGTGTGGTTGTAACTTGTGAGAATTGTAAGGTTTTAGAAGGGGAAAACAAACACAACCAAAGGATCTGAGGTGTGTGATATCTGGTTTGGATTTGAACAGGAGTTCCCAAGGAGTAAGATTCTTAAGGAGTGGAGTGGGAAGTCTATTAATGACATGGACAGCAGTAGAGACTGCATAGGACCAGTAGGAGGGTGGCAAATGGGAGTGGGAAAGCATAGTAAGAGCACATTCAACAATGTGTCTATGCTTCCTCTCAGCCACCCCATTTTGTTGGGGTGTGTGAGGACAAGAGAATTGATGAATAAGACCTTGGGTGGAACAAAATTGTTTGAAAGCATTAGAGGTGTATTCCCCACCATTGTCAGTCCTTAGGACTTTGATTTTAGAGTCAAGTTGAGTCTCAACAGTGGCTTTAAAGCTTTTGAAAATAGCAAGAACATCAGATTTATGTTTAAGCAAATAAACCCAACTGAATTTAGAGTACTCATCAACAAAAAGAAGATAATATTGAAAGTCATTAACAGAAGTAACGGGTGCTGGTCCCCAAACATCAGAATGCACTAACTCAAGAGGTTTAGAAGCATGAAAGGTAGACACAGGAAAAGAAAACTGATGCATCTTTCCACTCAAACAATGTTTACAATGAGTGAGACCATTATCACTGTGAGATGGACAAGAAATGTTTAAAGAAGATAAGGCAGCATCTAGTACTTTATTACTTGGATGGCCCATCCTATGATGCCATAACAGCCAATTATTTGCTTTATTTACATTAAAAGCAGTAGGAAAAGGAAAAGCAGGAAAATAGGAATTCTGTTTTGGAGATGACTGAGACTTGACATGTGGAAGAGAGCTGATGAAGTTCTTGGAGTAGATAGGGTAGACCCCATTCTCACTCAAGCCCTTGTAAAGGAGTTTCCCCGTAGGAATATCCTGGATTTTTATGTGATTGGCATCAAAATAGCATGAGCAGTTGTTGTGTAGGCAGAATTTATGAACTGAAAGTAAATTCTTTGCAATTCTTGGCACATGAAGAACATTTTTAAGGATGAAATTATGATTTGTAGTGTGTAAGGTAGTGTTACCTGTATGGTTGATAGGTAAGGACTGTCCATTTCCCACAGTGATCTGCTCAGGCCCCTTGTATTGAGACTGATTAGAGAGATTGTTGAGATTTGCAGTAAGGTGATCAGTAGTTCCAGAATCAGCAAGCCAGGGATCTTGACTGCTAGTGACCACTGCATTGGATGCACTTGCCATGGCAGCAAGTTTAGTAGGAGGATTTTTGCCTTGATAAGCAAAGTCCATCCTATGGTAGCAATCTAATGCTCCATGACCAGATTTTCCACAAATCTGACAGCTTGGACGTTCATGCTTAAAGGTTTGAGGAGAGTGTTGTGAAGAGAAATTCTGAGGGAAGTGTGAAGGTCCTTGTGGAGAGAAATGAGGTGCCTGTGATGACTGTCCACCACCAAAATGTGACTGTCCACCACCAAAATGTGACTGTCCACCACCAAAATGTGGCTGTCCTCCTCCAAAGTTATTGTATCTGCCACCTCCCCTTCCTCTATTGAACTGATTTCTTCCTCTTCCTCTACCAGAATTATGACTTTGTGACTGATTCTGTGAGCTACTACCAGCTTTTCCATTTGAAGCAAACATTGCTAGTGAATGAGAGACTGAATCAAGATGATCAGTCATTGCTTGTTCTTCACTTTGTAGCATAATAGCAAGTTGTTCATAAGATATAGGATCACTCCTAGTCCGAATTGCAGAGCTGAAATGTGCAAATTCTCTAGGGAGTCCTCTGAGCACAATACAGATTAGCTCTTCATTATCAACAGCCACTCCCACAGCTAGGAGTTTATCTCGTGCAATCTTGATCCTTTGAAGGAAGGAATTCACTGATTCATTCCCTTTCTTGATACCTTGAAGTTCAAGTTTAAGATTCAAGATATTAGCTCTTGAAGTGGAAGTGAACCTCTGTTCAAGAGTGTTCCAAACTTCTCTTGAGCTAGTTACACCAACCACTAGTGAAAACACTTGTGGAGTAAGAGTTGAGTTTATCAAGGAAAGGAGTGCCTTATCCCTGATTCTCCAAGATTGGAAATCTGGATTAACAACTGAAGTTGTGTTTCCTGATGCATCAAGTACAAACTGTGATGGCTTAGGTGCTGTGCCATCAATATGTTCAACCAATGAATAAGCTTCAAGTATAGTGAGCAGTTGATGCTTCCATGGAATGTAGTTATTGTAATCGAGTTTGATTGACATGAGATTAGACATATTCGAGAGTAATAGTAGTGGTGATTGAATGGAGGTTGAAGAAGAAGTAGGAGCTGTGTGTGTGGATTGAGCATTCTCTGTTCCAGGTGTTGAAGCCATTGGCTCTGATACCATGAAGAATTTTGAGCTTGAAGTATGATCAACAATGGAGGATGAACAGAGTAACAGAAAAAGAAAGAATCACGAAAGAGAGAGAGAGAAGAGAGAGAGAGAGCAAAGCGGAAGAGAAAATAAAGTGGTAAAAGAAAATGATTTCTATTTCAACAAGCTCAATCTCAATACATTAGTCCCTACTCTATTTATAGTGTAAATAATACAAGTTGGATCTTCAGAAGTGCAATCTGTCCATAACAGATTTCCTAACTGATTGTAGTCTCTGCTCCGCAAATACCGGAATGACAGTCTGGCTTGGATTGGCAGTTATTGCTGAAGTTGTAACTGAAAACCCAGAACCCCAAAGCTTCAAGAACCTTGCGTCCCCTGTGCACAGAAGTCTGCTAAAGAAGATGATCTCAAAACGACATCGTTGAGCATCCTTATATTAACATACAGAAAACGGTATCGTTCTAATAAACATGAACGACGCCGTTTCCTTATTACAACTCAGACTCACTTAAATTGATATAAGAGACGGCACCGTTTTAACCAAAGAGCCGTTAGACTCAAAATACAAATACTAGCCGTTACTCTTCTTCTTCTTCAATTTTGATCTTCTGTGTCTGAGTGTCTGTGCTTTCTTCAACATGAGGAACTAGGATCGCTTACACATCTGAATATGTTTCAAATCGTAAATAATAATATTTCTGGGGCAATCCCTGCTTCCATAGGAAATATGGCCAACATGGAAAGTCTTCTATTTTCCATGAACAAACTTTCTAGATCAATTCCATCCACTATTGGAAACTTGACCAAGCTCACTGACTTACGCTTGTTTATGAACAACCTAAGTGGTTCCATTCCACGTGAAATGGATAATCTAACCAATTTAATTTAGAGTTTTTCTAATCTATGAAAACAAACTTACAGGCCATTTACCTCAACATGTATGCCAGGCTGGATCACTTGAAAAAATTGGGGCCACAAATAACCATTTGACAGGTCCTATCCCAAAAAGCTTGAAAAATTGCACTAGCCTAATTAGAGTTAGGCTTGAGGGAAACCAACTAATAGGAAATATAACCGAAGACTTCGGAATTTACCCGAACTTGAAATATATCGATTTGAGTGACAATCACTTGTATGGCGAGCTTTCATCAAAGTGGGGGCAATGCCATAATTTTTTTTTGAGAAGATCTCTGGTAGTATACAACAATAAGATCTCTGGTAGTATACCACTCGAGCTCAGTGAGGCAAGTCAACTTGGTAAGCTCGACCTCTCATCAAATCATTTAATAGGGAAGATTCCAAAGGAACTCGGGCTCTTGAAGTCATTGCTCAATCTTCCATTGAGCAATAACCAACTTTCAGGTAACATTCCTTCAGAAATTGGAATGTTGTCTCATGTTACAGATTTGAACCTAGCAGAAAACAATCTAAGTGGCTTGATCCCTACACAACTTGGTGAGTGCTCGGAATTACTATTCTTGAATTTGAGCAAAAATATACTCGAGGGAAGAATTCCTTCTAGTATAGGTAGTCTACAATCTCTTGAAAATCTTGATCTTAGTTGGAATATGCTGATAGGAGAGATACCACCACAGCTTGGAGACATGCTTCAGTTAGAAATATTGTATCTCTCTCACAATAATCTCTCTGGTTCTATCCCATCCACTTTTGATGATATTTCCAGCTTAACATCCATTGATATATCCTACAATGAGTTAGAGGGTCCTATTCCCAACCAAAAAGCCTTTCGTGAGGCTTCAGATGAAGCATTTCGAAATAATAAAGGCTTGTGTGGTAATGCCACTGGTTTGAAGGCTTGCCCGAAACCGATTCAAAATCCTTATGGTAAAAGGGGCAACAAATTTGTATTAAAAAATCTAATTCCTGTTTTAGCCAGTATATTTCTGATATTTATTATTATTGGAGTTCTACGTATTAGTTGCCAAAGAGTGAGGAATACAGAAGCCAAGCCAAGAGAAATACAAAATGATAATGTTTTTGCAATATGGAGCTTTGATGGTAAAATGGTATATGAGAACATCATTGAAGCTACAGAGGAATTCGATTCCAAATATTGCATTGGTGTAGGAGGATACGGAAGTGTGTACAAAGCTAAGTTGCCAACAAGTCAAGTTTTTGCTGTGACGAAACTTCATCCATTACCCAATGGCGAGAAATCCAATCAAAAAACCTTCATAAGTGAGATTCATGCCTTAACAGAAATAAGACATCATAACATTGTGAAGCTTTACGGTTTTTGTTCACATCCACGGCACTCACTTCTGATTTATGAATATTTGGAAGGAGGAAGCTTGGTACATTTACTAAACAATGAGGAACAAGCAAAAGCATTTGACTGGATCAAGAGGGGTAATGTCATCAAAGATGTGGCGAATGCTTTATCTTACATGCACCATGATTGCTCGCTTCCTATAATCCATCGAGATATCAAGCAAGAATGTGTTACTATATCTCGAATGTGTGGCTCACATTTCTGACTTTGGCACTGCAAGACTTTTGAAGCCTGATTCATCCAATTGGACTTCACTCGCTGGCACCATGGGGTACATGGCCCCAGGTAAGTTTCTATTTTTATTTTTAATCTATAGTCTTTGTAATTAAGTAATAATTTTTAGTTAGTACTAGTAGTTTTTTTTTTTTTTTTTTTTTTTTTTTTTTTTTTTTTGGCTGCCAAAAAAAAAATTATTAAAACCAAAAGAATAGAAGTTTTGGTACTTTGAGGGTGATTGAAAGTAACCGGGTAATCACATATCTGAGTCTATGTTCTTCAAATTTTTTTGCAACCAAATCACCTGGATATAGGGAGGGACCCAGGTGGGGGGCCAAGGGGGCCGGGCCCCCCTAGTCCAATTTTTTATTTTTTATTTACTTATTATATATATATATATATATATATATATAATTTTTGTAGTTGCCTCCCTTCCAAAACCTTAAATCCCCTTTAACTAGCAACCATTCAACCCAAAAACTTAACAAAAACATCTAGAAAAGGTTAAATCCCAAGTTAGGTCAGTTTTAAGGATGGTTAAAGCCATTAGGGGGAGAAGTCTAATTTTATACCATTAATAATTATCCGAGCTTGACCAAGAAAAAAATCTAGAAACATAAATCATATCACATTCCTTTTTATATTGTTCATAGAGCATGAAACTAATCACACTTTAGGTTTCACGCTGAAGATACTAAATGACACCCTCACAAACAGACAGGTCAGTGTTTAAATTCTCTCCCAAAAAAAAAAAAAAGGTTTTCTTTTTATATATATATATATATAAAAAGGTTAGTTTTAAAGTTTATTTTAGTGGATCATGTAGTATATATAAAATTACTTAGTGCGAAAACTTTGATTCTATAAATAAAATTCAAAAGGAAACTAGTTTGTTAATTTTTTTTTTTAATAAAATTTAGTTGCAAAATTAGTTGTAATATACGGCTATAACCTTAATATCTTTTTATTGAAGGTGAATTTTGACAAATTCACCATTGAATTACATCTTCTTCTTATATCTTCCATACTTGCAAAATTTCTAGAAAATTAAAGATTAATAGTTATGTCATCAATAAATTATTCAAATTGCAAGTTTTTGTAGTTTAAAATTTTGGATTAAATATAAGCTTATAGATTATATAGTAAATAATATTCGATTAACACAAAATTTGACATGTGTATTAAGAGCATAAAGAACATGTAATTCAAAAGTTAAATTTTCAAAATATGTAGTAATGTTTATTTTATTAAGTAAGGTTGTAGCCTTAGGCTACAATCAATTTGTTAACTAAACTTTGTCTTTTTTTTTTAGTCAATTCATAAAATTATAGATTGTAAATAGGAATAATCATTTGTCCAACTCCAATGAATTGAACAAATAATAAACAAACAAAGAGCAGTACTTAAAATATATGATACTAGTGTCAACATTAATATATTCATAACACATATTTTCATATTTTGCTTTTGGCATGGACCAACTTCTAGTAGTGTTCTAACTTTATCTCCTATAATCATGTCACCGTGACCTTGATCTCTTTTTTCTAACAGAACTTGCATACACAATGGAAATTAATGAGAAGTGCGATGTTTATAGCTTTGGAGTGTTGGCATTAGAAATAATCATGGGAAAGCATCCTGGAGATCTCATTTCATCTCTATCATCATCACTCCCATCCTCATCAACATTCACAACTCATATGCCATTGAACGATGTGTTGGACCAACGCCTTTCACTCCCTACCAACAAAGTTGCAAGTGATGTGCTCTCCATTGCAAAGATTGTGATTGCTTGCTTACAGACCATTCCACAATCTTGTCCAACAATGAAACAAGTTTCTCAAGACCTGTCAACTCGTAAACCACATCTGGCAAAGCCATTACACATGATCACTTTAGGAGAAGTAGTTGATGTCAAAGGCTCGACTGTCTAATTGTTTGTTTTCTTCATGTTCACCTTCTTGTTTATGCATTATGAATTGTGACTCCTCTTTTTTTTTCTTTTTCACTTTTACTTTTCTCCTCTGTACTTTGCTTTGTTGTATTGTGTCTAATTGGCAAGATTCTAAATACAATATAGTATACATCAAAATGCAAAGTTGAAAATTCCATCAATAAAAAATCAGAAAGGGTATTTCTTTATATGCTTGTCAAGTATATGTAGTCAATATTTATGGTGCTTGAGAGCCGCTATAAAGGTGCAGATATAAGCCCTATGATTTCTGATGAAGTGAAGAACAAATATACAACATTTTCAAAGATTTCCTAACCAATAATTTTTGTGAACTTCTTTGATTTTTCTTTAGTTTTATGAATTTTGTTATGAGTAATGCTAAAATCACAAACTATTTTACAATATTTTTACAAATTATTGATGTGACAAATTCTTCTTAGTTCTAATCTGGTCCTATCTCTAATTTCACATTTTTATTTACCAACAACTATTTAGGAAATAGTTATTATATCTATTGTATTTATTACATATCTATTATATTTAATGTACATATATTCAACCTTAAATTATTTCCTTTTTCTAAAAAAAATAAAAAAACCTTAAATTATTCCTTTATCAAGGTATATCAACTAACCTTAATTTAAGACCATGGCAAAAATACTATTTGAGTCCTTTCATTTTGGGGTCTCAATCAATTTACTCCCTACATTTTATTTACAGTTAATTTAGTCCCTACATTTTACTAATTTAGTAGCAGTCAATTTAGTCCCTCTTATTTTTAATAACAAATCCACATCAGAAAATTAAAAAGATCTTTATTTCTAATTTTAAAGAAAAAATGAATTAAAAAATTAAGTTAACTTGCAATTTTTTTTTTCTTTTAGTTTTTTTGGTTGCCAAACACATTTAAAACCATTGTTCTCTTCCTACACCAATGATCTAGCACCACCACCTTGTCTTGGAAACCAAACAGTAGCTTAAGTGAATGGTATTGGCAAATTAATGAGAAATTCACAAGAAGGTCGATGGACCAAATCTGGGAGAAATTATAAGACCTACATGGTGGATAAGTGATGTGGTCACCATTCCACTAAAAAACTGCCACTTGTTTAAAATTGTTAGTTAGAAAATTTTTTTAAACAGAAATTAATTACTGACTCAGCAATTTTAAACAAGTGGAAGTTTTTTAGTGGAATGGTGGACAAATGACGTGGTCCACCAGAGAACTCTATAATTTTTCCAAATCTGGATATAAACCATTAGCAACAACGAAGATGTCATTTTCTTTTCTTTCATTTTCTAGGAAACCAAACACAGCAATAAACATAGATCTTCAAAATTTTGCTGAGAAAACTACAAAATCTATGCATAGTTGATGGTACCCTAGCCATGGGCCACCGTTGTCGAACCAAGCCCTTTTTTTTTCTCAGATCTACAAAATTTTTGAATCTCCCAAACTCAAAACACAAAATGGAAAAATATAATTTACACACATAAATAAAATCCCAAAGAAAAAGATCTGGAAAGAAACAGTAAATATTTAATGGTAGTGGTGGATTTGATGTGCTTGAGGAGAAGCTTATGCAGATAAGACCGAGTTGCTAAAATTATGCTTGAGATCGACGCTGATTTACTCTTAAGGTTCATCATTGCCAGATTGTGATCTTAGGGACTCGAGCTTCCATTGCAAATCTCCACTTTTTTATCTCTCCGTCTACCTCCTGCATTTCCTTCGTGATATCAAACATGATAACAAATGACAAAGTTACAAATTCTAAAGTAAATTATAAAGGCACCTGATCTCTAAATAGTTCTAGAGATAAATAGATGTAAAGGT